>CM031694.1:0-600000 GCA_018466805.1 Hippocampus abdominalis | reverse complement strand
GTCCCCCGCCTACTGCCCGAAGACGGCTGAGTTAGGCTCCAGCACCCCGCCCCTCCCCAGCCCCCCGACCCTTGTGAGGACAAAGCGGATCAGAAAATGGATGGATGGATACACTGCTTAAGTTGCCTGCCAGACAATAATCCACAGAGATCCCGATGTTAGTTATGCTTTCTTGTCCTTGATGTTGCAAATACGTTGAAAACTTCTGACAACTAGTTAGTTGATATTGTAATCCAATGTTGATTAAGTCCACATGATTACATCACCCAGCAATGAGGGGTACAAGTAGAGAAATGAGAAAAAGGCGCCCTATCTTTCCGTGGGCTACATGAAACCGCCACCCTCAAGGTGGGGCCACAACAGTTGGGAGCCTTGGCTGCGAATCTCATTCAACTGAATGGGACCTAGTCAGGGGTGCGTGTGCTCGCTAACATTTATTACTGTTATTATTATTATTATTTTTTTTTTACCCAAAGCTTTAATATTTAATATTTTTTGAGTTGAGAAGAATTCGGGTGGTAGTACCGATACAACCTCTTTTTTTTTTCAGTTGCTCAATATAGCTAGGCGTTAGCTAACTAGTGACATTGGCTAAAATGTGCTACGTTGTCATGGCTTTGTACACTTCCCTGATATTTTCAGTACTATAAGGTGCACCTAAAAATATTCAATTTTCTCAAAAGCCGACAGTGCGCCCAAATGTAAAGAGCCTGTAAATCTCTTTTATTCCCCACTGAGTTGTTCCCCTGTGAGTGTTCCTATACCATCCAATGATGATTATTAGCAGGAACCGATTGTAACCTAAAAGGGTTCTGCCCAACACGAATTGACATGTGCAGTCGCCAACACACACTCAATCAAACGACAACTACTTTGTGAGCTCTGCAGAGCCATTATGAAACAAAGATAATAGGGGTGTTCACATGGCACACATTTGCGCCGGTGCTGCACCGATGTATTTTGTTGCGATATATTTTACATTGGAGCAAATTTTGTGGAGCCGTCACTTGTACAAAGCCGCTGAGCGTGTTTACCCCGGCGTAGCACCGGTGCAGCCCCACTTGCGGTCTCACGGCAGTTTCTGCAGCAGTGCAAAACGATAGAAAACAAAGAGCTGTCGTGTTGGTTCTTTTTAAAACATACACAACTCATGCAACTTCTGTACAGGCACGTCCTTCTCCTTCTCGGTCTCCGTGCCGTCTGCTCGAGAGGCATTCAATGACCGCCCCCGAAAACGTAAATCAACGATGACTTCAAAGACACTATATATATAACTCAAGAGGCAAGGTACCGCTTGCTACTGTTATTGCCAGCCATCATGTCTTGTGTCGTTATTAAACAAACACATGACGGAAGTACAACAGAGCACGAAAGCAACGCATTCTCGCCGTACGTAATCAACTCTTCTCATGTGTAGCGAGGCTACTCCCCCCACAAACGAGCATTTGATCCGGAGCAAATTGTAGCGTTCACACGTACCATTTTACATCGGTGCTGCCCCGCAAACGAGGATTTGCTCCGGAGCAAATTTAACCCACCTTACGGAGGTGTTTTAAAAATTTGCTCCGGAGTACGCTATTTTCAGGGGCTACACCGGTCTGAGTTTGCACGTGTGAACGCTCTACTGGGGTAGCCCCGGCGCAGCACCGGAGCAAATGTTGCCGTGTGAACATCCCTATAATCACAAGCATAATTAACTATTGACTAAACGAAGAAGGACAAGCAAGACTTCTAAGGACATTTAGCCCATTGTGATTGTGAGCCTTTTTGTCTTCATAACTTTTGTCTTTCAGTTATTGTTTTGTAATGCCATTTCTGTCTCTCTCTCTCTCTCTCTCTCTCTCTCTCTCTCTCTGTGTGCGTATGTGTGGGTTGGGTGGGTGTGGGCGGGTCTGTGGAAAGGCTTGACCGAACACAAAATAATTTTTATGTGGGCTTTATTCCCGACTGAACATTAAAAAAATGCACAGCGTTAATAAGATAAGACTGAGATGTTAATTGAATCTTAAGGGCTCAAAGAAAAGGATCTAAGACAGGGGTGGCCAACCCGCGGCTCGCGAGCCGCATGCGGCTCTTTGGCTGGTTCAATGCGGCTCCTGGGCTTTCACATGACAATTGTTGAGAACGCGTCGGCGATGGCGCTGCCATTAAAACAACGATGCTTAATACATGGAACGTATGTATTAAGTCCTTGTTTATGATTCTATTAATGCAGCGTGTTATACCGGAGACAAATTCCTTGTGTGTTCTACATACTTGGCCAATAAAGATGATTCTGATTCTACATCAGCCTATCACCAATCCCATTACTTGATTGACATAGAGGGCAACCAATCAAGTATCACGCCAAGTATCAAGTACAACTTTATTGTCAAATGTGTTGTATGTACAACATACAGCACAGATGAAATTTCTCCCCTCTCAAAACAACATACAACAAGAGGAGCCGCTGCGGGTGCCCACACCAATATCAAAAGAAAAGTTAACATAAAATGACAAAATAATACAAGACAACACATTAGACACAGAGAATCGTGCAATCTTAACCACTTTCCTGCATACACTTTGTTGTCTGAAGCAGTTATAGATGAAAGAGGAGCGAATCAAAGTGTGCTTTTCACCAGTGGATCAAAGATGTCATGCTGAAATGTGCACACGTCTGCTAGCTTGAAAGCAACAAGAAGCTGTAGCATCCATTAATGAAAAAGACATTGGCTCTCTTCTCTTGTCCCATGTAAATCCGCCTCAATTCCAAGCTGCGACTCCCAGTTCCACATACGAATCGGCGCTCTGCGCTGACGCTCCTTTCTTCTCATCGTCGGCTCCTCAAGCCATGCATTCATCCAGCCGCAATCAGATGACTGAATCACAGCTCATGCGCAGACAACGGCACTAAGTGTTAAGTGCTAAGCTAGTCAGCAAATTACCTGTGTTTTTAAGGCAGGGGTAATCAATACGTCGATCGCAATCGACCAAAAGCCATCGGACTGGTCCCAAGTTGACCGCGTGGGGTGGGAGGTGGAAATGGGGGGAAAAAAAAACAGACAATTGTGCAATCTTTACCACTTTTCTGCATCCTCTTTGTTGTATGAAGCAGTTATATATGAAAGAGGAGAGGATCAACGTGTCCTTTCACCAGTGGATCAGGGACATCATCCTGAAATGTGCACACGTGTGCTACAATCTAAGTTTTGAAAGCAAACACGAAGCTGTAGTGTCCATTGACGAAAAGAGATTTGCTCACATCTCCTGTCCCACGTAATCCGCTTCAATTACAAGCCGTGACTCCCAGTTCCACATTTGCATCGGCACTCTGCGATGACGCTCCTTTCTTCTCATCGTCGGCTCCTCAAGCCATACATCCATTCAGCCGCAAAAGTACCGACCTCTCCGCTGAACAAAGCGGGGCTTTGTAAAATGCTGCCCATTACAGGCGCCAAAAAAACGCAAGCGCCCCAGAGCTGTCCAGCAATGACAGTCAAATGGCACTGACATTCCTCCCACTCAAAAACAGTGCTGCCGAGAAGGCGCAACCACCAAGCACGAGTCTCCTCCTTGATGAATGTCATGGCCAAAAAATGTTGAAAAACAATCCACAACCGGTCCACATGACGCAACGACAAACACAAAGTGACAAAACAAAACACAAGAACAACACACAAAAAAAACAGCAGAAAAAAGCAAGGCTCATGAGCGCTCTGGCGCCATCTTGGACTTCTTGTTATGATTGAGTGTTTGCATAAATAAGGCAGCAACACCTTTTTGGTCTGTGTCACTTACCTTGCATGGCAGATGCCGCTGTTGATTCTTCACAGGTTTGTTGCTGTTTGTGATGCCATGGTGATTGCTGAGACACATTGACAAATAGTCTTGTTCCTGTAACGTTTCACTCGGTATTTGTAAGACTTAACATGGCTACCATCTTGTCAAGACCATCTCCTTTATTGCAAATTCCAATCTTTCTACTGAAACAAATGCATTACTTCGCATTAAAAATTTCTTTCTTCACCGTCCTGATCTATGTTGATCTATTATAATCTTAACTGCGTGCTGAATTTAAATCTCCGGCGCCGACCACAGATGACATACATGAGAGAAAAACGAAAGATTACTAAAACTAACATCCAAACCTGAATAAAAAATAAGGGGCATTGTGAATTGAGTGGAAAATGTTGTTACATCAATTCAATTGTTGGGGGAAAGCGGCCTTCTTTCCCCCGCGTGTTCGTTGAATTTCAGACGAGGACGGACGAGGAGAATGTTGGTTCTTCAAATAAATGCTGGAGTCCATGAACGGTTCCTTTTGAAGCTTTTAATAACAGAATAATCTGGGCACCCGTGAATTACAGACAATGGCTGCGCGTCACGAGTGCGAAGCAGGAAAGGACTCGCATCATTTTTATACCATCAGGAGGGCGGTACCGAGACACAAGGTGTGATATCATCATTCGTTTCTTCTAAACCAATTCTCAGCTTGGCGCATTCCAAAGTTTGTGCGTCTTCAGCAGGGAGTATTCCAATTCTAGGTGATGATTGTTACAAGGACACCAAACTACGCTATGGGCACGGGAAAGTTAAACAGTATGACTGAATATGAGAAGAATACAGACTTCACAATCGATCAAAAATAATGGTCGAGTGCCTATCGATGTACCTTGTTTAAATCGATGTTTTGTTACACCCCAAATGTATATGTATATGAATATGTATATGTATGTGACCAGGCTTCCTTCAAGTGCCACTTCTCTGCAAACAGGGTTCATGTGTGTTTTATTTCACAGTTGATCATGAGGCGGAGTGCTGCTTACCACGGTCTCTGGCTGACCTTCCTGTGTGTGGTGGTCTGGGGTGGCGCCGCGTCAGCTTTCAAGATCTGTGCCTGCAATGTGCACAAGCTCGACTCTCAGAAGGCGTCACACAAGAGACTGCTGCACACGCTTACACGGGTACCTCCCAGATGCACATGCGCACACACATTACTTGCAGTCTTACTTTGTATGTGCTCAAAATTGTGCATGTGTATAGATCACTTCTCGCTGTGACGTCACATTCCTCCAGGGAGTGATGGCTTCTGATGGCTCCTTTGTCAAAACACTGCTGGCATCACTCAACAGGTATAGTGGAAGATACTGATTTAAGCCAGACTGACTTGGACTACCACTAACTGTGTAGTCACATTCCTTTCTATAAGTTAGTGGTGTGAGCCTGATATTGTGGGCCTTGCTTTACCCCTCTTAATGTGTTCATATTGAAAAAAACAATCTCCACTCATGCACGCAGCACTTCTGCATTTGCTGTAAGGTGGTGTTTTAGCTTCAGGTTGGCAAGTAAACAAATGGTGACAAACAAGGACAGAGTCAAACTCGTCATTGTTCTCGCTGTCTGCTGGAATTAATTAGGTACCGTGAATGATGTATGAATTTCTCCACTAATGCGACCTATTAGACCGAACTTGAGTTCAACTATTCTTGCAATGCAATGACATCCAATTGCACTTTTTGCTGATGAGTGTGAATCCGTGCCAGGCGGCACAAATGACATGTTCGAGGTGACACCAGTGGATGCAAGCACATTCGCGCAAGTACAGGAACACACAGATCGCATCAAGACAGCCAATCTGCATTAAAAATGGATTTGCCGTAATGTCCGGACTATAGGGCGCACCTGATTATACATTTTTGAAGGAATAAACATTTTGTACACACATAAACTGCAACTGTCTATAAGCCACAGGTGCCCACATTTTAGAGATATATTTACAAAGAAAGACGGTACACAGAAAGTGTTTTCAAAGTTTTAATAACATACCTGAACTTTCCTTTCCAAATAGTGCCCTGTAATTCGGCAGCCCCATGGCAGTAAAACAGCACTAACAGGGCTAGTTAAAAAAAAAGTCACTGTTCGCTGTCGAGTCATGCTTTTTATTTATTTATTTATTTATTTATTTTTTAATGAAAAAAATCCTCGCTTGCGGTAACATTCGGTCAACCATTCCTTCATTAGGCTTTCTACCATCCACGCTTTCGTGTCAACTTTCACGACAATGTCTTTCGGGAGGTTTTTTTTTTGGCATAGGTGGATTTGGCATAGTAATCCTTGGTGGAGGCACAGGTAAAATGCACCCACTCATGGCTAATTGCTTTCAGTGTGACAGAAGATAACGTCTTCCTCGACACATACATTTGCTGCTCGAGCGCTCCCTGGCAGCCTTTAGAAAAATCTTTATATAGGCCGCTTCATTATATAAGCCGCAGAGTTGAAAGTGTGTGACAAAGGTCACATCTTCTAGTCCAGAAATTACTATATTTCGTCATGCATTTGGCAAATAAACACGTCATGTGTATGTACCTGCAAGGTGGCATGGAGACACAATGTAGGACAAAGTAATTATTGCGGTCTGTGGGCGCAGCCAGCTATGATATATTGGCAGAAACCGAGATACAAAGAAGCATGTTTGGTGAATAGGGAACGAGGAAGGCAGCGTATTTGGTAAGTGTGACAACTTATTTACGGCGGTTGAACTATGAACTTATATCACTAGCATTTAGCATTAGCCAAAGTCATTGTGTAAAAAAAAAAAAAAAAAACAAGTTGAAGAAATAGTTAAATAGCTGGACATATTGGGCGGCAGACCGTAATGTTGGCTGGAGGAGCACTCGTCTTTAAAAAGTAAAAATGTGTGATTGGATTTCAACCTCGAACGCTATCAGCATGGAAATCTCGAATACAGTGGTACCTCTACTTATGGAATTAATTGGTTGTGGAAGAAATTTCTTAACTGGAAAATGTTAGGGTTAGGCACACGTTTTGCATGTAAATGCAGGCCTGAAGATTTCAGAAATTAACAGAAACTGTTTTTCGGTTCCGTTACATTACCCAACGGGAAAACGCTAACTAATTTTGGGTTCCGTAAACATTCATAATGGAAACCCATTTTTCTATTTTGACTGATATTCATAATCAATAATTCTGATACTCAAAAGTATTGTTCAATATTTAAAGGGTAAATGTTTGAAAACTATGCATGAACAATGAACATAATTACATCAGCAACTGTGTCCTCCAGGTTTGTTCAGTAAAATAAATGGATCAAAATATGTTGTTTAACATTTTTATTGTACTCATATGGCATGAATACAGCATACCACAAAATCTGGCTATATACCACGGGCCACAAGTAAACCTGACACTGTTAATATGATTATGTGTGTGTGTGTACTATTTATGTAAATAAACATAATATCAATGGCTACTCACCCCCTTTATTAATACAAAAGCATGTCTTAGGAATTGAATGATTCCAATCATGTTATGAATCTTTTAAAAAATGACCTTATTACTATATATAGACTTGTAGTATTGATATGGCTTGACATCCTCTTTGCAACCCCAAGACAGTAGACTGTGTAATCTACTGTCAATTTGACCAAAGAATCTACCACGCGTCATCGTTAGGCCTACCGACAGTTAACATTAGTATTACTACACCTTGTGACAAATGTTTTATTCATAAAGTTACCATGTCTACAAATAGTAAATTTTGGAATAACTAAGACTGTTTTGTCATATCTTTCATAGCGATTAGCCTTTAGATCAAATGACCAACTTCAAGTACTTACCTCTGAATCATGCCTCCAGTCATATTTCTCTTTCGTGTTTTGTGCATACATCACACGCCATCTTGGTAATACGCCCTTCTTCGGATGATTCGAAAGAAAAATCCGATTGGCATTCCCATTTCTTAAATGTAACTAATACACTTTTCGGTGTTTTTTTCACCGGCATCTCTATCCATCATCTACATGCTTACTCAGTGTGCAGACTAAAATAGCAAGCCGCATGAGCACATAATGTTTCCTGTTCCGCCCCCCACCACTTTATAAAAACAAAACGAAAGTAGAATAGAAGAAAAACACTCACACACCACACTAGAAACACACACAGGGGCACAGTGAAATCGCGTTGATCACACAGGAGACATTCAATCGCGTACAGTCAACTAGTGCGCTGTGATTTTTATCAGAAACGATTTTTCGGTACCGTACAAATGATCCCACGGAAACGACACGCTACCGGAAATGATTGTTGCTGTGAAATCCTCAGGCATTTAATCCCCTAATCCAGAGGTCCCCAACCTTTTTTGCCCCACGGACCGGTTTCATGTCAGACAATATTTTCAAGGACTGACCTTGGCCGGATAAATACAACAATATATGATATGACCTGCATGAAAAGTGTGATATTTTCGAAACATAATAAACACGAATCATGACACGAGGAACGTCCTATCTGGCCGCAACATACGACTCACCATCGCCGCTTATTATGCAGAGGAGGCTTGGTGCGTGTGAATAGGACTCCTGATACTGTCTATGAAATGTAGCCTTCTCTTTCCTGAAAGTCGTGGGCTCCTCTTCTGTCTCCTGGGTGAGCCTTTTCCCTTCCCAAAAAGACTTTTCAAAGACATTTGTTTTTTATGCGGTGACCGAGAAGCGCGCATTCACCTGCGTCAAGAGTGACATACCGTAGACTGATTTAACAGAAAATAAAACATCTTTCAGATTCCGTAATGAATGAAACGGAAGGAATGTAAGTTACTTATTCTTTCTGTGCGGCCCCGGCACCAAATGTGTGGCCCGGCGGTTGGGGACCCCTGCCCTCATCCGTTCCAAGCAGCCCCCCTCTCCCAAAGACATAAATGTTTTCTAAAGCATAGAAATGCATAAAAATATGTAACAAATTCATGTTACAATCAGATTATTGCACAATAAATGACAATTGTGCATAATGTAAAAAACAACGAATAAAAAATAAAATGGATGGTTATTTAACTTTTAACTGCGCCCTCATGGTGTTTTGCCCTCTTTAGTTCATGCTCTCTCTCAGAAGTAGTTTTTGCCCGCCGTTTTGTAAAGAACTCATCCAAGGACGTTTGCTTTTGTCGGCTTTTAACAATCCTTTGGAAATTTGCAAGGCAACCATCAGCATAGTGAGCAATCGCCGGACTGGTGATCACATTTACCTAAAACTATCGGAACGCCTCGTGGCCCGAGCGGCAAATGACGAGGACACTGCTTAGACACATATCTATCTGTCTACACACCTACAGACACCTACAGCAGAAGTTCCACCTAGCCAATGGGATGCCAGGATGATGCTTGGTAATAGCCACTGGCAGAGGAGCTATAAGTATGTTGCGTTCAGGAAACTCGGAGCTGCGAATAGCAGCCCATACTGTATTTTTAACTTTCGTGTCTTGAAATTTCTTTCGTAACAAGAGGCAATATTTTCCTATTGAGCCGTTTCGTAACTTGAAATTTTCGTATGAAGAGACGTTCATAAGTAGAAGTACCACTGTTGACTGTACATATTACACAACTCCAGACTATAACATATCGAATGACAGTTATTTCTCTGTCAAATGGCATCTCAGGCGCTTGTAAGATATTGACAGCGGAAACTGTTTCACCTCCTGACCTTGCAACTGGAAATGCTTCATGTGTTATTGTTCGTGTGGTCCATGAGGTCATCATGTCATCATTAGTTTTGTCAAAATGCATTAGAGGTGTCAGGCTTTCGGACCAACAAGGTGCTTGTCGAAACCTTTAACCTTGCAGTGATGTCATGTCTGCTTTCTGACCCTCAACAGGGAAGCTCAAAGGTATGATGGATTTTCCGAGCATGCGCCGTCAAAGCTTTTGCAATAAGCTTTATAATCCAATCTACTAATCTTGATTGGCTGCGTTTGCATTAATCACAACCTGCCAATGCAACATATCGACCGACTTTGAAGCCGTCACTCGAGGCTTATGATGCTCTGTGTATGGGTCGACATCACAAATGATATATTTAATTTAGCCTTTTACAAATTAGGACTTAAAAGAATCTGCGTGTGTCTGTCTTTTTGAGTGTCTTGACAAGAGCAATTTAAGTTTCCATTATTGTTGTTGTTTTTAGGTATGCACGATATATATATTTTTTAAGCCAATAGCTTTTTCATTTTTTTAATTTTCAGCTGAATGTAGTTTGTGCACACCTGGAGGAAACAAATACACAAACCTTTGTGCTCATCAAAACCTACCTCAATCACAACAAAAATCAAAACCAGATCTGTGTCCTGAATTGCACATTTATGTTATTTATTTATTTATTTAACTTATTTATTAAAGAAAATACTCTGTTTCGAATGGCTCATCATCGTAAAAAGTGGCAGTTTATTTGCAGCGCAGGCATCTTTGGAGGCTCTTCAAAACACAGTTTTTTTGCCAAATATTTTAAGTAGCTGATATTCAGAGGTAAGAGTAAGTCACAAATACAGTAAGTCTCAAGCAAGTCACAAATCACTGTGGGGGAAAAAAGCAAACAAATCAAGTCAAGCAAGCCATTACTGTACTTGTTTCAAGCAAGTTACAAGCCATAAAATCTTGCTCAGTGACAACATATGGTGGAGTCGTGTTTATTTTTTCCTCGACTGATCATCCATCCATTCACCGATCCGCTTTATCTTCACAAGGGTCGCTGGACGTGCTGGAGCCTAACCCAGCTGTCTTCGGGCAGTAGGCGGTGTACACCCTGAACTGGTTGGCAGCCAATTGCAGGGCACACAGAGACGAACAACCATCCTTGCTCCCACTTACACCGAGGGACAATTTAGAGTGTTCCATTAACCTGCCACACATGTTTTTGGAATGTGGGAGGAAACCGGAGTACCCAGAGAAAACCCACGCAGCCACGAAGAGAACATGCAAACTCCACACAGGTCGACGTGCTAACCAGTCGACCGCCGGGCCGTCCTAATTAAATATGCATCGCCATCCAAGAAAAGAACAATAAATAGCGGCATGAATCACACTATAGAACTTAGATAATATATTCAGATGCCTCGCGACCCTTGGGAGGAGAAAGCGGTTCAGTAAATGGATGGATGGATGGATGGATGGATATATTTAGGTGTTCCTGCATAAAAAATATACATATTTCTTTAAGCTTGCATCTGATTGGTTAGATGAAGTTAAAGCATGCAATTCCATTTGAATTCATTGCACATATTTTGCATTCTGCATAGCATGCGCCATTATCAACAACGACAATATTTTTTTTCAATACTTAATGCATCCCTAATTTTAATTATGCCACCTCCTGTGTAGAAAATGAAACAAGCAAAAAAAAATAAAAAATAATAGTGGCTTTCTTTTGAACTCTTACTTAAATGTGCCAATGTTATAAGCAATACCCCTTCTGTAGAAAATCCATCTTCAACAAAATATTCCTTACTGTATTTTCACTGTTATAGTGTAAATAAGTTTGATGGGGATAATAATTTAACAAAGAAAAAAGTCACTTCAGTCTTGAGTTTTCTTCGTATGTGAACGGAAACACTACAGTCAAATCAGTAACAAACAATCCCACCACAAGTTATCCTACTCAGTTGTACTGAAACGTTCACAATCACATATCTTCTACTGGTCCCAAACCAATGTGCGGATTGCTCGCTAAACTGTAATGCTAGTTGAGTTTTGTTATGCCTTCTTAAGTTAGATGTTGTTGTCGTTGTGTATTCATTCCACGAGGTTCAAACCATGCGTATTGTCTTCCTATTTTTGCCACTGTCATTAAGAAAGTAAGACATTAATTCAAAGGAATGATCCACATCGTTGCTCATATTGCTGTAAATGTTTAGGTCACCACTTGGCACCAACAGGTGATGGACTGGGTTGCCAGGTTGGCATGCATAAAACAAAAAGATGCTTTGTTTTCTTTTTTCCCCCCCTTGCTTTCCTTCCAAAAAAGGCCAACTGTGATGAAATGCTTTTTTTCAAACGTTTAAACAGGATGACTTGTCAAGTCATGTAATTCCAGTATATTTAGAAACTGAATTTTGTAATTCTCGGGTAGTCTCGTTGATTTCCCCCCCACCCCCTCAACTCGGAATGTTTGCAGAACATTTGGTGGAAACTGGAACCTTTTCAAAATTATTTGAATCAATAACTTGTGGAGTTCTGAGACCTTAACTGGGACGCTGATATTGTACTGTAGTCTTGCGCTCTATTGATGGACTTTTGCATATACAGTACTGATAGTCGTCACATTGACAGTTGAATTTATTAAATTCACATATTCCGCCACAGATACATGTATTTGTGGGAAACACTGCGATAAAAGTGTCTTATTAGGCTTATAGCGGATTTATCAATTAATTAAATACAAATAATTTTGTTTGATCACAAAATATCAGTCGGTCCAATCCAACCGACCAGATTGCTGTCAAGCCTAGAAAAGAGTGTATCAACAGAAAAGTATGGCTTCATTGCGTTTTCATCTTCTTCTTGGATTTTTTTTTCTTTCAGAATCAGAATCATCTTTATTGGCCAAGTATGTAGAACACACAAGGAATTTGACTCCGGTATAACACGCTGCATTAGTATCATCATAAACAAGGACATGACAAATAGTATGAAAGGACATTTCGTAATGTAATGAACCATAGTGCGGTAGTACAGTGACAACTGTGAGACAAAGTGCAAAGTATTAAGCAGAGCTAAAATGATCAGTGGTAGGATACAATACTATAACAGTTGGTGCAGAAAATCATTGAACCATTTTAAAGTGACCAGTAGCAGTATTTGTTTACAAGAAGTGTGCAATTATGCAGATGTCCTTGAGCGCTTTAAAGTGTCTGGTGCGGTGGAGTATAAATCAGTGACTGTTTAGGGAGTTAATGGCTAGAGGGAAGAAGCTGTGTAGGTGTCTGCTGGATTTGGTGCGCATGGATCGGTAGCGCCTGCCTGAGGGGAGTAGCTGGAAAAGGTGGTGGGCGGGGTGCGGTGGATCCAGTAGGATTTTCCGTGCCCTTGTTTTGATTCTTGCAGTGTGCAAGTCCTCAAGTGTGGGTAGGGCGGTCGGTGCCAATGATTTTTTCCGCCGCCCTAACGGTCCGTTGAAGTCGGATTTTGTCCATTTTTGTGGCGGCCCCAAACCAAACCGTGCTTATCTGAGGTTTTTTTTTTTTTTTCAATGTTACTGGATTTATTGAAGTCATAATTCCTAATATTGCCCAGATAATTGTCTGTTCAATAATTATCTGGACAATAATTATCGTGCATGCCTAATTAATTATCATCATCATCGATAGTTGCGTTCATTTAACCCTGCCCCGACTAACGGGCTTACTAACAGCAGCCATGTTGATTGTACTCAGTGACTGGTTGGTGGAAGTGCTTGACCTGTAATTGGTAGATGCGGCCCTTGCATGTGTGATTGTTGGACCGAATGTGAACTGTCATAAAGTGGCAAGGTGGAGGGTGCTGTATGGTGGTGGGTGTTGCTCATGGCAAATAATCATGTGATGAGTGGTTCTCAAACTGGATTACAGATGCCTGTATGCATACATATTTTTTTCTTGTTTCTTGTTTATTTCAAACTATATCAACTAAAATAAACATACTATTAATGTGAGAGGGACACTAAAAGACAGGGCAAACAAATAAGTAAGGCCTGGCCATCCGTGTGCCATAACTTGGGGGTTCACGGTAAATTGTGTTGTGCCGTTGTTTTAAAATAAGTGCACATCTACTCAATGTTGATCAGTTAACCATTAAAACAAAACCGTCACTCTTAACTTTGGGCGAATTAAGAGCTCTGAGATTATTGTGATGTCAGAGAAAGCCAACATTCCTTTGTACAGCTTACCCAGCTCTCATACTCTTTTCTGAAGGAGAGTTGACCACCGGTGTGTCATGGCGACATTGGCAAAGTTCAAAAGTTTTGAACGTGAATAAATCATTCAATTTGTAATATATAAATAGAAACTATGTCTTTGGCAATGTTTGGCAATTGACCCTCTGCCTACCTTGCAACATGCTTCTCTATTGTCATATGGAAAATTATTAATGTGGTTTATTTTTTGGTAAGAATGAAATCTGCAAGTTGATTTTTTTTACAAAGGTTCTTGTAAAATTCACAAAATATCATGATCACATTGTAGGGCTGGAGAATTCATCGACATGTAAAAGTACTTGTAATTAATTGATTAATTGGGGGGGGTGACTTCTCAATATTACGTGAATAAGGGTAAACGTTCTTGAAAAATTTGCACACAAAGGTCTGGCAAAAAAATAAAAAATAATCATACATGATTGTGGATGTTCGTGGCCGTTTAGTCTTTGTGTTTGTGTGTGTGCGTGTGCGCGTGTGTGTATGTGCGCGTGCGTGTAGTCAGTGACGTTTCATTGCCTTCTTTCTGCTGCGGATACCCAAAGGAGACAAATCACTCAATCACAAGTTTCCTGGATAACTGTAAAAAGTGCTGTGCATTAATTTTGTCACTTGAGGAAATACCAGAAGTCGTTTGTGATGACATTTTTCTGCACCTCTGCTGAAGAAATTGGTAAGTAGGCTTGCCAAGTGTGGCCTCTCTGAGCCTCCGTCATACGCGTGCTTAAAAATGCACACGCTTCGAAATTAGGCCGTTGCATTCTTTTAGTTCACAATCTGAAATTTATACACGCTGTCCCTTTAAGATAAGGAACGTAGCAGTCCAAAATATACGGAAAATGTATTTGTCCTGAATTCATATTTAATTAATACAGTAGTACTTCATAAATGGAGAAAATAAACATTTTGTTTGTCCAAAGACAGAAGGCACATTTAATGACAAGTCCAAAAATACACATTTTGTTTAAGCTGTTAAAAAAACAAAAAAGTCAACGTGTATATCGGTTGAAAGATATTCTAAAAAGTTAGGGAAGACACCCCCCACCCATCCCATCAACAAAAATATGCTTGTGTTAGTGATTGATTGTGTGAGACACTCGTGGTTTACGCTCAGTACTGTGTGTGTGTGTGTGTGTGTGTGTGTGTGTGCGTGCGTGCGTGTATGCGTGCGCGTATGCGTGTGTGTGTGTGTGTGTGTGTCCGTGCATGTGTGTTTGTCTAATTTGGAGGTATGACGATTACCACTACGCCTCAGTGTCTAGCCCCAGTCTGGGAAAGTCTGCTGATGACCTACAGAAGTACGTCTTCATCTACAGGTGAGACTCCATCCCCATTTCCCATAATGCACCTCCTTGTGTTGGATGACATGTTTACACCCGGTAGTACATAGGGATGGGTACTGACCGCCTGCATTAGATTAGCACCTTCTACCTCTCTGATTTCGGATCTACACCAATACATCCATCCATTTTCTGATCCTCTTATCCTCACAAGAGTAGTGGGGCATGGTGGAGCCTATACCAGCTGTCTTCGGGCAGTTGACGGGAGACCCCCTGAACCGGTTGTCAGCCAATCGCAGGGCACACACAGACGAACAACCGGCCGCATTCACACTCGCACTGAGGGACTATTTAGAGTCTTCCATTAACCTGCCATGCATCTTTTTGGGGGGAATTGGAAAATTGGAACAATACAGTTTCGTTCTCACAAAGCGTATGAAGTTCACGTCAGTGTTGACGTTACGAGTGCTTAGAAGACCTGTTTTCTCAACCGGATTTGCAAAAAGGTAGGTGTGCTAATGAATGAATAACTCTGGATGTTGTTCATGAAAACATTTGATTTAAAGTACTTGACGTGTACATTGATGTGATCCTGTGCGAAAACATTCAAACTATATGAGTGCATGGATGGAATCCTCTGTCATGGTTTGCAACTATCAATGCTGCCAATGTATTGTGTGCAGTGAAGTAGAAATGACAATGTAGGACAGGGGTGTCAAACTCATTTTCACTGAGGGCCACATCAGCATAATGGCTGTCCTCAAAGGAACAGATGTAACTTATAAATGCAACTAAATATAATAGAATGTAATGTAAAATAAATGTACCTACTCTGTAATGTTAAATAACTTGTTATTTATTAGAACTTATTCAAGTGACAATTACAGTTTCATAGAAAATTTATGTTTGCTTGTTGCTCTAACAAATCCTTTTAAATTTTGTCACCTTATGAAAACCCACATAACTCCATTAATGAAGGATCAAACTGTCCAAGTGAATCAAGAAAAATAACATAAAACTGAGCTGCAAAGAACATGTATGACACATGTCGCATTTTACAAAAAACGTTCCACCAATGTGTCATCAACTCCGCGGATGAAAACGGACAATTGTGCAACATCTGTAATGTCCGTGCTTTCATCAATTGCAACTGAAAAGGCAATAAAAGCCTTTACACAGATCGGAAATCCTGTCTGTGATGGTGTTTCTTGTCAGGCTAATATTTGCAAAAGCCTGTCGCTTTTCATGATCTCCGCTGCCTTCACCATGCATGTTTTTATAAATTCACCCTCACCAAATGGTTTTGAAGCCACTGCGATTTCATTAGCAATGAGGTAGCTAGCTTTCACCGCAGCGTCACTGATGTCTCGGCTGTGAGTAAAAGCAGACTGCTGTTTCTTGAGACCCGACAACACTTCATCCACCTTCTCTTTTCTCCGCTGTCCTTGAAAGTTGTCATATTTGTCGGCATGAAAACTCACATAGTGGCGACGAAGGTTATATTCTTTCAGCACTGCAACATGCTGTGAACACAGCAAACATACTGCTTTCCCATTCACTTCCGTGAAAAAATAGGAGGATGACCATTTTTCTTGGAACACTCTGCACTCGACGTCCACTTTTCTCTTTTTTGACAGCGACATATTGGGGTAATGAGGGCGACAAAGCATATACAGTCAAACCTCGGTTTTCGGACGTCTCGGTTCTCGTACAATTCGGTTTTCGAACTAAAATTTCGAGTTTTTTATGCCTCGGATGACGAACTAATTTCGGTTCTCGAACTAACTGAGCGCACTTGAATGCGTCACTTCACTCCTCTCGGCTTCGCTAGCTCGTGTAGCAACGCTACCTCGTGTAGCTTCGCGAGGTAGCGAAGCCGAGAGGAGGTAGCAAAGCCGAGAGGAGTGAAGTGACGCTCCCTCCTGTCGCCGCGTTCCCTCGTGTCGCGTCGCTACACAGGAAGCGACCATTGTGAGCAGACGTTTTTGTATTGTTCATTAAAAAAAAGCAGACTTGTTTGGTGAGACGCTTCTGTTAGCGCGAGTGAAATCCCCCTCTTTTCATAATGGTTTGCCCTGGCAGCACAGGGGGGGGGGGGGGGGGGGGGGTGCGTTTGTTTACATTTCAATGGCACATAATGAACACTCTGGTGTCCGGTGTCTCATTATTATGCAATAATCGGACAGAAACAGCTTGTGAGCAGACGAGTTTGTATTGTTCGATTAAGAATTTGTTTTTAAAAAAAGCAGACGTTTGGTGAGAACTACGTAATATTGGACTGTTATTTTTGCATCGTGTATCAGCCCCTAATCATGGCACCAAAGAAAGCAAGTGGAAGTGGTGAACCTGGTGAAGAAAAGAGGAAAATAGGGTGCAAAACTATAGAATTTAGGAAAGATTTAATCGCAAAATATGAGTCAGGTGTGCGTGTATCTGTGTTGGCGAAGGAGTTCGGGATGCCGAAATGCCCCGCCTACTGCCTGCTGACAGCTGGGAGAGGCGCACGCCCCATGACTGATAGAGAGAGAGATGTTCCTTCAATTTTTATGTTACTATGTTAATGTTAAAATTGGTCATCTCCCATTACATTTGTACAGTTTATGGTGTGAAATTGTAAAAAAAAAAGTTGTTTAAAAAAGTTGTTTTCTTGACTTGAATGGATTAAAACATTTTACATTGATTTCAATGGGAAACATGGTTTCGGTTTCCGAACAGTCTTCTGGAACGGATTAAGTACGAAAACCGAGGTTTGACTGTAATGCGAACAGTATGGTATGAACAGTTTGCATGCCTCCCACAATCGAATTGCACCATCCAGTGGACGTAATTGGAACAGCAGTTTAATGAAAAATTGCAGCTCATTTTTATACTTTAAATAATCATCTCGCGGGCCGGATTAAATTCATTTGCTGCCGTACGTTTGACACCCCTGGCGTAAATCAAGGATATGGGTTACAAGTTGTAATTCTCATACACTCACCTGATACAATGTGTTAAATACACAGCATGATACTATTATGTTATGAGTTATGTGAAAATTTCAGACTTGTATTTGAACTAGTTTTGTTTGGGTTGTCCATTTTTTTATCTGAACTAAACTAAAATAAATATTTTAACAAAAATTGGACTGTTAGCATTTTAACTCTTCAGTTTGACGCTGCTGTTTTCTTGTCAGGACAGAGACAGCGCATGTAATGGGTCAACATCAGTACCAAGGCCAGAATCAGTTTGCCAGAGCGCCGTTTGCTGTTAACTTCCACAGCAACGCCACCGGTAAGAAAGCTAACCGTGAACCATTTTCATTGTGTTTGTCATGTTTTATGACACTTTCTCTTGACGTCAGCAATCAAGGATTTTGTTCTGGTCGGGCTAAATGCGGACCCAAGCAGAGCTGTGGAGGAGATCGACCGCCTCTATGATGTCCTCACGCAAGTGCTGAACAAATGGAACAACAAGGTGGCATCCACACCCACTTGCTGATCACCTGACTACCGCTTAATGAACTTGCACCTTCATACCCCGGCAAAAATTATTGAAATGCACCATTTTGGAGAATAAAGCAATATCACTACTCTTCCACAAAATCCTACCCTTATGAAACACAAAAAAGGCAAAAAAAAGAATTTTTTTTAGAGCAAGTAGATGGGGAAAAAAATTATGAATTCTGAGCAAAAAAATAGCAGATGAGTCATTTCAAGAAATGTGTGTGTCCACAAGGAGACACTGAAAATATGTCAGTCATTTGCCAAGTCTGAAGTAGCGCACAGAAAGTCACCGGAAAACAAAAAAGAAACATGAGCATAAAAGAAGACAGCGATGAAAAAAAGAAGTGTAGTTGTAACAATGTTGGATAATTCAACACAAATCACGCAAGGCAATTTTTGATTGAAGGGATGAGGAGGTGGTGCTTTGGGTCATCACAGTCATCCAGTAGAGAGTGGCAGGCAGGTGAAGCTTCATGAAGCATTTCGGCTTTCCTTCACTTGAGTGAAACATCCACTCACTCTTTCAGAAATAAAAGCAAAAACAAATATGATACAGACCAATGTATTATTTACAGTAGACTGTTTGTGGTCATTTAAATAGACGAAGTTTCCGTAAATTGTTTATAGATACATTTTGTCATACAGTAAATATGGACATGTGCATCTTTATCAAAATGGGAGTACTTGTCAACAGAAACAACAAAAAGACACAGATGTGTGCATCTGTATTTTTTTAAATCAAAACAAACAATAATACTTCACCTGAAGAGAACATTTTCAGTGGTTCCATGCTCACTAATTTCATGGCTTTTGGAAATTTGCGTTTACATGGCACTGTCGATGCTGGAAGTATTTGAAAACCACTTCCCACAAAACTTATTTGGCAAATTTTTGATAGTTGCTTTTCACTTGTCACTGTTATTAATACGCACACTCACACACACACACACACTGTAATGTAATTTGGAAAACATTTATTGTGACGATGTCAAAATCAAAACTCAGGACTATCAGTGAAAAAAAATTATATTCCTGCTATATTTTATAAATATTAATTCGAGCTGTCAAACAATTAAAATATTTAATCTGATTAAAAACGCAACTGTCATAATTAACTCAAATTAACTCATAATTAATCATGATTACTCACACATTGGCGGCCCGGTGGTTAGCACATTAGCACGTTGACTTCACAGTGCAGAGGTACCAGGTTCAATTCCAGCTCCGGCCTCCCTGTGTGGAGTTTGCATGTTCTCCCCGGGCCTGCGTGGGTTTTCCCCCACATTCCAAAAACATGCATGGCAGGCTGATTGCTCACTCTCAATTGTCCCTAGGTGTGAGTGTGGACGTGCATGGTTGTTTGTCTCTGTGTGCCCTGCGATTTTGCTGGCCAATTCGGGGTGTCGGGGTGTCCCCCGCCTACTGCCCAAAGTCAGCTGGGATAGGCTTCAGCACCCCCCGCGACCCTAGTGAGGATGAAGCGGTTCGGGAGATTGAATGAATGAATACTCACACATTTTTTATCGTTTCTGAATTTCCTTTTATATTTTTTGTCCGATTTTTTTTTTTTTCCCCCGTTTTAATGCTCTCATCATCATGGATCAGTTTTCTATGTGCAAAATGCAAATATTTACTGAAACATTCATTTCAATTTTCAATTTTATATGAACATTTTTCACTTGGAGCAGTTATTCAAACATCACAATCTCTCACACAATATTACTGTCCATCAATAACAGTGAAAATTATATTTTGCCACACAACAGCTCCTTTAACAGCTCTTTTTAGGGAATCAAAACAGAGCAATATAAAATTATAAAGTGCACATCTAAGGTAAACTAGTACTCAGCCCATAGTGGATTTAAGCCATGGTGGCATATTTCATTTTTCTCAATTTTGCTTTGAACGCAGCAGTCAGGCTATGTTGATTCTGTTGGTCCTTCTTGCGCGGAAGTCTCTCTATGGTTTTGTGTAGACATCATTTCGGATGACGACACTTGGTTCGAGGCACAACACTGGAGACGTTTTCTTATTTTCAGCGTGGTCGCTACCACTGCACCGCTGAACTCTCAACGTGCCTCAGCGCACCGTCACTGTCAGACGAACGCAGAGAAGCTCCACCCCATTTATTTTTATGGACACGGAACACGGAAACCTTGCACACAAAATAGTTCCAAACAAGTAACAATCGCGTCAGTGGCATACATCGTACTCAACAGGCTACCTGCTGTTTATTCACCAGAGAGAGGCTCATCAACCTAGTCTCTTTATTTCTCTCCCGAAACAGTGTCTTCTCCCGCTTGGTGTACCTTAGCCTTCTCTGCTACGTACAATTTCTGTACATAGCTTGTAATGGAGGCTCTCGCCTGGCAACCCGTTGTGGAGTCGTTAGATGGAATGCGAATGATTTCAGCTTGAGTCTAGCTGTGGACAATGTTGACAGGCTTGCACGGAGTTGCCATACATTTATTGAATTGAATTGAATACACTGTGGAAATTGTAAAAGAAGGCGACAATTTCTCACTTTCACACACAGCAAGTGTGTCGTTTTATTTTTCACATCTCATCCAACTCTCGAGCCAAAAAAAGTAACGGCTCAAAATCCGTTTCTATAGTAACAAGCAAAACTAAACATGGCGGTCCTTAAAGGGACCGCAACTACTTCCAACCATTGCATTAAAGTATTTGCAGTTCGTGGTGAATTATGAATAGAGAAGTCACTACAACACTTTATTGTCATATGTGCTGTACGTGTGTGTAACATACAGCACAGATTAAATTTCTTCCCCCTCAACATAAAACAAGAGGAGCCGCTGCGGGTGTCCCACCGCCATCAAAAGAAAAGTTGACCAAAAAAATGACAAAATAATACAAGACAACACATGAAACACAGAGAATTGTGCAATCTTAACCACTTTCCTGCATACACTTTGTTGTTTGAAGCCGTAATAGATGAAAGAGGAGCGAATCATAGTGTCCTTTTCACCAGTGGATCAAAGACGTCATGCGGCAATGTGCACACGTCTGCTACAAGCTAAGCTGTAGCAACAAGAAGCTGTAGCATCCATTAACGAAAAAGAGAGATTGGCTCTCTTCTCCTGTCCCATCTAAATCCGCTTCAATTCCAAGCCGCGACTCCCAGTTCCACATATGCATCGGCGCTGTGCGCTGACGCTCCTTTCTTCTCATCGTCGGCTCCTCAATCCATGCAGACTGTCCATCGGCACCGACCTTTTCGCTGAACAAAGCAGGGCTGTGAAAATGCTGCCTACTTCAGGCGCAAGACACAAGCGCCCCGGGGATGTCCAGCAACGACAGTCAAATGGCGCCGACATTCCTCCCAATCAAAAAAATCAGTGCTGGTACGCGTGTGCTGCCGAGAAGGCGCAACCACCAAGCACAGATTCTTCTTCTTTGACGAATGACGTGGCCAAAAATGCTGAAAACGGGTCCACATCAGGTCCACACGACGTAACAACAAACACAAAATAACAAGCTATAGCTATGGCTTCAGCAAATTTGTTCTTTGTCGTGTTATCCATTTTCTCCATTCTCTCGCGCTGCCGTGCCAGGTAAAACAGACATGGGCGTGGACCTGTGCAGTGCGCTTGTTGTTTTGTTTCTGGTTTATTTATAGAGCAACGTAACATCCGCTGTGACGTGTTGCCGCATTAATCTCGCGATAAAAAATTTAATCACGTTAAAATTTATTTAAATTAATGCCGATAATAACGCGCTAAACTGACAGCTCTAATATTAATATACCTTCCATCCTCTAGGTCAGGGGTCGGCAACCCAAAATGTTTGAATAGCCATATTAGACCAAGAAAACAAAAAACAAATATGTCTGGAGCAGCAAAAATATTAAAAGCCTTCCTTTGAAGGCAACACATGTTGTACGTATCTATTCAAGCTAAATTAGCCTACTACCAAAATGAATAAGTTGGCTTCAAATACACGATGAGCCTTCGTGATTACATTTTTTCCCCTTGCAGTGCATCCTGTAGAGCAGGGTGCCCAACCTTTTTGACCGAAGATCTGCTTTTCGATCAACCAGCTTCCCGAGATCGACCCGTTACCGCACATGCATACGCACGCACTTACAGACGCATGCCATAATGAACAGTCTTAACGGCCCCAAAGGTGAGCGAGGCAGTGTGTTAACTATCGCAGCTCACGTGTACAGTTTAAAAATGCTTCTCTCGGCTCTCCAGGTTCCCATTCTTTGCCAGTACCCTCGGTGAATTGTACATGAAACGCCATATTTTTAAACAACAGCCACCTGCCTGGCATCCCGTCCTGATAATAGAAACGTGTGTCGCAGCCTATGACGCAAATATTTGTTGACAGAAATGTTGAAATTTAATATTTATTCTACACATTTTTACAGCATCGGAAAACGTTGAAAAGAATGTTGGTGTCATGTTTGTTCTCCTACAGAAACCATATTAAAACTTTCTCGGCATCCGTTCATCTCGGGAGACGATGGTGTAGCGCGATTATGTACAGTTACATTTTCTAGAGTGGCTCTACGACCCAGCTCTAGAGTGGCATTCTCTGAAGCAGCTGCTGCACACGCAAGAGGATTGCGGTAAGGCAGAGGTTACCCTTGCCTTCCTCTTTGCTCTTTTTTCTGCCTGCCGGTTTCTCCTGGTATCCTCTGCCCTCTTGACTCCATTGGTGACTGTGACCTTCCAGAGCGGACGATTGTTTGCTGAGGCTTCCCACGAGTTTGGGTCGATTCCAGCCAGTTTCATGTCACACTTGCAGACATCTTTGAAGCGGAGCTGTGGCCTTCCAGTGGGGCGTGCCCCCTCACGTAATTCCCCATACAGCAGATCTTTTGGGATGCGGCCAGCAGCCATGCGACGGACGTGGCCGAGCCACCTCAAAGCGCCTCCCGCTGAGAAGAGCGAACATGCTTGGGGTGCCGGCACGTTGGAGGACTTCGACGTGAGTTACCATGTCCTGCCATCTGATGTTCAGGAGTCGTCTGAGGCAGCGTAGGTGGAAACTGTTTAGTCGTTTCTCCTGCCCGGCATATGTGGTCCAGGACTCGCTGCCGTAAAGGAGAGTGCTGAGGACGCAGGCCTGGTACACTTTGAGCTTGGTGTTCACAGTCAACTGACTGTTGTTCCACACACGCTTGTTCAGCTTGGCCATGGGCCATGGTGGCTGCTGCCTTTCCGATCCTTGCACTGATCTCAGTGTCCAGAGAGAGGGAGCTGGAGATGGTCGAACCGAGGTAGGTGAAGGAGTCTACCACCTCAAGGTGCATACCATCGATAGATGTCTGGTGGAGTGGGAGTGTCTTCTAGGATGTTTGTCTTCTTCAGACTAATAGTCAAGCCAAACTCCTTGCAGGCATGAGACAGGCGGTCCACTAGCTCCTGCAGACCAGCTTCTGTGTGAGATGTCAGAGCTGCATCATCTGCGAATAGTAAGTCGCGGATCAGTGTTTCCTGGACTTTGGTCTTTGCTCGCAGACGGGCGATGTTGTATAGTTTTCCATCAGCTCTGGTATGGATATAGATGCCTTCTGTACAGTCGCTGAAGGCATACTGTAGCAGCATGGAGAAGAAAATCCCAAATAAGGTTGGGGCGAGGACGCACCCTTGTTTCACGCCGCTGCTCACAGGAAAGGGATCAGATGTACCGCCGTTGAAGGAGACTGTGCTTTGCATGTCCTCATGGAAGGACGTGACCATCTGGAGCAGTTTTTGGGGGTAACCGATCTTCCGTAGAAGGCTGTAGAGTCCGCTTCTGCTAACCAGGTCGAAGGCCTTCGTCAGGTCTATGAAGGCGATGTATAGTGGCTTCTGCTGTTCTCGGCACTTCTCCTGTAGCTGGCGTAGAGAGAAGATCATGTCCACTGTACATCGCCCAGCCCTGAAACCACACTGTGATTCCGGGTACACCCAGGAGGCGAGACTCTGTAGGCGTACCAGGACGACGCGAGCATAGACCTTGCCCACAACGCTAAGAAGGGAGATGCCGCGGTAGTTGTTACAGTCACTACGCTCCCCCTTGTTCTTATAGAGAGTGACAATGTTGGAACCGCGCATACCTTGGGGGACGTAGCCTTTCTCCCAGCACAGGCATAGTAGCTCATGAAGGTGTTGCAGAAGGGCCGGCTTGCCACTCTTCAGGACTTCTGGGGGGATACCGTCTTTCCCAGGAGCCTTCCCACAGGAGAGGCAGTCAATGGCTTTGCTGAGTTCTTCCATGGTAGGGAGAGTGTCTAACTCCTCCATGACTGTGAGGTTGGGTAGGGCGTTCTGAGTTGCATACAGCTCCAGGTAGTGTTCAACTCAACGTTCGAGCTGTTTGCATTGGTCTGTAATGACTTCCCCTGTCGTCTTCAGCGGTGCGGTCTTAGTAGCAGCGGGGCCAGTACATGTCTCTTGCGTTTCCTGTGTCGGCAGCTGTCTGATTCCTATTGCTCAAGTTCCGTCAATAGTCATTTGCACAGTGGCGGGCTGTCTGCTGGGATTTGCGTTTTGCAGCTTTGAGGGTGTCGCAAGTGCTGGGGCCGGGGTTCTTTTTGTAGGCCAGTAGGGCGTTCCTCTTGGCTTCTATGACCGTATGCATCTCATCCCAGTGGGCTTCGAACCAGTCTGCATTTCGCCGTTCCTTCTTCCCAAATGCTGTGATAGCTGAGGTGTGGATAACATCACGGAGGTGGCACCACTTATTCTCAATGTCGATATCATTTGGGGCTGGAGTTGCCATCTTCTCATTGAGGACTTCCTGGAACTGTTGGGATCTCTTCGGGTCACTGGCGCAACAGGTGTTGATGCGTGGTGGTCCCTTTGTTTTGGCATGGTGTATCTTCTTCACTATCAACCTCACTCTGCTGCCAATGAGGGAGTGGTCTGTGTCACAGTCTGCGCTGTGAAAACTACGAGTGTGAAGGATGCTTTTCAGGTCTGCACGTCTGGCGATGACTAAGTCAAGCTGGTGCCAGTGTTTGGACCGAGGATGTCTCCATGAGACTTTGTGGCAATCCTTACCCTCAAAGTAGGTATTGGTCACACACAGGCCGCAATGGCAGCACAGTTCAAGCAGCCTCTGTCCGTTCTCGTTCATCCTGCCTATGCCATGTTGGCCGAGGCAGGTGACGCAGTCGGCTCCCACCCTGGCATTGAAGTCTCCAAGGAGGTATCATCCTTCAATACTGGGTGTCTTGCGTATTGCGTCATCTAGTGCCTCGTAGAACTGGTCCTTTGCCTCTGAAGTGGAGCAGAGTGTCGGCGCGTAGATGCTGAGGAGATTGACGAAGCCTGCTGCCGTTGACAATCTCAAGGCAAGTATTCTCTCTGATCCGCCAGTTGGTGGTTGGATAGCTGCAACCAGTGAGTTCTTGACCGCAAAGCCTACACCGTGTTGTCTATGGCTGTCCTGTGGCAAGCCCTGCCAGTAGAAGGTGTAGTTGGCCTCCCTGATGGAACCGCTGTCAGCCAGGCGGGTCTCCTGCAGGCAGGCAATATCGATGTTAAGTCTTGCCAGTTCCTTATCGATAAATGCAGTCTTGCGTCCATCGTCGATCTGTTGGAGGTCTTCGGTGAGTCCAGGGCACATGGTCCGGACGTTCCAGCTTGCAAGTCGAACAGCTGGAGTCTTCTTGCTTCTTTCTTTTTTGCCTGGTGCGGGGCTTTACAGCTTGCTTGTCAAGATGTTCAATCTCTAAGCTCTACGCACCCAGTAGAGCAGGCGAGCTGTGGCGGGACAGCACCTTACTGGCTGGGGGCTGCTCAGCTTGAGGCAGGCGGTAGCTGTTCAGTGAGATTCGATGATCTCTCCCACCGCCGGAAGTGACCCCAGGCGCTCATTTCCTTCGCCAATCGGCGAGAGCTTTTAACCGGTAACTGTCGCTTCCCGTGTTGTTTCGATATCTTGCAACATCGCTGGAGTGTCCTCTCCAGTGCGCTACATGCCTGGGCGGGTGATGTGGAGAACCTGAGTTGCCCAGACAACAAGCTCCCCCTCTCGGCATTGCTGGTCAGATCTAACAGAAAGGACGAGCCAAAACAGTTGGCACCAGCGCAGCTGCAGGAGTTGCAAGAAGGTGACGTAGAACGCCGTCCAACCGCCTTAGGGGCTCCACTCCTGATTTGCGTCAGGTTTACTCCGTAGCCTTTTCCTGTACTGAGGATGCCCAGTACAGGAGGGTACAGTGGCACTCTCATTGGAAGAGTTTGCGCAGGGAGCATTCGAAGGGAGGAAATATGACGAGGCGTCTGCAACGCTTGGCTTCACTGTGACTACGGTGGCAGACGCGGAAAGATTGGTGTGCTTACTGTGTCTAAAAATGTTGATAGCGGACAGCATGAAGCCAAATAAATTAATGCGTCACTTAAAGACATTACACTCCAATCACGCTGATAAGCCGCTTTTTTTTCAGCGAAAATGTGCAGAATATTGCCAACAATCATGACTTTCTTTGTGACTGCTACTTCAAGTAAACTAAAATACAGGTCCCGGCTACACATTGTGCAGGGAGCCGAGAGTTGCTGTGTCCTGCTTTAAACCTCGCTTTGAAAAGCTGTGCATTGCAAAACGTGCTCATTGCAGCCATTCATCCAGACATCATCTTTGATTTTAAAAAATCAGCACAAATGATATTATATATTTTTGTTTTGCAGGTTAGTTTTTTTTAATATTGTGCTCCTGAGTTAATATTGGTGAACAGTTTGAATGCATTCATATTTATTGATTTTATGTAATTTTATTTTTCAGTATCTTATGGTCAGTCAAAACATTTTTACATTTTAATTAAGGATTTTGTTTTATTGTTCAATTTCAAATGCACTTAAAATCTTTTCTGTTACAGTTACTAAAGATATTCTTTGTTGTAAGTTGATCCACATTTCTTATTTTATTCTCTTATAGGTTAATAAGAATACAGTGTTATGCAGAGGTGTACTTATAACAATTTTATAGACAAATTATACTATTTATAGTCACGCGGGGGGAGTGGATGTTTTCTTCTTCCTAGGCGGGGCATGACAGAAAATAATTAAGAAACACTGCTCTCGACGCTTATTAAATGGCCTGCTGCTTTGCTGTTCAAAGTTGGATAAGCTCAGTTTTAAGACAGTTCCAGCCAGACTTCTGTCATCAGTTTGCTCAGTCACCCAAGCACTTCATTCCGGTGTTTCAGGATACATGTTTATCTTAGCTTAATTCTAACAATTAGGGTTACTTCTCAATCTTTTGTTCCGTGATTCGTACTTGTCATCCCTTAATTAGAACAATACTTGACAGATATATAGCACGATCCTAAGCGGTCTGATTGGTGACTCAGGAGCAAGTTCGCAACATGTTTAGCCAAACTAGTAGCAAGTGAAGCTTGTTGCTAGGTAGCTGGTTGTGGCATGAGCAGCACTGCGCTTGACTCGACCGCCTATGTCCCATGCGTAGGTGATGTACGCGCGTTATGGCAACAATAACATGCGTGCCTCCAGACAATCTGCAGTTTGAAAAAAAAGTGATTCTCAATTTTGCTATTCAATGAGGCTCAAAATGTAAACTGCAATGCGAAACTGCTTATTTTGAGCCTTGTGAGGTCAAAAGTTTATCAGAATCAGAATCACCTTTATTGGCCAAGTATTTAGAACACACAAGGAATTTGTCTCTGGTAGTATAGGCTACACTAGTATTGCAATCATGATAAAAAAAGACATGACATATAAGTATCAAAAGACTTTCCGTAATGTAAAGGTACCGTTGGGCAGGAGTACCAGTCAATAACAGATGTGCAACAATGTGCAGAGTCATCGAGCAGAGATAAATTGATCAGTGGTGCAGTACACTTTTTGTGACCAGTAGCAGTATTTGTAGAACAACTTTTAAGTGTGCAATTTCACAGAAAGTCCCTGAGCGCTTTAAAGTGTCTGGTGCTGTGGAATATTGATAAATGAAATGTATTATTATTATTATTATTAATGACAATTCTTCAAGTACCGTATTTTCCGCACTATAAGGCGCAAAAATTTTTCTTAAAAGCTCCCAGTGCGCCTTAAAATCCAGTGTGCCTTGTATATGGTCATTACGGTCATATGTCGACCCCAAAATGGCTCCTTGATGAAGACATGCTTACAATGTTATCACTTGCTGTTGTTTCAATGAACTGTGTCGCTGCTTAATTAAATAGGTTCTTGTTGCAGCTGCAAAAAAAGGAGAGCTGGGGTGTTGTTTTTAAAAACACCACTTTATTAATAGTGTTCACAGTCTCAACAAATACAGGTACGTCTTTGTCCGCCTCTGTGCCTTCTCTTCTTCGTTCGACTCGAGAGGTGTTCATGACCGCCTTGGAAAAACGTAAATTAACGATTCCTTCAATGAAACTACGAAAATTGAAAATAATGCTCCTTAACAGAAAATCAAGCGAGGAAATCACAAAATAAATTCTTTAGCCCCCCTACAGAATTTATTTTGTGATTTCCTCGTTTGGGAATACAGTTCACAACAAAGGAATAAATAACAAACACTTCTGAGACAGTTCTGTTTCCAAAATTTTACTGACATCTGAACGTTCTGTTGGAGCTACGCTCAAGGAAATGCCAAAATAAATTCTGTAGGGGTCCTATAGAATTTATTTTGTGATTTCCTCGCTTGATTTTCTGTTTTGATGCATTATTTTCAATTTTTGTAGTTTCATTGAAGTAATCTTTCATTTACGTTTTTTCCAGTCGAACGAAGGTAGCGTAGTTCCAACTAGTGGATGCCTTGTAGATTGTGTTAGATAATCAGTGCGTCCAATATATGATAAAAATGACAAAATAGGCCATTCGTTGAAGGTACACCTCATAATCCAGTGTGCCTTTTAGTGTGGAAAATACGATATGGACAAAGCTGGAGCTACAATGATCATTGCGGTAATACTGTCCCACAGGGGCGTGTCACGTTTGCGTGGTGGTGGTGGACCCCAAAAAGCAGGCAGGAGGGAGGAGCATGGTGTACTTGACAAATTGTATTTAAAAACAGAGAAAACTAAAACCAAAACAAAGTCCTAAGAACAAAACAAATCCAAAGTAACAAACAAAACCATGGCAGAAACTAAAAACTCTCAATAACAAAAACATGAACGAAACATGGCTGAACAAACAAACATGACAGTAGCCAACAACAACAAACAATGACCCGACAATGAATGATTGGGCAGGAGTCCTTTTATGCCAATAATTACCTAACGACCAACAAGTGTGCAGCTGCAGGGAAAATCCCCACAGTGCCACCTGTTGGTCACAAACCGAAACATGACAGGGTGTGCAAAAAATGCAAAAAGCCACTTTAGATTTGAGTTACCTGGTGCGACTTGTACTCAGGAGCGACTTATAGTTCGGAAAATACGGTACTGTTTATGGAGCTAATGGCAAGAGAGAAGATGCTGTTTGAATCTCTGCTGGTCTTGGTGCACATGGTTCGACAGTGCTTACTTGAAGATTGTAGCTGGGAGAGGTGGTGGGCAAGGTGTGGGAGGGTCCAGGAGAATTTATTTTGTCTTGGTTCTTGCAGTGTGCAATGCAGAAATATCTCGGGAGCTGTTATTACTATATCACTACTTGGGGCACACATGTAAAACCATCACAACACCGTCCAACTCAACAGCACAGCTAAAAACACCGAATGACTTGGAGCAAAACAACGGTCTTTTCTGAAGCGGCTTCTTGTGAGCCCTGATTTAAATCCTATTAATTCATTTAATGCCAAAAGGTAAAAATACATTTGCCAAAACCCAATCAATTAGTGCCAAAACGTATAAATACATTTTGGGTGTTTTTTTAATTAAAACATAATGAAGGGCTTTGCGCACCTCAGTCAGTATCTAGGGTGCGGAAATGATTATAGGATAATAAATCACCACTAAATGGCAGGAATGGCTTTGATCAGATCTTGGTTGCACACGGTGTGAGTGGGTGTGGGGTGTGGTACAGCGATCCTAGTGGCAAGGTGACATATGGAAGCAGTGTGGTGTTGAGAACATGGATAAATAACAGCAGCTAATTCTACAACAGAGCTATTTCAAATCAAAAAAAGATGACAAAGTCCCATCGTCATCCTTGACAAACACGCACGCAGGCACACTAGCATTCAAACACAGACACACAAAGTTCATCATTCATGAAAACCTCATGGATAGGTCATGCATCAGTACAGTGTTTATCGTGCAATAAACTATTTTGCAATCATATGGACCTTTTTGTGTTTATGTTGTCGTTTAGAGGGAAAGAGATGTGAAGATATTTGTGGTCCAGCAAATTTTAAAAAAAAACATCAAAACGAAAGTTCTGCTTGAAATGCAGCCTTTCACAAAAAGCACTTTTTCTCAGATTTTTTCTTGGAAACCTACCAACAAACCTACCAATGTTCAAATGCTGTTTAGTAAAGAATGGTAAAAGGTAAAATGCACTTTTTTCCTGATCAAAGAAGAGGACTAAAGCTTTTGTTTGGTAGGTTAAATGCTTTTATAAAGCTAGAGAACAAAAATTTCTGTAGGCTTTAAAAAAATCCAAAATGGCTGGTCCCCACTTTCCCAATTGGAGAAAAATGGCTGGTGAGTGAGTGAGTTAAACATCTGTGCAAGAAGCTGAAAAATGGCATCTGTCAAAGCACCATTTTAACATGAGACAACTCGAGCAGTTTGCTCACGAAGAGTGGGCCAAAATACTGCCTTGAGAGTTGCAGAAATGTCAGTAAAAGTTCCACAAATCCTTTCTGTCTAGGTGGGTTTTGTGGGTTTGCTTTTTAACAAAATTATGTTGAACCACAATTCAAAAGCAATGTCTGATTTTCACAGTTTTTTCTTTTTCTGTGTCGCTTGCAGAAACCACTCATTGAGCTGAAATAAAAATAGAACACAAAGTATAGTCAGTAACGCACAGACCAGAGGCACGGACATGCTCACACACACACACACACACACAACACAAAGGTGACTTGGCTTGACATCATGACAAAATGACAAGATGCAGTTAATGCCAGTGACCACACGAGTGCACCTATGTCCACCAGGTCCCCATCCCACATGTAAAGTGTGTGTGTGTGTGTGTGTGTGTGTGTGTGTGTGTGTGTGTGTGTGTGTGTGTGTGTGTGTGTGTGTGTGTGTGTGTGTGTGTGTGTGTGTGTAGAATGTGATGTTCTTGGGAAATTTTCAGGCTGGCTGCGCCTACATGACGCGCCGTGACAAGAAGAACATCCGACTGTTCACCAACAACAGCTTCTACTGGCTCATCGGAGACAAAAGTGACACTACCATCACGGACGAGACAAGCTGCGCATATGATCGGTAGGTGTGTGCCCGCATGAGCGGGCGTGCATGTTGAACTGATGATTGATGTGCGACGTTGCATCTTTTCCCGCAGGATCGTCGTGTACGGGAAGTCCTTCCTGAAAGGAATAATGCCGTTCTCCGCCAGTGTCTTCAACTTTGCTCAAGAGTTCAAACTGACCAGGACGACAGTAATGCATGCTTCTGCTCTTGTCACGCGTCCTTGTATAATGTTTACATATTTATTGACACTATCAAAGCTTTCACGTGCATTCGGCAAAGAAGTGTGAAACCTGCCCTCCCCTTGAAAACCCTGGTCACGTTACAGAGGGAAGAGGATATTGCGGACATTTCAATGCTCCTCAATAGCCATGATGTGTTCAGCAAAATGTTTTTTATGTGAGCAGTTTGCATTTGCTCAATTGAAATGTATTTCACTTCTGCAGTCATTTGCTCATCTTCAAGTACAGGCAATGAATGCAGTTGACATTATTGCATAGTGGTGTATTACCTTTTTGTGATTTTCCATTTCACCCTTATGCGGTGACAACACACCAAAAAAAACAAGAGAAAGCAAAGGTCTCTTCACTTAGGTGTAGTTGATTTTTGGTAACTGAGTCTGTTGTTTTTCCTTCCAGGCTCTGCAGCTAAGTGACAACTTTCCTGTGGAGGTGCGGCTCAAGAGCTCCGCCTTGCTACTTCAGGGCATACCGCTTCTACTTCTGCTTACCGTTGCTCTCCACTGCTTCCTGCCGTCTCTGTGAAGTCCATTTCCTTTTATCATATTGGCATCCTCAATGGATATCTTGTACCACGTGACCATGACCGCAAAACATGCGCTGTCATTGCACCTTCCTCTTGTCAGAATTGTCCTGGGCCTAATACATTCCTGATTGTATGTGACAAAAACATCAATGTTTTTGGCTAGTGTGCTGTTTTGTCTCAATGTGGGGAAAAAATGTTTTCTACTTTGTCTTTTTTTTTTAAACCATGTTGACGTGCTACTTTCTTCATGAACATTGCTTTAAAGAAGAAAAAAAAATCTTTGTACATGGTGTAATGATTGATTTTTACATTTTGAGAAATAAAATAATATATGAATACTGGACTGTATTTAAAGTGTTTGTTCATTAAAACGGTGATGTAAATACTGTAGAGCATATTATATTCGATGAATGCATTGTGTCTGAAATTTTACATTTTGGTTGTTTATTAGCCTCCACAACATTACTTTTGCAATTTCAAATTAATTTTCCAATTTAAGATTCCTTGAGCCACGAGAGGAGGCCAAGTGTTCCCTCTAATTTTCCATGTTTCTGAGCATTCACACAAACCTGAGCATTTCATGGACCATGGTGAGCAACATCAGACACGTGGCCGAACCAGTATAACACCTTTCCAACAAGCTGAGGTCAGAACAACATGATATAGGTAGGGCTGGACTGGCACAAAACCGCAACCCTGGCATTTTGACCTCGACCAGCCCACGTGACTCCAGGCTACCATGTAGCTCTGCCGCTGATTTTGATAGGTTGTTTGCTTTCTATATTGTACATTCATTAATGGACTGCTCCTTCTAAACTGTCAGTGGCCAGTCTCTTGGGATAGTAAAATGGAGGAAAATAATTAAGTAGAACCACATCACCTCCAAAAGATGCTGGCCCATCTGGTATCTGCCCTGAAAGCCAAATGGCCAATCCAGTCCTGAATGTAGGTATGTACCAACAACAACAACAACAAAAACAACCTCTTGACAGAACACATGACTGAATAGAGATTTCTGACACCAATAAAATGATCTCTCATCTGTCACTTTTATATTAGTACGCGTCATTTTTACCATAATTAAGTCTCAATACCATCTATATAAATATGGTCCCATATTGTCCACTCATAAATAATGGAAAATGTGCCCATTTGTAAAACAAATACATTTCCAGTGATCTGACCTCTGAAACACGCAAAAGCGCCTCATTTATAAGGGCTTGTAGACTATGCCCATGTTACGACTTTCTAGATTTGGCAGTGGCCTTCATCATCTCGTTAGTGGTGAGTCTGGGTATGCGTGTCAATGTATACTTGAAACTACAGTTGAAAAGCTGAGTGCGCACCCTCGGTCGCATGAAACCTTAACTGCTGAGAATGGAGCTGTGACGTGGTGTCTATTGCCAGGAATGGGCATTCATTCGCTGGGATGGAACAGGATGGACGGATGCCCACTTTCAGTCCCTCCAGCATTTCAGGAGCATTTTTAATGATTCTTGCGAGCTAAAATGCCTGATTTTGCAAGCTGTTTTTCAAAAAATTGCAATAAAAGAGGATTATTTTTTTAGGGAGGCTCATAAAAGATGCATAAAAGACAAACAGAAGCACCATGTCAGATGAGGTCATGATGATGCGATGGATTTATTGCGAAATAAGTCATAAGTTAATGAGATAACTCCCAGTACAGTATTAGATAGTTCCTCCGATTTGAATTTGGAGTCGATTTAAATTTTGATATCCAATTAACCTGGCATGTGAGGGTGTTTTTGGGAGCGTCTGGCGAAACCCCCTGTCAAAGGAATTTCAACTGCCACCTCCGGCAGAGCTTTTCCCACATCCTGGGGGGTAAGGGACATTGAGTCCGTGTGGACCATGTTCTGCGCCTCTATTGTTGAGGCGGCCAATAAAAGAGTTATGGCCATCATGGCGGCAACCCCCAAACTCGCTGGTGGACACCGGCAGTAAGGGATGCCGTCAAGCTGAAGAAGGAGTCCTATTGGGCCTTTATTGCCTGTGGAACGCCAGCGGCAGCTGAGGGATACGGGCTGGCCAAGTGGAATGCAGCTTCAGCAGTCGTTGAGACAAAAACGCAGCCGTGGGTGAAGTTCGGTGAGGCCATGCAAGCTGACTTCCGGACGGCTTCAAGGAAATTCTGGTCCACCATTCGACGTCTTCGGAGAGGCAAGCAGTGCACCTGTAACACTGTATACAGTGGGGATTGGGTGCTGCTGACCTCGACTCGGGACGTTGTGAGTCGGTGGGCAGAATACTTTGAAGACCTCCTCAACTCCAATAGAATTTCTCGGTGCAGCCGAGACGTTGAGGTGGTCCGGTTTGGTGGCTTCATCTGCTTTTTGCAGATGATGGGGTACTGTTGGCCTGTCTAAATTTACCAGTCAATCAATGTTCCAACCCTCACCTCACTGTGAGTCATGACTACAAGAACCAGATCGAGGATACAAGCGGCCAACATGAGTTTTCTCCGCTCTCCCTTTGAGATAAGATGAAAAGCTCGGACATCTGGGAGGGGCTTTGCTAATAAATCTTTGAAAATAATAAAGTACTGTAAATGTATTCTTGTCAATCTTATTTTATTATACACTCACCCACTCTTAAATGAAATTGCTTGTTGCTATTAAGGAATCCAAGTAGTAACTCGGGTTTTGTATCAAATTATAAAGGAGTCCTTGCAGTCTTACCAAAGGCAGCTAAAACCCATCTAAGTCTTAACAAATGCACCAGATCTACAGATGGGACTACCATCAAAAAGAAGTGGCCTTACGTTCGCCTTATTTCTATTAAGGTTACTCAATAAAGGTGGATGAAAGGTCTTAAAACATAACTCACTTCTTAAAACCAAGGTCGTGAGAATTTAGATGAGTCCTTCTAACATCACTTTAGGAAAATTCTGGTCCCCTCCTTTAGAGCGGTTGAGGGATAGGCGGGGTTGTTCGTTGAACGGACAGTCGGCCAGGACTTTCCCGATAGTCCAACCAGTAAGCGGAATCCAACAAGTTTAGCACCTGAACAAGTTCAATCATTGAACAAGTCACATTAGTTGGAAAAGTGCAAATAAATGGACTCCGTGTACATATGTAAGTCTCTGGTGGTTAACATCTGCAACTAATTCAGTATTTTTGAAGGCACCTGCTGTAATTGTCTCTTGACACACAGGCAAAGTCTCCGTGTGTCATGGATGGGCACTGTAACTGCCCGTCCATCATTTTCAATGCCACTTATCCTCATGGATGAGCTGGAGCCTATCCCAACGATTGTTAAACAAAAGAGAGGTTACACCCTGGATTGCCCGTCAGCCACTGCAGATAATATACAGTATTTGTATTGTGTGTAAAAATGATAACCTGGTTGCTCATTAACCACAATCTTAATATTAAACTGTTATAACAGCTAAGCAAACAAAACTAGCTATGTGCTCCTTTTTGCAGCGTTTTTAGAATTTTTATTGGCTCCTTGTTGTTGAATCATCATAATTATAGAGCGCTAGCAGTGTCGAGCCATTGCTCTGTGATGTGCACTTAGCTAAGCTAACGTATGCTACGTGAGTTTAGGTGTTTGATTTGTGTAGCATAATTCCCTTGAGTGATTTTGATTTGGATCTATAACATTGAGAGCTAAATGGGCTTAGCAAATGTAATTTATGTAACCTCGGGATTGGAGGAAGTCTTAGTGAAAGGTCAGCTGTCAGGCTTCCAAAGAAGTACAATTCGCTGGTGTTGGGCTGAAAACTTCCATGTCCGCATTTGGTAAATTGAATATATTTTCACAAATGTATAGGATTAGTCAGTCCCCACGTGAATGTTATTTTTACAAATTGTTGACCAATCTAAAGTGTTGAAAATGGCCTGCTCTCTTTGGCCATCTAATGGCTCAACACATTTTTGGGAGGGTTTCTTAAAAAGTGATGGTTTTGGAGGTACGATGATTTTGTCTGACATAAGTGAACCAATATACTACTGCTCCTAGTTGTCAGTCTAGCAGCTGTAGACCATCAATAAGAAATTCTAGCAGCTCGCTAGGTAGGTCCTGTGAAGCTAATAATAAAAGTATCCATTTCTGTTTATGCTAAACTAACAACAGTCTTTCGATTGACTAGTTGGGTGGAACTCAAAGAAAGAAAATAAACCCGGGTGGACCTGAAGTGAACTGATGGCTGATGACTGATGACTTATGTTCTCTTGTGGTCGACAGTTTGTGTCAACATTTGACAACTGCCTTTTATTGATGATGAGACAACAAAAAAAGTGGCACAAAGTGTCGATCTAGCCTCATCAGGTGTAAGGCTCCAATCCCTCAGACAGTAGTAACAGATAGCAGAGGGCTAGGACACAGTTGAGAGTCCACCTCCACTCGGGTCCCGTGGGTGAGTAGTTCCTCTACCGTTGTCCAATCATCAAGCAGCTTGCTGTTCCTCAGTCGGTTCTGCTTCCTGTGGCTCAACTCCAGAACCATCTGGGATGACAGCGAGCTCTGACCTCCACCTGCCGCAGCCTCTTCACCATTGCGTCGCTCTCTGAGTTGCCGTGACAGCACAAGGTGACGTCTTCTCTCAGCCCGGTTGCAGTACCGGCCAGCCCAGGACTCGCCAATCCCAAGGTGGTCCCCCAGTTGCTCCAATTCCCCACGCACCTCCTCGTCTGTGGTGACCTCACTGCGTTCCTTCGCCAGCCTGTAAGCTCTGGCCCGGAGCAGCTGATTCCTGACAGACTTCTGATTGGACTGCCGACAGTGTGGGGAAGGTGGAGAGCGGGGTTTCTGGTGTGCTCCCAAGGTGTTGTAATATGGACCAGTAGAAGTTTTTGGGATTCTGGCTTGATTTCCCAGAGTCTGAAACTCTCGCCAGTCTCGTGGACCACAAGAAAACAAACCATGACACCTTGAGTCATCTTCCCTCCTGCTGCTTGTTGCACTCTGCCTGGTTCTGGTTGTGTTAGGGTGACTGGTCCGGCTGGTTCTATTCATTGTTAGGTGAGCATGATAACTGGCTTGGCTGCTCAGTACCAGTGTGTTGTTGGTTGAATGTGGTTGGTTCCTCTGAGCCTGCTTCAGTACCTGCTTTGATTCAATATTAATTGGGTGACTTGCCCTGCGGTGTCGTTGGGCCTCACTCAAATCCATTACAGTCTGACTGCGTCCTGGCACCTCAATGGTCCAGCCCCCACCTGCTTGGTGCTTCTCCAGCCACAGCGCCCTCCGCTGGCATGGCTCTGTACGGCAACCTGGAAGCAGATAAGAGCCATCAGCCTGGTTCTGGCTCTCGGATGGTGCAAATCGGCTATAATGCAACAGGATATCTAAGTCTATTATTCTCCAAGCACTAAGGTTGAGTTTAGTTTTCTGTGCATTTTTCTAGCTTTTGTGAGGGATTCTAAACATATCATTTCTGCAGCAAGAAAGAAATTGCAGTGTGCCTCCATATGCGTTAGTGGAACTACACTTGGCTGATTTTGGTTATGATGCAGCGTAGACTGTGATGTACCCGCAGTGCCTGGTGGAAATGGGTTTCAGACCAGTTTGTAAATCTCTTCTGGATCTGCTGTGATTCTTCTGCCCTAACCATGTGTTTGACCTGAGAGCATGGTGTAGACAGCGAGCTGAACAATCCTCCAATAAAAACACGAAGATGAGAATCCACCATTTGGTATTTTTATGGAAGTCAATAACAATAAAGTCAATGACAATAAATAACTTGCACAAGAAAGAGTAATATGTACAAATCAGGGGTCGGCAACCCAAATCATTGAAAGAGCCACATAGTAAAAACAAAAACAAAAAACAAATATGTCTGGAGCCGCAAAAAAATTAAAAGCCTTCTATAAAACGTACAATGAAGGAAACACGTGCTGTGTGTATGTAGGAGACTGGACTGTCTCAGAATTGTTTGTTATTCATTCCTTTGTTGTGTGTTCACAAACGCCCCCATAGAATTTACTTTGTGATTTCCTTGCTTGATTTTCTGTATTGGTGCATTATTTTCGCTTTTCTTAGTGTCATTGAAGTGATCATTAATTTCCGTTTTTCTGAGGTTGGCTTTGAACGCCTCTCGAGTCGAAGAGAGGAGAGAAGGCACGGAGTCGGACGCAGACGTGCCTGTGTTTGTCGAGACTGTTAAAAGCATAAATAGTGTATGTTTTAAAGACGCAAATCTTCGTTGACAGAAGCGTTGAAATGTAATATTTATTCTACACATTTTTACAGCATTGGGAAACGTTAAGAATGTTTGCTTCATTTTTTTACTCCCACAGAAACCATATTTAAAACAAAAAAATAAATTTCCGTCCCACATCTTTTTCCATTTTCAAACATTTTTTATAAAGCCCCAAGGAGCCACTAGATGGCATGAAAAAGCCGCAGGCGGCTCTGGAGCCGCGTGTTGCCGACCTCTGGTATAAATATACTTAGAGATTGTGCCGGAACGTGTCAAAAGAAAGGGATGAAAGTGGATGTGATCACACCTCTTCACTGTTCTGATTCAAAATGGCTACTGAAGTCTGCATTCTACTCATATTCAGTCATGCTGTATAACTTTCTCATGCCTGCAGCGTGCCTGGCGTCCTTGTAAAAATCATCACCTAGAATTGGAATACTCCTGTTAAGGCTTCCTGACTGAAATCTGGAACGCATAGGAGCCCGAATCGATTCGTAAACTGCAGAAAAATAAATTAAACCCTTTGAAGGAACTGTTCATTGACTCAAGCCTTTATTTGGATTACCAACATTCTCCTCGTCCGAAATTCAACGAACACACGGGGAAGAGGAGGCCGCTCTTCCCCCAACACTACCCCACTGACTTTTGGGGTGGTTCTAACTACTTCTGCACTGCACTGTAATACAATACTTCCACCACTAGAGGCATTGCACAGCACTGTAATACAATCACTGGGGGCCGAAAATTGATGCTAAACTGACTTCCCAGTGGATGTATTTGTGTTGATCTGATGTCACTAATCCTACTGGAAGTCTCTGATTCATAAGTAGACTGACTGGATATAGCCAGGACTCTAAATAGGGATTTGTGAAACAATACAAAAATATTGATATTTCAATCCAGAGTGCTCAATTTTATTGATCCTCAAGATAAAATATAGATATTTACAATCATTATATTTTATTTATCTGTATTTTTTTTTATATTTTTCTGCATAAAAACAACGTTTTCCTTCCACCTTCTGCACCTGTAAGGATTTGCATCTGCTCCCGCCCACTTTTACTTTGATTATTGTATTGCAAAGCGGCGGGGAGAGGAAAGGAGAAAGGGAGGCACGGAGGGCTTTCACAGCAGGCAAAAGTGCTAGCTTTCAGTAGATTTGGTAGGTTTCCACAAGACATTGAGGCAGGTATCTCCATCATTCTTGATCTTTTTTCGTTTAAAAAGACAAACAAAAAAATCTCCTTGCATGTGCGTAAAAATCTATCAGCGTGTGCTTGAGTTGTGTATTTTGTCATGTTTTGGCTGCCGCCATACGTCGGAGCACATGTGTGCAGAAGCATCTGCTTGATGAGTGCTGCAAATGTATTTTTTATTTGATTTTTATTTTCCGTGAGCCATCTACAGACAAGAAAACGATTGACTCGATTTATGCGTCTCTCATCTTTGAGCACACACACACACACACACACACACACACACACACACACACACACACACACACACACACACACACACACACACACACAGGATCGTGTGCTGTAACTTGAGCCATGGCAAACCGCTAAACCATTTTGGCCTTATCTTTCATGAATTAGCCCGATGACCAACGAAAATAATTTAAATCATTTGAGATGGTGGACAGTGCGCCAGTGTGTGCCTGGCGGGGCACTTCTGCGGCTGACACCTTTTTCCCTTCTGGCGGCGCATGTCATGCGGCTGCCCCATGTTTCCCCTTCAGGCGGCACATGCCATGCGGCCGTCCCATGTTTTTTTGCCTCGTCAAGGCACGTCTACAGTAGGCCGAGCCCCGTCCACGTCGACGTTGAGCTGTGCCTCATCACGTGTCTGTTTGAATCGAGTCACATTCACGTCCACGACAAGCCGTGCCACGTCCATGTCACGCCGAGCCCCGTTCACGTCTGGCTGTCCCATGTCCCGCGTCACGCCGAACTCTGTCCACGTCAGGCAAACTCCACACAGGAGCTGGAATTGAACCTGGTACCTCTGCACTGTCAGGCCGACGCGCTAACCACCGGCCCACCAGGCCACCCTGTATAAGCTAATAATAATCTCATCTCATCTCATCTTGCGAACCGCTTTATCCTCACTAGGGTCGCGGGGGATGCTGCAGCCTATCCCAGCCGTCAAATTGGTTGCCAGCCAATCGCAGGGCACACAGAGACACACAACCACCCACGCCCACACTCACACCTAGGGACAATTTAGAGTGTTCAATCAGCCTGCCATGCATGTTTTTTGGAATGTGGGAGGAAACCGGAGTACCCGGAGAAAACCCACGCGGGCCCGGGGAGAACATGCAAACTCCACAAAGGGAGGCCAGAGCTGGAATTGAACCTCTGCACTGTGAAGTCGACGTGCTAACCACTGGACTACCGGGCCGCCCTAATAATAATGATAATTTAAATAATTGTCTTTATTGACCCTCCCCCTCCTCCTCAGGCCATCCTGATGATTAGATATTTGAGATGGCTGGCTGGGCCTAGTTTTTTTGTGTGGGGTTTTTTTGCGAGCGTTGAAGGAGTGAGGGGAGAGACAGTTTGTCAGCACTAAAACACTGGATCATTTAAATCTAGAGGCTCAATAGCTACCTAAATGATTTATTTGTCTTTGTTTTGAAGTCAACCACAGGGACGGTATTGTCGGTATTAAATTATTTTCCATAATTGACCAGCCCTAATATGGGCGGTACAGTTTTTCTCTCATCTTACGTTAAAAAATGTTATTAAAATACAAAACATTTTACTGGGGAAAATCAACATTGATACCATATTAAATAACACAAACTATAAAAGAATAAGTACACTGCTTATATTCAACAGAAAACACGTAAGTATTACACCACAACCTGATATGGAAGTGGTAACATAATAGTTTACAGTAGTTTCGTTCAACTAATGATCTGTGTGGTCCCATTGCTGTGAGTGTAGGGGCAGCACATCTGTAGTTTTGTTTGCAGCTTTGTGTAAAATAAACATAAATCTCCCACTGTCAATACTTGGTATCGAATTAAATCCCAAATCACTGGTATCGTCCATCCCTAGTAGTGATGGGTCCAGCGACACCGATGCGTCAGGCTCACAGAGCAATCCACGTGTCGGTGCGTGTGCTGCTTCATTACATCACGTGATCGATACGTGAACTGCGTCGTGCTGCCTCGACACAGTTCCAGGCTGATTGACAAAGTCTAGGCTGCGTCACTCAGTCCAGGCTGTGTCACTCAGTCCAGGGGGCGTCGACGCAGCAAAAGCCCGGAAGTGCGTCTGCCAATCGGATGCCGCCTGCCGAAACAAGCCAGACCTCACCCTTGCTCGAATACAAATACAGTCAAACCTCGGTTTTCGGACGTCTCGGTTCTCGTACAATTCGGTTTTCGAACTAAAATTTTGAGTTTTTTATGCCTCGGATGCCGAACAAATTTCGGTTCTCGAACTCACTTCACTCCTCTCGGCTTCGCTACCTCGTGTAGCGACGCTACCTCGAGCGAAGCCGAGAGGAGGTAGCAAAACCGAGAGGAGTGAAGTGACTGTAGCCGTGCTCCCTTTTGTAGCGGCGCTCCCTCATGTCGCCGCGCTCCCTTGTGTTGCGTCGCAACACAGGAAGCGACCATTGTGAGCAGACGTTTTTGTATTGCTCAATAGATTTTTTTTAAAAAGCAGACGTGTTTGGTGAAATGCTTCCTAGTGTAGCGTCTATTGTGAGCAGACGGGTTTGTATTGTTCAATAAAAAAAAGCAGACGTCTTTGGTGAGACGCTTCTGTTCGGGAGAGAAATCCCCCTCTTTTCAGAATGGTTTACCCCAGCAGCACGGTGGGTGTGCGTGCGTTTGTTTACAGCCATCCGTTTTCAATGCAGCGGCACATAATGAACACTATGGTGTCCGCTGTCTCATTTTTATGCAATAATCATACAGAAACAGCTTCCTTGTGTAGCGTCCATTTTGAGCAGACGAGTTTGTATTGTTCAATTAAGATTTTTTTTTAAAAAGCAGACGTGTTTGGTGAGAACTACGTAATATTGGACTGTTATTTGTGCATCATGTATCAGCCCCTAATCATGGCACCAAAGAAAGCAAGTGGAAGTGGTGAACCCGGTGAAGAAAAGAGGAAAATAGTGCGCAAAACTATAGAATTTAAGAAAGATTTAATCGCGAAATATGAGTCAGGTGTGCGTGTGTCTGTGTTGGTGAAGGAGTTCGGGATGCTGAAACGCCCCGCCTACTGCCTGCTGACAGCTGGGACAGGCGCACACCCCACGACAGATAGAGAGAGAGAGAGAGAGAGATCTTCCTTCAATTTTTATGTTGGTGAAAATGTTAAAATTGGTGAAAATAAAACATATTACAGTTTGTTTGTACAGTATTTTACATATTACCTGCTCCTATTACATTTGTACAGTTTATGGTGTGAAATTGTAAAAAAAAAGTGGTTTAAAAAAGTTGTTGTCTTGACTTGGAACGGATTGAAACATTTTACATTGATTCCAATGGGAAACATGGTTTCGGTTTCCGAACAATTCGGTTTCCGAACAGTCTTCTGGAACGGATTAAGTACGAAAACCGAGGTTTGACTGTATATATTTGGGCAAAAAGGAAAACATAGATTAGCAGAAAAACGTGTCCGTCTGACTTTGAGCGTTGTGTCGGCTGTCATGTAATAGGCTATTATTATATGAGAAGTGCTTTATGAAAGTTTGTACTGTACTGTACGTCATACTCCAGTTGATTGAGAGGCCCCACCTATGAGGGGGAGTTCCAGGAAGTGACTGCGAGTGAGCACACCGCATGTTTGACGACTCTGCCACGTTGTTATTAAAAGTCACATAAAACGTAAACCTTGTCTGCTGAACATCATTACATCGGCTCGGCTAGCTTAGCTGTTGTTGTAGTTCAAAGCCTCTTTAATATGTGGCGTGGGTTGCGTCGGCGCCGTGAGTACGTGCTCGCGCTCACGCGCGCACAGCAGAGAGCATCGGATTCGACTGCTGCTGAGACACGCTTCACTCGAGTGACGTTGCTACAGTATGTGCATATTATGGAGCAGCTTCCAGACAAACGCAAATTGTCCGCCGTGTAGAGCCATTTTGATCTCCTTTTGGAGAATAAGGTATTTATTCAAACCTCCTTGTCTCACCAAGTGCCTCTCGGATTTTTGACATGTCTTATTCCATTGTGTGTGTGTGTGTGTGTGTTCTCCACAGCAGGGGAAATAGCATGCAAGAAACGCAACAGACTGAAATTTAAAACACTGGAGCATCTTATTTTTCTAAATAAAAATTTGTGAAGACAAAGCCCACAGGCATCCTCATTTGCATGATTTCTACATTATTGAAACACATTGAATGATACAATATGAATGCATGGATGTGAATGATATTGTATACACTTCATCATATCAGTCAGTTCAGTCTGTCAAGTGGGTTGGCTGCAGAGATTTTGAAGGTCCAACAGGTGGCAGTGGTCAGCGACACAGTATCAGCACAGTATCAACACAGTGTGTCAGTGTGTCGACACGCCTCATGAGGCCTCATGGACCCATCACTAATCCCTAGTTCCAAATTAACACCTGCCAATCCGCCAAAGGCCAGTTTAAAGGGTTTTGCATTGAGACTCGAGAATCAATTGGAGACAAGAAGATTCTCCTCGAATCGTGTTCATTTTAAAGTTGTAGTTCCCCTGTTATGGTGCCACTTCCGCCGACGACAGAATTAACTTACTGAGACTACCAAACAAGTGCGCATACACGCCCGTCAGGCAGGTGCACCCGATCACAATTGTGGCTGAACTTTGTTAAAGTTCATGAAGAGTTGCCTCAGTCCAACACTTACAATAAGATGTGCAAAGGAGGAGGCATCATGTGTATTAAGTAAAAGAGTGCCGTGTCTGAGGAGGTGCTCCCTCCCGCTCAAGCACCATCCCAACAATGCACTGAACTTCAGTGTCATAATCGGTGAGTTTGACAATAAAATATGCTTATTGCCAAATACACCTGATTCAATTGTACATGAATGGTTCAGGCCTCTACAGGGCTTACTAATGATTTGAGATGATTGATTTGAATCAGGTGTCTTGGAGTAGGGAGGGATCTAAAACAGGCAGGATGTGGCTCTCGAGGAAACAGAGTTCCCTACCCCTGCGTTAGAGGGTCACCAGCCACTTGGCGGGTGTTCAAAAGAGTTAACTGACAAGCCTGAATAGAACTACAGAAGAAGGAGATAATTTCAGTGTACTGTAACACGAGCCACAGTCACACATTCCATGGCTCTGCCACCCTAGATGTTGACCACACAAAAGGATTTGCTCTGCTTGCCACTGTTAGCGGTACTGAAGTCCAGTGCAATCTACTGTACCACCGACCTGACCCAGCTGTATTCAAAGGTTAAAAAAAACAACAATGTATGACAACATACAACATACATTGTAGTTAGTTACCATATTTTCCGCACTAAAAGACGCACTGGATTATGAGGTGCACCTTCAATGAATGGCTATTTTGTAAAAAAAAATCTTACATTCCCATTATAAGGCGCAATCTACAATGCCTCCACTAGATGGTGCTACGCTCCTTCCATTCAACTCGAGAGGCGTCTGTTCAACTTGAGAGGCGTTCATGACCACCTCTGAAAAACATAAATTAACTATTACTGTACTTAAATGAAACTACGAAAATTGAAAATAATGCATCAAAACAGAAAATTAAGCGAGGAAATCACAAATTAAATTCCATATCCCCCGACAGAATGGTTTCATTGAAGTAATAATTAATTTACGTTTTTCTGAGGCGGCCATGAACGCCTCTCGAGTGGAACGGAAGAGAAGGCACGGCGACGGACAAAGACGTACAGTACCTGTATTTGTTGAGAGAAAACCATTAATAAAGTCTGCGTTAAAAAAAATAAAAATAAAACCACAACCACAGCTCTCCTTTTTTCAACAAATACAGGTGCGTCTTCGTCCGTCTCCGTGCCTTCATTTCCTCCGGTCAACTCGAGAGGCGTTCATGACCGCCTCCGAAAAACGCATTGGCATTTCCTTGATCGTAGCTCCAACAGTACGATCAGATGTCAGTCGTAGTTATTTATTCCTTTGTTGTGTATTCACAAATGATGAAATCACAATATAAATTCTGTAGGGGGGGTTATAGAATTTAATTTGTGATATCCTCGCTTGCTTTTCAGTTTTGATGTATGATTTTCATTTTTTGTAGTTTCATTGAAGTAATCGTTAGTTTACGTTTTTCAGAGGCGGTTTTGAACCCCTCTCGAGTTGAACGGAAGAAGGCACGGACACAGACAAAGACGTACCTGTATTTGTTGAGCCTGTTTTAAAAAATTAACACCGCAGCTCTAATTTTTCGGAGCTGCAACACAAACTTATTTAATAAAGCAGCGACACAGTTCACTGAACCAACAGCAAGTTATAACATTGGAAGCATGTCTCCAGGAAGGAGCCATCTTGGAGTCGACATATTACGTACCATAGACTTTTTGGTGCGCCCTATCTTGCGGAAAATACGGTATTTTGGAACCCTTCACAACCTTTCATACTAAACAAGACAAAGGCAAGATAAAGGAGACAAACTGGAGTGTAATGACAAAAGTCCACTAACCAGATGAAAGTGAAGGTGGTGAGCGGTTGCGTGGCAAAGTTGGACTCCTCTCAGCTTGGTGGAAGTGCACCGTGGTGGTTGTGCTGTTGGCCACTGTGCAGCAGGACGACGGCTGCACCCTCGTGTGACTCAACGGCATTGTCTCGGGGATGGACTCCAGATCCCAGCAGCCTCTCTGTTCGTGAGGAAAGTGGCCCGAGTGTAGGTGATGGGAGTGTCTATGGATCTTGTGGAGACATCTATTTTCGCCGGTGCTAACACTGTGGAAGCCTGAGTCGCTGGGTTCTGAAGAAACCAGAGACTCTGAGGAAGAGGAGGAGCCCTGTGAGGAGGGGGTGTGGCCCGGGAGTGACGACATGGCGTCAGTCTCTGCTTCGGAGAGCACCACCCGGTGATGTGGACTGTCTGCGCCGCCACTCAGTTTGCTGTCCAGCTCATTGAGGGGAATGTAGCCCAGAGGACGCCAGGGGGCGCAGTAGTTGGACTGTACATAAGAAAACAAGAGAACAAAATGTTTTTCTCCTTCTTTGTCAAAATTTGTTTTTGTTTGAAAATAATTGTTTCAGGAAGAAAAACCTGTCTCAAGAAGTTCTTATTCATTTCTCCAGAGTTGTAACAGCCAAGAAGACAACTCTCGGAATTGGGCTGATATGTCGACATTTCTGGAGCCTGGACCAACAAAGAAATATATTTTTGGATCATATTTTGAATCATCAAAAACTTATAGAGCACAAGTCATTAATATTTTTGATAAATATGAAGAGTTTCCAGTGGTCTTAATAACATGCTTCTCTTGAAAAAGCCTTGTTGAATGCAGCTGCTCATTCTCCCACAAATAAACCACTGCTCATCCCCAATCCCTCTATTAGTCAAGTGAAATGTATTTATACAGCCCTTAATTACAAAGGGCTGGTTGATCGCCAAGTAATTTAATGATGACACTTACCTGAATAAAGTGCTTCTCTCTCAAACATGTCATCCGAATGTAAGGACGGGCTGTGTGCTGCTGTTCGTTCGATTGGCTAATAAGAATAATTCCAACAAAAACAATAGGCACCTTGCACCCATCGCTGCTCAGCCCCTAATAATTATATTTTTTATGAAAATGCAAGGGACCTTGCAGTGCTCGCTGGTCGAGCCATGAAAGAATAATTCCAACAAAAACAATAGACACCTCGTAGTGGTCATTGCTCAGGCCCTAACAATTACATATTTTTTACAAAACAATAGGTACCTTGCAGCGATTGCTGCTAGGGGCCCTAATAAGAATAGCCGACACACATGGTTGAGCTCAAAGGAGCTGAGAAAAGAACCAATCACTTCAGGAAGCTCAATCACAAAGATTCGTTCCCCACAACACTAGTGGGAAGGCACTCCAGAGTCCCAATTTTGAAATTTGTGTACAAGCTATTAAAAATCCCATTTACATTAGTATGTGTTCCCTTGAATTAATTGCTCACCTGGTAGTCCAGGCGGTCCAGATGGTCCAAGCTGTAGGAAACATTTGGCAGGTAGTTGGTAGTGTGATGCTGGGAGGGGGAACCTCTGGACAGGTAACCGTTGGTTGGATGGACATCAGGTGACATCAAGATGTCATTGGCGGTGTACTCATTGTCATATAAGTGTCTGTGCGGAGACAGTCATTAAAAATGAACATTAGTCGTCACCTTACTGTTTAGCATCTATCTATCTATCTATCTATCTATCTATCTATCTATCTATCTATCTATCTACATTCACCTCACGAGTACAAATGAAGTTACCACATTGTTGTGCATTGTGAGGACCTTTGTGAAACTTTTTTTCTGATTTTGGAACTCGGACGTCCCAGTTCAAAGGCGTGTTCTAGTGCACTTTTCCTGGTCGGAGATCTGAAAAGTCCGACTTTCTACCACTGAACGCAGCATTATATAGGAAAATGGGTGACTCATTTGGTGACTCATCTCTTGGTGATGTGGCAGGTAGGTGACGTGGTAGGTTGTACTTCCGGGTTGCAACACAGCGTTCATGGAGAGACTTTCTTGCCCCCCCCTCTCCCCCACCCCGTCCCTTTACCTTCATTTGTGTATTACGTTATTATATTTTGGAATACAGTATATTTTTTTTCATTTCGATCTTTGTATTGAATGATTTTTTTTTTTTATTATACAGGCGCTCCATTTTCTCATCTCTTGTTCACACCAACTACCCTTATAGTTGGCAACAGGTTATCATCAGATGCACTAATTTTTACGGCACTATCACCCGCTGTTATCCTGGAGCCAAAGTTATGGACAGAGTAAACCTTCTGCCTCGTCTTTTGGACTCTTCCACCATCTATACCCCGGGTCATTGTCCATGTGGGAATAAACAAGATATTCTGGGGCAGAGACCAATGTCTATCCACCAGTTGACAGTTGCTCTAGGCTGTGCGGGACAGGGCATCTCTGGCATGTTTCCAACTGGCATGACAAGAAAAGAAATGGGTATGGACAGAGGGAACAGTGAAGTCTTGCTCCTGGGAAAGGAATAGGGGCAGCTGATACCCATAGGTGAACATGAACGGATAAATGCCTGTGGATGAGGAGATGGGGAACTGTAGGAATACTTGACCCATGGAAGGTGTAGTCTTCAGTAGGCTGGATTGCGGGCCGAGATACACCTAAGAGCCCACTCCAGTTCCTGAAAGAAAGTATGCCATACCTGGGATGTGAACTGGGGACTCCAATCAGAAACAATGTCTGCAGTGTCAAGGATGGAGCGAAGTCTGGGTAATGGAATGAAATTAACCATCTTGGAGCATCGGTCAAACACAGGCAAAATGACTGTGTTGCCATTGCAGTGAGAAAGACCAGAAATGGAATCAATCGAAAGGTGGGGCCAGGGACGGCTGGAGATATTGCAGGAGACCTATGGGGTGATGGTGAAAGGATTTCCTTTGAGAGCAGATGAGGCAGGCAGTGAGAATTCTATGACATCTTGGACCATCCAGGACCAATAGAAACATTGTCACAGGAACTGGAGAGTTTGATTCACTGCAGGATGACAAGCCAACTTGGAAGAATGTCTCAATTGCAGCAGTGTTTTTCAATCTTTTTCTAGCCAAGGCACATTCTTTCATTGAAAAAATCCCGCGGCACACCACTACCTGAAAATGTGAAAAAAGCTTATTTTAACAATTACGTGTTATAAGCTTACTATAAGAGTTTTTTTTTAACATTTAAAATGAACGCAATATTATAACACATTGAATAGGAATCAAATCAACATCAATCCAATATATTTGGTGCATTAGTTTAAATGGCAAGTAAAATACAGTCAATTAGAACTTTAACTTGCTCAGGGTCGGATTTTTCTCTGTGTGACAGCCGTCAGTTCTTTTTCTCCCGGTCGTTTGCGCTCTCCCGCAATATTGTACCAATCCCTTTTCCCACATTGAGTCTTTGTACAATTCCAACATCTTTCAAATGACTTTTCTGCTGAATGTGTCACTTAAGATAGTCCAGCTTCCATTTAGTCTGTATTTTTCCATCGGAAAATTTGCTTACAGCTTAAGCTCTGCTGGATGTTTTGCAGAGCAGACCTTTTTCACTCAAAAAATAAAATATCTCACCCAGTTTCACTGCTTGTTCTTCTATTTGCACATACTCTGACAGCCGTTCCAACTTACAAGAACCGCAGTTCATTCGTTATTTTGGTTTGGGGAGTCGACGTATCACTGAATTACACAGCAAATTGATACAGAAAAAAAAGTTAAATATCTAATTCATTTGCAGTGTGTTCACTGCGCTGGATAGGTTTTCTTGTGCTCTGAGAGTGCGCGACCAGTGCGCAGTTACGCAGCTTGGGGGGGAAAATTGGTGCCGTTGCATGCAGATAAAATTTCTTTCCTCTCAAACAGAGGAGAGAGAGGAGCCGCCGCGGGTACTCGCGCCGCCATCAACAGAACAGTAAACATAAAATAACAAAATAATACAACACAACACATAAGACACAGACAGTCATGCAACCTCAACTACTTTTTCTCATACACTTTGTTGTTTGAAGCAGTTTTAGAGAAAAGAGGAGAGATCAAAGTGTCCTTTCACGAGTGTATCAGAGACGGCATGCTCAAAATGTGCACACGTCGGCTACAAGCTAAGTTTGAAAGCAAACAGGAAGCTGTAGCGTCCATTGATGAAAAAATAGCTTGGCTCACATCTCCTGTCCCATGTAAATCCTCTTTAATTCCAAGCGTCAAATCTCAGTTCCATATACACATCCACGCTCCACATCGACGCTCCTCTCTCCTCATGCTCAGCTCCAGCAGCCATCCATCCATCCAGCCGCACCCACACAGACAGTCCAACAGCGCCGACATCTCCACTGAACAAAACGGGGCTGTGGAAAGTGCTGCCCATTACAGATGCAAAAAACACAAGCGCTCCGGGGCTGTCCAGCACCGACAGTCAAATGGCGCCGACATTTTTCCCAATCAAAGTCGTGGCCAAAAAACGCTGAAAAGCAATCCACATCAGGTCCACACGACGTAACACCAAACACCATGTGACAACAAAAAGAAAACAAGGCTCTTGAAAAGCATTTGCTGACGGCTGCCGACTTGAACGCATGCAGGAATTGACATATAGCTGTTACGTGTGGTAGCGAGCGTTTGTGTGCAGTTCCTCTTGCCACCAGTGGGAGGTCCTGCTGCGACTGTCTATCTGGTGTCACACCTGCTAACAATGAATTGATTGGCCAAAACAAAGGTGTGTCATTTGACTGCTCCATTCTGTCTGTGGTGCCCTTTAGATGTTGCTGTCTCTTATTGAGCCAAAGAGGCCGAAACAAAGCAAATAATCCCATGTCCATGCAATGGCACTTGCATTTGAAGTATGATGAAGCTCATATCCAGCAAACTAACAAGTGTGTCATCCTTGGACAGTCTGCAAGTATGCATGTTTTCCGGTAAAATAACATAAATGTGACACGTTGAGTGATTTATGGAAACTATGTGAGCATCTGAGTGACATAATATTTTCTTTCTTTTTTTAATGTAGTGCCAAGAAAACATGGTTTGGATGATGCACAGGTTGAATTGATCTCAAATTAAAGTTGGTCAGCCTTTTTCTCTGGTTTAGGATGAGGGATTTTTACAATAAAATCCATCCATCCATTTTCTGAACCGCTTTATCCTCACTAGGGGAGCGGGGTGTGCTGGAGCCTGTCCCAGCTGTCTACGGGCAGGAGGCAGGGGACACCCTGAACCGGTTGCCAGCCAATCGCAGGGCACACAGAGACGAACTGCGCTCATACTCACACCTAGGGACAATATTGAGTGTTCAATCAGCGTTTCATTCATGTTTTTGGAATGTGGTAGGAAACCGTAGTACCCAGAGAAAACCCACGCTGGCCCGGGGAGAACATGCAAACTCCACGCAGGAAGGCCGGAGCTGGAACCTCCCCCACAGATGTACAGGAATATGCACATATATATGAGTATATATAATATTTATAAGGCCAAATTTAATGGTATACATGCATGTAGAAGTAAATATGTGTAGTAATTTATACATATATATATATACATATATTCTTACCGTCTGCTGTCAGGCTGCTCAATAAACACACATGAAAGAAAACAAAAAAAAAAACGGACTCAAGCCATCCATACATTGTAAATAGCACAGCCACCTTATATTTTGTATTTTGTATTTTTTATCTTGCATTCTGTACTGTGTACAGCTCTATTTTGTTCTGGAACATTTATTTGTGCATGCAATACTTTGTTTTTCTTTTTACCCCACCCCCCTTCCCCCTCCAATTCTGCTGCTGAAGATTGCAAATTTCCCCAGTGCGGGACAAATAAAGGTTTTCTTATTCTTATTCTTATATGGGTGGCCCGGTAGTCCAGTGGTTAGCACGTCGGCTTCACAGTGCAGAGGTACCGGGTTCGATCCCAGCTCCGGCCTCCCTGTGTGGAGTTTGCATGTTCTCCCCGGGCTTGCGTGGGTTTTCTCCGGGTGCTCCGGTTTCCGGGGCGCATATATATACAGTCAAGGGCGGCCCGGTAGTCCAGTGGTTAGCACGTCGGCTTCACAGTGCAGAGGTACCGGGTTCGATCCCAGCTCCGGCCTCCCTGTGTGGAGTTTGCATGTTCTCCCCGGGCTTGCGTGGGTTTTCTCCGGGTGCTCCGGTTTCCTCCCACATTCCAAAAACATGCATGGCAGGCTCGTTGGGCACTCTAAATTGTCCCTAGGTATGAGTGTGAGCGTGAATGGTTGTTTGTCTCTGTGTGCCCTGCGATTGGCTGGCAACCGATTCAGGGTGTCCCCCGCCTACTGCCCGAAGACTGCTGGGATAGGCTCCAGCACTCCCCGCGACCCTAGTGAGGATGAAGCGGTTCGGAAAATGGATGGATATATACAGTCAAACCTCGGTTTTCGGACGTCTCGGTTCTCGTACAATTCGGTTTTCGAACTAAAATTTCAAGTTTTTTATGCCTCGGATGCCAAACAAATTTCGGTTCTCGAACTAACTGAGCGCACTTGAATGCGTCACTTCACTCCTCTCGGCTTCGCTACCTCGTGTAGCGACGCTACCTCGAACGAAGCCGGGAGGAGGTAGCAAAACCGAGAGGAGTGAAGTGACTGTAGCCGGGGCTCCCTCATGTCGCCGCGCTCCCTTGTGTTGCATCGCAACACAGGAAGCGACCATTGTGAGCAGACGTTTTTGTATTGTTCAATAGATTTTTTTCTAAAAGCAGACGTGTTTGGTGAAATGCTTCCTAGTGTAGCGTCTATTGTGAGCAGACGGGTTTGTATTGTTCAATAAAAAAAAGCAGACGTCTTTGGTGAGACGCTTCTGTTTGGGAGAGAAATCCCCCTCTTTTCAGAATGGTTTACCCCAGCAGCACGGTGGGTGTGCGTGCTTTTGTTTACGGCCATCCGTTTTCAATGCAGCGGCACATAATGAACATTCTGGTGTCCGCTGTCTCATTTTTATGCAATAATCATACAGCAACAGCTTCCTTGTGTAGCGTCCATTGTGAGCAGACAAGTTTGTATTGTTCAACTAAGATTTTTTTTTTAAAAAGCAGACGAGTTTGGTGAGAACTATGTAATATTGGACTGTTATTTTTGCATCGTGTATCAACCCCTACTCATGGCACCAAAGAAAGCAAGTGGGAGTGGTGAACCCGGTGAAGAAAAGAGGAAAATAGTGAGCAAAACTATAGAATTTAAGAAAGATTTAATCGCGAAATATGAGTCAGGTGTGCGTGTGTCTGTGTTGGCGAAGGAGTTTGGGATGCCGAAACGCCCCGCCTACTGCCTGCTGAGAGCTGGGACAGGCGCACGCGTGCCCACGACAGATAGAGAGAGAGATGTTCCTTCAATTTTTATGTTACTATGTTAATGTTAAAATTGGTCATCTCTCATTACATTTGTACAGTTTATGGTGTGAAATTGTAAAAATAAGTGGTTTTAAAAAGTTGTTTTCTTGACTTGGAACGGATTAAAACATTTTACATTGATTTCAATGGGAAAAATGGTTTCGGTTTCCGAACAATTCGGTTTCCGAACAGTCTTCTGGAACGGATTAAGTACGAAAACCGAGGTTTGACTGTATATATATACAGTGATTTCGCGGTTCGTTTATCGCGGCCTCGGTGCATCGCGGATTTTTTCAAACATAATTATTTTTATTTATTTTTTTTTTTTAAGTCCGCAAAATGTCCGCAAACTTTCCACGAGAAGCAGCGAAAGTCAGCAAAACACACATGGAGCAACATATACAGTACATGTGGGGTGAGGGGGGGGGGGGGGGGGCTGAGAACATGTAAATCCATGTTGATTGACTGCGCATCTTCTTTCTGTTTTATCACGCGGGTTACTCTTTAATCTCAGTGTCTAAGTGTTGTTTACGATGCTGCTAGTGTGTGCGGCGTGCACGCGAGAGAGAGAGAGAGAGAGAGAGAGAGAGAGAGAGAGAGAGAGAGAGAGAGAGAGAGAGAGAGAGAGAGAGAGAGAGATTTATAAGAAGAAAAGCAGGTCTCGTCTATCCTTAACTGTCTTAACAACCTTAATTGACTAATCATAAACACTGCTGCAGCTGCAGGATCGCTGGCCTGTGTGTGTGTGTGTGTGTGTGCGCGTGTGTGCGCGCGTGTGGAGTGTGCTTGTGTGTGTGCGTGTGCGCGCGTGCGCGCGCACGTGTGTGTGTGCGCGTGTGTGTGTGTGTGTGTGTGTGTGTTAGTGGCTCTGCTCAAGCGCAAAGGCCCACGTGGGGCAATTTGTTTTTATATATAGTCCTCGGTATGATGTAAAACTGCATCGACCCGGAGAGGGATGGGCGCCGCCAGGTCTAATTGCCCAAGACACACGACATGACGACAACTACAGCTTCAACCATACCGGCTCGGTCGTCGCCCGGGTCAACAAGGACCGCGCCTACCAATGGCCACCAGGACGGAGGTGGAAAGTTAACTACCGGGAAACTCTGCAGTTTTCCGCGCTAGAGAAAACATAATGATCGGAACCTGGAACGTAAGAACACTAACTGCTGATGGGAAACCCGAAGAGTTAGCCCACGAGATGGATCAATACCGCTGGAATATCTTAGGCATTAGCGAACTACGGTGGAAAGGATTCGGTGAAACAACAACCAACAGAGGCCACAAGTTGTATTTCAGCGGCAAGGAAGACAAACATCAGCAAGGTGTTGGCTTCCTTGTTCATAAAGACATCACGGACACTGTCAGGGGCTGCCGGCCAGTCTCAATAAGAATAAGAATAAGAATAAGAAAACCTTTATTTGTCCCGCACTGGGGAAATTTGCAATCTTCAGCAGCAGAATTGGAGGGGGAAGAGGGGTGGGGTAAAAAGAAAAACAAAGTATTGCATGCACAAATAAATGTTCCAGAACAAAATAGAGCTGTACACAGTACAGAATGCAAGATAAAAAGCAGACTCATTGTTATTCGAATGAGAGCAACCCCATTTAACATCAGCATTATTCAGGTCTATACACCAACATCCACATATGATGACAGTGAGGTGGAGGATTTTTACAATCAACTGCAAGCAGTCCTAGACCAAACTCCAAAGAAGGACATCATTATTGTGCAAGGGGACTGGAACGCAAAGGTTGGAGAAGACACTCATTCCAACTGGAAAGACACATGTGGTCCATACGGCAACAGCGAGACCAACGACAGAGGTCTAAGGCTCTTGGAGTTCGCCAAGTACACCAACTTGCTGCTGGCGAACACACTTGGCCCCCATAAGGCCTCCAGACGATGGACCTGGCACAGCCCCTGTGGAGAATACTACAACCAGATCGATTACATCTTGGTCAAGAAACGCTTCCGCTCAAGCGTTAACATCGGTGGGACGCGCAGCTTTCCAAAAGCAGATATTGGGAGTGATCACGACCTTGTCCTGATGTCATTCCGCCTGCGCTTAAAGAAGATCAAAAGCTCCAAGTGCACTAGACTGAAGTTTGATCTGGACAAACTGCGAGATCCTGAGGTGGCAGAAGCCTTCAAAGCGATGATAGGGGGAAGGTTTTCACCACTGCTCGCCCTGGGCGCAGAAGAAATTGATGTCAATACCATGACCACCACCTTGAATACAGTCGTTACCGAAACAGCCACGGAGATTCTTGGCAAACTCCGCCCAAAGAAGAAACCTTGCGTCACTAATGAACTTCTAGACTTGTGTGACAAGCGGAGAGCCCTGAAGAAGAGTAAGAACTCACCTGAAGGATCTGACGCCTATAGAGAGATCAACAAGAGCGTCAAGAAAGGCATGCAATCAGCAAAACAGAACTGGATTGAGGGAAAGTGCCAAGACATTGAGAACAGCCTGAATGCCAACAACAACACCAAGAAGGCATATCAAACTGTTAAAGAGCTAACAAAACCAAAGCAGACCAGGTTTCTGCAATCCAAAGCAAGACCGGTGTATGCCTATCGGAAGAACAGAAGATCTTGGACAGATGGACTGAATACTGCTCTGAGCTCTACAACCACACTCTAAGCGGCGATCCAACAGTCTTGACGTGTCCTCAATCGACGGAGGAAGAAGACATATCCCTATCCTTCGTGAAGAAGTTGAGGCAGCAGTGCGAGCACTGAAAAAGGGAAAAGCAACTGGAGTGGACAACATCCCAGGAGAGCTTGTGCAAGCAGGGGGACAAGCCATGATTGACACTCTCACCATCCTTTGTAATAAAATCTGGCAGAGTGGGGAGTGGCCTACATCATGGACCCAGTCACTCATCATCACAATTCCGAAAAAAGGCAATCTACAACTGTGCCAAAACCACCGCACCATCAGTCTGATTAGCCATCCCAGCAAAGTCCTTCTGAAGATCTTACTGAATAGGTTAAAACCTCAAGCTGAACTGATCATAGCTGAAGAACAGGCTGGATTCAGGGCAGGACGGAGCACCACAGAGCAAATATTCAACCTAAGGATTATCAGCGAGAGATATCTGCAGCATCAACAACATCTCTACCATGTGTTTGTAGACTTCAAGAAAGCCTTTGATGTATGGCATGCAGCACTGTGGACAACCATGAGAAAATACAACAAAGGAAATTAACATCGCTAAGAGAAGCTATGCAGAGAGGCTGAAAAACCAGTTCTCTGCTAACGACTCTGCATCTGTGTGGAATGGCCTGAAAGCAATCACAAACTACAGAATGCCATCCCCCCAAACAGTGAACAATAAGGGTCTTGCTGATGAGCTAAACATGTTTTTATGCCGATTTGAAAAGGACACCGCCATTTCGCACATACACCCACCTCTACCAGAAACTACTCTATCTACCCCCCCACCCTCATTCTCTCCCCTACAGATCCACGAACAGGACGTGAGACGGCTCTTCAAGCAGCAGAAGATCAAGAAAGCTGCGGGGCCCGACAAAGTGTCCCCCTCCTGCCTGAAAGTCTGCGCTGACCAGCTGGCTCCGGTCTTCACACAAATCTTCAACAGATCCCTGGAGCTGTGTGAGGTCCCATCCTGCTTCAAACAGTCTACCATCATCCCAGTTCCCAAGAAATCGGCAACATCGGAACTGAACGACGATAGGCCTGTCGCTCTGACGTCTGTGGTCATGAAGTCCTTTGAACGCCTTGTGCTGAACCACCTAAAGAACGTCACCGGACCCCTGCTGGACCCTCTTCAGTTTGCGTACCGGGCAAACAGGTCTGTGGAGGACGCAGTCAACATAGGTCTACCCTACATCCTCGAGCACCTCGACAGCACAGGGACCTACGCAAGGATCCTGTTTGTGGACTTCAGCTCTGCGTTCAACACCATCATCCCGGAACTCCTCACCCCCAAACTTCTCCAGCTCGATGTGTCCCCTACGATCTGCCAGTGGATCCTCAGCTTCCTGACGGGACGGACACAACAGGTGAGACTGGGAAGAACAACATCATCAACACGCACCACTAGCACTGGAGCCCCACAGGGATGCGTCCTCTCTCCACTGCTCTTCTCCCTCTACACAAACGATTGCACCTCAACAAGCCCAGCTGTCAAACTCATAAAGTTCGCAGACGACACCACGGTCATCGGTCTCATTAAAGACGGCGTCGAGTCTGTGTACCGACAACAAGTGGAGCAGCTGGAGCTCTGGTGCAACCGACACAACCTCGGGCTGAACACGCTCAAGACTGTAGAGATGATCGCGGACTTCAGGAAACATCCTTCACCACAGCTGCCCCTCACACTATCCAACTGCCCTGTGTCAACCGTCGAGACCTTCCTGGGATTCACGGTCTCCCAGGACATGAAGTGGGAGGTCAACATCAACTCCATCCTGAAAAGGGCCCAGCAGAGGATGTACTTCTTGAGGCTGCTGAGGAAGCATGGCCTGCCACAGGACGTGCTACGTCGGTTCTACACGGCAGTCATCGAATCAACCCTGTGTTCTTCCATTGGTTTGGGGCCGCCACAAAAAAGGACAAAATCCGACTCCAACGGACAGTTCGGGCGGCGGAAAAAATAATTGGCACCGCCCTAACCACATTTGAGGACTTGCACACTTCAAGAATCAAAACAAGGGCACGGAAAATCCTACCGGATCCACCACACCCTGCCCACCACCTTTTCCAGCTACTCCCCTCAGGCAGGCGCTACCGATCCATGCGCACCAAATCCAGCAGACAATTACACAGCTTCTTCCCTCTTGCCATTAACTCCCTAAACAGTCACTGACTTATACTCCACCGCACCAGACACTTTAAAGCGCTCAAGGACATCTGCATAATTGCACACTTCTTGTAAACAAATACTGCTACTGGTCACTTTAAAATGGTTCAATGATTTTCTGCACTAACTGTTATAGTATTGTATTCCACCACTGAACATTTTAGCTCTGCTTAATACTTTGCACTTTGTCTCAAAGTTGTCACTGGGTGGTACTACCGCACTAAGGTTCACTACATTACGAAATGTCCTTTCATACTTATTTGTCATGTCCTTGTTTATGATGATACTAATGCAGCGTGTTATACCGGAGTCAAATTCCTTGTGTGTTCTACATACTTGGCCAATAAAGATGATTCTGATTCTGATTCTGATTCTGATCAGCCCTAACCTTGTCAGAGGCATACAACATCTGTACAGCAAAGCTACCAGTGCAGTTCTCTACAACGGAGCCATCGGTGACTGGTTCAAGACAACAATTGGAGTGCCAAGGATGTCTTCTCTCTCCCATACTCTTTAACATCTTTCTTGAGCGTGTTATGGCGGATGCCTTGGCGGACCACGAAGGAAGTGTCAGCATAGGAGGTAGATCAATTACAAACCTTCGTTTTGCTGACGACATCGACCTGCTTGCTGGAGAGGAAAACGAACTTGCTAGCCTAGTTCAAAGGCTTGACAACACCTCCAGAGCATATGGTATGGAGATCCATGCCGACAAAACAAAAATCATGACCAACAACAACAATGGCATTCTCTCTGACATTGAAGTCAATGGACAGGCACTAGACTGTGTGTCGAGCTTCAAGTACCTCGGAGCAATTGTGTCCGATGAAGGATCAAAGCAGGAAGTCCTTGCCAGAATTGCTCAAACGAGCAAACGCCCTGGCAAAACTCAGGCCCATATGGAAAGATAATAACATCAGTCTGGCATCAAAAGTGAGACTGCTGCGCTCACTTGTCACCTCAATTTTTCTCTACGCTTGCGAAACATGGACCCTTACAGCAGAGCTGCAGAGGAGAATACAGAGTATGGAGATGAGATGCTACAGAAGACTTTTGGGTATCTCCTACACCCGACATGTCACTAATGAGGAAGTCCGTCAAAAGATCAGACAAGCTATCGGCCCACATGATGACCTCCTATCCACTGTCATTAAGCGGAAACTGAGATGGTACGGACACGTCACCAGATCGTCAGGCCTTTCAAAGACCGTCCTGCAAGGCACCGTACAAGGTGGCAGAAGAAGAGGGAGGCAAAAGAAAAGATGGGAAGATAACATCACAGAATGGACTCACTTGAAACTCAACGAGGCAATGAGAGCTGCCGAAGACAGAGAAGGATGGAGAGAGCTGGTCAGCAGAGCGTCTGTGGTGCCCCAACGACCCTCTGGGGTTACGGGATAGACGAGACGAGAGAATTGGTCGCTACTTCGCGGATTTTCATTTATCGCGGGTGGTTTTGGTCCCCATTATCCACGATAAACGAGGGATGACTGTATATATATATATATATATATAAGAATAATAAGAATAAGAAAACCTTTATTTGTCCCGCACTGGGGAAATTTGCAATCTTCAGCAGCAGAATTGGAGGGGGAAGGGGGGTGGGGTAAAAAGAAAAACAAAGTATGTGTATATATAAGATGTATAGGTTAGTGTATAAATAACAAAATACAGTAAACATAAACATGAAATATACACAGTGTACTGTATGTGTTCAGTAAATGATACATTGTTCAGTAACATTATTTTTTATTTGTTGTTACTTTTATTGATGAAAGACTAATAGGTGGGACATTATTGTACCCCGTTTCGTGATGGAGATTGCTTTGACCTGACCCATCCACAAGATGGACCTAATGTAGCTTTCACTGAAACACCAACGCTCCAAATCTGGTTCAGGACAATTTGAAGGAAAGCCTAAAATATTCATGAAACTTCACCTGCCCATCGCTACCTTTGGGTCAAATGCTTCAGAATGCCATTGTTGGCTATCATAGTTTTGCAGATGACGCAAAGCTATATTTCTTAATGCCTCCAAATGACACCTGTTCAATGAACGTATTGTGTCAGTGTCTCCAACAAATAAACAACTGGATAAACAAAAAATTCCTTCAGCTTTAGCTGCCAACCAGTTTAGGGTGTATCCGGCCTACTGCCCATCAACGGCTGGTAAATGCTTGAGCATGCCCACGACCTTCGGAGAATGGATTACGTAATAGATAAACCAAAACAAAACAGAGGCAATTGATTAAGAAAAATAGGATTGCTATTTGAAAACACCTGAAGTCACTGCCTTTAGAAAGCAAAGACCAAGTCAAAAATCTTGGGGTTCGGACAGACTCAGACCTGACTTTCAGCAATCATATCAATTCAATCACCAAAACAGCCTCACACCAGCCAAAAAACATATTCAGCCTGGAGAGGAATTCATCCCTTAATGTGATTGGCCACCTCCTTTGTTGTTGGCTCTGTTCCAACTCTTAAAAGAAAGAATGTCGTATACTGTTTTAAGTGTTTCCTGCTTACTCTCCTTTATTGTTCCTTTTCACACCCACCTTTTTCAGGACTTTCTGGAGAACATGTTTAACGTCAAAAAGGAACTGTTATCTCGAATATCTATGTTGCTGCCATCACATCAAAGGTCAGACTGAAAACAGTAAGGGGGTACTGGTCTGGTCTCACCCCACCATTCCCAACGTTTGCAGCCACACTGGATCAGATTGCATTTTACTTTCTTTGTTACTGTTTTGCATGAGGCCGTGACTGTCCGCCTCTCATGAACATATTTATATATATATATATATATATATATATATATATATATATATATATATATATTATACATATATTTATTTGTGCATGCAATACTTTGTTTTTCTTTCCTCCACCCCCCCCCCCACCCCCTCCCTTCCCCTCCCCCTTCAATTCTGCTGCTGAAGATTGCAAATTTCTCCAGTGCGGGACAAATAAAGGTTTTCTTATTCTTATTCTTATTCTTATTTTGTCTTTATTTATACTTGTATCTGTATTTGTCTGGGCACTCTGACGACGTCTGAAGGATACAGAGGCCCGAATCGATTCGTATTGTGTTGTGATTATGGTGAAGAAAAGATGTGGTGTTGGGTCTTTATTCCACATTATAGAGAAAGAAAAAAACCAGTGTGCGAAGGGTTGGCAAACGGTCGGACCGCATCTACAAGCATTAAGGGTTCCACGCTTATAGCAGACCAGGTGAAACTTATCCATCTTCAATAGACTTGATTATTGTAACACTCTTCTTATTGGACTCCCTCAAAAAAAGCATCAAACAGCCGCATCTAATTCAGATTGCTGCAGCTCAGGTTCTGACCACAACAAAAAGATCAGAACATATTTCTGCAATCCTAAAGGCTAAAATTCTCGAGTGGTCTATAAATCACAAAATGGTTTGAGACCTGAATACCTTCCAGTAATCCCTCGCTATAACACGGTTCATCTTTCACAGCCTTTTTTTCCCGTGTTTTTGTTTGTTTGTTTGTTTTACAGTGCATTGTGTTCTGCATCCTTATTGACTAAGGGACTGTAGACTAATGTTAAGTCTCCATGCCTCATCGCTGTACAGCTTGCCAAATTTTCTCCATGACAAAACCCACAAAACCCCTGAGTTTGAATAAGGTCCTTTAAACAATTTAAAAATTATTTTCTTTTAGTTATTTTTGAAAACTACTCTTATTTATTTACTTTACTTTGAAATGTCTATTTTTAAGTTTTCTGGCAATGTGTTTAAATGCTGCCAGTGTACATTCTGGTAATTTTTGTAAGCTACTTTTGTTTCCTCTGATTTGCTTCTGAATATCATTAACAATTGTGTTTGTGAGTGTGTCTTTGCTTGTGTAAAGCACAATGAGTTGCCTTGTGTATGAAGTGCTATATCCTCCTGACTACCAGGGGAAAAAAATGTTGTCCAATCACATTTATTTTGAAATTCCCCAATCTATGTGAAGTAATTGGATTACTCCAAAAGAAATTTTTGAAATTCCACTACATTTTTTAAACACTTGAATACTAGGCTCAAATACACTTAAAACAACTCAAACAACACTTGAACGTGTTCATAAGAGTCTTATAAATAAAATGCCAACAGCATTTCAAGACAAAATGTGTTTGATAGAAAGTATTACTTATCCTCTTTCCATAAAAAGTGCTTGCACTGAGGGAAGCCATTTTCTTCTATTGAGAAGTCAAAGTAACAAAGCCCCACCCCCTACAAATTTGGTATCATTGGAAAGCACTGAATGTCCTCTTTAGAGCGCAAAAGTAGTTAATGCGATTGGATGCACTGGGTGGGAGATATTTAGGTTCACAAATGTCCTCTACAGAGGACAAATCTGAACTACTGGTAGTCAGGAGGATATAAATAAAGCTGTCTTTCCTTGCCTGAAGCGTATGCTACGATACATACAACATACCCAGTGTATGTGCCTTTCCCCTCCTCGACTTCCACGAGTCCCATGTCTCTCAGTGCTTCCCAGTGTCTCTCCGAGGGGGTTCTGTGCTCCACCGGTCTCCTCCGGTGACCCCGCTTCTTTTTGCCCTCCACCTGCATGCCACGTGGCTGTCCATACTGGTCCACAAAGTGCTGCTGCTCATCATGGTACCTGTGGCGGGTTGATTGTCGAGCCTGGCAAGAGGGGCAACACAAAAGAGAGGCTCAAAAACTCAGAGGAAAAAAACCTTTACAACCAACCAAATGTTACAAGAAAAAAAAGACTCCACAATAGCAACAAAGTGACCGCCGTTAAGGTGCTGCTTGGTGATCTACGAAGCTCTCATAGTTGGCATGACGCAGAACAAAATATTGTCTAATAATGCAGATGAGCCGAAAGAATGAGGAAACATATCTTCGATTAAATGTCTTCTTACTTCCGGTTGGACGAGTCAGGGAATGGCGGCGTAGAGAACGAGCTCCCGACAATTTGAGTCGAAATAACCCACTGAAACCCGAATATTGAAAAAAATATATGTACATACATACTATCTATACTTTTGTTCAAGCTAGTGGGTCTTGAGAATGCCTATGAAGAAAAGTAAGAGGACAATGCAGACGGAGTTTTTCGACGGAGATGGAGCTAGCCAAACTTCCTCGGCTAGCAGCGTAATGGAGGATGACGCGGACACGCGAACACACCCTGAAGTGGGCCAAAGAGAGAGTGCGAATCTGGGTCTGATACTGAAAGAACTGAGCGATTTCAGAGAAGATAACAGTCAGCAGCTGAAGGTGATTCGGGAGGAAATTAACAAGACAAGTGCAAGGATCGAAGAGGCGGAGAAAAGGATTAACGAGACTGAAACACGGCTACAGGTGGCGGAGGACACGATACAGGAGCTGCTGCACCTCCAGATACACCTGGATGCTAAGCTAACGGATCTAGAGGGCCGCTCTCGATGTGAAAACATCAGGATCCATGGTGTTAAAGAGGGCGCAGAGGATAATTCCACATCGATGGTTGAGTACGTGGAGAGCCTGCTGCGGGAGGGTTTAGAGCTCCCGGCCACATTTGAACTACGTGTCGAAAGAGCTCACCGCGCCCTGATGCCAAAGCCGCCGGGAGATGCATCACCAAGATCCATAGTTGCTAAGTTGTCCAGCTACAGGATGAAAGAAGAGCTGCTGCGATCAGCCTGGCATAAGAGAGGATTTGAGCACCTCGGAAAGCGGGTCAATTTGGATCACGACTACGCGCCGGACGTCTTAAAAAAACGAAGAGAATATGCTGAGGCAAAAGCGGTTCTGAAGGAGAGGAAGATCCGCTTCCAGACGCCGTTCCCGCCAGGTTCAGAGTCTACTATCAGGAGGGAACTGTGGTGTACGAATCGGCGGGGGAGGCGACGGAGGATATGGCGAAGAGGGGCTTCCCGGTGTCGGCAATCAAACAACCAGACTCGCTCATGGAGCGGATTCAACGCTTCTTGTGGCGCACTGTCAAGACACCGGGGAACCGGGCCAAAGCGGGGAGATCTTCTGACTTTAAAGGAAAACTTCAGGCTTTTAAACGCCAGACCCCAGGGTGACTGTGAGTGATTTGAAATCTGCTGCTATTCAGAGTTTAACAGGCAAGCTTGATGAGACTTTATTTTCCTCACATTTATTATTATTATTATGCCCTTCTTTTCCTCTTCTCTCTCTCTCTCTTCGGAGAATCCCAGAGGAGGGAGAAATTAATGCATTAAAAAGCTCTGTTAAATTAAGAAGCATTATATAGGCTTTAAATTTAGGATCATAATGCAAATGTCGGGTTCTTGCTGTTCTCTATAAGTGGCGGTGACAGGGAGAGTACCATGCAAGAAGGCCCTCCCTCACCCGACGGGTGGGGAGGCTTTTCCTTTAAGCCCTTTTACCATCAGGGCTTCATCAGGGTCAATACCAGGACCCCACAGTTGGAAGTCTTTTTTTCTATCCTTATTGTTCTTATTGTGCTCTATGTGTTGTGCCAGTTTTCATTGTTCTATACTGCTGTTCTTTGCAGTCCGTGGGGGGTAACATATGACTCATATAGTCGCTTTTGGACACGAGGGTGGTGGGTTTTTGGTTTGGATCATTTTTCTTTTCTCATATATTACGCATTGGATGCAGGCAGTTAAAATAGCAATTTATAATGTGAATGGCCTTGTCAACCCCATTAAGAGGAGCAAGGTTTTAACAAAATTGAAAAAGGACAGAGTGGAGGTGGCTTTCTTACAAGAAACACACCTTTCGGGTACCGAGCATGCTAAAATAACACGACTGGGTTTCAGACATCAGTATTCATCTTCTTATCAGGATGGGCATAGGAGGGGCGTGGCAATATTGATTTCCAATAAGACCAGTTTTGAACCCATCTTTGAAAAAAAGGACACGGAGGGAAGATTTGGATTAGTGAGGGGAAATTTAGCAGGCTCATTGGTCACTCTATTCAATATTTATGCCCCCCGTAACTCAGATTGGAAGTTTTTCAAACAGATATTCGATTTGATAACAGCGGAAACTCAGGGGGTTCTAATCTGTGGAGGGGATTTTAATATTAGACTGAATCCAAAACTGGACTCCTCAAATCCGCATTTAGCCCAACCCAAATTGATTCACAAAAAAATAAACATTGCCATGAAAGAAATTGGTCTAATAGATATCTGGAGAGAATTAAATCCTTTAAAAAGAGACTACACTTTCTTTTCCAATCCCCATTTGGCATACTCAAGGATTGACTATATTTTTACTCTCGCTAAAGATCTAAATTGGGTGGGTGGCTGCAACATGGGGAACATAGACCTTTCAGACCATAGCCCCATTTATCTAGAACTAAATCTGGAACAGCTTCGTAGAAACACCACGTGGAGGTTAAATACTTCTGTTCTAAATGAAGGAACAAATTGGAAAAGATATTGCAGAATACTTGGAACAGAACGACAATGGCGAAGTTTCCCCTCCAATATTATGGGATGCATGTAAAGCGGTACTTCGGGGTAAATTGATTGGTTACAGTGCTCATCTAAAGAGAGTGAGGCAAAAAGAACTAGTGCAATTGGAGGGCGAATTAAAAAAATTAGAACAAAATCACAAAGATACAATCGATCCAAAAATTAGAGAACAACTTAACCAAACAAGGAATAAAATAAATGAGATCCTTACCAAAGATATATTGAAAAAGTAAATTTTTACAAAACAGAAATATTATGAAGGGGGAGGGAAAGCCAGCAAACTATTAGCTTACAGGTTAAAAAAACAACAAGCAGAGAATTCAATTCATAAAATAAAGAATCCTGTTACCAATACTGTACATTATAAATGAGAAGAAATACAAGATTGTTTTGAAAAATTTTATAAAAAATTGTATTCTCAACCTCAAATTGATGGAGACAAAATGGAAGATTTTTTCCAAAACATTACTCTGCCTAAATTGAACAGTGAAGAAAGCAAGTATTTGATAGCTGAAATAACAGAGAAAGAAATCCGCTCAGCCATATCACATCTTAAACCCAATAAAACGCCAGGCCCGGACGGATTCTCCTCAGAGTGGTACAGAGCCATGGCGGGTTCCTTGGTCCCTGTGTTGCATTCCACCTTCAACTGGGTACTTAAAGGGCACAGCATACCTCCCTCTTGGAGGGAAGCAGTGATATCACTAATTCCGAAGGAGGGGAAAGATAGGTCTGATTGTGGTAATTTTAGACCAATAAGCGTGTTGAATCAGGACTATAAAATATTTACCTATATACTCTGCAAACGCCTAGAGGGATTGTTACCACAAATAATTAGCCTTGACCAGACGGGTTTTATACGAGAAAGACAAACTCAAGATAGTATCAGAAGGACCTTACACGTAATAAACCATATAAAAAAAACATAATCTGGAGGCGGTACTAGTGGGGCTAGACGCAGAAAAAGCATTTGATTGTGTGAATTGGTCCTTTTTATATAAAGTTTTGGATAGATTTGGATTTGATAATAATTTTATTAAAATAATACAAACCCTCTATGACAGTCCAATGGCAAGAATTAAAATTAATGGAGCTTTGTCAAATCCCTTTCTACTAGAACGAGGAACAAGACAGGGCTGTCCACTCAGTCCCGCTTTGTTTGCAATCTTTATTGAACCCCTGAGCCAATGGATCACACAGGACGACAATATTAAAGGAATAGTGATGAATGGGGGAGAACAAGTTATCTCGCTGTTTGCTGATGACGTATTGGTGTACTTATCCAACCCCGATTATTCTCTGGCTCGGTTATTTGTTCTCTTGGAACATTATGGATCATTTTCTGGTTATAAGCTTAATATTTCGAAAACACAAATTCTCTGTTTCAATCATAGCCCCTCTGTAATTGCGAGAAATAAATACAATTTGAAATGGGAATCGGAATCAATCAGTTACTTAGGGGTAATTATTCCACTCGATTTGAAAAAATTGTTCTCACTTAATTATCTCCCCCTGAATAAAAATATTAAGGAAGACATAAGGAGATGGGATCTTATACCTTGTCTGTTGCGTGTGGAATCTTGACAAAATGGTCATCCTTCCGAAACTATTATACCTCTTCCAATCTCTTCCATTAGATATACCTGACCAACAATTTCAAGAGTGGGACAGACTAATTTCGAGATTCATATGGCAGGGACGAAAACCAAGAATTAGATATCAGAATTTACAATTGGCAAAAAACAAAGGGGGGGGGGTAGCCCTTCCATGTTTAAAAGATTACTATATTGCGGCTCAGTTAAGGCCATTGATTTGTTTGTGCAACCCAAAATACTATGCCAGGTGGAAGGACATTGAAAGTGCAATAACAACAGAATTTCCATTACAATCGGCAATTGGAGACAAGGGCCTAATGAATAATGTGAAGGCGTTAGGCAACCCCTGGATCTGCTTGTCACTCAAGACGTGGTACAAGGTAGTAGCTCAAAATCGTTTGAAAGAAGAGGTGAAGATCTTGAGATAGGTTACATCTGATCCCGATTTTTTACCTAAAAAGTGGGACGCAAGATTTGGAAGATGGGGAGCACAAGGTTTAACAGCATTTTGCACATTTTTACATAAAGGGACAATGAATAGTTTCCAAAATCTGAAGAAGCAGTTTGGTTTGAAGAAGGACGATTTTTACAGATATCTACAGCTCAGGCATTATATTAACCAAATACAGAGGGGATGTGCACAATCGGGATGGGATAATATTCTGTTAAAAGTGTTTTTAACAGAATATGCTTATAGTAACGGCTCTAACCAGAAACTCATCTCAAAAATTTACGAGGGGCTATAACAAATAAAGCAAAGCTCACTGCACATAAAACAAAAATGGGAGCGGGAAGGTAAAATGGTCTTAAAGGAAGAAGTTTGGGAAAATCTCTGTGAGATACAATGGAAAACTTCAAGCTCACGTGTTTGGCGAGAGTTTTGCTGGAAAACGCTGATAAGATTTTTTGTCACCCCAGCTCAAAAGAAGCATTACACTAATTCTTCTGCATGTTGGCGGCAATGTGGTTGCCTTGAAGCAAACCATTTTCATATATTTTGGAGCTGTACATCACTGGTGCCGTTTTGGCGGGAGGTACATAGGGTTCTCCAGAGTGTTTTTCAGAGTGACATCCAATTTAAATTTGAGTCGTTATACTTCGGGGCCATTGAATCAGAGAATGTTTCTAATAATGTTAAATATTTATTTCAGATCCTAACTGCCGCTAGCAGAAAAGCCATTACGAGAAAGTGGTTAAAACCAGGAAAACCTAAGGTTGAAGAATGGATCGACATAATCTACGATATGTTTAAAATGGAGAGGATTACATTTACTTTGAGATTGAAACAGGAAACTTTTTTGAATTGATGGGAAAGATGGATAAAGTATATTACGCCAATGCGACCATCATTTGTTTAGAGTTGACTTCTGTGGCCCCCCTCTACTCTTTCTACTCTTTTACTTGAGTCTGTATTTTAGATTTCCTATAATAGAAAGCGTAATGAGTCAGAAATTTACCCCACTACCCATGTTCTGCCTGACCCCCCACCGCTCTACCCCTGCCTCCTGCCACAGACAGTGACCCTCCCTCAGCATCTGACATCTGATTAATGCACTTAAACAATTCACGACCTAAGCTTTAACCCTCAATTAAATCGACAATCGACAAGTGTCTTTTGTTGTCCTTTTGCTATTAATTGTTTTATGAACTCATATTTATATATTTATGTCTTTATGTATCTTTATGCAGTTCAGTTTGCTGCAGTTATTTTTAGCTGTGTTTTTCAATGCACTGCATGTTTGCACTGTGGTTGAGAGAGGAAAGTATAAGTAATTTCATCTAACAAGGCCAGCCGAGAGAGAGCAGTCTATATACTCCCTTAACGCCTCTGGTTCCGCATGCGAAACCTGATATAGTCGTGAACTCAGAAGAGGGGCGTTATCAATTAAGTCAATTGCGCAATCGTACGGCCGGTGCGGCGGTAAGGACTGAGCGCGGTCTTTGCTAAACACTTGACGCAAACCATGGTAAATACTCGGAACATTATCCAAACAAATGACTTCCGGTGGATCGTTACATGTCGGCCCTCTATTTTCTGCCGGCGACTGCAAACAGTGGGCATAGCAGAACGGACTCCAATTTTCGATCGCGGGACGTTCCCAGGAAATGACAGGATTATGGGTTCTCAGCCACGGCAACCCCAAAATTAACGGTACGGATCGGGACCGCATTAGATAAAACCTCCTGTATTCGATGTGATTGTCTGACAACCTTAGCTTTAATGGCCCGGTGATCTGTTTCACCTCCGCCAGGAGACACCCGTCCAGATCGTGAACCCGCTTTATGTCTTTTAACTCATCCACCGGACAAACCAGTTCGTTAGCCATCATGGGGTCTAAAAAACAATCGTCCGCCCCGAGTCCACCAAAGCCCGAATCGGAAGAGCCCGTGAGGGACCATAGATAGTTCCGTCCAGCTCCAGTCTTTTAGGATGTCCCGTACTGGACTCCTCCCTTCTCGGCTCCCGTGAGACAGTGCTGGGTGTAAACTCACATTTCTCGGAGCGCGTAGCAAAGCGGACCGGGGTCATGGAACAGTTGGCAACTCGATGTCCTTGTTGACCGCAGTAGAAGCAGGCCTGGTCCCGAATCCGGCGCTGTCTCTCCTCTGGCCCCAAACGTCCGCCTCCCAGGCGTTCAACTTAACAGCCCTCATCGTATGTCCGCAAACTACTGTATGTCGTGTTCTTCACGAATTCCTGTGGCAGTAACAAGCTTGATAGAATGATTTTGCTGGAAGTTTACATTGTGTACAGTATTAGTATAAAAGCTGTAGGGCTGTGATTTGGAATACGAATTCACAGTGAATATTCTTCTTTTGAGAGCAATGCTGTGTCATAACATTGCTCTGAATGGAAACTTATCAGCATTGTCAATTCTTATCCTTGAAGGAACACACATATCCTTATGTGCATCTGGTGGTGTGAGGGAATTACATTCGTAAAGAGTTTTGTAACTTTGTTTTGTTTTGAAAATAAGCAGCACTGTAAATGTGACAAAGCCAATTTCTGTGATTTGACATGTCCTTATTTTCATTTTTGCAGAAAGATGTATTTTTTTATCACCGTATTTTCACAACCAAAAGGCGCCCTGAAAAGTCTTGGTTGGGGGGCCTCATAATGTTGGTCGCCTTGTGTATGCACTGAGTGGGAAAGAGGACACTAAAGGCACACTGCATTAGGTGTATAAAGTGCCGGTGTGTGCATTGTGCAAAACACCCCCCGAAAACGAGATCTATGACGAGACACACCTACAAAGCACAGTTCAAACTGCAAGTGATCAGTTTCGCGTAGGAACATGGCAGTCGAGCAGAATTTAGGATCAACGAATCCATGTTTCGCAATTGGAGGAACTAGGTAAATGAGCTCAGGTAAGTCAAGAAGGCGAAACCGAGTTTGCGCAGAAGCAAGGCGAGGTGGCTTGAGTTGGAAAACCAACTCGAGCAATGGGTTCATGATCAAAGAACAGCTGGTGACTCTCCAGTCACCATTCAACTGGGGGCAAAAACGCTTGCAGTGGAAATGAAAATCGAACATCGAACAAGGAGGTCCATCTTGGTGCTTTTGTTTTATGAAAGGGCATCACGCAGCAACATCTGGGGTGGGAGTCGGCAACACGCGGCTCCGGAGCCACATGCGTCTCTTTTTAAAATGTTTGAAAATGGAAAAAAGATGGGGGCGGCCCGGTAGTCCAGTGGTTAGCACGTCGGCTTCACAGTGCAGAGGTACCGGGTTCGATCCCAGCTCCGGCCTCCCTGTGTGGAGTTTGCATGTTCTCCCCGGGCTTGCGTGGGTTTTCTCCGGGTGCTCCGGTTTCCTCCCACATTCCAAAAACATGCATGGCAGGCTCGTTGGGCACTCTAAATTGTCCCTAGGTATGAGTGTGAGCGTGGATGGTTGTTCGTCTCTGTGTGCCCTGCGATTGGCTGGCAACCAATTCATGGTGTCCCCCGCCCACTGCCCGAAGACTGCTGGGATAGGCTCCAGCACCCCCCGCGACCCTAGTGAGGATGAAGCGGTTCGGAAAATGGATGGATGGATGGATGGAAAAATGGGGGAGTGAAAATATATTTTTTGTTTGAATATGGTTTCTGTAGGACGACAAACATTCTTAACATTTTCCAATGCTGTAAAAATATGTCGAATAAATATTACATTTCAACATTTCTGTCAACGAAGATTTGCGTCACAGCCTGCGACATACGTTTCTATTCGCAGAGCGGGATGCCAGGTAGGTGGCTGTTGTAAGAAGAAATGGCGTTTCATGTCCAATTCACTGAGGGAAATGGCAAAGTATGGCAATCTAAAGGACCAAGAGAAGCATTTTAAAATGGTACATGTCAGCTACGAAAGCAAACACGCTGCAAAAGTGCGTCCTGTGCCTCGTTCATCTTAGCCGCCGTTATGGCATGCGTGCGTAAGTGCGTGCCTTTGCGTGCGTGTGCGGTCACGGGCCGATCGCGGGAGGCTGGTTGATCAAAAAATAGAGCTTTGGTCAAAAAAGGTTGGGCCACCCTGCTCTACAGGATACACTGCAGGGGACAAAAAAGTTTAATCGGGAAGGTTCATTGTGAATTTGTAGCCAACGTAGTCATTTTGATAGTAGGCCAATACGGTGATCCCTCGCTCTAACGCGGTTCACTTTCCGCGGCTTCGCTGTTTCACTGATTTTTCTAGTGCAGATTTTTTCATGCTTTTTTCAAAACAGTGAATTGCTTTCTGCATCCTGATTGACTAAGGCACTGACCAATGTGAACAGTCTCCGCACCTTGTCTCTGTACAGCTTGCCAAATTTACCTTTGCAAATTTTTGGTCTTTGGTTTCATTGTATCAGTGGCGGATGCTGGTCTGTCAAGGAGTGGAGGCTCAATTTCGGCCTACATCATAAAATGTGTTATTTATGCATGAATTCTACTCTTCGTTCCTTTTCAATAAAATGAGAAGGTTGCCTTCACCGTAAGATCGGTGATTGGCTCATTTCGCTGTCAATCAAAAAGATATTCACCCTCAGACAGATCATCCAATCATCATGCAGAAAAGCTGAGCTTCCTGGCCAGCCTATAAACGCCCACTGTCCATAGACTCCCAGAGACGCTGAGCGTCCAATAGGCGGGACAAAACCAGCATTTATCCAATGACTTGTCTCGTTTCAGTGCATTAGGACAGGCGTCCCCAACCTTTTTTGCCCCACGGACCGGTTTATGTCAGACAATATTTTCAGGGACCGGCATTTAAGGTGTTGCGGATTAATTCAACAAAATAATATGGTATGAGCTGCATAAAAACTGTGGTGTTTTCGAAATATAATAAACACAAGGAGCCTCTAATCTGGCCGCAACACTCTGGTCACCATGGTACTGTTTAATGCCTTCAAAATACGATACAACGCAAATTCAAAGTGCATGAAAATAACGACTCACCACAGCCCCGAGCTTGATTTTCTGCAACCAGACGGTCCCATCTCAGGGTAATAGGAGACAACGACACCTCAAGTGTGTGGTTTATGTCCAGTCTACTTCGTAATTTTGCTGCAGAAAACCCCCGCCTCACACAGGTAGCACGTCGGAAATGGCAACATTGCTATTGTGGCGATCTCAGAGTATTCAGCCATGACTTTAATCCAGTTGTCTCGAACGTACTTTTAAGGCCGCCGTCATTTGTGATCTCCAACAGGTTTTTTTACTCATTTTGCGAGCTCGAGCGTTTTGTTTTTAGCGTAATCAGTCACGGGACGGAGAAGCGTAGCTTGACGTGAGTCAAGCGTGACACAGACGGATGTAACAGAGAATCCGGTAATTTTTCAAAATAAAACATCTTTCGTATTCCGAAATAAATAAAACAGAATTAAGGCAAGTTATTTCTGTGCGGCCCGGTACCAAATGCCCTGCGGACCGATAGCGGTCCGCGGACCGGCGGTTGGGGACCCCTGCATTAGGACAACCTACACTGAACTCTCTAGGCGCCCAGCGTCCGCGCGGCCGACGCTCAGTGTCCACAAAGTTTAAAACGCAGTGAAGCTGCGGGAATGAATGAGAAGAGAGTCGAGTCGTAACCAGTAATAAGAAGCTGATTCGGAACAAAAGTTGAGCGCATTGTAGCGCATATTTAGTCAATGACATGTCCACACAATTGTACGTAGACACATATATTTGATCACTTACTTTTTGACATTTTAGGGGAAGCTGAGCTTCCCTCGCAGTCTTAGAGCAATCGCCTCTGCATTGTATACAGTTCAGTATTGTATAATAACTGTAAAAAATAAAGCTGACTATCAAGTACCAAGTCTAACTTTAGATGTGCTGTATGTTTCACATATAGCACATTTGAAACTTCGTCCCTCTCACATTATTTTGCTTTTTTTTTAAATAAATCCTACTTCACGGATTTCACTTATCAGTGGTTCTTTTTGGAACGTAACCCCCGTGATAAACGAGGGATTACTGTATAGCTAATATAGATACATACAGCATGTGTTGGCTTCTTTCTGAGGCTTTTAATTTGTTGCAGCTCCAGACACATTTGTTTTTCTTTTTTTTTTGGTCCTATATGGCTCTTTCAACATTTTGGGTTGCTGACCCCTGATTGGGGGATTACAAGGAAAAGCTGGCCAACATCCACTCCTACAGCACGAAAAAGATGGCAGTAGGAGTGTCCAAAGTCCAACCACATCATCAACATGGACGAGGTGGCGCTCACTTTTGACGTCCCGGTGAACCACACTATTGAGAAGAAGGGGACTAGCACGGTAATGATCCGTTCAATGGAGCATGAGAAATCGGCTTTTACTGTTGTGCTTGGTTGCCATGGTAATGGACAGTTTCCAGCCAGAGTCACCGTTAAGGCCAATCAAAAGGGCTTCATGGGCGAGGAGAAAATGAGAGTGACGTGTAGTCAAGAGACCGAATGTTTTTTTTTTTTCCCCACATCTCACTGTCCCTATTGATCTGCAACTCCATGCGAGGCAATCTCACAGCCACTGTGAAAAAAAAAACAAGTGCAGAAAACTCAGAGCTCGCCTTCATTCCGGGAGGCTTGACAAAGGAACGCCAACCACTGGACATCAGCGTAAACAGAACGTTCAAAATGAAGTTGCAAGGGATGTGGGAGCTATGGATGGCAGATGGCGAACATAACTTTAAGAAGACTGGGAGGCAGCGCCGGGTGAGTTACGCCACAATTTGTGAATGTATTGTGGATGCTTGGGCTAACAGGTCTGCTTGCAGTGTTGTTCAAGCTTTCGCAAAAGCCGGCATCATTTCAGAGGTGCCACGTGGCAACAAGACTGACTCTGACCATGCTGAGAGAGAACCTGGCGTGTTTGATGAACAGCTTGCCCAGCTGTTCATTTCAGATACAGAAGATGAGGACTTGGATGGATTTGTGGATGAGGATTGATCCAAAAAATGAGTGGCTTTTTAAATACTTCAATAAAGTAAAACTGAACTCAGTTTTGCTCCCGCTGCCTTTTTAAAAACGTACTCTTGCAGATTTTTTAAGCTAGCGTACATTTTACCATGTGAGCATCCAATAATGCAGTGCGCCGTATATCTGTGTTAAATACAAAATTGCACCTGTAACTGACACGATGCCTTTTAATATGGTACATCGTATGGTCATGAAAATACAGTACTTGAATGACACTATTTTGTTTTATTGGGTCAGCAATGTTGAAATTATCAAGGCAGTGCTTCTTAGCCTGTGTAACCCTAGCTGCCGCTCCAGATTACCCCTGGATCTGGTGCCGGTAGTTAGACGAAAGATGATTTCATGAAAGGCTCAATTGACATGTTGTTCAGGAATATGTAACATGTATAAATATCTGATTTAACAGATTCAACACATTTGCAAATATGAAAAATTGGGGCTGGCAACACTTTCGCAGCCATTGTGGCGACATTTTGTTTCATGAGTCCCTGCAATGCTTCTGTTTCCACAGAGACAACTGCAGTCAACACACAAAAAAGATGAGATGGGATGTAGGTCAGCAGCACTTGTTCACCCCGCCTGCCTCTTTATGCTCACTATGCAATGCCTCAGGCACACACGAGCACAGTCATGCGGCGATGCATGTTGATGGTAACACAAATTGATTCAAGTGCCGCTACATGCTCGCCTTGGCTTTCACTCATTTGTTTCCACTTTGCTCTCAAATATACTGCCCTCTCTCTCATTTGTCACTTTTTCATTATATAAGCACACTTCTGTATATTGCATATCCATGCATCTAGTTTCTATCCATCCATCCATCCATCCATCCATCCATCCATCATCCGAGCAGTTTGTCCTCACGAGGGTCACGGGTGTGCTCTGGAGCCTATCCCAGCTGTCATTGTGCAGTCGGCGAGGTACGACCTGAAATAGTTGCCAGCCAATGCAGGCAACTATGCAGGAGATAGATATCTCTTGTTTGTCCTCATTGGGATTGCAGGCAAGCCGGAGTCTATTGTGCTAACTGCAGCGAGGCAGAGTACACCATGGACTGGTTGCCATCTGGTGGCAATATATAAATTGGCACGTTGACACCTGTGGACAACTAACTTTTGTCTTGATATGTATGGAAGTTCGAGTACGTGGAGAAATAAGCCAAGCAAGCATGGGAAGAAGACGTAAACTCCACACAGGAAGGCCAAATTCAGATTCAAAGGTCGAACGTCAGATTGAGATCCAGTTTACTAAAAAAACACATTTCACCTCATCTCACTGTAGCATCTCATTATATTTACGTGACATCACCACCAGAGGGTAACCAGTGTTGGCAGAGAAGAAAAGTGTGATGACAACTACAGAACAGAAAGTGTAACTTATCACGCAGGTCCGTCCTGGCCGCTCAGTTCAATATGGTGAAAGTTGATGATGACATTAAAAGAATTGAATGAAGTCCTCTTCATCTTTATGTGAAGAGACTCGCCTCCCAAGCAGGAATGTAGTCAGAGAGGAAGTCTTTCTCTCTGTTTTGTTACACATCTTTCATGGTGGTTGGTCATATTCCAATGTTATTTGGTGAGCAGACTACGTCCTAGTTCATGGAAGATGATGAATAAGCGGGCAGTGGCAATATAACTCCTTCATCCAAATCCGAATCAAAATGGCTTAATTTAGGTTCATCCCTTGATGTCTGAAGTGAACCAATATGTTGATGAGCTTGCAGTGGATAACAGCAGGAAGAACATCATGCATGTGATGGGGAAGAAATGCTGAATTAAAAACATTGCATAAGCGAGTGATTATGTTGTCAACGTGGAGGAGGAAAAGGAGGAGGAGGATGAGTCACCCTCTTTTCTCCTTTTTTGGACACAACATTATTTAATTAATTTATGGTGAGGTATTGTTTGGTATAAATAGAAGTTACATTTCCCGGTTTTGTACTGTGTTGTCGAAGGCATCAAGCATCAATGTCAAAGTGTCACAATGACTCACCAAACCAGCTTTTCATTGTATATGAAAGTACAAAAACATACAGCAAGATATACACACAAAGACGGCGCAATAATCAACAGTATTGCCATGGGGCTAGTTTAAAGATCAGTGACATCCACTTTAAACATGCATTAAGCACGTGAAGCAAACATTGAATGATGCCAGTCATGTGGGTTTACATAAAAACAAAAAACATCAAGCTAAACATGAATAAGCATTGATGTGAACCACGACAGCAAACATGCAAATAAACGCTTGAAATCCATATCATGTTCAATGAACACAGAGCTCTAGCAACAGTATAAACATGGTAATCATTCTTCACGACTGATGAACATACTATAAACAAAGCGCTATGAAAAACGACTCTTTCCTTTCATAATTTCTTTTTGGGCATAGTATTCTCCCTTAAATTTTAAAGATCCTCAAACAAATTTGAATATCAAACAAAGATCATCCAAGTAAACAAAATATAGTTTATAAATTGTGTTTTTATTTATTGAAGAGGGAGGGGAAAAAACTATTCAAAGCTTCTGCCCTTATTGGAAGAAGTCCATGCCTCCTTGTTAAATCATGAGTTAATCACATTTTTGGGTGATCTGAGTTTATTTTCACTGACCACACCAAAGCTTGATTACCTACAGACCTGTTCAATCAGGAAATCACTTGAATAAAGCCAAAATATCCCCAAAAGTTTTAACAAAATACCAAAAAGAAAATCAAGAACAGATGACAAATAAAGTAATTGACATCTATTAGTCAAAAAAGGGTTACAATGCCATTCCCAAAGTTTTCGGTCTCCGGCAAACCACGGTGAGATCCATTATCCACAAATGGAGAAAACAAGGAACAGCAGTCAACATCTGGCCTTCAAAAATTACCCCAAGACCACATCGACGACTCATCCGGGAGGTCATAACATCTGACTGATTCCGAAAACTTTTGGAAAGGATATTCTATTCTCTGACGAGACAAAAATTAAACTTTTTGGAAGCTGTGTTCCTTATGACACAGCATTTTAGAAAAATAACATAATTTGCAGGAGAATAATTCAGGCCAACAGTCAAACATGGTGGCGGTGGTATGATGGTGTGAGCATGCCATACTTCTCCAGGACCTGGACTACTTGCTGTGATTAATGTTTGTGCTGTTCCTTGTTTTCTCCATGAATTCTGCTCTTTACCAGAAATGAGAAAATGTTCAGCAATCACTTTTTGATGTGACGCTGAAGTGCATGTGAGTTTGGCTGCAGGAAATGATCTAAAACATACCAGCAAGTCAATTTCTCAATGGGTCAAAAGACCAAACAAACCAAAACATAAATAAATAAATAAATAAACAAGGTTTTGGAGTGGGATAGTCAAAGTCCAGACTTGAATCCAATTTAAATGCTGTGGCATGACCTTTAAAAGGCCATTCACGCCCAAAACCCTCTCCTGTTAAAGTAATTCTACAAGGAAGAGTGGCTAAAGGGATGTGGCTAAAGGGACTCATTGCCAGTTATAGGAATTTGCCAATTGATTTCAGTTGGACCAGTGGTTAGCGCCCTCACACTGCAGAGGTTGTGGGTACAAGGGGGCCATCATTTATCCAACTCCCAGCTGGAGGGAGACCTTTAATTGTCTCATGAAATACGGCACAGTGTTCGACTGGTTAGCACGCCCGCCTCACAGTGCAGAGATGCTGGGTTTGACGCCGGCTCCGCCCTTCCTGTGTGGAGTTTCCATGTTCTCCCCAAGCCTCCGTGGGTTTTCTCCGGGTACTCTGGTTACCCCCCCTCCCCACATTCCAAAAACATGCATGGTAGGCTGATTGAACACTCAAAAAGAGAGAGTGTGTAGTGAGAAAAGAGAACATCTACTCACTACACAGAACCGGAACCTGAAATGAATACAGTATTTGCTGTTTGTCAACCAGGAGGAGTGGCCTATAAGGTTAAAAGTATATTCATATGTTAGTTGTACAAAATATTTGTGTCGTTATTATTGTTTGTTTGTTTTCACAATAGAGGCCTGACTATTGATTTTGACTTTTGGGGTCTGTAGAATCATCGATCCATCCATCCATCTATTTTCTGATCCGCTAATGCTCACAAGGGTCGCGAAGGGTGCTGGAGCCTATCCCAGCTGTCTTCGGGCAGTAGGCGGGGGACACCCTGAACCAATTACCAGCTAATCGCAGGGTACACACATATGAACAACCATGCACGCTCACACCTAGGGACAATTTAGAGTGTTCAATCAGCCTGCCATGCATGTTTTTGGAATGTGGGAGAAAACCCACGCAGGCCCGGGGAGAACATGCAAACTCCACACAGCGAGGCCCAAGCTGGAATTGAACACTCTGCAATGTAAGGTCAACACGCCAACCACTGGCAGTGAGCCAGTGGTTAGCGGTAGCTGGTGAGGCCGCCCCTCTGTTTTTAAGCAATTTAGCTTTGCTGCTTTACAAGAAATATCGTTGGCTGTTAGACACAATGTGTATTTAAGACATAAAAAAACCTTTGTTATAGATATAAAAAAACAAATTTCATTTGTTATAGTGTCATATTTTGGGAGTTTGACAAAATGTCCACCCCACACACCGCACTCCCCCCAAAAAATGAAAATAAAAAATAGCTCCATGAAATTAGGAAGTTGCTACCCACAAGGTATGATTGACGCTGCCATGGCTCAGGAGGTCCACTAAGTCATTCAGTCAGTTGAGGGTCGGCTGTTTTTTTATCCCTCTCTGTCTGAGTCATGTGTCGTTGAGTCCTTGGGCAAGACATTTCACCCACCTTGCCTCCAGTGTCACTCACACTGGTGTACGGCTGGGTGTGGAAGTTTGTTGGTGGTTGGAGAACCATAGGCGCACACTGGCAGCCACGCTTTCGTCAGCCTGTTCAGGACAGCTGTGGCTACAGAACGTAGTTTCCCAGAGCGTGAACGTGTGAGGCAATATTTTCTTTAAGTCACCTTACAGCTTTTATCAGACACTTTGATACATTTCTTCAATCATCTTTGGCATTTGCAAATACTAACTGCAATTCTCAAAACAATAAAGAGAAATAGAAAAACACCATGAATCCTCTGCAAAAGCCTTCGTTCTCATGAACACGTCGGTACAATCAGAATGACCAGCAGGTTGTGTCATGGCCTATGGGTGAGATTTTCTAATTTGCTTATTCATGTTGTAAAAATACACTTTGGAATGACGTTGTGATGGAAACTGGTGCTCAAGTTTTGGAAACAATTCTTTTACATTGTAAGTTACACCTGAGTGCATGTGGTAGATGGATTGCAAAAGACTGGATGAGATTCACATTTATGCTTTCTCTGTTTGTACTTGAGTTCATTGACAGACCATCTCATTGCGATACAAAAAGGAAAAAGACAGCACTTTATAGCACAGAAAAACACTAAACGAAAAAAAACAAGTATGAATGCCAAAGTAAGACGCTCTCATTCAGGAAAACTATACACGTTGTTCTTCAAGAATTACAGTACAGTCTACCAGCACCAAAAGCCTATGATTTAGAACAGGGGTCAGCAACCCAAAATATTGAAAGAGCCATATAGGACAAAAAAAAACAAAAAACAAATATGTCTGGAGCCGCAAAAAAATAAAAGCCTTCTATAAAACTTACAATGAAGGAAACACATGCTGTGTGTATGTAGGAGACTCTATTGTCTCAGAATTGTTTATTATTCATTCCTTTGTTGTGTGTTCACAAACGCCCCCATAGAATTTATTTTGTGATGTCCTCGCGTTATTTTTTGTTTTGGTGCATTATTTTCGCTTTTCTTAGTGTCGGTGAAGTGATCATTAATTTCCGTTTTTCGGAGGCTGTCTTTGAACGCCTCTCGAGTTGAAGAGAAGAGATAGGCACGGAGTCGGAAGTAGATGTACGTTTTAAAAAAGTGTACGTTTTAAAAGACCAACACCACAGCTCTCCTTTTTCCGGAGCTGCAACATGCATCTACATCTATATGAGCTATATTAGCCTACTATCAAAATATTTTTCCATTTCCAAGCATTTTTTAATAAAGCTCCAGGGAGCCACTGGAGCTGCGTGTTACCGACCCCCGATTTAGAACATGGTCTTATGGTGCCTCGTGTTATCTCATCAGGAATGTACATTTGTCCTCTGCCTCATCTTCTTCATCCTCTGTTTTGCCTTCCAACTCCTTCGCAACTCAACCTCACCCCTCTTCCTCTTCTTGACTTTGGCTGTTGATCCTGTCCAATTGCTTGTTCTTCCATTGTCAGACGCTTTAACATTGTGTTGTGCGCCAACTAAATATGAAGAGTGTTGCCCTCCCTACTTTGCGGTTCGGTTATTACAGATTCACTCTTTTGCAGGTTTTCATTGGTGACCAGAACTTCACCTTTTGCGGTTTTACCTCATGATTTTTGGCACGCTTTCTTGCATAAAAACACGGATGAATGTATCCAATAATCAGCTGACCTGGGAACCATTTGGAATTGGTTTGTAGTGGCTTGATAGAGGCATAGATCCCTCATTAAATAATAAAATATAACATAATACAAATATATACTATTACTGCTGCTTCTTGTAACAATAATAATGAACATGTTTTTTTTTTACAAAGTCAACCTCTGCTTTGCAGAAATTCACATATTGCAAGGGAGGCGGGTTTTGACGCTCCAGTCCTTCGACCAGATTTGTCTGCTCAAACCGAACATTGAGCCTGGAAGACTCACAACACACCCTTTATAAAATGGCTTCAATTATAGTCGCGTCCTTGATAGGTGGACAAACAAAGCAAAGCATCTCACAAGGGCATGTTGTGGTGTCCGAGGTACAATCGAACAAAATATGTCGTGGCTAAACTACTGTAACACCTTTGCCTTGCCTTTTGATTTTGATTTATTGTTCCATTAGAAAGAATAAGGGAGAATAAACAGACAGCACACAAATAGAAGTTGTCACTTGGTTTCAACCATCCTGGCGAGACAATTCTCGACCCATGTTTTGCTTCTCATGTAGTCACGTGAAAATATATGGCATTTAATGCCATTTTCGCAATATTTGTTCAACAAATGATGAAATAGTCACGAAAAGACATTGAATTCCACGCCAGTGACAGTGAGCAAAGAGCTGCAAAATCATGTAACCGCTTTCAGTCTACCAGTGTCCAGCCAGACTCTGTTTAAGTACGGCACTGTACTTTTATTTTTACAGTATTTGTTCATGTTTTTGATTTTTTTCCCCCGATTTATTTGTGATTTTTTTTCACCCTCATCCTGATTGCCTCATATTTTCCATGGAAAAGGGCCCCACTCGTAGTGTGGTCACGGGCCGCCAGTTGCTCACACCTGTTTTAAAGGATTGTCATACATTTGATGAACAAGAGAAAAGGAATTCACAAAGTGGTCAAGAGAGAATTGTACATGATCTTTTGCATGGACACACCAAAGCAACTTAAAAAAATAAAAAAAGATGAAGTGATTTTTTGATTTACGAAAGTAATACAATGATATGACGTGAAAATTGAACAGGTAGTTTTGAGCATTTAAATGCCGATCTGAGAAAGGTACCAAAGCGACTGACAAAAAGGCTTGCTCAGATGTTGCCATAGCATGTGACTACCGTCACTTTCAGCACAATATTTTGAAACCTTGTTTCCATGGTAACCACATATCCACAAGTACCAAAAAATATGCCTCTTCGTTGATCTTCTCCCTAGAAGCGGTCACTCACCTTCGTCCGAGTGAGGTGACAGCCCATCCTGGCGGCCGGCCAGGTCTTACGAGGTGTCAGGATGGCGAGGAGGAAAAAGGGGAGGAGGAGGAGGAGGAGGAAGAAGCGAATAAGGAGAGAAATGACAGGAAGAACAATCCACGACGTCGGCCACTCAGTCTCCCTCCTCCTGCTGCGAAAAAGCAGTTGTCATGATGGTGCCGTGTGCAAGGCATTCCATCACAGAAAGCATAGATGGAATGATGAAGAGGTTCCTCTTCCTCTTCCTTCCTCTCTCCACTTCTCTCATTGCTTCTGACCAGCATCCAATGACAAAGCCCAGATTATAGCCGCACGCTATGATTGGCCAAAAGCAGCATCGCTGTAACCTTCCATTCAGGCTTTTCTCGCTATCCCTCGCCGCTCATCTTCTCTCGTCCCCCTCCTCATCTGCCTCATCCTCATTGTCCAAAACAGATACCTCACAAAGGACTTTTCATTTGACAGCCAAAGGAGCATCAATAAGCTCTTCTTGCTCTGCTTGAAATATTGCATTCAGTGCCGGATCGGTAATTAGGACGAAAGTCCTGAATGGCTGGTCCACTCCAAGCGGACTTGGTCTTGCATTTTTTGTTTTGTAGTTAAAAAATTGTTTTTTACTGTAATTATGGGAAATCGTTTACAGTAGCTCTTGTTATGAACAGTCCAGTGTTTGTTATTTGCATGATATGACAGTAATGTTATACATTCTGAAAGCTGACGAAGAAGAGAGACTATTTTTAATTGAATGACAGGACCAGTACTCTCAAACGTGTTGTGGCTCATACAGTTTGTTACAAGATTGTGGTTTTAACAACATTAAGCGGCACTTCCAAACAAAAGGCATATCCATCGACCTCACACATCCAGTGGTCAGCCGATACCAATCCTATTTTGATGTGTATGAATGTATAAGTGTCTGTGTGCGTGTACTAGCAAGTAGCAATCATTCAAAATAACAACACGTCTTATGACAAAAAAACAAAACAAAACAAAAAAAACACACTCTGATTTCCTCTGAGACAATAAACGTATTTTATTGTTTAAGTCACCAGATTATGGCAATGAAGTTCTGCGTGCTACAGGCTGAGGCTTGCACTGGGAGGAGGCACCAAGCTCATCAGGCACGCACTCCATTAACTTATACACATCATGCCACCAACTTCCCGTTTTTTAACCTTAGACCTTAACGAAGGCTCGTCAAACTCAGAAATAATCTGTAAAAATGTCAAAATACTTATAAATTCCTGTTTGTAGTTTTGTTTTCCTGCTAGAGGGTCCCGCCATGTCAGTCCAGTTTATTAAAAGGACACTGGACACAGAAAAGTTTACATTTAGCAGCTAACTGGGGAAAAAAAATCCACAACAAAAAATGTTGCCTCACCATGCTCATTAGCGCTCCAATTCGCCTCAGAAAACTTGCAGTCTTCACTGGAGGGCCTAAATTGAGATTCAAACACAGAACCTCCAAACTGTGGTCATCACAATGCTGCTTTTAATTATTATTACTATAATGAAGTACATTTTCAATAAATGTATACGTATTATCATAACAGGTACCCAACCTTTTTATTAGTAGTATTTTTTTGTGGGCATGTTTTGTCCACATCCTCACAATGGCAGCCCACTGAGGATGAAGAAGATAAGGGAGAGTAAAGGAAAAAGCATTAGCGGAAATGGTGATGGTGATGAAGCGTCACTCGTCATCTCTTTGTGAGATATCGTGATGATTGGCAACCCGTCCACTCTTGTTTCTTGCTGTTCTCCCTTCGAATCTTCCTCTTTCCTCATGGCTGCTTTCCGCTGGGCTGAAGTGGAACTCAGCGGGGGAGGGATTGTCCTGCTGATGATGTCCGCTTGGTGGTATGACTCTGTTGTTGTGAGAGAAAGAACAAGCACATCCTCCTTCTCCTCCTCTTCCTCACCTGAGAGGATTTTAGGTTCGGAGGTCACGTGATAAGGAGGAAGAGTGTGGGTCAGCAGCAGAGGGGGGGTTTTGCTAGTTCTGCTGGTTCTGGTGGTGATGTCCCCCTGGTGGTATAACTCTACTGTTGTGGTAGGAAGATGAAACATAGCCTGCTCCTCTTCCTCCTCTTCACCCTCATTGTCATCCATGTCAGGAACTGCAAACCAGACACCAAATTAACATATTATTAGCTTTTACCATTGTTTTGTTTTCTCTGAACAGACTTAAGATGATGTAAATGACACATTTCACAAAGCAAGTTTCCAACATCATCAAATGATACAATGTGTAACATAGTCAATTACATATAATGTAACATTGTCTTTTTAAATTAATATGCATTGTGGTCAAATACTGGAATAATTAATGTACCATCATTAAAAATGTGCAACTGTGGGCACCACAGTGTGTTTTGTAGTCAGATAATGTCATGTCATTATTTTTTTGTGCAAATTAACCCAATCAAGTAGTACTTAATGTGGTCAAATAATATATCATGTATGAGGAAAACACATGTGTGGCATTGTCAAATAATGCCATATGTTCTGTAACTGTTTTCAAAAACTGAGTGTGTGTGTGCGTGTGTGTGTGTGTGTGTGTGTGTGTGTGTGTGTGTGTGTGTGTGTGTGTCTGTGTGTGTGTGTGCGTGAATGTGCGTGTGTTAGCAGTAAGGTACTTAAAATAATGTCATACCACAGAGGTTGTTTTCACATTTTTGAAGTTTTTCCGGACATTGGGAGCAAGAGTCTCCTTCCACATAAGGGCGCTCTTCTTCATAGTTCCCACTGCATTCACATGCCCACGGGGGCGCGCGTGCGCACACACACACACACACACACACACACACACACACACACACACACACACACACACACATCAGTGGCGGCACAATCAAACACTGATCTCCGGAAGGGGCTACTCTCACTCCACTGTAGCACTCAAGTATTTAGCATTACCGTATTGCCCCAAATATAAGACGGCCCTGATTATAAGACGACCCCCTCTTTTTCAAGACTCAAGTTTGAAAAAAGACTTTTTGAACACCAAATTAATTTTTATCCAGAAAATAATTACAGTACATCTGAAACAAATGATGATACAATATATTTGAGAGAGAAAAATCATGTTATTTTGCCTCATTCAAATCTTAATATCTGAACATTTAAAAATGTAAACTAAAGTCGAATCACATTCGTAAATGAATGGCTTCTGGTTTTTGAAATGTAAATTACATCATAACTTCTCCTTAGCTGCCGGTTAACCTGAACAATCTTCGACCCACTTTTCTCCAGATTGTCGCTACGTTTTTCCATTTTCTGTTATCTCTTCTATTATTTTCTTCTCTTTTCTTTCTTACCGTTATTTTTTATTTTTCTTCTTTGTGCTACCGCTATTTTCATTTTTATTCTTCGTGACAGGATTCACTTTGGCCTTCGCTTCAATTATATCTGGCGCCATCCAGGTCGTGAATGGGTATAATGTCTAGACCCCGAATATAAGATGACCCCCACTTTTTCAGTCTTATTTCAATGCAAAAACACTGCCTTATATTCGGGCCAGTACGGTAATTCGCATAAGGATCTGATCATGATGAAAAGGTAGGGCTGGTGCTGGGCTGTAGTACTCTTAACGTTAGCATTAGCTGTGGCAAATAAGAGGACTACTGCTTGGAGCAGTACTGTTAGCAATAGTATTAGCGTTGGCAATGTTGAAAAAGTAGCACTGTCATCTAGCAGTGCTATTACCATTAGCTCTAGTAATCTAGAGAAATTAGCACTGACGCTGGGTAGTAGTTGCACACCAGGAAAGAGATCTTCTCCCATGCCAGGCCCTCCATGTTGTTACACAGGTGGGCAGCACAGCCCACCCTGTGAGTATCCGACCACACCATCTGCAAAGTCATGGCAAAGTCTCACATGTCACTCACATCCACCAGACTGTGGAAGAATGCAGCAACCTTCTTGAATGTGCTGAAAATGTCAATCATTGCGATGGACCAATGGGCTAATGATATACTGTGAGAGTCCATCGTGAGATCAACAAAGTTTAGATGGTATTTGAAGAAGGAAGAATAAGCCTGTTTCAAGGACAAATTTTGTATCTAATGCTGGATGTACCCAGTCTGGCAATATGCAAGGAGACAAGGTCTCACGTTGCACCCCTCTGACCCAGGGACTCCGTGTGTGTGTGTGTGCGTGTCTGTGTATCACTGACCTGTGTGTAGTGTCCACACATCTTGTCGTCATTACAGCTGTTGTTATGGAAGTCGTAGTAGAGATGTTCTACACACACGCACACAAATAAGTGCGCGCACACACACACACACACACACACACACACACACACACACACACACACACACACACACACACAGGGACATTTTTAGTGACTGGATTTGGAACTAGTATATATAGTAGTAGAAGCTCTCCACTCTTTATAATTAATTTGAGAGATAGTTTATGTGCTCATCAGGCTGCTTTTAATTTCCACTTGAATATCCATCCATCCATCCATTTTCCGATCCGCTTTATCCTCACAAGGGTCGCAAGCGTGCTTGAGACAATCTCAGCTGTCTTCGGGCAGTAGGCACACTGAACTGGTTGCCAGCCAATTGCAGTGCACACATAGATGAACAACCGTTCACTCTGACAGTCACACCTAGGGACAGTTTAGAGCAGGGGTGTCAAACTCATTTCACATGGTGGGCCACATACGGCCTCGGTAGATGTCAAGTGGGCCGTACCGTTAAAAATGATACCATACTCTGCTATAAATAACCAAAATAATATGTATTTCCTTTGTTTTGGTCTAAAGAAGCACAAGAACACTCTGAAAATTTTGAAATGTAATGAACATATCTTTTACAGAACATTTCATGAAGCACCTAAGATTTCCTTAAACAAAGGTGTAATTTACTTTTATCATTCACATATATGCATTGCAACTGATCCCACTGATTATACAAAGGCACAAAACTTTAACAAGTAATTGGTATTGAAAAATATAGTAATACTGTACACTTTTAAGATTAAACAAGATTTATAAAGAAAGGAATTTTTAAACCATTTACACGAGCATATAAAAGCTAAATGTAATCCCTTCCTACGCCTTACACACTAAGGAGAGTGCTATAATATGTGTCAAGAATAAAGTATTCACGTGTCCTTGATAGCGTCTGCTGTGTTGGGTCTGTCTCAGTGACAGACTGAGGCTGCGGTTGTCTTCTTCTCTGATCAAAACAATGTTGTATTTTCCTCTGATCAAAACAGCGTGTCCCTCTAGCGGATATTCCATGAACTGCACCTTATTAAAAATATTCTTTCCGTGTCTTTTATTCATTTTTTCACTTTTAAATCATCCTGCGGGCCTGATCAAACCTCTTTGCGGGCCGTATGTTTGACACCTCTGGTTTAGAGTGTTCAATCAGCCTGCCATGCATGTTTTTGGAACCTGGAAGGAAACCGGAGTACCCAGAGAAAACCCACACAGAACATGTAAACTCCACACAGGGAGGCTGGATCTGGGATCGAACCCACGACCTCTGCACTGTGAGGTTGACGCGCTAACCTCCAATCGAATAAACAAATGAATTGAATGAATAAATGTCTGACCCCCGATTGACCGCTCCACTTCAATGCCATCAATCATTTATAATAATGGTGTTGGGAGGAATGTTTGTAAGAAAGTGCTGTATGCTAGAGTAGTAAAGGACATGTATGAGGGTAGCACAACAATGGTGAGGTGTGCTATAGGTGTGACAAACAAGTTTAACTTGAAGGTGGGACTGCACTCGTGATCAGTTCTGAGACCCTGTCTATAATAGTGATTTATCGGTTGACAGATGAGGTTAGACTGGAAAGTGGCCTGGGTCCAGTGGCCTTGATGTTCAGGGATGGCATTGGGAAATGAAAGCAGGGAGCAGGTGGCAGAAGATTTCGAAAGATGGAGGCATGCACTCGAAAGGAGAGGAATGAAGATTAGCCAAAGTAATAATTGTGTGTGCGCGTGCGTGTGTGTGTGCGCGTGTGTGTGTGTGTGTGTGTGTGTGTGTGTGTGTGTGTGTGTGTGTGTGTGTGTGTGTGTGTGTGTGTGTGTGTGTGTGTGTGTGTGTTTAAATCTTCAGGTGTGGTGCACTGGAGTCGCTCAGCAGGTGTTTCCCATCTTCAGCAGCTTTCCTACTTAGGCCAACCTGAGACACCATGGGCCCACTTGTGATGGGCAGATTCAGCCTTCTCAAGACAAGCTTTTCCATTCAACTGACTCACAAAAAGTTCAGCTTGTGAGGCTTCATGAGCACACAACCTGGCCAAAACCTTGATTGTCATTTTAACTGCACGAACTAACTAACCCTAACCCAAACTGCGTTTTTTCAGTCTTACAACAGTGTCCCCATGGTAATAATTGGAATCCATCCATCCAACCATTTTCCGAGCCGCTTGATCCTCACTAGGGTCGCGGGGGGCGCCGGAGCCTATCCCAATAATTGGAATCAACACACCAAAATTAGGTCGTCCGGGGTTTACTGATGTAACATGTTCACGATTAGTTCGTGGTGAATGCTATGGTACGATATTACCAAATGACGTGCCACGGTTATGTTAAAAGTTTTCTTGAACTTTTAACATAACCGTGATATTGATATTGATTGTTTATGGATGTGTTTTATGAAAAAAAACACAAAAACATCTTTATGTATTCTTTGGTTATATGCACTTTTTCCTGACTGAAAGGGAATTGTCAGTTGTTGTTGTTTTTAAAATTAATTTTAAGTTTCAACTACCACCTCCAGCAGAGCTTTGCTCACGTCCCAGGTGTTGGAGTTGTGGCCGTAAGGTGGTCAGTGCCTGTCGTGGTAGCAACCCCTGAACTTACTGGTGGACACTGGCAGTTAGGGATGCTGTCAAGTTGAAGAAGGAGTCATATCAGGCTTTTCTGGCCTATGGGACTCCGGAAGCAGCTGACAGTACCCACTGGCCAAGCGAAACGCAGTTTCAGCGGTCGCCAAGGTAAGAACACGTGGGAGGAGTTCATTGAGCCCATGGAAGCGGAAATTCTGGTCCACCAACCGACATCTCAGTGCACCATTAACACTGTTTACATTTTGAGTCAGCGGGCAGAATCCTTCGAAGACCTCCTCAACTCCACCAATACACCTTCCTTAGAGGAAGCAGAGTCTGAGAACTCTAAGGAGGGCTCTACTTTCTCTGGGGTTGTAGTCTTCGATGTGGTTAAAAAGCATGGTCATCGGAGAGGGTGCCTCTGGATCGGCAGACCAATGGTATCTTTTTTTAAGGAGGGGACTGGGGAGTGTGTTCCGAATACAGAGGGATCACACTCCTCAGCCTCCCTGCTAAGGTATATTCAGGGGTGCTGGAGAGGAGGGTCCTTCAGGAACTCGAGTCTCAGGTTCAGGAAGAAAAGTGTGGATTTGGTCCCGGACGTGGAAAAGTGGACCAGCTCCATACCCTTAGCAGGGTCCTCGAGGGCACATGGGAGTTTGCCCAACTAGTCTACATGTGCATTGTGGACTTGGAGAAGGCATTCGACTGTGCCCCTCGCGGGAGTTCTGTGATGGGTGCTGTCTGATAAAAAAGAGGCCTTAAACCTTCAACTAATTAGAAGACAAGATGAACCCGTCACCATATTTTCTCCAATTTCAAAACCTCAGCTACACCGTCAGCGCCTCCAGCAGAAAAGTCTTCGAGCGAACCAAAAGCCTGTATGAATCAAGTGGGAGCCGCCTTCTACGCCACCAACACAAGCCTGTTCACCTCTCTCAGGAAGCAATGTTGATGAATGTTAATTACTGTATCAGGTTTTATAATCAAAGATTTAAGGAAATGCTTGTATTGCTGTCATCTTTGTCTCTGATATGTAAAGTATAAATGCTTTTAAACATGCTGGTACCTACATACACATACATGAAAATTCCTTGGGGGGGGGGCAAATCCTACTTTATATTCCGTATTTGTGTGGCTTGGCATCAGGCGGATGTACATTTTGTTGTCTCAATCTCTTAAAACCTGTAAATGTACTTTTTGTGTAAAAGCCTATGTGGGTGCCATTACACTGGTGTGCATTCTCTGCTGCATTCGAGTGTGCCACAGAAAGTCTCTTCCAGTTAAGCACAATCACAATTTACAGTAGCGTCGTAACAAATGGGTCTGTACAACAACAAAAAGTGGAGACTTCGGTACCCATCCCTAGTATTAGTTAATGTGGTCAAATAATGTGTGTAATACAATGTATTATGCAACATATAATGTATTCAAATATTATCGCTTATAATCTGGTTAAATAACGTAATATGTAACGTGGTCATATATTGGAGAATGTAAACCCTGTGAATATTCTCAGGGGCATTGAATATATCAGCACTAGACTGTTCTGGTTGTCTAAGAAGCCGTTTGGTATTTCATTAGCACAGACTTCATCAGTTCATGCGCAAGGCTAGGTAGGACAGTTGTAGCACTGTAGTATGTACTGCAGTCAAATAATGAACAAATATCTAACATGGTCAAAAAATGTAGTTTGCAATGTGTCAAATTCATGTGATCATTATTGCAGAATGGAGTAAAAAATGAAACACAATGTCAAATAGACATGTGTCATATAATGTAGTATGCAATGTAGTCAAATGTAGAGTGTAATGTAGTCAAGTAATGTAATGTATAATGTCATCAAATGATGTAAAAATAGCAGGTTCACAAGTTTTCATTGATTTTCTCATGTGTGTCCTCAGCAGTCTCACTCACCCAGGAACCACTTCTCCAGCGCCTCCCGCAGGTCAAGGGGTCCAGTGCCAGCAAACAGGTTCTCTCCGGTGTCCTCTAGGTCTGGGTTGTGGTTCCAGATGCACTTGGCAGCGTAGCCCTCAGCCACCAGTTTAAGCATCGGGTCCCATTTCTGAAGAAAGAGATTCGGTCAGTGCTAGCCTCATTATGTCTTGTCTCTCATACTCATATACAATACAATACAATACATTGCATTGTTATTTATATAGCGCTTTCACAACAGCTGCAGCTGTAAGAAAGCACTTTCCAGAACAGTACACATAAAATAACAAAATACAGTAATATAACAACACAAGACATGGACAGCCATGCAATCTTCAACTTGAAGACCCAAGAGCATTGACATGAACTCATTCTACTGGCCTTTTTCTTCAAGGGGGCCATCATTTATCCAACTCCCAGCTGGAGGGAGACCTTTAATTGTCTCATGAAATACGGCACAGTGTTCGACAAGTTAGCACGCCCGCCTCACAGTGCAGAGATGCTGGGTTCGACGCCGGCTCCGGCCTTTATGTGTGGGGTTTGCATGTTCACCCCATGCCTGCGTGGATTATCTCTGGGTACTCTCCGCTTTCCTCCCACATTCCAAAAACATGCATGGCAGGTTGATGGAACACTCGAAATTGTCCCTAGGTCTGATTGTGAGCGTGAGTGGTTGTTCATATACGTTGAGGGTGTACCCCGCCTACTGCCCAAAGACGGCTGGGATAAGCTCGAGCGCATCCGTAACCCTCGTTAGGATAAGTGGATTACAAAATGGATTGATGGAACGAAATTAGAGACAAGTAACGCTATAACAATCGAGTAGAGTTCCATCCATGCATCTTCCTAGGCTCATGCAGACTTACATCATGGGGGCAGCAGAAAAGCCCAAATTCCCTCTGCCCAACCACTTCACCAAGTGTTCAATGGTATCCTAAGGCACCCAGTCAGAAGAAATATATAAGGCCCTATTTTTGTAACGCGCAGTCTAATTGTGGGCATGGGTGGAGTTTTCTTTCTTTTGCTGTTTTGCAGGTAGAATTGGGCATAAGCGTTTACGCTTCTGTGCGTCGGTGTGCGATGGAAGTTGTCTTTTCCTAGCTAATCCTAGTACCATCCCTCATTTACATCAAAATCATGGCTAAACTTAAATAGACTCGCTAAGGTCCATGCATGACATTGGAAGGCAAATTGCAAGATCTCTCTTTGCAGGTTATGTAGTCAGTTGTGCATGTTACATGGGCAATCGGAGACCACCTTGCATCCATCCATGTATGACACCATCCCCAATAGATGACACCCACTACACACGCCCATAGAGCGCCGTATTAGTCTACCTTCACCTTGATCAATTACATCAAAATTGCATTGAATACGCACCAGTAGCAGCCTTCATGGCAGGAGTTAGAATAGTTTTACCAAGTCTAAAATCTAGTCTACCTTCTCTAACCAAATTTGCAGATGCCCCAGGGGCCATGTAAGAGAAAACGGTGTTGTTCCCCGGAATAAGAATAAGAATAAGAAAACCTTTATTTGTCCCGCACTGGGGAAATTTGCAGTCTTCAGCAGCAGAATTGGAGGGGGAAGGGGGGTGGGGTAAAAAGAAAAACAAAGTATTGCATGCACAAATAAATGTTCCAGAACAAAATAGAGCTGTACACAGTACAGAATGCAAGATAAAAAATACAAAATACAAAATATAAGGTGGCTGTGCTATTTACAATGTATGGATGGGTTGAGTCCGTTTTTTTTTTTTCTTTCATGTGTGTTTATTGAGCAGCCTGACAGCAGTCGGTAAGAATGAGCGGCGATATCGCTCCTTCTTGCAGCGCGGGTGTAGTAGTCTCTGGCTGAAGGAGCTGCCCAGTGCTGTCAGGGTGGGCTGGAGGGGGTGGGAGGGACTGTCCATCATAGCTTTTAGTTTTGATAGCATCCTCCTGCTGCCCACCTCCTCCACAGTGTCCAGGGAGCAGCCCAGGACAGAACTGGCCCTCCTGACCAGTCGCTCCAGTCTGTTTCTGTCCCGGGCCGAGATGCTGCCTGACCAGCAGACAATGCCATAGTGGATGGCCGAGGCCACCACAGAGTCATAGAAGGTCTTAAGGAGAGACCCCTGAACCCCAAAAGACCTTAGTTTCCTGAGTAGGAAGAGGCGGCTCTGTCCCTTCCTGATCAGGGCGTCTGAGTTGGTTGACCAGTCAAGTTTATTGTTGAGATGAACACCCAGGTACTTGTAGGAGGTCACCCTCTCTATGTCCGTACCCTTGATGTTCATCGGTGCAGGTGATGACTGTTTCCTGCAGAAATCCACCACCAGCTCCTTAGTTTTTCCAGGATTGATCTGGAGGTGATTCTGCTGGCACCAGTCCACGAAGTCCCCCGTCAGTCTCTTGTACTCCCGATCATCTCCCTCTGTAATGAGGCCGACAATCACAGAGTCGTCAGAGAACTTTTGAAGGTGGCAGGTTGAAGTGGTGTATCTGAAGTCCGAGGTGTAGAGGGTGAACAGGAATGGAGCCAGGGCAGTCCCCTGCGGCGCCCCAGTACTGCAGAGAAGCCTGTCCGACTCACAGCCCTGTGCCCTCACATACTGTGGTCGGTTTGTGAGGTAATCCGTAATCCATGATGTGAGGTGGTGCTCCACTCCGGCGTGCTGCAGTTTATCCTCCAGTAGGTTGGGCTGGATGGTGTTGAAGGCACTGGAGAAATCAAAGAACATGATCCTCACAGTGCTCCCAGCATTCTCCAGGTGTAATAGCGCCGAGTGGAGGAGATAGATGATGGCGTCCTCCACACCGATGCCGGGCTGGTAGGCAAACTGCAGTGGGTCCAGTGATGAGCTCACCAGCGGTCGCAGGTAGTCGAGGACAAGTCTCTCCAGCGTCTTCATCAGGTGAGACGTCAGCGCCACCGGTCTGTAGCTGTTGAGCTCCTTCGGATGGGGGGTCTTGGGCACTGGGACCAGGCACGAAGTTTTCCACAGCTGTGGAACTCTGCCCAGCTTCAGGCTCAGGTTGAACATGAGCTGGACAATGTCACACAACTGGTCAGAGCAGGTCCTGAGGAGCCGGGAACTGATGTTGTCCGGACCTGCTGCCTTCCTCACCTTTATCCTCCTCAGTTGGTTCCTCACCTGCGCTGTCGTAACAGACAGGCATGAACCAGGAGACAGACTTGGGTTTGGGGGTGTAGTGTCGGTTGAGAGGCCAGGTGATCGTTGTTGGAAGCTGGTCGTAGGAGGAGGGGAGGGAGGTGAAGTCCACAGTGGGAGTGGGTGCAGCTGCAGGGGGTGGTGGTGGGGGGGAGGGACAGACGTCTGGTCAAACCGGTTGAAAAACCGGTTTAGATCATCCGCCCAATCCTTGTCCCTCACAGTCTCTGTCCTTGGGCTTTTGTGGCCTGAGATGGTTTTCAGGCCCCTCCAGACACCAGTAACATTACTGGCCTGTAGCTGATCCTCCATTTTTAACCTGTAGGCCTTTTTCCCCTCCCTGATGCTTCTCCTCAGTTGGATCTGCACGGCCTTCAGCTCCTCTCTGTTTCTCGACACAAAAGCCCTCTTCTTCTCCTTCAGAAGGGCCTTTATGTCGGGAGTAATCCATGGTTTGTTGTTCGAAAAACACCGTACAGTCCTGGTTGGTACGGTGTTTTGCTCACAAAAGTTAATATAGTCCGTGATGGCGTCAGTAAGTGAATCAATATCTTCCCCATGAATCTCACTGAAGAGCTCCCACCTGGTTGAGTCGAAGCAGTCCCTCAGAGCCTCTTCGGCCTCTGTGGACCATCTCCTGACCATGCGGGTCACAGCTGGCTGCCTGTGCACCAGGGGTTTGTACACAGGCTGGAGATACACCATGTTGTGGTCCGCTCTTCCAAGTGGGGGCAGGGGATAGGGTGTGTATGCCTCCTTGGTGTTGGCAAAAAACAAGTCCAAAATCTTATTGTCTCTGGTGGTGCAGGATACGTACTGAGTGAAGGTTGGTAGGGAGGACGACAGAGAGACATGGTTGAAGTCCCCAGAGATGATCAGCAGGGCGTTGGGGGACTGTGTTTGCAGCCTGTTCACGACAGTCATCAGGGCATCACATGCTGCATCACCATTGGCCGACGGGGGGATGTACACCGTCACAGCTATGACGTGTGAAAATTCCCGTGGGAGATAGTAGGGCCTGAGGCTAATGGCTAGCAGCTCAATGTCCCGACTGCAGAGTTTCTCTTTGATGGTGATGTGCCCAGGATTGCACCATTTGTCATTAACAAAAACAGCAAGTAATAATAATAATAATAATACATTTTATTTATAAGCGCCTTTCAGAACACTCAAGGACACTGTACAATCAAAAGCAATAAAACCACATATAAAATTATAAATAATAAATAATAAAAGAGGAGATGAGTCTAAACAGAGTATGCAATTTTAAATAGGTGGGTTTTGAGACGAGTTTTGAATACGGGAAGAGAGTCAATATTACGGATGTCGGGTGGTAGTGAGTTCCAGAGTTTGGGGGCAGAGCGGCTGAAAGCTCTGCACCCCATCGTGCTGAGACGGGCAGAGGGAACATAGAGGCGGAGGGAGGCTGAGGACCTGAGGGAACGAGAGGGAACGGAAATTTGAAGAAGGTCAGACAGATAGGGGGGGGCAAGGTTATGGATGGCTTTGAATGTGAAGAGGAGTATTTTGAAGGTGATCCTCAGTTTGACAGGGAGCCAGTGGAGCTGCTGGAGGAGGGGTGATGATTAAGTAAGTAAGGTAAAGATCCTGACCAGTGCTGTTTGACAGGGAGCACAGTGATTTAAGTGGACAGCAGGGTGCTGGTAAAAAGGAGCAGGGGTGATATCAAGTGTGTTCCATAGCTGCCAGCAACAGGAGTTTAAGGGGTTCTAGTGATGATACGAGCTGAAGAATTCTGGACCAGTTGAAGTTTATGGAGGAATTTGTGATGGACACCGAAAAGAAGGGAATTGCAATAGTCAATACGGGAGGTGACGAGACTGTGGACAAGGATAGCTGTGGTGTGAGGGGTGAGAGAGGGACGAAGACGGTTGATATTGCGCAAGTGGAAATAAGCGGACCGGGTTATGTTATTAATGTGGGAGTTGAAAGATAATGAGCTATCGAGGATGACACCCAGACTCTTGACCTGAGGGGAGGGGGACACAGTGGAGTTATCGATAGTAAGAGAGAAACTGTTGGTTTTGTGAAGTGTGGATTTAGTACCGACGAGGAGGAGTTCTGTTTTGTCACTGTTCAGTTTGAGGAAGTTATTTGCGAACCAAGATTTAATTTCTGAAAGGCAGTGTGAGAGGGAGGACGGTGGTAGGGAGGCGTCGGGTTTGCTGGAGAGGTAGAGCTGGGTGTCATCCGCGAAGCAATGAAAATGGATGCCAAATTTGCGGAAAATATTGCCAAGGGGGAGAAGGTAAACAATGAAGAGGAGGGGTCCCAGGACAGAGCCTTGGGGCACACCAGAAGAGACGGGGAGGGACTGTGAGGTGAAGGAATTGAGTTGGATGAACTGAGAGCGCCCAGAGAGATAGGAGTGAAACCAGTGTAAGGGGGTGTGAGTGATGCCTATAGTGGAGAGTCTATTTAGGAGAATAGAATGAGAAATTGTGTCAAAAGCTGCACTCAGGTCGAGGAGGATGAGAATGGAGATTAAACCGGCGTCAGCTGCAATAAGAAGGTCGTTGGTGATTTTTAAGAGGGCTGATTCTGTGCTGTGACGGGGACGGAAACCAGATTGGAATTGTTCATATAGATTGTTATGGATAAGGTGGGAGTGAAGTTGAGAGGCAACAATTTTTTCAAGCAGTTTGGAAATGAAAGGAAGATGAGAAATTGGTCGCAGGTTATTGAAGTCATTGGGATCTGAACCAGTTTTTTTCAGGATAGGAGTGACAGCTGCGATCTTGAAAGAGGCGGGAACAATTCCAGTGGACAGTGAGGAGTGGATGATGGCTGCAATGAAAGGAAGTAGAGAGGGTAGGCAGGATTTAACCAGGACTGTGGGGAGGGGATCTAACAGGCAGGAAGAAGTCTTGGATTTCATAATGATCTCTGAAATTATTGAAGGATGGGGGAGTTCAAAAGACGAAAGCAGTTGACAGGGGGTGGGGAGGTAAGGGGAGGGGAGGGGTACAGAGGAGCCCAGGTGCTGGTGGATTTTGTTGATTTTTTCAATAAAAAATAGAAGGAGAGTGTTGCAGGTGTCAGAGGAATAAAAGTTGGGGGGTAGGGAGACAGGGGGTTGGGTGATTTTGTTTAAGAGAGAAAAGAGAGTCCTAGTATTTCCAGTATTAGCGCAGATGAGTCCAGAGTAATATTGCGATTTGGCTTGAGAGATGGAGTCCTTGTAATGGGAAAGTTGAGCTGAGTAGATGTCCTTATGAACAGTGAGTCCAGTTTTTCGATAGAGTCTTTCAAGTTGCCGAGTTTTGGATTTAATGGAGCGGAGATGATGGGTGAACCAGGGGGCAGACCGAGTGAAAAAGACAGGGCGGGACTTGACAGGAGCGAGTGTATTGAGAATGTTGGTGAGGTCCATGTTGTATTGGGAAACCAAAACATCAGGAGAGGAGTCAGTGTCCGGAGTCAGAGTGGCGATCCTTGCAGCGAGAGAGTCAATATTGATATCCTTGATATTACGGTAGGAGATGATGCGGGGTGATTTGGTGGTGGAGAGCCAGAGGGTGATGTTAAATGAAATGAGGAAGTGGTCCGTTATTGGGAGTTCATCAGCAGTACAGTTGGAGGGGGTGAGGCCAGAGCAGCAAATCAGATCCAGAGTGTGTCCTTTAATGTGTGTAGGGAAGTCTGCAAACTGATGGAATCCAAAGCTGTCGAGTGAAGAGGCGAAGTCCATGGTGAGCGGAAGGGCGGTATTGTCCATGTGTATATTGAAATCCCCCAGAATAATTATATTTGGAGAAAGAGAGGAGAGATGGGTGAGGACAACAGACAATTCATTTAAAAAGTCGCAATGAGGTTTGGGGGCACGGTATACTGTGGCAATGATCGTTGGAGTGGGTCCGGAAATTTGACAGGCGAGGCATTCAAATGAGGAGAGAGAAGGGAGAGAGATAGGAAGAACTTTCCACTTCTCGCGGTAAAATATCGCGAGACCTCCTCCGCGGCCCGTGTCGCGGGGTTTGGCTAGGTAAACAAAACCCGGGGGAATGGAGTCGTTGAGTTGGGAAAAATCGCCGGGAGTTTGCCAGGTCTCATTAAGACAAAAAAAGTCAAGCTTACGGTCTTCGATGATATCCTGGATAAGATAACCCTTGCCAGTAAGCGAGCGGATGTTCAGCAGTCCGAAGTTGACGCCGGCATTAGCGTTGTTGCGGGGAGCATTAGCCGACCTAGCCAGGCCGGCTAAAACGCTGTGGTCCGCGGATCGGCCGTTGTTTCTGCGTGGCCGGCGGGAGGATGACCAGAAGGAGGTAATGGCTTTGGAACCATCGAGGTGGAAGCCCCGACGAGACCCACGGTGCATATACCTCCGAGAGGGACGAAGAGCGATGTCCGGGAAATGGTGCAGCGCAGGTGGCGAGCTCGACCACTGCAAACGGAGAGGTTCGGCCGCTGGCAGCGCGAGACACCGAAAAACGGATACTTAAAGAGTTTATGAAAGGAAAGTTTAATTTTAAAAAGTTGCCAGATTGTTCCACTAACAAGACCAAAGTTACCTGTATGTTTTGCAGTCGTAAACTGAGCTATCATCATAGCACGTACCACTTAATGGCCAAGCACACAGCTGATGTGAGTAGTCCACTCCCTCGTCTGAGACAGACGAGGGAGCTATGGATCATTTCAAAGCGAAGAAAATGGATAACACGACGAAGAACAAGTTTGCTGAAGTCATAACTAAATGTATGGCTACTGCATGCAAGCCTGTCAACATTGTCCACAGCTCAACTCAAGCTGACATCATTGCATCAAGCTATTCCCCTACGGATTGCCAGCGAGAGCCTCCATTACAAGCTATGTACAGAAATTGTACGTAGCGGAGACGGCTAAGGTACTCCAGGCGGGAGAAGACACTGTTTCGGGAGAGAAATAAGACATTAGGTTGATGAGCCTCTGGTGAATAAAGAGCAGGTAGCCGGGGGTCGGCAACACGTGGCTGCAGAGGCTATTGTGTGGCTCTTTAGCGACATCTAGTGGCTCCCTGGAGCTTTATAAAAAGGTTTGAAAATGGAAAAAGATTTTGATAGTAGGCTAATATAGCTCAAATAGATATATTTTTTGCAGCTCCGAAAAAGGAGAGCTGTGGTGTTGTTTTTTTAAAACGTACACTTTATTTATGCTTTTAACAGTCTCGACAAACACAGACACGTCTGCGTCCGACTCCGTGCCTTCTCTTCTCTCTTCTCGTTCTACTTGAGGCATTCAAAGACAGCCTCAGAAAAACGGAAATTAATGATCACTCTACTGACACTAAGAAAAGCGAAAATAACGAAATTACAAAATAAATTCAATGGGGGCGTTTGTGAACACACAACAAAGGAATGAGTAACATAAACAATTCTGAGACAGTCCAGTCTCCTACATACTTACAGCATGTGTTTCCTTCATTGTAAGTTTTATAGAAGGCTTTTATTTTTTTGCGGCTCCAGACATATTTGTTTTTTGTTTTGTTTTTTGTCCTATGTGGCTCTTTCAACATTTTGGGTTGCCGACCCCTGAGGTAGCCTGTTGAGTACAATGTATGCCACTGACGCAATTGTTACTTTGGAACTATTTTGTGTGGAACGCTGGCGGGTTTTCTGGCCGCCGCTGCTCCCCCGTGACTTTTCGAGTTTTTTGGGCTTTGTATATTTTGTGGACCTGTTTTTTGTGGTCACTGAGTGAACGGCGATCACTCCACACTCGATCGGTTTAACTGTCATTTCCCGTCATCGAGTGCCGAGGTGTCATTGAGTTGCGACGAGCGGCTAGCCTACCTGCTACCTGCTGCTACTTCTCGGCTTCACTACTCCAGCCCAGCTATGTGGATCAGCTGCGTGTGGCTCGCTTTGTGCTCGCTCGTCCTGTCTGTTTTCCACCGTTCATCGGCGGCGCTTCACCTGTATCCAGCCACCGAGTTCCAACTCTCTAACCCACACGGTCCACCACCTGCTCCAACACCCAGACCTCCTTTACGTGCCCCGGCGAAGATGCACTCACCGGGGCTCACGCCGAAACTACCAATACGACAACTCCAGCTCCATCAGGTCGTTCTGGTCCACCGCTCGCCGCCCACGGAAGAACACCAGACGCTGTGCGGATGCCTCTGTGTTGAGCCGCGTCCCGAGGTCGGATAGCGTGGCGGTCGATAGCAGCTGCACTGCTGTCAACGTCGGCCTGCTGAACATCGGCTCCCTTACGAGTAAGGGCCAGTTCGTCAAGACCTCCTGACAGACCGTGAGTTTGACATTTTGTGTCTAACTGAGACCTGGCAGCAGCCTAATGACTATAGTTCTCTCAGTGAGGCTACTCCACCGGGCTTTGTTTGTCATGCTGTGCCTCGCGTTGGAGGTGGCCTCGCAATGATATTGCGCGAGAATTGGAAATTTGCCCCCGTAAATGTGCCTGCTTTTTTATCATTTGAAGCTGCAGCTATACAGCTCTCTGGATCAACTCCCACACTGATTGCCACTGTCTACCGACCACCAAAACCAAACAAGGATTTTATCACCGACATCACTACATTCCTCACTCATCTATATACTCGATCACCAAATGTGATTCTCCTAGGAGATTTTAATATCCACATGGACAATATCAATAACTCACTCACCAAAGACTTTACTTCCTGTCTGGACAGTTTTGGTTTTCAACAGTTTGTCAACTTTCCCACACACAGTAAAGGACATATTCTGGACTTAATCTGCTGTTTAGGGCTATCACCAACAAACTGTAAAACCGATCTCCTCCCATACACAGATCATCTACTGCTTTCATTCAATGTTAACCTGTCCTTTTTCAAATCCAACCCACAACGCATTATACATTTCCGTAAAATCAAGGACATTAATCCGGACAATTTAGTATTACTTATCAACAATCTCCCCAGTACTGACTGTCTTTCAACAACAGATGAGTTTTTGACACACTACAATTCAAACCTCCATAACATTCTCAATACCCCGGCCCCACTCAAAACCCGAACTGTCTCCTTCAACCAAACAGCACCCTGGTTTACCCCTACCCTCAGACAACTTAAATCAAAAGGCCGGCAACTCGAAAGATTATACAGGAAAACTGGACTCGCAATTCATAAAGAAATGTACACTACCCACTTCCTCCATTACAAGGACTCAATTTCCGAAGCCAAATCAACCTACTACTCTTATTTAATCAGTTGCAATGAAGGTAACCCCAAAGCACTCTTTTCACTCATTTCTAAACTCACTAAACCTGCTGACACTCTTCCATCACATCTCTATTCCACCGATTTCTGGAATACTCTGGCCTCATTTTTTAAGTCCAAAATTCAACTTATCCACCAGCAACTCACCCCCTCATCTGCTCCCAACCCTCCTTCTCCATTCTCCCTGGCTCCTACCCAGCTGTTCTCTGCTTTCACTTCTCCATATGTCCACCAAATTTCCATTTTAATTCAGAAGTCCAAAACCTCCACTTGTCAACTTGACCCTCTCCCGACTGTTCTAGTCAAAGCCTCTATCTCCCCTCTCATCACGAACATTATTCAAACTTCCCTCTCTACCAGCAATGTACCCTCCCATCTCAAAACTGCTGCTGTCACTCCCATTCTTAAGAAACCTGGCTCTGATCCCTCCGACCTGAACAACTTCCGTCCCATATCGAACCTCCCCTTCATTTCCAAACTTCTAGAAAAAACAGTGGCTGCCCAACTTCACACCCATCTCTCCTCCAATAACCTCTATGAAAAATTTCAATCTGGCTTCCGTCCCCTCCATAGTACTGAAACTGCCCTCCTCAAAATATCCAATTCTGCTGCTGAAGATTGCAAATTTCCCCAGTGCGGGACAAATAAAGGTTTTCTTATTCTTATTATTATTCTTATTATTGTAACTCCCTCCTGCTCGGTCTCCCTCAAAAAACCCTCCATAAGCTTCAGCTGGTCCAAAATTCAGCCGCTCGCATTATCACGCTCACACCATCCATAAACCATATTACACCTGTCCTCCAACATCTCCACTGGCTCCCCATTATACACCGCATTCAATATAAAATCCTGCTCCTTACATTCAAAGCCATCGATAACCTTGCCCCTCCATACCTGTCTGACCTCATCCATATTCCTACACCTGTCCGCTCTCTTCGCTCTTCCTCCTCTCTCCTCCTCACTGCCCCCCCCCCCCCCCCCCCCCCCCGCTGGCCTCGTCACCATGGGAAACAGAGCCTTCAGTCGCTCTGCTCCCCAGCTCTGGAACACACTCCCTGCTGACCTTCGTAACACAGACTCATTAACACATTTCAAATCCAGCCTCAAAACACATCTGTTCAGAAAAGCTTATTCACTCTGACCATAAATCTATTGTCTCTATTTTGTTTTATTTTATTTATTCCATTTGATGTTGTTTTTAACATTGTATTTGTGTTTTTTAACTGCTTGTTGTAAGGTGTCCTTGAGTTCTGAGAAAGGCGCCCACAAATAAAATGTATTATTATTGTAAGCTTTTGCTAAATTGTTCATTATTATCATTTTATATTTGAGCATTATATTATTTTATGTTACAATTACCTAAATTATATTCTGTTTAATACTTTCTGAAATATTCTTATGTTGCTTACATTTGATTGGTGAAGGAAAGCAGGAAGGGCGGTCGTTAACGGAAGGAGGTGTGTTCGTGAGAGTTACGGGGGGGACGTTGAGAAAAAATAAAAAGAGCTGTGTTCACACGAAGTCGTCCTCCCCTTTTTGCCCATTCTAAACATAGAGCATCTAAAACCTACGAACCCCTCGACTTACACTGGTGGCAGCGGTGTTGGTATGTTTTGTGTGTTTTTTTTTTACTCTTTATGCAACGAGTTTTCGTGCTAATTGTCATCTTGCTAGCCACATGGATTTTGCGCTCTAATCGCTAATTTGGATTAGCTTTTGAGGCTTCCTGCAGTTTTAATTTTTCCCTACCTTCTTTTTGGCCGTTGTTTCCGTCATTTTTCAACGTTTTTGAGCTCGCCATGTCCGATACTGAGACGTCCGTTAGTCAACCCCCTGAATTGGCTCATTCCAATGCTGCTTCTATGGCTGCTGGCAATGTTACTCAACTAGGCCGCCTCAACATTGACTTACCACCAGCTTTTAAAGGAGATGGGACCGTGTCTTTTACTAGCTGGTCTCGACGTTTTGAGGTGTCGATGCAAGCCATGTACCACCGACCAATCACTGAAATGGCATCTGTGCTGGCTTCAGTTTTACCAACAAGGTTAGCTGAGGCTGCATTTCTGTAATGGGATAGCCTTCCCCCCGCAGTCAAGGACGACTACGGGGCTGTCAAGAAGAGGCTCCAGGATGTTTTTGGTCCTAACCTATCCCTACCATTTTTCCAAACCCATAATGCCCGCCCCCGCAAGCCTGGTGAGAGCTTAGAGGTGTACAGTGCTGACGTCACCCGCCTCGTTATGGAAGCCTTCCCTGACTACGGCCGTGTGGCACAAGAAGGGGAGAAGTTTTGCCGCTTCGTGGCTGGTTTGGATCCTGCCTTGCAAACAAAGATCCACGAGATGGGAGCGGGTGACCTTGACGAGGCCCTCATTGTTGCTGGGCGCTGTGAAAGGGCACGTGCGGCACTGAACCTTCATGCTTCATACCCACCTATGCAGACTAGGGACCAGGTGTCAGTGACATGTTCTGATACTGCTTCTGTGAAGCTTCTAGAAGCAATGCAACAACTGACACTTAAAGTGAGTGACCTACAGAGTGACGTCCACCAGCTACAGGAGAAGGACACCTACTGCAGCCAGCGCTTTGACCACTCGGCCAATCAATCTTCTGCATCTGGTGATCCCCTCGGTGGTGCGCAACGCCGTTCTCCATCCGACCATCGTGGTCCACACCAGTCCAGAACCTACTACTCACCCGACAGATGTTACGGTCGAAGTCCAGAGTTCTATCGCAGGCACCGTCCAGACTCTCCTGAGTTCCGGCGCAGCAGACATGATTGGATCCCTGAAGATGTCCGGCATCGCCGCCATTCTCCACGCAGACCTGACTGGGACTCCTCTGAGCATGAACGCCAGCGACGGCATTCCCCAAGCAGACGCAGCTGGGACTCTCAGGAGGATGCCCGGCGCTATCGTTCTTCAGATAGTACATCGCAAGGTGACTACGGTGACTACCAGTCCAGGTCCGATCAGCCATACAGGAAACACTACAACTCGCCGTCACGTAGGGAGAGGGATGGAGACCTACCGGCCAGACGCAGTGTTCACTTCCAGTCTCCTGAGAGGCGAGTGCCAACCAGCACTTCCCGATCAACGCAACAGGGAAACGCCCACTAGCTGATGTTAAGGGGCAGACCTCAGCTTGTGAAATAGCGCCCCCTGCCGACAACCTGGAACCTGACAATCAAGACAATAAGTATATTCACTCGGAAACTGTGTCCCCCAACATCCTTTCCATTGTCGAAGGTATTGAAGTAGCTGCTCTCCTCGACACTGGGTCCACCATTTCTATCATCAGTGAGGATTTCAGAGTATCACATCCAGCACTGAAGAAGCGCCCTATGAAGACATCCTTCATTTTGTCTCGCTCTGTCAATGGTCAATGCTTGGACACACTGGGGACTTTGTCATTAGGCATCCGCTTAGGAAGAGAACTGTTGCAACATGACTTCCAGGTCATCAGAGGAGCTCATCATTCTGTGATCTTAGGATGGGACTTCCTGAACCAGCACCATGCCCTCCTAGATGTCAGCAAAGGCCAGCTGGTACTCTGGGACATGAATCTCCCTCTACTACCAAAGAACCACGAGGTAGCTGCCTGCTGCAACGTCTCAGTGATGACACCTGCCTGCATTCCTGCTCGGAGTGAAACCATCATCACCGCATGTGTTGCTGGTGCGACGGCCGCATCTCCAGTGCCAACCGACTATGTTGGAGTCCTGATGCCCAACCCTTCATCTGAAGTTGTCGTGGCCCATACTCTCAGCGAAGTACAGAATGGAATGACTGTTGTTCGTGTTCTAAACACGACCGAAGAAGACATCGAGCTGCATGTCGGTCAACACCTTGGTGAGTTTCATTCCATCTCATCTATTGTGCTGCTTTGCATGTTTCTGATATGACTGCTCCTCCTGTTGAGATAGATGAAACCTGTCTGACTCCAACACAAACCCAGTCACTGAAAGCCTTACTGTCTAAGCACTCTGTCGTGTTCAGCAAACACCAAGACGACCAAGGTAGAACAGGTATCATCAAGCATCGCATTCGCACAGGTGACGCATCACCAATCAAGCAGAGAGCATACCGGGTGACCCCAGACCAGCGACAGGAAATCCAGCGCCAAGTTGACAAGCTTCTGAAAGCAGACGTCATCGAAGAGAGCTACAGTCCTTGGGCCGCGCCTGTCGTTCTAGTCCGCAAGAAGAATGGATCTTGGCGTTTCTGTTTAGATTATAGAAAACTTAACGCTGTAACCATCAAAGATTCACATCCTCTGCCAAGAGTGGACGATGCCTTGGATGCGCTCTCGGGGTCTGCTTGGTTTTCCACCATGGACCTCCAGAACGGATACTGGCAGGTGGAAATGAAAGAGGAAGATCGCGAGAAGACCGCTTTCACGACAGGAAGCGGACTCTATCACTTTAAAATGATGCCAATGGGACTGACCAACGCCCCAGCGACGTTTCAAAGGCTGATGGAGATGGTTCTCCGTGGCCTCCCATGGCAGACATGCCTCGTCTATTTGGATGACATCCTGATCTTTAGCCAGTCCTTTGAAGAACATCTCCAGCACTTGGAAGAGGTCTTCTGCAGATTCCAGTGTAGCGGTTTGAAGTTAAACCCTGCCAAGTGCTACCTTGCCAAGGACAATGTACTCTTCCTAGGGCACATCGTCTCAAAGGACGGTGTAAAGCCGGACCCCAAGAACGTACAAAGTGTGAAAGATTGGCCCACTCCACGCACTCCAACTGAAGTGAGAGCCTTTCTTGGACTTTGTTCCTATTACAGAAAGTTCATTAAGAATTTTGCACACCATGCAGTACCCTTGCATGGACTAACAGAAAAGAATACACCATTCCTGTGGACACCAGCTTGTGATGAAGCATTCGCTTATTTGAAACAAGCTCTATCACGTCCTCCTGTAATGGCCTTCCCAAATTTTGCCCAGCCGTTCAAACTATACACGGATGCCTCCTGCTCTGCCATTGGGGCAGTGTTGGCTCAGAAGCGTGATGAGAGGGAAGTGGTCGTTGCCTATGCCAGCCATGTCCTCACCAAAGCAGAGAGAAAATAGTCGACGTATGACAGAGAGCTGTGGGCGATCGTCTGGTCTGTCAGACATTTTCGGCATTATCTCTACAAGCAACCTTTTGTCATCATTACAGATCACAAACCCCTCTTGGGCCTGAGAAGAATCCCCATTGACAGCGACAGAACTGGTCGGCGTGCACGTTGGGCCCTGGAATTAGATCCATTTGAGTGGACTGCGATCCACAGAGAAGGACATCGGCATCAGAATGCAGACTCATTGTCGCGGCGCCCAGAGGTAACAAGTCCACCTGCCACCCCTGAAAACCCTTCTGTCGTCCCGCTGCCTTTTCATGTCGTCACAAAACCTAGCTATGCGTGCACCGCCGATCTTCAGACAGAACCAGAACCAATACCCCATCAGCCGGTTCCGAACCAGTCCGAAGGATCGACCTCATTGACTTTCCAGCTTTCCACCAGTGGATTGGAGCTGCAGGAGAAGCAACAGCAGGACCCGATCCTGGCGGAGGTCATCAGATGGAAGACCAAAGGCTACAAACCCCCACTTTGGAGGATGAAAAACAGACCCGCTGCAGAGAAGTCACTCTGGCAGGAATACAGAAGGCTCACCTTTCACAATGAGCTACTCTGTAGGAAAGTCCATAACCGAACATCCAAGTCAGCAGTATATCAAGTTATCATACCTCAAGAGTTGCAGGAAGAAGTCTTCAAGCTGCTCCATGGAAATCCTGTGGCAGGCCATTTGTCAGCAGAGAAGGTTCTGCAACGTGCTCAGGTATTGTGCTACTGGCCATTCATGTCCCGGGATATTCGTGAGTGGTGCAAGAAGTGTGTGCCGTGTGATGCTCGACGCAACCCTGTACCACATCAGAGAGCACCCATGAAGACAGTGACTGCAACATCACCATTCCAGAAAGTGGCAGCTGACATCTTGGAATTGCCAGTCACCAGCCATGGCAACCGATATGTGCTGGTGGTTCAAGATTACTTTTCTAAATACGTCAACCTCTACGCCATTCGCGATCAAAGGTCAACAACTGTGGCCAAATGCATCTTTGAGAACTTCATCAGAGAGCATGGGATCCCGGAGAGTCTTCACACGGACCAAGGACGGCAGTTCGAGTCGGACCTAGTCAAACATCTTTGTGGTCGACTAGGAGTGAAGAAGACGAGGACCAGCCCATATCATCCACAATGTGACGGTATGGTGGAACGATTTAACCGGACACTCATCGACCAACTAGCTAAGACTCTTCTTCAGCAGTCTGGAGAGTGGGATGACTGCCTCAATCAGGTGGCCTTGGCCTATAACACCAGCCCTCACTCCTCTACGGGATTCACCCCCTTTTTTCTGACCCATGGTCGAGAGGCACGGATGCCTGTTAATGCCCTGTTCCCTTCTGATGTGCAGTCTTCAATCTCCACACCCGGCACTTCAGCTGACTATGCAGTACAATTGACCCGGAAGCTGCAATCTGCCTTCAGGTCTGCTACTGCGAACAGGGATCAAGCTCACGTGCGACAGAAACATCACTATGACCAACATGTCCACCACACTCCTTACACCCCAGGGGATTATGTGTGGTTGAGTGACCCTACAACGTCACATCAAAAGCTGTCTCCACACTGGAAGGGACCTTTTGTGATTCTGAAGTGTCTTGGATCGACTGAAGAGGAATCTGGTGTGACCTACAAGATCAAGTATCTGTTGGATCCACCTGATAAAGTCCAAACAGTCCACTACAACCGATTGCGTCCTTATCACTCTGATGTAAAGAGCGTGCCTTTGAATACCTCATCAGCACCTGTGGGTCACATACCTCATCCACCCCTGGCCCTATCAGCGTTAGTAGGTGCTCTACCTTTCCAGCCCTCCAGATCTTCAGTGCCCCTGAGAAGATGCCTACCTGGCCCTTTAACACCTTGTCCGGACCCATTGGAAATGCCTCAGCCTACTGATGCAGACTTACCTGTTCCCTCATCTGTGGACCAGAGGCCTAGCGTTCTGCCTGCAGCACTGGGTTCAAACGCCGGTTCCTGTTCACGCCCAGGCCGCCGCGAAGTTAAACTTCCTTCTCGTTTCAAAGACTTTGTTCTGATGTGATTGTGTGTTTCTGATGCCTTTTTGTTGTTGTTGTTACCCTCCGTGCAATGTTGTTTATTTGTTATGACCTGGGTTTGACGGTTAAGTGATCACAGAAGAAATGAGGACATTTCTCTAGTGCAGGGGTGTCAAACTCATTTCACATGGTGGGCCACATACGGCCTCGGTAGATGTCAAGTGGGCCGTACCGTTAAAAATTATACCATACTCTGCTATAAATAACCAAAATAATATGTATTTCCTTTGTTTTGGTCTAAAGAAGCACAAGAACACTCTGAAAATTTTGAAATGTAATGAACATATCTTTTACAGAACATTTCATGAAGCACCTAAGATTTCCTTAAACAAAGGTGTAATTTACTTTTATCATTCACATATATGCATTGCAACTGATCCCACTGATTATACAAAGGCACAAAACTTTAACAAGTAATTGGTATTGAAAAATATAGTAATACTGTACACTTTTAAGATTAAACAAGATTTATAAAGAAAGGAATTTTTAAACCATTTACACGAGCATATAAAAGCTAAATGTAATCCCTTCCTACGCCTTACAAACTAAGGAGAGTGCTATAATATGGATCAAGAATAAAGTATTCGCGTGTCCTTGATAGCGTCTGCTGTGTTGGGTCTGTCTCAGTGACAGACTGAGGCTGCGGTTGTCTTCTTCTCTGATCAAAACAATGTTGTATTTTCCTCTGATCAAAACAGCGTGTCCCTCTAGCGGATATTCCATGAACTGCACCTTATTAAAAATATTCTTTCCGTGTCTTTTATTCATTTTTTCACTTTTAAATCATCCTGCGGGCCTGATCAAACCTCTTTGCGGGCCGTATGTTTGACACCTCTGGTTTAGAGTGTTCAATCAGCCTGCCATGCATGTTTTTGGAACCTGGAAGGAAACCGGAGGACCCAGAGAAAACCCACACAGAACATGTAAACTCCACACAGGGAGGCTGGATCTGGGATCGAACCCACGACCTCTGCACTGTGAGGTTGACGCGCTAACCTCCAATCGAATAAACAAATGAATTGAATGAATAAATGTCTGACCCCCGATTGACCGCTCCACTTCAATGCCATCAATCATTTATAATAATGGTGTTGGGAGGAATGTTTGTAAGAAAGTGCTGTATGCTAGAGTAGTAAAGGACATGTATGAGGGTAGCACAACAATGGTGAGGTGTGCTATAGGTGTGACAAACAAGTTTAACTTGAAGGTGGGACTGCACTCGTGATCAGTTCTGAGACCCTGTCTATAATAGTGATTTATCGGTTGACAGATGAGGTTAGACTGGAAAGTGGCCTGGGTCCAGTGGCCTTGATGTTCAGGGATGGCATTGGGAAATGAAAGCAGGGAGCAGGTGGTAGAAGATTTCGAAAGATGGAGGCATGCACTCGAAAGGAGAGGAATGAAGATTAGCCAAAGTAATAATTGTGTGTGCGCGTGCGTGTGTGTGTGTGTGTGTGTGTGTGTGTGTGTGTGTGTGTGTGTGTGTGTGTGTGTTTAAATCTTCAGGTGTGGTGCACTGGAGTCGCTCAGCAGGTGATTCCCATCTTCAGCAGCTTTCCTACTTAGGCCAACCTGAGACACCATGGGCCCACTTGTGATGGGCAGATTCAGCCTTCTCAAGACAAGCTTTTCCACTCAACTGACTCACAAAAAGGTTCAGCTTGTGAGGCTTCATGAGCACACAACCTGGCCAAAACCTTGATTGTCATTTTAACTGCACGATTGCGTTTTTTCAGTCTTACAACAGTGTCCCCATGGTAATAATTGGAATCCATCCATCCAACAATTTTCCGAACCGCTTGATCCTCACTAGGGTCGCGGGGGGCGCCGGAGCCTATCCCAATAATTGGAATCAACACACCAAAATTAGGTCGTCCGGGGTTTACTGATGTAACATGTTCACGATTAGTTCGTGGTGAATGCTATGGTACGATATTACCAAATGACGTGCCACGGTTATGTTAAAAGTTTTCTTGAACTTTTAACATACCTGTGATATTGATATTGATTGTTTATGGATGTGTTTTATGAAAAAAACCACAAAAACATCTTTCTGTATTCTTTGGTTATATGCACTTTTTCCTGACTGAAAGGGAATTGTCAGTTGTTGTTGTTTTTAAAATTAATTTTAAGTTTCAACTACCACCTCCAGCAGAGCTTTGCTCACGTCCCAGGTGTTGGAGTTGTGGCCGTAAGGTGGTCAGTGCCTGTCGTGGTAGCAACCCCTGAACTTACTGGTGGACACTGGCAGTTAGGGATGCTGTCAAGTTGAAGAAGGAGTCATATCAGGCTTTTCTGGCCTATGGGACTCCGGAAGCAGCTGACAGTATCCACTGGCCAAGCGAAACGCAGTTTCAGCGGTCGCCAAGGTAAGAACACGTGGGAGGAGTTCATTGAGCCCATGGAAGCGGAAATTCTGGTCCACCAACCGACATCTCATTGCACCATTAACACTGTTTACATTTTGAGTCAGCGGGCAGAATCCTTCGAAGACCTCCTCAACTCCACCAATGGGCTATTTTTAAAAAAAAAATCACATATTGGACACACTGGATTAGAAGGCGCAATCTACAATGCATCCACTAGATGTCTCTACACTCCTTGAACGTCATGAACGCCTCTCAAGTCGAACTGAAGAAGAAAAGGCACAGAGACGGACAAAGACTACACGTATTTGTTGAGACTGTGAAAACCATTAATAAAGTGTGCGTTTTTTTCAAAAAAACAACACCATAGCTCTCCTTTTTGCGGCGCTGCAACAAGAACTTATTCAATAAAGCAGCGACACAGTTCACTGAACCAACAGCAAGTTATAACATTGTAAGCATGCCTAAAGCAAGGAGCCATTTTGGTGTCGACATATTACCATCCATCCATCCATCCATTTTCTGAACCGCTTTATCCTCACTAGGGTCGCGGGGGGTGCCGGAGCCTATCCCAGCTGTCTTCGGGCAGTAGGCGGGGGACACCCTGAATTGGTTGCCAGCCAATCGCAGGGCACACAGAGACGAACAACCATCCACGCTCACACTCATACCTAGGGACAATTTAGAGTGCCCAATCAGCCTGCCATGCATGTTTTTGGAACGTGGGAGGAAACCGGAGCACCCGGAGAAAACCCACGCAGGCCCGGGGAGAACATGCAAACTCCACACAGGGAAGCCGGAGCTGGATTTGAACCCGGTACCTCAGCACTGTGAAGCCGACGTGCTAACCACTGGACTACCGGGCCGCCCCGACATATTACCATAATGACCATACACAAGGCGCACCCGATTTTAAGGCGCGCAGTGAGCTTTTAAGAAAATAGGAGACTTTTTGGTGCGCCTTATTTGTTGCGGAAAATACGGTATATAGAGATGATATGCATATATATGAGGCTCACAAATTCGCTGGAGTCTGTCCCAGCTGACTATAGGCAAGAGGTACAGTATACTCTGGAGTCATCGCCAGCCAATCATCGGGCACATATAGGTAAATAGCCATTCACACTGACATTCAAAGCTCAGGACAGCTCAAGAGCCAATGCAAGTATGGGAAAGAGATGAAAACTGTACAAAGAGCCAGAGCCCAGATTCAAACCCCAACCTTATAATTGTGAGGCAGATGTGCTAACCATGCAACCATCGTGCCTCACCGACTGAGTATTCAATATTTGCCATGGTGCATATGAATGTATGTATTTTCTTTCTGCTTACCAGGGGCAGCATGGCAGAGGCACTCGGGGACACCTGCCCTCTGTAGTAGTTGTGGAGCTCCACCAGCAGCTCTTCCTCCTCACTGAGGAGGCTCCAGGCTCCGGGAGCCAGCAACGTGCTCAGCAGCAGCCAAGCCCACAGAGGAGCACCTGAGCCCTTGGAAAAATTGGACACGCGCCCCCTCCTCGCTGGCACCTGACTGACCTTCTGTAGCTGTAACGTGACCTGCAGTTGCATGTTGGGAAACAGAGTCCTGGGAGTGTTGGCGGAGGGTCCGTCCAGAGGTGTCTTTGTGTGCGCGCTACGTGCGTGTGTGTGCGTGCTGTCGTCTCCAAGGTGCAGATGTGTGATTTGATCGCCCCCACAGCAGCTTTAAGCGCAAGGGTCCTTCCCACAGGCACACACACGCATATTGCATCCTCCTCTTCCTTGTCCATCACCCCTCCCTCTTCCATCAACTGAACATCACAGTCGTAACATGCCATGTAGAATTTACACAAAACCCAATTTAGCCAGATATTTAAGTAACTGTGTGATTACTCACAGCAATGCGGCATCCTACATTCAAATTATTACATGGCACCTGCAGCAGTGTCTAGTGTCACGTATGAACTGATTTAGCTTTTACCGCAATGAAGAAGGAAAAAAGGGAAGTGTTGGGTGTCTTTGCTCCAACACAGGCTAATACCTTACATAAAAATTTCTGTCTCAACGGTAGGGAAATCTGGGGCTTGATTTCAACACCCCATTACAGTTTGGTACCCTTCAGGCAAGACCTATGAAAAATCTTGGTTCTTGGTTGTTAACTTTTCTTTGTTTTTTGGATCATGGCCTGATTCTTGATTTGTTCTTGGCTTGGTTCTTGGTCCCTGACTTGATTCTTTGGATCTTACTTGATCCTGACTTGGTTCCACAAACTACCAGACTAGCTGGCTATATTACTCAAGTTGAGTTCGCCGTGATATGTAGTTCTCCTTTCTGTTGACATCTATTATTTAGACTAATTTTTGCGATCCTTTAAAGATCGTCAGCTTGTGTACACAATGCGCATCCTGGTTATGTCATTTTTGTTTACAAATTGGAAATGGGTTGACAGATTTATTTTTAGGCTAGTTTTTCATTCTGTTATGGATTTTTAATTTGGTTTGAGATCTAGTCCTTGTTTTTTGGACTTGGTTCAATGTTTCCTGCCTTTTAACTTCGGCTATGATCATACTTCAGGTCGATTCCGATTTGTGCATGTGTGTCACAATACGGACGCATTCTCTTCACATTAGAAGTCATATTTGTTTTTGCAATGTGAATGAGTAAAAAAAAAAAAACTGATTTAACAAAAAATAAATCCAAATTTTGCGTCATGCCGTACGTAGCCTTCTGTGAGTAATCAATATGATTAAAATTCAGTTAAGCAAGTCAATAAAGAAGAGAAATCATACACACAAATACACACGCAGAGTGTATGAGTTTTAATGTGATAAAGGACAACGAGAACAACTCAAAAGAGAAGAACCACAACAAAACGTGACTGAATCACATTGAGGATGTTCTAAATGTTCCTAAGCTGCAGGGTGGAGTCACCAACATAAACATACACGACATGTGCAGTCATTTATTCGATTCACACGTCATGAGAGTGCCTGTGCGTTTGCGTGCGTGCATGTGTGCGTAGTGAGCAACAAGCATGCTAACCTTGGATGGAATTCCCCTTGAGTCACAATGTGAAAATGATAAAAACACACGCACACGCACACACACACACACACACACACACACACACACACGCATCATGAGAAGACTATGCAGTATTGTGTGAGCCTCGCCCTTGTGAGTTTGTTGCCATTGACTAGTTGCTAATGGTTAACAGATGATTGTGTGTACATGTATTGTCTTCTTATGTTTTTGTCCTTACAGGACTAAAATTCAATCACGCATGTTTTGACGTGCTGTGTGTGTGTGTGTGTGTGTGTGTGTGTGTGTGTGTGTGTGTGTGTGTGTGTGTGTGTGTGTGTGTGTGTGTGTATTGTGTTGAGGTTTAGGGATCCGCAGCTAAAGAAGATTCACATCACAATATTTACAGCAGACACATGTTGTGAAATGTTATAATCAAAAAAATCTTTTCCCTGATGCCTCCTCCGTTCAGAACTCGCCTCTATTCTAAAGTGTCAAACTAGGCGTTCACATCCAGTGCTCATGAGAGCCTGATGAAGATGATGATGTCATGACTGTGGAAGCTGACGCCTCCTTAGAGACCACGTCAAACATTTCAGCAAACATCTGGACCAGTGGACCCCAACCCAGGAGCTGCTTTCACGTGAGGCTTGCTCAGCCCACATATCCAAGACCAAAATATGCCATGGTCCTTCACCTTTACATGCTTGTGCTGGTTGGAGGAAGCTCATCTGCTGCGATAATGGCATCAGCCCTCCCCACCCCAAACTGAGCTGCAGAAGCGTAGCTCAGTTTTGTGTTCCTTTAGGGCTACAACTCATGATTATTTAAAATATTGATTCATCTGTTGACTATTTTGAGAATAAATTGATAAATTGGAATAATAAACAAGCAAAATAAACTTGCTTCAGTCCCTTTCTTCAAAAACAAACGCTATTTCAAATTGACAGTGCATAAAATTAAAAGAAATGAAACTTCAAGTATAGTCAAGTCAAGTACAACTTTATTGTCAAATGTGCTGTACAGCACAGATGAAATTTCTTCCCTCTCAAGACAACATGCAACAAGAATCAAAAATCTTGATTGAGTTACCAGCTTGGCTAGTGACACGTCAAAAAATCAGCAAAAACCCACAGCGAGATAACATGTCTTTGACCGCCCAAAAAGTGTCGAAAGCTAGCTGGCACATTTATAATCGACCTTGTGCACACAATGTTTTGGTATTTGGGGACATGCTGAGGAAGTTTCATCAAATGTGTACAACCGTCGAGGAAAACTATACATCTGAGTAAAATTTGAGTCAATTCCAAAATTTGTGTTGTGTGGGTGGGGGAAACACAGGAGAGCCATCAGCAAGCGCTATCGGAGCCTGATAATGATCCTGATCATTTGAATCAGGTGTGTTGCAGCAGGAAGAAAAGATGCAGGACCTTGAGGACCGGACTTTGACACCTGTGCTCAACACCAAATGACCAGTTGTCTCAACACATTTACCTAATCTAGCCATCATTTGCCAATATCATAAACATATTTCACATGAAAACACAATTCACAAAACACAATCCTTTGTTCTCATAAATCTAAACACATTTTTGTTTGCTAAAAAACAAGTTACAAAGAACTCTGCTCATATTCTTCAACTGAAAGCTCACGTGATGCAAAATGCTTGCCACAATCGGCAATATTTGAACACAATGAATACACCTGGCGTCATTCATTGCACACGACGACTCATTGAAGACACCTTTTGCTCATGCTGTGAGCACATGTATAAAAGCAAGTTCGGAGTGCACAGTCTGCAGAAGATTGGACACAAACACAATGGATGAAGGCAGAGTCAGGGGAAAAGGAATTCAAGTCAGAGGAGGGACATAAGCCGACCATGGAGGGAGAAGAGCTGGCCAACGAGGAAAAGGAGGAGGCCAACGAGGGAGAGGAGAAGGCCCAGGAGGCAGAGCAAGATAACCTCGAGTCGCACCATCATTATAGACGAGATGCGAGCAACAGTCATTGACCATATCATTGTCCATGGCATGATCATGGCTGAAGCAGCACTAAGTCCATCCAAACCTGAGAAGGTTCACCGTGGGCACCATTATCAGGACATTCAGACAACACAACAGGCATTGTACTCTATTGCTGTCTTTTCCACTAGACAGTTTTTTTGTGAAATGTGTTTTAGCATTTGAGAAAAACTGTAACGCTGAAAGGTACATACAGGTTTTGGAGGAACAGATGCTGCCATCCAAGCAACGTGTTTTTCATGGACACCCCTGCTTATTTCAACAAGACAATGCCAAACCACATTGTGCGCATGCTACAAACAGCGTGGCTTCGTAGGAAAAGAGTGCAAGTACTAGTCTAGCCTGCCTGCAGTCCAGACTTGTCTCTCATTGAAAATGCGTGGCGAATTATTAAAAATATGGCAGCGGACACCAGGAACTGAAGCTGTACATCAAGCAAGAATGGTAAAGAATTCCAACAAGACTTCAGCAATTAGTTTCCTCAGATCCCAAAGGTTTTTTTTCATGTTGTGAAAAGAAAAGATGATGTAATACTTTGGTGAACATGACCGTGTCCCAGTTTTTTTGGAACTTGTTGCAGCCATAAAATTCTAAGTCAATGATTATTTGCTGAAAAAGTCTCTCGGGTTGAACATTAAATATCTAAATAATAATAATAATAATTCATTTTATTTAAAAGCGCCTTTCATGCCACCCAAGGACACTGTACAGACAATGAGGAAATACAATACTGTATAAAAATAGATAAGAGAAATATTATATAAAAACAGGATATAAAATCACAAGACATGGGAAGTGGAAGAAATTAAGTATTGTAGGCCTCTGTAGTGCATTTAATTAAATATAGGTATCACATGATTTGCATTTAATCATATTCATTTTATTTATGTTTAACACAATGTCTCAACTTCATTGGATTTGGGTTAGTACAAGAAACTCACTCTGATTCATTTAAACTTTCATGCCCCAAGTATGTTGCTGCAAAGCAATAACAATAACTTGTTCAAACGTTAATATACATATTCACACCATGCCCAGCCTTGTTCAGCTGTAACCACACAAAAGAAGCATGTAAATCGAACCACTGTATTTTCCGGACTATAAATTGCAGTTTTTTTGTAGTTTGGCTGGGGGTGCGCCTTATACTCTAGAGCGGTTTATGGGTGAAATTATTAACACATTATTGTATCATTTCACATGTTATTTTCACATTAAAACGCAAGAGGCCGCTTTAGACTTGTGTTGACAAAACCACGATGAGTCTGATGTAAGCGACGTAGAAGAGGAAGCGGTGCATCTTCTACCTCCGGAGTTGGTGGAGTTGCTTTAAAGTGACACAGAGGATGAAGATTCCATTGGATTTAGTGATTTGGAGTGACACTGATGGTTTGGTGAACTTGTTAGCATGTTCTTTATGCTATAGTTACCTGAATAACTCTTAAGATGTGACTTGAACATACCAGGCACGTTCTCAGTTTGTCGTTTATGCATCATGTAAGGTTAGCATATTGTACACTTCTTCAACGCGTTGTTTTTTTTGTTTTTTTTTAATTACCTTTCAAGATGACATGTCTGTTCTTGGGGTTGGATTTCATCATGTAAATTTCCCCCCAAAATGCGACTTATACTCCAGTGCAACTTATGCATGTTTTTTTGTTCTTTATTATGCATTTTATGGCTGGTGCAACTTATACTCAGGAGCGACTTATAGTCTGGAAAATACGGTATTTTAGTTCATTCTAGAGGTAAGATCAGGCCGCCCAAGCCCGACCCGACCCGAATTTCGGGTCAGGTCGGGCCTAAAATTATCAATCATTGCTTCGGGTTCGGGTCGGGTTCTCTCTCGCTGACTTTTTTTGTTGTTGTTTCGAGGCCGTGAATTGTTTTGGCCACGAGAGACTGTGGTTCGCAAAAAAACAGAAGTCGCCTCTTCATAACACGTACTGTACTAAACTCTTGCAATGACAATTCTTAGAACTCCTTCCAGTCTCTGTCGAGTATCCATCTGTCACTGTTCGTCTTTGTCTCTCTGCTTCTCTCAAAGTGCCGCGCTAGATTCTTAAGGACGTACTGCTGCTATCGTTTATGGCCCAATTTTCAACCCGTCAAAATGACGGACGGCCTGAAATTTTCCCCGTCCACTCTTAAAAACAATCCGTCAATGACGGGAAATTGTCGGTTAATGTAACCTCTTCAGAAATAGAAATATAAAAGATGTAAATGTTTATACAGTCTTGTTTAAGATTTCGTTACAAAAGACAGGCTTTGTTATCAGAAATCACCCCTCATCCTCCCGAGTCCTCACAAATAAAATATGAAATCTCGGGTTTGCTTCGGGCTCGGGCCTACATATCAAGTTAAGTGATCGGGCTCGGGCCGGGTCGTGCTTAAATACCCTCGGGCCCGGTCGGGCTCGATTTTTTAGGACCGATCTTAGCTCTAGTTCATTCCTCATCAGGGAATCCCTTGAATCCTTCTTCCTCCGTGTCCGAATTGAACAGCTGAGCAAATTCAGCATCCAACATGCCCGATTCCGTCTCGTCAAAGTCTCCATTATCAGAGTCGGTGTCGCAGCTGATGTCTGGCAGTTCAGTAACAAATCCTGCCTTCCTGAAAGCTCAGACCACAGTTGAGATTGATATATCAGCCCAGACATTTACAATCCACTGGCAAATAGTCTCGGCGCTGTCTCCCCGTCTTGGTGAACGTGTGTTCGCCTTCTGTCAGCCACTGCTCCCACACAGTTCGCAGTTGAGCTTTAAAAGCCCATTTGAATACCAACATCTAGCGGCTGAAAATCTTTTGTCAATCCACCCGTAATGAAGGCAAGCACTGAATTAGTGTGCTTCGCTTGTTTTTCGATGCCATCAGTGATATGGGAGCACAAGGAGTCGCAGATCAATCGGGACGGGGCTGCATGAAAAAAGCCGCCCGGTCTCGATGTAAATTTCTCTTCGCCACTCACTCATTTTTTTTCTCCATTCATTCATTCATCCCTTCGAGTTAGCTTTGATGGTGACGCCGGTTGGAAAGTTTCCTTTTGGTACGGTCTTCCTCTTGAAAATAACCATGGGTGTGGCCATCGTGCTTTGTTTCCTCGGAAACTGTTTAGTCTTCTTTACCTGGCACAGGGCGTCTTGTTGCTTCCGCCACTTCCGCACCAGTGACTTGTTAATGTTGAACTCTCGCGCCGCTGCCCTATTTCCAGTCAAATAAAAAAAGCAAGCCACGAAATATTACCATAATGGCCATATACAAGGGGCATCGGATTTTAAGGCGCTCTGTCAGCTTTTAAGAAAGTAGAAGTAGTGTGGAAAATACGGTCCATGCAAATGCGTGCTCTTAACATTTTTCATTATTCATTTCACGATGCATGTATAAAAGATGCGCCATCCTAAACCAACAACAAAGGGTTTGAAACACACAACAAAGTAACTACATACATTATCAATTTGTTACAAACAAAATAAACTCCCCCCCGCCCCCCCCCCCCCCCCAAAATTTGAAAATTAATTAGGGGACCACTCAGAGTGTGATCGGGGACCGCATCCAGTTCCCCATCTTTGGCTGAGAAGAAGACCCCATCTTCACCCCTCAAACTCAATGGTTGTCCCCTGTGATGATCCAGTCCCTCCTCAACATCAGTGTGCTAGTTGAGCTCCAAATACTGTGGTGCAAATTCAGCACTGACACGCAATGTCGAGATCATTTCAAAAATTCTTCATGCAATTTGATGTTATTTCTATTTACCTTTATGTTTAGATTGAACAACAGGGTGTACATTCATTTAAAATACTGTAATTGCATTTTATCATACAGTATAATCGTGCAGTTCATTGTCAGTGTTTCATATTTTGCGTGAGCAATATCAAGTACAACTTTATTGTCGTGTGCTATATGTGTACATACAGCACAGATGAAATTTCCTCCCTCTTAAACAGACAACAGACAACAAGAGGAGCCGCTGCGGATGCCCGCGCCACCATCAAAAGAAAAGTTAACATCGCCAGTTTGCACATCTTTACAAGTCCTCAGACATTTCTCTTGTCACCTCAAAAAGGGTTTCTGTCTAAAAAGGGATGAGGACCAAGAGCGCAGCGGCAGCTGCAAATATCTTTTCTTGCGTTGCTGAAAAGACCATTAACAAGGTCATAAATAAAAATGTATTGTTGTTTGTAAAATAGTTACAGCTTTAATAATAATAATACAGTAATACATTTTATTTATGAGAACCTTTCACAACACTTGATGGAGAAAGACGAACTTAATATTATCATGTTTTAAAGTTTCATTTCAGTATATGCTTGATTGACCTCGAACGGTATGTTCTCACAACTTGTACACAATGGAGCACACAGAAAGAAGGGCCAACTTGAGCTGAATAAAGCCAAGTCCTCATTAACTGATAATGTCGGCAGGAAGGTTCAACTTTGGGAGGGCAGCATGATAAGCTATTGTTTGTAGCGAGAGATGTTTTGGCCTCTGAGGGGCGTATCGGTGGGCTGGGTTGAGAGGTGTGACATGTGAAGGAGGGAGTGTTTTTCTGATATATCACTTGTAATTTGCATACACAACCAATAAAAAGGCCGGCAGAGGTTGCAGGGGTCAGGTGTCAGTGGGAAGCGCACACGGGGTGGCTTCGTAGAAAACTGCGCCTCCTGCCGGCAGAAAAGACAATCTCTTCCTGAGTCTGTTTGTTCAACTGTCCGAGTGAACAACTCTGACAATTTTGGGGGCTCGTCCGGGATTGGATCGGCGCCTCAGTACGGTGGGAGATCGACGGTGGCTGATTGCGCACGTTAGATTCGGCAGAGAATCTAGAAAAAGACCTCTCTTGTACGAGGCCAGACGCTGAACATCGACCACCGTGGAGGCGCAGAGCCCAATCAACGAACCTGGATTGATTCGACCAGCGAAGGGATTGAAGGACTAAGGTCAGTGTGACATAGTCATTGATAGTCGACTAACAAAGAGTACGGAGCTCGGGGCTCCGGGAAATGGAGAGTAAGCGGGGAACTAGGACCGCCGAAACGGAATTTAGTTTCCAGGACACAGGAATTGATCCTTCATGTGCAGTTTGGATAGTCGTGCAGCAACCTGAATTAAAAAATTTAGGTTACGACTACAATTGAGAGTACGCGGAGAACTAGGACCGCCGAAACGGAATTTAGTTTCCAGGACACAGGAATTGATCCTTCCTGTGCAGTTTGGATAGTCGTGTAGCAACCTGAATTAAAAAATTTAGGTTACGACTACAATTGAGAGTACGCGGAGAACTAGGACCGCCGAAACGGAATTTAGTTTCCAGGACACAGGAATTGATCCTTCATGTGCAGTTTGGATAGTCGTGCAGCAACCTGAATTAAAAAATTTAGGTTACGACTACAATTGAGAGTACGCGGAGAACTAGGACCGCCGAAACGGAATTTAGTTTCCAGGACACAGGAATTGATCCTTCCTGTGCGGTTGTGAATGTTGCGAGCTTTATGTGTGAATGGCGCACAGACCGGTCTTTGGGTGAATGTATATTGTGATTGGGGATTACAATACCACGGGGTATCATGTCCTATATAAAATAGAGTAAAGTAGCGAACATTGAATCCAGAAATACCAACTCCAGTTTGGTGTTATGGTTGATGTTTGATTCGACGCAGGCAGGTACCGTCGTCGTGAGGTAACATGACGACAGTGAGACCATGTCTTGAGCGCGAAAAAAAGCGACACAGCAAACAAGGAAAGCTGTTTGATTCCTCTAAATTAACTCCAGAAAGACAACAATTCTTCAAGGAGGGTAGATGTTTTTATTGTGGCGTGAAAGGCCATATAGCGCGACTATGCAGGCGTAGAAAGAAAGACGAGGCGGAAAACACAACAGACCTACACGCGGCTTCGGGATCCTCAGATTTCAGGCAGTCTTAGGGGCCCCGCATATAAAAGGTGACGACACCCTTATTTCTGCGAAGTGTCGGAATGTGGTGATGTCCGACAAGGACCGATCAAATCAAACTGCCCTGAGTTTGGAGGTGCCAAATCGAGGAAAATAAATAAATGCTCATCAGTGGCAAATACCAACTCGATAATGCGATGTAATCATATATATTTATTAATGAAACAGAATAAATTTAGTCTACAAACAATGTTTATTAAGGGAAGGTTTTTACAAAAAAAAAAAAAAAAAAAAGGGAGTGAGCAGAGGTGATCTTACTCGCGGATAGAGAGAGACACGACCAGAAGGGAGGGGGCATGTGGGGCATGTCAGGCTGTTCGGCATTGTGTGAAAGGGAAAAAAATTATGGTGTATATGAGGTTAAGTGGTTTCACTGATGACGAGATTAAAAGGTTGGAGATATTTAACTTGGTTGAGAGTGATAGCGAGGTGAATCTTTTAGTTTGTCTGTAGAGTTATGTCTGCGATGAGAATGTGTGCTTTATTGATCTTTGCATGTGCGTAGTTTTAAACGCGACTCTTGGGGCGTCTCATGACGTCATGTTTGTTTCGTTTTCTGGCTTGCCCGGTGAAGAGTTTGTACGGCATCTAAATTAAAAGGGAACTTCTTACCACCAGTTAAACTTAAATTTTTCAACTAGCGCTACATGTAGTATGTGTAATACTGATTAATAGAAAATGGATGAGGATAGGTGTGGAGACACACAGTTTTGGATCTTATAGAGGGTGAAAGGCAAGTGAAAACAATGTTGGTGATGAGACCTAAATTGAAAAGGGAAGTTTAGCATGTTGAAGAAAGGAAAAAAAAGACACGCAGGAGAGGTTGGGCACGGTGATGCTGCAAAAGAGGTGGTCATCATGTGTTTCAGTCGACATGAGCCAGAAGGTTGCAGGATGTTTAGAAGGTTGTTCGTAAATCATAAACGCATAGTGGTGTGGAGATGATAGTGAGTGGTCATACGTGGGATATTGATAGGTTTCTGGAAGAAGGGTGAACATGCATGCGTGCAGTGAAGGCCTTGATTTGAATTGAATTGAATTGAATTGAATACAACTTTATTGTCAAATGTGCTGTACGTATGTGTAACATACAGCACAGATGAAATGTCTTCCCCCTCAACATAAAACAAGTCAATTTGGGATGACTTGTGAGTGTTTCATGGCTGTGGGTTTTTAATTATTTGTTTTATAACTGTGCCCTGCGATTGGCTGGCAACCGATTCAGGGTGTCCCCCGCCTACTGCCCGAAGACAGCTGGGATAGGCTCCAGCACCCCCTGCGACCCTAGTGAGGATAAAGCGGTTCGGAAGATGAATGAATGAATGAATGTTTTATAACTGCTCTTGTTATGCTGCTATTTGCCGGAAATTCAGATTATAATACAGTGTTTTGTAGATTACATCCACGAAATGCGCATTTCTCTCGAAAACTGATAAGAACCATCACGACTGCTAATGTGAGCGAAAGGATGGTCTTGTGCTATGGAATTATGTAAATTCGTTTTCAACTTTGCTGTCATTTAGTTGGGTTGTGCCTTAGAAATTTAGTTCAACACGAGAGCAAAATCTTCCAGTTTATCGGTGTTTATGTTTAAGGGTTATGTGTGGGCAATTTGAAGTTGGCGTTGTTAATTTAGAATGACTGCATGTTTTAAGGTCAGCAGGCATTTTTGAAAACCACACCTAGGTGGTGTTAGCCAAGGACAGAAAAGGAAAAAAAAAAAAAAAAAAAAAAAAGAAGAAAAATGCTCTCCACACTTACTCGAATGATTCTGTTAGACAATGCGTGGGCAGACATTGGCTAGATAAGCCACCTGGCAACCTTGAACAGTGCATGGGGCAAGCTCTGCATGTTGAAAGAGTGTTAGGGAAAAAAACACAAAAAAAACAGAATGAATGAGCTGCTGGTGCACACTAACATGATGTTTTTGTCACCCACAAGACATTAATCTCGCATGGCTCGTATTCTCGATCCAATTTAACAATGAAAGATGCACAGTATCTAACCCTGTAACATTACCGCTTCCTATTGGGTGTTTGTTTGTCTGTCTGTTTGTTTGTTTGTTTGACATATGAACAAATTGTCAGGAATTGGCTGAAGAAAAGAAAAATAATCACAAATCTGAAAGACAAATCCTGTTCAGCTACCACATCAAATTGGGATACGTAAGTGCACAGCGCACACAACAAGCGCTGTTAAGAAAATAACAAAAGATGCAGCTTCTAAATTTTTCGGGGGAGAAATTACTGACTGTAAGCGACGGGATAACATGTTACAAATTGAATTCTATTTAATATGCGGCAACAAATTCCAATCAATGAACAAAGATAAAAGGGGAACTACATTGCAAGATGGGGTTTATGTCAGCACTGACAGTGAACCCATTTTGCCCAAAATTCTTTTTACGTCATGGATTACCTCACGCGTTGGCAGGGGGAATGGTGTCTCTGGTTCGGGAACATTATACAACCTACTGTTTTAACCTATATCGAGAACACATTGTGTGAACAGAGTAATTGATGTAATTGAATGCATGCTTCATATTGATTTGAGACACCATTGCTCCTGCCGTCCAATCTGCAGGATTGGTGGAGAGTATTAATTCTATGGTTAAAAATTCAGTTGAAGAAATGCATGAATGGAACACGCAGGCCCTGGAAACTATGCATAGATTTAGTTAAAATATACTAAGCTAATTTGTTTATATAATTTGTGGAATTACATGTATAATTTGTAAAAAGAAGATGTAATCATATTATTTGTTTGTATTGACTAATTTGGCTGATTATATGCAAGTAACTCTAAAAAACAAAAAAAAAGAATTGAGATTGGAGACCATGAAAAGGAAACATTGTAACTCTCTGAAGTGTTGCTGACAACACCGATTGACGTACATTGTAAAAAGGTCATCTGTGTTTCTGTCGACATGCTAGAATATCGATGATTACATGTCCCCATTTTCTATTATACTGTATGATCATGGACAACTGCACTGATCTCCTTTATATATACGATGGCGCCGCGCGAGTGGCTGCCTCTCCAGCAGCGCATATCCCCGTTTGAGTTTCTTTTCGTCTCGTTATTTTATTTATTATCTTTTCCCATTTTGGTTTGTGTGGTTTTGGTATGGGCAACCCCAAAACTACGGCGGGGAGATGGGCACCTTCATTTCTGCTCATCTCCATTATTTTCTCGTATTTTTTCACATATCCTGTGAACGGGGATCGCACACGCGATCCCATTGTTTACAGTAGGGACCAGCTTTTAGCATTGCGGGCTAACAGCGGGCTACTGGCCGGCGACAAACCGGACGTCCCCCGCGAGTTAAAGAGGAGGAAACGAGGATGTCGGGCCGGGAAGGAGCGCCGCAGAAGGAGGAGAAGATACAGACATGTCCTTCCGTCCGTCATCATGGGGAATGTAAGATCGCTCCCTAATAAGATGGACGAGCTAGCGGCGCTAACGCGACATCAAAGGGAGTACCGCGAGGCGAGTCTGCTGCTACTCACGGAGTCGTGGCTAACAACGATCACTCCGGACACACTCGCCGAGTTGGAAGGCTTCCAACTCGTACGTGCGGATAGAAACGCGGGGAGTGGTAAGAGGAAAGGAGGGGGACTTGCTGTTTTTGTTAATGACAAATGGTGCAATCCTGGGCACATCACCATCAAAGAGAAACTCTGCAGTCGGGACATTGAGCTGCTAGCCATTAGCCTCAGGCCCTACTATCTCCCACGGGAATTTTCACACGTCATAGCTGTGACGGTGTACATCCCCCCGTCGGCCAATGGTGATGCAGCATGTGATGCCCTGATGACTGTCGTGAACAGGCTGCAAACACAGTCCACCAACGCCCTGCTGATCATCTCTGGGGACTGGAGACAACCATGTCTCTCTGTCGTCCTCCCTACCAACCTTCACTCAGTACGTATCCTGCACCACCAGAGACAATAAGATTTTGGACTTATTTTTTGCCAACACCAAGGAGGCATACACACCCTATCCCCTGCCCCCTCTTGGAAGAGCGGACCACAACATGGTGTATCTCCAGCCTGTGTACAAACCCCTGGTGCACAGGCAGCCAGCTGTGACCCGCATGGTCAGGAGATGGTCCACAGAGGCCGAAGAGGCTCTGAGGGACTGCTTCGACTCAACCAGGTGGGAGCTCTTCAGTGAGATTCATGAGGAAGATATTGATTCACTTACTGACGCCATCACGGACTATATTAACTTTTGTGAGCAAAACACCGTACCAACCAGGACTGTACGGTGTTTTTCGAACAACAAACCATGGATTACTCCCGACATAAAGGCCCTTCTGAAGGAGAAGAAGAGGGCTTTTGTGTCGAGAAACAGAGAGGAGCTGAAGGCCGTGCAGATCCAACTGAGGAGAAGCATCAGGGAGGGGAAAAAGGCCTACAGGTTAAAAATGGAGGATCAGCTACAGGCCAGTAATGTTACTGGTGTCTGGAGGGGCCTGAAAACCATCTCAGGCCACAAAAGCCCAAGGACAGAGACTGTGAGGGACAAGGATTGGGCGGATGATCTAAACCGGTTTTTCAACCGGTTTGACCAGACGTCTGTCCCTCCCCCCCACCACTACCCCCTGCAGCTGCACCCACTCCCACTGTGGACTTCACCTCCCTCCCCTCCTCCTACGACCAGCTTCCAACAACGATCACCTGGCCTCTCAACCGACACTACACCCCCAAACCCAATTCTGTCTTCTGGTTCATGCCTGTCTGTTACGACAGCGCAGGTGAGGAACCAACTGAGGAGGATAAAGGTGAGGAAGGCAGCAGGTCCGGACAACATCAGTTCCCGGCTCCTCAGGACCTGCTCTGACCAGTTGTGTGACATTGTCCAGCTCATGTTCAACCTGAGCCTGAAGCTGGGCAGAGTTCCACAGCTGTGGAAAACTTCATGCCTGGTCCCAGTGCCCAAGACCCCCCATCCGAAGGAGCTCAACAGCTACAGACCGGTGGCGCTGACGTCTCACCTGATGAAGACGCTGGAGAGACTTGTCCTCGACTACCTGCGACCGCTGGTGAGCTCATCACTGGACCCACTGCAGTTTGCCTACCAGCCCGGCATCGGTGTGGAGGACGCCATCATCTATCTCCTCCACTCGGCGCTGTTACACCTGGAGAATGCTGGGAGCACTGTGAGGATCATGTTCTTTGATTTCTCCAGTGCCTTCAACACCATCCAGCCCAACCTACTGGAGGATAAACTGCAGCACGCCGGAGTGGAGCACCACCTCACATCATGGATTACGGATTACCTCACAAACCGACCACAGTATGTGAGGGCACAGGGCTGTGAGTCGGACAGGCTTCTCTGCAGCACTGGGGCGCCGCAGGGGACTGTCCTGGCTCCATTCCTGTTCACCCTCTACACCTCGGACTTCAGATACACCACTTCAACCTGCCACCTTCAAAAGTTCTCTGACGACTCTGCGATTGTCGGCCTCATTACAGAGGGATATGATCGGGAGTACAAGAGACTGACGGGGGACTTCGTGGACTGGTGCCAGCAGAATCACCTCCAGATCAATCCTGGAAAAACTAAGGAGCTGGTGGTGGATTTCTGCAGGAAACAGTCATCACCTGCACCGATGAACATCAGTACGGACATAGAGAGGGTGACCTCCTACAAGTACCTGGGTGTTCATCTCAACAATAAACTTGACTGGTCAACCAACTCAGACGCCCTGATCAGGAAGGGACAGAGCCGCCTCTTCCTACTCAGGAAACTAAGGTCTTTTGGGGTTCAGGGGTCTCTCCTTAAGACCTTCTATGACTCTGTGGTGGCCTCGGCCATCCACTATGGCATTGTCTGCTGGTCAGGCAGCATCTCGGCCCGGGACAGAAACAGACTGGAGCGACTGGTCAGGAGGGCCAGTTCTGTCCTGGGCTGCTCCCTGGACACTGTGGAGGAGGTGGGCAGCAGGAGGATGCTATCAAAACTAAAAGCTATGATGGACAGTCCCTCCCACCCCCTCCAGCCCACCCTGACAGCACTGGGCAGCTCCTTCAGCCAGAGACTACTACACCCGCGCTGCAAGAAGGAGCGATATCGCCGCTCATTCTTACCGACTGCTGTCAGGCTGCTCAATAAACACACATGAAAGAAAAAAAAAAAAGAAACCGACTCAACCCATCCATACATTGTAAATAGCACAGCCACCTTATATTTTGTATTTTGTATTTTTTATCTTGCATTCTGTACTGTGTACAGCTCTATTTTGTTCTGGAACATTTATTTGTGCATGCAATACTTTGTTTTTCTTTTTACCCCACCCACCTTCCCCCTCCAATTCTGCTGCTGAAGACTGCAAATTTCCCCAGTGCGGGACAAATAAAGGTTTTCTTATTCTTATTCTTATTTGTCTGGTATTTGTGTTCGCACGAGAAAGGGGATGTATCTTTGAACGATCATCTACACTTTTTCTCACTGAGCTGGACCAGGTGTGTCAAACTCATTTTTGTCGCGGGCCGTTTTGGGGTTACATCTTCCCTTGGTGGCCCAGTACGACTGCGACACTGAATAAATGTGTATAGATATTTATATTATTACTTGTACACAACTAATTGATGGATTACCAGTTTTGTTCAATTATTTTTTGAGTGAGTGACAGGGTAACAAAATTATCACAAAATCTCGACATTATTTGTTATACATGAAATTTCGGGACTAATTTTAGCAAGGATCATGGAAATTGACGCGCGTGAATTGCTTTCGCGGGCCACATAAAATGATGTGGCGGGACGGATCTGGCCCCCGGGCCTTAACTTTGACACTTGTGATCTGGACGATCTTGAGAAGAAAAAAAGAATTAAAAATATGCGAATTATTTTCTACATTTTTGTTTTGGAGGCAAAAGTGTTTTATATCTAATTGATCTAGTGATCTCATTAAAAAAAAATTTTTTTAAAAGAGCAGCACAAAATCTTTTGTTCATTTTTATTTTTTGGGGGAGGATTGGAGTGTTTTGTGTACAGTATTGTGCTCCTGAATTAACGTTGCTTAACTGAATGTGAATTTATTATCATTTATTGATTTGTATAATGTTGTTTTCAGAATGGTGAAATAGTTCAGACGGTGCATTCATTTGATTTAAAGAAACGAATAATTATACACACATGTTTATTGTTCACTTAATTTTTGTTTGATATTGTATTGTTGTGTTTGGGTTCTACGGAGCCCCTAAAGGGACATGGAAGGAAAAATAAAAAAACTTTGCGAGGGAACGCAAAGTTTTTGCGTTCCCTCGCAAAGTTTTGCGAGATCTCGCAAAGTTTTGCGTTCCCTCGCAAAGTTTTGCGAGATCTCGCAAAGTATTGCGTTCCCTCGCAATCTTTTTTTTTTTTAATTCGCGTTGATCTACTGTCAGTGTGGCGAAAGTTGATTCTCGTGCGCGGCTGATTTGAGAGACACTACACGGGGGAGGAGAGAATCATGGAGGAGGACAAGAAGTGTTCTCTCTCTCTCTATATATAGATATATATAGATATATCTATATCTATGTATAGATATAGATATATATCTCTCTATATATAGATATAGATATATCTATATATAGAGAGAGATGTATATATCTATACACTGTATATATATATATATATATATAGAGAGAGAGAGAGAGAGAGAGAGATGTATACATCTATACACTGTATATATATATAGATAGAGAGAGAGAGATGTCTATATATATAGAGAGAGAGAGAGAGTGAGTTGAAGCATTTCATTGGCTCTGTTGTTCATTTGCACTTTTGAGATGTAAAACATCTGGCATAGTTAACCACGTGATGGGCAGTCTGCAGTTGTATTTTCCATTTGTGTATTGTGCATTATTACAATGCAATTGATTCCATTATAATTCTCCATTCTTTCCATTTTCTGCACCACTTATTCTCATGATGGTTTCAGGTATAAGATGGGAGTTTTCAGTTTGACCCAAAGGTTTGAAGTTGATACATCATAAATGGTTACTAATATTTGCACTGTTAGAAGAAAAATAAGTGTTTTTCTAGTTTGTATTCCATTTAAATGTTTGAGATTGATGTTTGTAAGAATTTGTCAATGTGAATAAAATTTGATATAAATAAAAGTTTTTTTTAACAAAAGACACCACCTGCTGACGAAAGTGATGCGTGACAATTACGTAATCATCAGCAGGTGAAAATTCAATTGGGATGATGTACAAGTATGCAGGAATACTCTTCAGCATCCACGTTGGTTAAGTATTTGTGGATAAAGTCAGCAACCAAGAAAGAATGTTTATTTACACCAATAATGCTTTGACAAACAAACATTTTATATTGTAGATCAAATATGTTGTCCTTATACAGTAAGAAAAACAGCAGATAAACGTTTTAATTGTGATGGTGTTTTAATTATCCATTGAAAGTGTAGTGATTAAAGAAGAACAAGGGGTTGAAGAAATGGCAATGGTCAAATTCAGGCTTCAATAAATGTTACTTCTCACACCAGTTGAGGAGCCATAATATAGTTTAGCCCAAACACCAAGCAAAACATAGATGGCTGTAATTTATATTTACATTTTGAATATAAAATACAGTCCAACCTCGGTTTTCGAACATCTCGGTTTTGGACCAATTTGGTTTTCGACCAAACATTTCGAGTTTTTTATGCCTCGAATGACGAACAAATTTCGGTTCTCGAACAAACTGAGCGCACTTGAATGCACCATTTGACTCCTCTCGCCTTCCTTACACGAGGAAGTGATGCTTCCTCGGGTAGACGAGGATGTGACGCTTCCTCGTGTTGCTTTCCATTGTGAGCAGACGTGTTCAGTAAACATTTTATTTTAAAAAGAGCGTGGTTTCGGTTTTCGAACAATTCGGGTTTCGAACAGCCTTCTGGAACGGATTATGGACGAAAACCAAGGTTTGACTGTAATAGAATATAAATACTATTCTAATGATTGGTCTGCGGAAGGAAAACTACTTTCACCAACAGTTAATGTCTCTGAACCCTGAAAACATAATCTTTCTAACTTAAAGAGTTGCGGTGAGGGCCTCTCTGAGGTGCAAATACAAGTTCACAGCCTGATACGGATCTTTTGGTGGCATAAGATCGGACTGGGCCATTAAGAAAGCACACAATGCAAATACATCCGGATCACAAGGCATGGTCAAACGAAAGACACACTGGCTTTTGCACAGTTGAACTTGTTCATTGTCAACTGGGGAGAGGAAGTCCATTGTACCATAAAGTTCAGGTAACGTATACATCACGTTGGGCCGACCACTGGGGACATTCATGTTCTTTGAGGGCCTGATGAGATGGCTGTTCCAAACGAGCGCCTTGTCATCCAACTCATCCTGTTGAAAATAATATACAGATTTAGAAAGAGCTGCACAGTCATATCAGCTTTTATGAGCAATAAATTATAGCATGAAGCTGCTTTTTTGTCTCACTCCCCCCCTCTCATGTGTACCACATATCCCCACTCCCCACTTTTCCTTCATCTTTTTTTACCTTGGTCATTTCATCTTCACCCTGTGACACCCCCCCCCCCCCCACACACACACACCATTATCTTCTTTCCTTCTTTCTTGTCCCTGTCCACTTTCCCATCAACTCACTCTCACGTCCAAAAATACACATTTAATTAGTGAGTCTATCAGAATGTATGAACTCACCTGAATAAGTCCCATGCAACAAAATTGTAGGATGCTTTTGTCCAGAAATCCACCATCAAAGAAGCCATTGTCTCTGAGGTCTGTGAAGAGGGATAACCAGAACTCCATGCACTGGCTGTCACTTCTTTCCTGACAAGAAGTCCATATTCTCTGCACTTACTGTACATCCACCTGTAACCGTGTAGTAGTCCGGAATGCTGCAATTGGTTGCGAATGAAGTCAACCAGGACCCCCAAGTCATTGACCGTTTTCTGACGAAATAGTCCTCTTTGGTTCAGCACTCGCTTCAAATGTCTTTCGCTTATTTGGAAACCGTATTTAAGATCAAGAACAGATTTAATGTCTTTGTATTTCAAGCCAATTTCAAAGTAAAATTCTATTAAACTCACGAACGGTTGAACACGCGCCATGATTGTTGTTTTCCGTTACGTACGATGACCCGGAAGCACATCAACAGGAATTTAAAAAAAAAAAGATTGCGAGGGAACGCAATACTTTGCGAGGGAACGCAATACTTTGCGTTCCCTCGCAAAGTTTTTTTTATTTTTCCTTCCATGTCCCTTTAGGGGCTCCGTAGGGTTCCTTTCTGTTGCGGTCTAAAAATCTATGTTGATATGGTTACTCTTTGCTGTGAGTGTTACTGTATTTCTTTTTGTTCTTTAATGTTGATCAGGTTTCAGGTTAATATAGAAGTACATTTCTAACAATTTTATAGGCAAATAACAATTATCGCGGCAGAGTTTTCCTTTTTCTTTTTAATGAACAAAAAAAAAAAAAAAAAAAGGGAAAAGAGGGGGAATTATACAGAAAACAATTGAGAGGCTACTTTTACTAATGACTATGTGTCCGTCCACAGCAGAGGATATTTGAGATTCCACCTAAGTTGGTGCAATTGGAGTTCCTCGTGGCGTACTGGGTGGGTATAAATTGGTTAACCAGGTTGCTGACGGAATCAGCTACCTCCACTACAGTGTCCAGAAGCTTGAAAATTCTACTGAGAAAGCCTTTTTGGCTATTGTAAGTAAAAAAAATAAAAATTGACAGTCACCTCTCTGATGACGTTCCGGGACCGCAGAGCGGTGAATGTGCTCTTGGCTGAGGCCAATGGAGCGTGTGCGATGTGTGGATGAACAGTGTTGTTCTACCACGCCCTGAGGGCCTCGCACACTGAACCGGACCATTCCGGCGTGACCACGCCCTTGTCGTCAGAATTAGTGGGTAAGAACTTTGTGACATTAAAAAAAAGAAAATGGTGTGTTAATCTCTGTTACATTTTTTTTCCCGGCTATCTTGACATTGTGTGGATGTTGCTGACTTTCCTGTATCTAGGCTCTGCTTATTCAGTTTATCACCAAGGCCGGTACGCCCACGACGTCAAAAGTGAATGGAATGTACCCTCTGCTGTTACTTTTGGATGGTAAAGGTTTTGGGATAGAAAAACGGCTCGGCTAGTGGAGACATGATTTCACTTCAATATTGAAATGCAGATGATTTTAACCCTCTTTTCCTATATTGTTTCTCTGAGTATAACTCTGTTTACATATACAACATGAGTCCACTGAATAAAGTCCGACAGGAAGGTTCTGTGTGATGATATGAGCAGAAAAAACAAGGGGAATGTTAAGTTGCTTGTTTTTAGTTAGCATACATTTGCATATTATTAGTAATGAATTGATTATGCTTGCAATGAAGAACACTTATGCTTTTAATAAAAATATGCTTTTAATGAAACTCACATTTATAATATAAGAAAGCTAGGTGCACTGTGTGACGGTTGAGACAACTACATCAACACCAGCTGCAACTTGGAGTCTTTACGTCTACTGGTCCAGCACCAGCTACCACCTGTTGATTATATCATTCACCAGAGGTTGATTTCACGGTATACGGGCAGAATAACCCCAGTGTGTCAACCTGAGACCAGGTAGTAAACCTAAGGTCTTGAAGAAACCAACTGTGCTTTCGTTCAATTTCGTCACTGCAGAGCCCCCCCGTTCCAGAACGAGCTCGAGAACCCCCTCCCGCCACAACCCCCTCACCATGAACATCAACAACAAAGAATGCAATGTGAAGTCTATGTCTTCTCCCTTGGGGAAAAAAAAAAAAGGGGGGGGGGGGGGGGAAGATGAGATAGGGGATGTTTTCTGTTCTAGTTGTTGGTGAGCTCAGGTTCCATATGTGGATTTACACATTTTTGCCCCAAAATTTTTTAATAGTATGTTATTATTGATGTGTCTTCAAAATGAGAACTGCTTCCGAGTGCCCGTGATGATTCGAAAACTGTCGTGAATAAGTAAATTGCTGAACATTAATTTAAAACGACACATTTTTCTCTCCAACTCACACAATCGCCGCCAGATTAATGTAAATGGAACTTTGAAATATATGATAAAGAGGTGGGAATGATGGAGAAAGACGAACTTAATATTATCATGTTTTAAAGTTTCATTTCAGTATATGCTTGATTGACCTCAAACGGTATGTTCTCACAACTTGTACAGAATGGAGCACACAGAAAGAAGGGCCAACTTGAGCTGAATAAAGCCAAGTCCTCATTAACTGATAATGTCGGCAGGAAGGTTCAACTTTGGGAGGGCAGCATGATAAGCTATTGTTTGTAGCGAGAGATGTTTTGGCCTCTGAGGGGCGTATCGGTGGGCTGGGTTGAGAGGTGTGACATGTGAAGAAGGGAGTGTTTTTCTGATATATCACTTGTAATTTGCATACACAACCAATAAAAAGGCCGGCAGAGGTTGCAGGGGTCAGGTGTCAGTGGGAAGCGCACACGGGGTGGCTTCGTAGAAAACTGCGCCTCCTGCCGGCAGAAAAGACAATCTCTTCCTGAGTCTGTTTGTTCAACTGTCCGAGTGAACAACTCTGACAACACTCAAGGACACTTTACAATCAAGAGCAAAATAATAAAACCACAGATAACATAAATAAAGGAAGAGATGGATTTAAGCTGAATGTGCTCATTTGAATAGGTGGGTTTTCAGATGGGATTTGAATGTGGGAAGAGAATCAATATTGTGGATGTTGCTTTGAGTTTGCTTACAGTACGTGATTTTCATCTGAATCATTTATGGTTGATTGAACATTTGTTTGATTTCAAAACTTTATTAAACACAAAGTATAATTTTTAAATATATTACCGAAGATGTGGCCTTGAGTAAATTCACTCATTTTTCAAACTTCCCCCATAGTCCCTCGCCCCAGACGAGACTGCGGCAGTGACCCAGCTTTTTCCCCACTTTCCGTATCTCTCTCTTTTGCTCCTCCTCTGGCCGGACGACAGACTTTTTGGGCCATGTGCCTGTGACTGGGCCCTCTGTCTGGGGTGCCCCTTTTTCCCTAGCCGCCACATTTCATATACTTCAAGAATCTTTTTCTTCACTTTTCGCATTCAGTGCTCCAGTCTTGTGCGTTTAGCCTACAAGGACGAGGCCCACACGTGTATACAGTACTACGGTCATGCTCTGCTGCCAAGCCCGACAAACGTGTCGACCACACCTGCTCTCCCAGAACTCCCTCAAGTGCACATCTGAAGAGGACCAGAGATTTCAGCCAAAAGGAAGGTGCACCGCACCCGCCCCATGGCACTGGAGACACACGAGAGCACCAGTTTTCCTTTTCTTCTTTTTTTCCCCCTCCCATTCTTCCTGCCACCTCCTGTCTTCATAACTTGACAAAGTCATTCACACTTTAGTTTATACAAACAAAATTGGTGCTTAAACTGGGTTAAAAGTATTGAGTTGGTTCATTAGTCTTGTTGGAACATCAGCACTGTCTCATGCTAAGATCTTTCATTTGTAGTTTGTTTTATTACTTTGTTTTATCCTATTCTATTCTCCTAAAGACGTACATCGTTTAATTCCCACGTAGATTTAGAGCACGAGTGCCCAAGCGGTCAAACAGTAGTCTGTGAAATGAGATTTCGACCCCAAGTAGTGTGTGTGGAGGGGGGGGGGGGGCATTTTAAACAAATCTTTTTGCATGTATGCATGCTATCAATATTATATATTTTATGTTAGTGTACACGACAGCCAACGCATTCTATCAAACTCTCATTTCGAAGCGGTTGGAATGAAAATCAGAACCTCCAAATCTGAGAGAATGGTCCTCAATTGGAATAGGGTGGAATGCGCTCTCCAGGTCGGGGATGAGATGCTGACCCAAGGGGAGGAGTTCAAGTATTCTGAGGTGTTGTAGCGACGCGCATGCACACACCTCTTTTGGACCAATCAGCGCTGACGCAAAGGACATTACACATCAAAGAGCTTTGATCTCTTTGAACAGCTCTGCTAGTTTAGCCACGACAAACAGCTAAGAGTTGAGACGACCCCACGCTCGACGTCAGACGGACGCGCTCTCTTTCAATCTGTATGTTTCTCTTTTCCTTTTCTATCCAAATATATATTTTTCTACAAACAACAGCTGTCCTGTCCACGTCTTCTTTCGTCCCACCGGGGTTTAGCCAGTGTGATTATAGAGACCCAAAATCTCTTTAGTGTTGTTCACAAAACTCCTCAAATGTATCCACCTTCTAATTGATGACTGATATCGGTTTCTTTTGGTCTGTTTAATTTAACCTTTGTGCTTCTTTTTTTTTTATGACACATAGGGAAAAAAATTCCATAATGGTATCTTGGCTTTGAAGTGTAATACCAAAGTCATTTCTGAATATTTTTTTGCTTGCGACCACTCCAAATGTTAAGTGGCATCAGACCTATCCATTCATATATAGTTATTATTTATTTATTTATTTTGATGCCCTCTATGGACAATAAAAGCAATAAAAGGCAATATTGTGCTATGAGTCAAAGTAACTATCTGCATATATATAAAAAACACATTCAAATTATAATATTCAAGATGAACAAATTAGAGTTACTTAAATAAATAAAAACCATATATGAATGCATAGGTCTGATGCCACTGAACATTTTGAGTGGTCGCAAGTAAAAAAATATTCAGAAATGACTTTGATATTACACTTCAAAGCCAGGATACCATTATGGATTTTTTTCCCTATGTGTCATAAAAAAAAAATTAAGCAAAGCAAAAGCGACCGCCTTCGTCGAGAGCCAAGCAAGAAAGCATGCATTTCAGACCAATGTTTTGTAAAGTTGCTGTATATGAATCTCCACAAAAAAATATAACGGGTTAAATACAAGCCTCATCTTACAAGACAATTTTCATTGTGCCATGGTTTGAGGCCGACTTGAAGTGACCAACGGCGGGTTTTGAGAAATTAGTTGCCTCTGCGACATGCACCTCCCAAATTGACCACTATTGGTTGAAATGTCACGCGTCCACAGACATCTTGTAGCGTGACATGGCTGCATCAGGATGTGTCCCGGTAAATGTCACTTTGGGACTTGATGAGTTGTAAGTCGAATGTAAGCATGTTAAAATTGGATTCCAGGACATTTCAATATTGTGTGATATCGGTGTCATTGTGGGTCCTTACAGGATGCATTTATGAATAGATCTCTTCCAAATCTCTATGATACGAGTACAAATGGACACTTTCCTTCTATTACCTGGAAATCAAGGATAATTAAGAGAATAGTAAGGCGTGCACTTGCAAGTGAAGCACGAGCTGCGCCTGACGGAATTGAATATTTGTATCAACAGTTTTTTTATTCATGGTAATACAGTTCGGCCTGTACCATACATTTGTGTTAATGCAAACCAGTGAAAAAAAGTCAAAAATACAACTGGTTCTCAAAGCAAATATGAAACTTTCAAAGTTTCAAATGTAAAATCCAAATACTGTATCTCAGTTCTCTCTGTTACAATTTTTTTTTGTGATTTGACATTTTTTCAAGTGCAAAAAACCCCCAAAACAAACATGCGTGCAGTGTACAGTTGTTGAACTGTATGTTTACAGTAAAATGAGTGAATATTTAAGATAAAATAAAACCATCGGCGGACACAAGATAAGCATGGAAACGCATGGGATGGTAACTGAGGGAATGATGACACATGGGAAGCAGTGGAAAATGAGAAGACAAGATGAGACCGTGTCTCATATGAGGTCAGAACGCTTCTTTAGTCGATTGGCTGGCAACCAGTTCAAGGTGTACCCTGCCGACTGCCCAAAGAAAGCTGGGATAGGCTCCAGCACGTCCTGACCCTTGTGGGAAATAGCTAATTAGAAAATGGATGGACGGATGGATGCTTCAAAAGTCAGCCAACCTTAGATGTTTTTTTCCTGGTGAGCGCTGCCCCCTCATGGTGATAATCAGTAAACAAAGATGATGTGACACAAGGTCATAAATAAAAATGTATTGTAGTCTTCATTTAGTAACCACAGACACAGCCAGTAAGTCACGACACGCAAGGTCAGGTGTTATCGGTGAAAACTTGTCCCAATACGGCGAGTCGAGCGCTGAAAGGCTGAACGGGACAGGACAGGGGGGGCGTCTTCCGCTCGCCCGCTTTCAGAGCGATGCTCTCTGATTGGCCATGCAGCGACGGCTCTTTCGAGGGGCCGCTATGTTCCTTAGCAGGCTGTGATGGACTGAGGAGGATGTCGCGGAGCTCCTGTTGTTCCCGACCGTGACGGCTGCAACAGTAGAGCGCTGCCGGGTCCAGCGGATGGGCCTCTGTGTTGAAGATGTAGCCCCCCGAGCTCAGGATGCACTGGCCGTCCTCTCCGCCCTCAACCCATGACTCTGAGCCACTACTATGCAGGAAGTTGGTGGGGTCAAAAAGTAAGTAGAGGTACTTGATAGTCTCAGCCAGGAAGAAGGATTCCATTCTGTTGTCCAGCTGATGGTCTCGCAGGTCTTTCACCTGAAAGCACGAACACCGTCAGCTTGGACCGATGCTTTCACGCCACTTCTGGCAAAGAGGCACTCACGCTGGCGTAGCCGCATGGCGTCTTGGCGATCCGCTCAACAGACTCGACAGCGTCCAGGCCAAGCTGTAGGTACGTGTGATCGGCTGTCGCCTTGAACAGGTACATGGCGCTCTCGACCAACTCTAGATCAGTTGGGAAAAGTTTATTTGGTTATATTAAAATGACATATCTACACACGTTAACGATAAACCTTGCCCTGGACCCTAAGTCTTTCATTTCATTAATGAGGTTGGTGGGTCCGGGGAAAAATGAGCACCATGGTGAAAAAAAATGAGCAACAAATAACCTCTCGTGCTCATTTGATAACCACTCCAAAATGTTAAGGTGCACTTCTGATCATAATGAAAAAAATAAACCAAGTTTTCTTCAATTTTGAGATAGTCGGGTTAACTCCATCGGTTGAATTGAGCTGGAATGACCCGCATTACAATATAAATAACCCCCAGAGGCAATAAATCCAACTCTGCTGTTGCACATAAAAACTGTTTGGTTTTTTTGCATATCATCCATTCTGCATCACTAAGCAGCCAAAAAGAATAGGTTGAAATAAACAAACAAAAAACATGTACAGTACAGATAAGAAGAAAGGTGATGATGACAGTGAAACAGCAGACAACGAGACAGAATGGAGAATGTTTAAATAACCAGACCAGGTCTGAGTGGGTATCCCTCCCTCTTGTCCACGGTATAGCCCTGAGAGATGCTGTAGAACTCGGGCAGACCTCCAAACTGCCTCCACACTGAGTAATAGTTCTGGAAGGTTCTGACAGCAGCATCCAGGTTGCCTAGCAGAGTCTGAAGTCAAGACAAAGCACTTTCAACCACTGCTCGCTCATCACCGAGCAGGAGGATGTGGGGGGCAGGGCTACCTGCAGGCCGGGCCAGAAGGCTTCAAGGGACTGGAAAACGGGCATGGACACAGTACCTTTGTGCATCTGCACCCATAAGTACCAGTCATCAAAGCGTGTGTAGTTCTCAAGGGCCCGATCGTAGGCTGTAACACCAGAGTGACGGCTCATCACACACTGACCGTACCTCTGCAGGTGATGGCCGGATCATGTAACTCACCATCAAACATGTGCAACAACTCCTCATCCTGCAGCAAGATGGCTCCCTTCACCAGATACTCAAAGTAGGAGTCGACGCCGGCGCCAATGCCGGCGTCCTGAGCCACCCACTTTTTGGAGACCACATCAATGTGGTTGCCCACCTACAAGGCCATAATGACAAAGATTCATCTTTCAAATAAATAAGAGCTCAGTTCAGTCAGTGTCTGAAGACGAACTCGCCATGTGATTTTGCTTTCCTCTGGCTTTTTAGCCTGAAACGTATTCCAAAGATGCAACCGCCTCAACAATAGCCTATGCCATGCTATTTTAGGTTTTTCACAGTTCACGATAGTCATATATATGATTATGTTATTACCTTTGGCACAATGGCGATCTAATTTCTTATGGAGTTTGAAACAGCTAATAGTAATAGAGATGGAAGAACATATTGTGGAGCCTTACATCCTTGATCCAGCGGCAAATGAAAATCTTTATTCAGCGATCTAATTTCTTTAGAGAGCTAATAGTTGAGACAGCTAATAGTAATCAGAATCAGAATCATCTTTCTTAGCCAAGTATGTAGAACACACAAGGAATTTTTCTCCGGTATAACACGCTGCATTAGTATCATCATATCCTCCTGACTACCAGGGGGAAAAAAATGTTGTCCAATCACATTTATTTTGAAATTCCCCAATCTATGTGAAGTAATTGGACTACTCCAAAAGAATTTTTTGAAATTCCACTACATTTTTTAAACACTTGAATACAAGGCTCAAATACACTTAAAACAACTCAAACAACACTTTAACATGTTCATAAGAGTCTGATAATAGTTTATAAATAAAATGCCAACAGCATTTCAAGACAAAATGTGTTTGGTAGAAAGTATTACTTATCCTCTTTCTGTAAAAAGTGCTTGCACTGAGGGAAGCCATTTTCTTCTATTGAGAAGTCAAAGTAACAAAGCCCCACGCCCTACAAATTTGGTATCATTGGAAAGCACTGAATGTCCTCTTTAGAGCGCAAAAGGAGTTAATGCGATTGGATGCACTGGGTGGGAGATATTTAGGTTCACAAATGTCCTCTACAGAGGACAAATTTGAACTACTGGTAGTCAGGAGGATAAACAAGGACATGACAAATAAGTATGGAAAAATAAGTATGGAAGGACATTTCGTAATGTAAGTGAACTGTAGTGCGGTGGTACCACCCAGTGACAACTGCGAGACAATTTGCAAAGTATCAAGCAGAGCTAAAGTGATCAGTGGTAGAATGCAATACTATAACAGTTGTACAGTTGGTGCAGAAAATCATTGAACCTTTTTAAAGTGACCAGTAGCAGTATTTGTAGTACAAGAAGTGTGCAATTGTTCAGATGTCCTTGAGCGCTTTAGAGTGTCTGGTGTGGTGGAGTATACATCAGTGACAGTGGTTGAAGTACGTACAGAGCTACAATGATTATAGCGGTAATGCTGTTCCACAGGGTTGTGCAAAATTGCGAAGAGCCACTATACCGGTAGATTTGGATTACTGTTTAGGGAGTTAATGGCTAGAGGGAAGAAGCTGTTTAAGTGTCTGCTGGATTTGGTGCGCATGGATCGATAGCGCCTGCCTGAGGGGAGTAGCATTTACTACATGATAAAAATACAAAAATAAAACACAGGCCACAGAAAAGCTCATGGCGCTCCAAATTCCCATTCTTTGCCAGTGACATCGGTGAATTGTACATGAAACAAACTTTGAATGAGAATAATAAAAATAAAAAAGATATATCGACTTGAGACCAGTTCGCGGGCTACCAGTCGATCGTGATCGACTTGATTGGGCACCCCAGGTTTATATTTTCTCCCTTGTCACCTCGCACCACTAAATCACTCTATTTCCGTCACTGATGCTGCTGACACGCGTTACATTTACCAGTCCGATGTCCGACCTGGTCTTCCACAGAGCTCTCAGCGCCCGGCGTGCAGTGTCCTCATATGTGGCATTGCCCGTCAGCCGACTCAGTGTGGCAAATTCCAGGATGAAGGTTCCCACGCCAGCAGTGCAGGTGACGGATGTCTCTGTGGGACTGACGCCCCGCAGCAAGTTGACCGTGCCATATGGCATTCCAGTGGGAGTCTCGAACGCTGGAAATGTGCAGACAATGTGGCTATATGGGTTTGTAGTTTTTATGATCTTCATTAACCTTCCAAATGCTCTGTTGTTCGACTAAAAACAGAGTCTTCAAACATCATTGTGTGTGTGTTGTGTGTGTGTGTGTTGAGCACCAGGTAGCAGTTTTCTAGCAGCATCCTCAGCCATCCTCAGGAGTGGTCCGGAACATGGCCACCCAGGCTCCAGCTCCACTCCGGCTCGGCCTGAGAGCAAGTGGGCGGACAGCAGACCCCCCACCACTGAGGGGTGGACAATGAGAAAAACATGTTCACTGGCACCCATGGTGGCCCCTTTGTCACACCGCCTGTTGCTACTTGTGAGAGGTGGGGGGGTGGGGGGTATGAAAGTGACTAATGGAGGAGCCCATTTCAATTGGCCAATCCTCCAAATGATATCAACCTTTGACGGAACGTGCGGCCCACATTAGGAGACGTAAGCAAGAAAGCTTGACTTTTATATACGGTGCCTTGCGAAAGTATTAGCCCCCCTTGAACTTTCTGACCTGGTGCCGCAATTCATGCTTCAAACAAAGATACAAAATGGGACTTTTTTTGTGAAGCATCAACACCACAGTTGTGAAGTTGGAACAAATTTTCTAATGTTTTATCAACTTTTTTTTTTATAAATACAGTCAAACCTCTGTTTTCAAACGTCTCGGTTCTCGACCAATTCGGTTTTCGACCAAAAATTTCGATTTTTTTATGCCTTGGATGACGAACAAATTTCGGTTCTCGAACAAACTGAGCGCACTTGAATGCACCATTTGACTTCTCTCGCCTTCCTTACACGAGGAAGTGACGCTTCCTCGGGTAAACGAGGAAGTGACGCTTCCTCGTGTTGCTTTCCATTGTGAGCAGACGTGTTCAATAAACATTTTTATTTTAAAAAGAGCGTGGTTTCAGTTTTCGAACAATTCGGTTTTCGAACAGCCTTCTGGAACGGATTATGGACGAAAACCGAGGTTTGACTGTAACAGAAAAGTAGGACGTGCAAAATTATTTTGCCCCTTCCTCTCAGTGCTGCCAACTGACTCCAGAAGTTCAATAATGATTTCTAACTGATCCAATGTCAAATTAAATGATTGATGATGATGATGATCGAGTCCGCCTGTGTGTAATCTAGTGTCAGTATAAATGCACGTGTTCAGTGATGGTCTCAGATGTCCGTTAAAAGAATATTGGGGAGCAAACGGAGCAAATTCAGACTTTTTTGCACATATGCGACATGTATCAGATTTTTTTTCATGCATTATGAACAGGGAAATTCTGATTTATTTTTTTTAAGTCTGACCTGGGCCTCTTTTGTATTCGTGTTCATTTCATGAATAAAAACCAAACGAATATATTTAGTCACCGCACATTTTTCACCGGACGAAAACTAGACTTGATGAGACTAAAGCCTCCTTTAATAAACAATAAGCGGGACTAAATCAGCATGCATTTTCATGGACTAATCAAGACAAGGTTAAAACGTTTTACAGCATTAGAGTAGTGATCGATCTACTGTGTCAACCAAAAGCAAGATGTGTTTCTCTTGTGAAACCAAGATGTTTGTGTTGAATGTGGAAAACATGTTTCACCCACTTGGACGCAAAGTAATTCAAAGAATCCATGCTTTTGACACACAAACGTTTTCCCAAATGAAGGCACTCTTCATTACAATGTTGTGATAGCTCACTTTGGGGGGAACAAACTGGCTTCATTTGGCAAGTTTGGTTTTAGAAGTACATACAGATATTTCACGATAGCCAACTTCAAACAATTGGTTCCATGATGTGAATTTAATAGACAGGTGTCCAAATAGTGACCCTTTTCTCAAAACTAAACATAAGGGGACTGACAGCGCTTACGATGGATAAAGATTCTTGTTGTGTTTCTTTTCCGTGTGCCTGCCCACGAAATGCCGCCGGAAACTTAGCATCGTGGGTAAAATGACATCAGCAAAAAGGGTCTATACGTCATTGAAAGCCCAATATGCGTGCCGCATGACCAGGGGAGAGAGTTCTCGAGGCATTACTGACATCGTCCGGCATCTGCAAAGCTGTTTTGAGTAGAAGTTGTCTTTACATTATGACTTTAATTTAATACCACTTGAAACATGAAACAAAAGGAGAACATTTGTTGTGATCGTAGTAATTCAGCCAAGATGGTTGATTTATTATGTAAGGCAATGGCAATGACACCACGTCATCTTTAGTTGACGTCACCTTGAAATGAGGAGAGGGAGGAGTGTTGCTTCATATCCTCAAAAATATTAATTTCTCCTCCTACCTCACTACTCTGGCGATATGCATGGTAAAAGGAGCCCCAGGCATGCAGGACCACATTTGCTTCCATAAACACTGCGCCAAATGACGTCTTTTTTGGGTGCACGTCACTCGATGTCGTGCTTTGTGCATTTGCTTGTCGCATCACGGACATGTTGCGTTCACGTTATGAGTACATAAAAAGATCAAATTTCACAAAAAATCTGAATTGGGCATCACGCCCTACAGTGTGTACGCAGCCTTGTACAAACCTCTGATGTTGGTCTCAAAGACGGAGGCATTTATGTCAATGTCAAAGTCAACTGTGTCTTGGAGAAGTGATGCCACACGCTGAAACTCAGTTTGGTTTCCCAGCACCTTGACACACAATGTTGCCTCAATGAACACAGTCACAGGATTCCGCACAACAGCAAAGCCATTTCCAATCTCACCAGCAAGGTATCAAGCGCGTCGATGAGTGTCAGCGAGAAACTGAAGAAAAAACAGAAGAGGGGAAGAGGATGGTAATTTAAAATAACTGCCACTTGGAAGGAAACCTTTAACCTCACCTGCCCCAAGTGTCCTGACCATCACACGTCAGGGGGCGAAGCTCATCATAGGGGAAGGCATTGTCCAAGTAACTGTTGTAGGCATGGTAGAACATACCTTTGATTCGTTGTCTGAAAGGAATTCAAGTGCATCTTAACATCATTGTTACTATTCTTCAGTATACACGTCTAATGCAGCATCAATACATTATACTGTATTCAATGTACTATAGTACACTCCTCAAATGCAACATGCAGTGGATATAAATTCTACAAACCTCTGTTCAAATGTGACCAAATTAGATCATTTCAAAACTTGCTCAACCATTGTTGTGACCTTTAACCTACAGAAGTGTTGAACTTTCAATGTGGAGTAAATAATTTTTACAGGGCCAAGTTGTTCAAATGTTCTGCAAAGTGGTTTGAACTAGGGATGAACGATATTCGTCGGACCGATAATTATCAGCCTGATATGGGGAAAAAAATAAAACCACTTTTAACGGTCCAATTGAAATGTCTCTACTCATCAACTATATGTGGTTTCTTATTTGCTGTATTTAAGTTTATTTATTACAAAACATCTACATTTTGACTCCAGGCCCTGGAAATTCCCCAGTCCTTAATCACAGAATTTGTGATCAATCCTCCAAGCGACAAGTCAACAAACAGAGTCTGACAAACTCCAAGCTTTGATTATGCAAGATTGAGTTGCCACCAGTTAGGATGTGGCCTAGAAATTAATTGAAAGCATGTCAGGGCGAATTGCAGATGTCTTGAAAAAGAAGTGGTCAGCACTCCAAATATTGACTCTTTGCATAAATTTACTGTAATTGTCTATAAAATCCTTTGCCACTTATGAAATGTGTGTAATTACATTTCAATTTATAACGACATGTTACTAAAAGATCTACAAACATTGAAGCAGCAAACCTTTCTACAGAATTAGAAGTTGACATAATGCTGAAGGTACAGCTGGTACCTCAAAAATGGAGCCCTGGCGGTTGGGATGGCGCAAAGTAATCTGATGGTCGATGCATGTCAACTGGCTGTCAACTGGCTTCTGGGAAGCAACTTCACACTGTTGGCATGTTGCTGTAAATATATTGCCCAATCCGTTTAGTCCACATGTGCCGTTCCGTCGCTTCAAAAACGTTAATGCTTCTTTTTTTCTCTCATTATTTTTTTCATCTATGCATAGATGAACTTGTCATCGTAGATATCGGCACACGTGAGTACGTGGGAGTGTCAGATCTAAACTTTAAGGTGAAAACACGATGTCGAGTCGCTTCCCAGAAGCCTGTCGAGCACCAGATAAACAAGTGCCCTCTGGGGAGCTTGTTTAGATCTGCAAGTACGAATTCTCCGCCACAGAAAGTGTGCTAGCTAGTGGTATACAGTACTGTACTGTAGTGGGAAGAGCAGGTCCCCCCCGATGGTGTTGTTCTATTCCTTCGTGTCATGGGTTCAAATACCGCTCTCTCCCTTTGGTTTTTATTTTGTATTTATTTTATTTTTTTACTGTTTGAAAGGTTCTAGTAGCCAGCGGGGAGTTGTAAAGAGACGTTTTGTTTTACGTGTAATTTAAAGAATTAAACTGGTATCTAGTTCGACAATTTCGATGTAACTTGTGACGAATCTGCAGAGAGGAAACTGAATGTGACTCGAGGGGATACAGTACAGTATAGCCAAACGGCCACAGCTGGAATCGCGAGACAGTTTATGTGGAAGTCAGTTGAACCGTAACACCGGAAAGCGGCCCACCAGTTAATGACTTCTAACTTAAAGTAATATATTAAATGAGCGGTCGCCCATGATGATGAATGATCGTCATATCTTGGTGGGCAAATTATTGAAAACAAAGTTGACCTTTGTTTTCGGGATAATGACATTAAAGGGCTCTTGCGCCAATTGCGGTGCAAAGCCATGTTGTTTGTTGACGTTCAATTTCAATATTGGATTTCAGACAAATGGAAATTAATGTGAGACAGTTCCCGAAGTTCGGTGCGCGCGTGTTTACCTGACATCTTGCATCTCTTCCTCGGTAAATTGACGAGGTGCCACCGTGCTCATACACACACAAACGAGGAATACGCGCACCGGAGCGCGCATGGCGGCCAAGAGGACAAACAACAAATATTTCATAAGTAAGTCGGCAGCAACACCATTAAACCTATTCTGCTTAGCAAACAAAAGTAACCGACCACAGACATGAAATATTTCGCATTAAAATGTTGGTAACTCCTCTCTGGTTCAAAACCGACCCGGAAGTGCTTCTTACGCCACCATATACAGAGAGAAGGGTCCAGCTGCAGACGCTGAGGAGGCCGATTCTGGGAAAGGTAGGTTTAGGCAAGTAACGTTGCGCCGGATTTGACGTCAGAAGGATGATGCCCGAGTCCGAAGTAAGTCGCGTGTGGATCTTAAAAAGTTTTAAAGGCCCTGTAATTGTAAGATAATTTAACAGCGGCTGAGTAAAACAGAGTTGTGTTATTTTAATGCACGACAACAACTACGACGGTAATATTCAGTCGACGAGCGTCAATGAATACTATGCTAACTTGAATCCCGGCTACACTCACATTCTCTCGACGATAGAATATATGGCGCAAGTGAGGATGAAATGTTTTAGCACGCCTAGTTGTTTATTAATTAGATGATAATGTCAAAACGACGTTGACATTAATAATTTAATTTCGGATGAATATATGTATGTTTGTGAATGGGTAAATACTGGTAATTTTTAAAGGGCTTTGGGCTACGTCAAAGAAATGCTAAAAGCGCAAAATATGTGCATTCAATTAAAAATTGACTGCGCATTGTGTCATGTTGATCAGTTTAAAATATTAGATTTAAATGCATCTGTGCTAATGCAGAATTTTACGTAACATTATTTTCCCTGTACCTCTATACCGTATTAATGTCTTCCTCGTTTCTTTGTGACTTTAAAAAGCACTGGGAAAAATACGCAACGTCGTATGGGATCCCTAATAATCCGTGTATCATTCGTTCTTTCGTTTTTCAACTGCCAATCGAAAACCAAAAATTAAAAAGGAGACTGACAATTTCGTTTTTCGTTTTCTTAATCCAACATGAAAAACGAATATATGCCTGTTTTTTCCTATTTCGATTTTAGGCTCAGATCAAAAATACGAAACGGAAAAACGGGCCACTTGACTGAATTTGATTTTTATATTTCATCGTTTGTATTTACGTGACCCGGAAGGTCTGTGGGCTAATGAGAATTACGAAGTTCTGCGCGCAGCAGTTCATGTAGTGCAGTGGCGGCATGGCGGCGATGGAACAACACTCTACGATAGTCAAACAGTTATTCAACAGCGGTTTGACCCACGCCGAAATTTCTTCGAAGTTGCAGCAGATGGGCATTCGGCAATGCTCGGAAAAGAGCGTCAGAAGATTCTGTGCTCAGCAAAAACTGAGGAGAAAAGGGCATTTGTCGGATGCGGAGCTGGAAAGTGCGTTGCTTCGATCAATATATGAGGTAGGTTTTCTTTCAGATTTACACTTATGGCTACCATGTTGTAAATGTTAGCCATATAGACAACACTAGTCAATGTGTAATCTCGTGACAGACAGGACCATCATATGGCCGGAAATTCATGACCGGCTACCTGTCCACGTTGGGACTGCATGCGGGAGAGGGTCGGGTTGGAAGAACGCTAAGAGAGCTCCATCACCCGTACCATGAATACCGGCGTCAGGTGATGCTTGTCCTTTAGCAATAGAATTGCCAACATTCTAATTATCATAATCATAGGTCCCAGGCCGTCATGTAGGCTATCGTAATTGTTTTAGTTGTTCGGATTGAGAGCTGTCAATCACTCAGATTAAGTGATTGACAGCTGTCTTGTCCTGTGTTTACGTCACTCACGTCTCAGTTGAAGCGACACAAGAGATGATGTTGTTCTTCACTGGATCATATTTATTTATTTCCTATGTCAGTTTATTGTCAACGCCAAATTGCTCTATGTGGAGATGACGTAGTTTACATAGACTCTGAGATTACTGGGCTGGGATAGCTCCGAGCTATGAAAATAATTAATAAGGATGACTACATGGCATAACCAACTATATTTATATCAAACACATGATAGTCTGGGTAGATGATAGTCTGAGAAATACCTGCACGGATAACCTGCTTGCATGTGTATGCAGCTGCAGCTTAATCAAATGTATTGACAACATCCACCCTTCTCTGTCTCACGTTCTGAGAACTTTCCTGGACATAACCTATATTCAGATTAGTTTTCATTCTGTTATTATTATTTGTAATTGTAATTATTATTTCATTTTTTCCCTAGGGTGCTCGTAATTTAAATCCAACTCCCTACCGTGCTGAATATATGGGGCATGAACTTCATCTCGACCAAAACGAAAAGCCTGGGATGTTTGGCGTCGTCCATGTCTTGGCTGTTGATGGCTACAGCAGCAAAATTGTTGCACATTCGACCATGCCAGTGAAAAATAATCTTGTGATTTATGAGGATGTGTACAGGTGAATATATTCACAACCACTGTTATTAATAATAATAATAATACATTTTATTTATAAGCGCCTTTCAGAACACTCAAGGACACTTTACAATCATAACTTTTCTGGCCTGCATTATCTTTTAAATTCACACTCTTATTGATTTAGCTAAAATTATTGCAGTAACAACATTAGCTTGATTTTTTTTTCCTATTCCCTCCCAGATCTGCAGTCGTGAATCATGGCATGTGGGACCAAGTTCGGGTTGATCACGGCAGGGAGTTTTACCTGAGTCTTTACATGCAGGAGATGTTGTCAGGCTACAGACACAACCTCAGCAGGCCACCATACCCCCAAACCACATCAACAAGGGGTGAGTGTTGTGTAAAGGATAGTATAATATTAAGATGATTCAGATAAAAAAAAAAAAATTATGAATGTGAAGTTGTTTTTTTGCTGTTGTTTCTCCCTTTCCCTGAAATATACCATTTGGAATTTTGATTAACAGAACCTTCGAGTGGAGAGGATGTGGCCAGAGGTGAACAATTGTGTAAACTATCCACTGAAACGGGCTCCGGTGCACCTGCTTGACCAAGAGGTTGTGAACATGGAGGACAACCTCACGAGATTCTGCATCTCAAACCTGACATGTCAAGTAAGCCAAATTGGACTTCACAGAGTGGTGGGTTCATGGAATGCACACAAGATCCCAGGTATAGATAATTATTTACATTAAGAAATATTTATCTTTTCCCTGTCCCAATCCATCTGACCTATTGCTTTGATTCCATATCTTAGGTCGAGGAATACCTAATGAATTGGCAGCAGATGGCTGCCAAGCTAGAGTTACGGAGGAGCTGCTGCCATGTGCTTCTGTTGTGGCAAACATGTATGAGCAAGACTTGGGATCTTTGCTAACTTGGAGTCCTTTTGGAGCTGATCCATTTTCCTCAGACGAGGGCAGATGTCATGCAGAACAGCTTTGCAGAGAATTACCCTGATATCTCTCTTCTTTTTAATCATGTGGTCAACAATGATTATGGTCCTTTCCAAGATGCTTTAATCTGTCTAATTAATGCAGCTGCGAGATATGTATGAAAAATAAAAACTTAGTTGTGCTTGCTCACAGCCTGTGATGTTCTTGAGTAACTGAATAAAAAATGATTTGTTCTCTTTTCTACATTTTGAAGACGTAAGTGATTAATATGTTACAAATCTGTCATGTGTCCCTATGTTGTAAGATGAATAATTTGGCAAATAATGTATTTCTTTGAATAATTTTATTTAACATTTCAAGTCTTACACAGGTATAGAAAAATATTACATTTGTGTGTTGAGACTCGGCTGTAATATAAAAAGTGTAGCAACACAACGAAGTCCTCGGTGTATATAATTATCAATACTTGTGGAACACATTAACAAATAAAACATAAAACTGCAAATATGAGATACCTGAGCACAACTGTCAAGAGACACTGGGAATAGATAAAATAATTAGATGCACAGACATTTCAAGTCAAAATTGCTTTGAATGCAAAAAACAGTTAAGTGGAAACAATCTGAACAATTCACAGCATGACTATATACTGTGTAGTTTAACTAGTACAGTGTGTTTTCCAGCACAGCCAATGCATCAGACAGTCCGGAGAGTTTTTGCATATTGAGGTCAAACTCATCCCCTCGACATTTTGGGCAAGTTGTAGAATTTTTCTGCCATTGTTCAATGCAGATCCTGCAGCCAACAATGCTGTGGCAACACGATGACACAATGGGCTCAACCACTTGACCTGCAAATGTGATTCAGAAAACATTTTTTTTAAATACAGAAAGTGCAAAATTATCTTTTTTCTTTTTGCACATGGGTAGTTGAGCTGCACAGACATCTGTCTATAAAAGACAAAACGTTCATTTACGTACTAGATATTTACTAACTGCAACACACAATCTTTTGGTGGTCGGATAGTTCAGTCAACAGCATAACACGGCAGAAAAACGCTATTCGAAAATAGGCAACCAAACGCGGCAACGCAGTAGCTGTTACCGTTTCAAACACGTTACGCGGTCTATGTTACATTAAGCATTAAAGTTAGCAATTGCAGCGAAAGTCGTGTAACTTGAGTCACCCCAAGTGCCAAAATGGCTGCTGTGAATCAGTCGACACATCTCAAATTAGCGTGTTTAAGTGCGATGAGCGGTGCAACATGGGTGCAATTTCACAAAAAAGTTATTTGTCAAAATATTTACCTGGAAAATTCTGCTGATTTTGTCAGCATTCACTCCTTCAGGGTGACACGCTTGGCTCCTCGAAACAAGACACAGCTATCGATGGCTGCGATAGGTACCTCTCGTAGTCTGATGGTAATTCTCATTAGCCCACAGAACTTCCGGGTCACGTAAATACAAACGATGAAATATAAAAATTAAATTCAGTCAAGTGGCCCGTTTTTCCGTTTCGTATTTTTGATCTGAGCCTAAAATCGAAATATGAAAAAACAGGCATATATTCGTTTTTCATGTTGGATTAAGAAAACGAAAAACGAAATTGTCAGTCTCCTTTTTAATTTTTGGTTTTCGATTGGCAGTTGAAAAACGAAAGAACGAATGATACACGGATTCCTAATAATCCGTGTATCATTCGTTCTTTCGTTTTTCAACTGCCAATCGAAAACCAAAATTAAAAAGGAGACTGATCATTTTGTTTTTCGTTTTCTTAATCCAACATGAAAAACGAATACATGCCTGTTTTTTCATATTTCGATTTCAGGCTCGGATCAAATATACGAAACGGGAAAACGGGCCACTTGACTGAATTTGATTTTTTTTATTTAATTGTTTGCATTTACGTGACCCGGAACCTCTGTAGGCTAATGAGAATTACCATCAGACTACGAGAGGTACCTATAGCAGCCATCGATAGCTGTGTCTTGTTTCGAGGAGCCACGCGTGTCAGCCTGAAGGAGTGAATGGCGAATGCTGACAAAATCGTAGAGTAGAGTAGAGTGTTGTTCCATCGCCGCCACTGCGCTACCTGAACTGCTGCGCGCAGAACTTCGTAATTCTCATTAGCCCACAGAACTTCCGGGTCACGTAAATACAAACGATTAAATTTAAAAAATCCAATTCAGTCAAGTGGCCCGTTTTTCCGTTTCGTATTTTTGATCTGAGCCTAAAATCGAAATATGAAAAAACAGGCATATATTCGTTTTTCATGTTGGATTAAGAAAACGAAAAACGAAATTGTCAGTCTCCTTTTTAATGTTTTGTTTTCGATTGGAAGTTAAAAAACGAAAGAACGAATGATACACGGATTCCTAATACTTTTGACAGTAGCAATTTTAAAAAAAAAATCATATTTTTATTATTATGGCCTTAGTTTTCTGTAGAATTATATTGACATGGTAGATTTCACAATTCATTCTCTTTATTTTCCAGATGCATGTCACAATACAACGAGGGACATCTGTCCCTGAGCTGCAAAAATGCAACACATGTTGCAGTATGTACCACTGTCCATTCTGCCAGCCCGCATGGTTTAAACCCACATACTACTGCAAGGTAAAGGACCATGTGGAGGGCCATTTTAACCGAGCAGTATCACATGAAGGTAAGTTTGGGAGACACAATTTGTGTGAGTCACAGTATCGATAATTCTTATTTGGAAGGCTCCTTAACCAATCACTCAGTGACCTGTTGTAGCTGATCATTTATAAAGATGTTGTCAATGATAATTGTAAATTATTATTTAAAACATTTAAGCTCTATTTTCTATTACAGGGTATACCATTCATAGATGTGGGCTACAATGCCGACCAAAACTGCACTTTCATTGCATCTATTGCCGTGGAATAATAATGCGCCGGGTACCCTTCATAAACCACCTTTGCATGTGTAAGGAAAAGCACCCTGCTTTGATGGTCTGTGCTGCTGCTGCTAAGGCACCTGCATCCCCACGACCCACCGCTGTCTCACCTTTTGCTGCCCCACCCACTGCTTCCCCACCCTCTGCTGGACCTTCTACCACTGGACCTTCTATGAGAAGGGTCCAGCTGCAGACCCGGAGGAGGCCGATTCTGGGAAAGGTAGGTTTAGGCAAGTAACGTTGCGCCGGATTTGACGTCAGAAGGATGATGTTCGAAGTAAGTCGCATGTGGACCTTAAAAAGTTTAAAAGGCCCTGTAATTGTAAGATAATTTAACAGCAAAATCAACTAAAAGTAAAACAGAGTTGTGTTATTTTAATGCACGACAACATCTACGACGGTAATATTCAGTCGACGAGCGTCAATGAATACTATGCTAACTTGAATCTCGGCTACACTCACATTCTCTCGACGATAGAATATATGTCGCAAGTGAGGATGAAATGTTTTAGCACGCCTACTTGTTTATTAATTAGATGATAATGTCAAAACGACGTTGACATTAATAATTTAATTTCAGATGAATATATGTATGTTTGTGAATGGGCAAATACTGGTCATTTTTAAAGGGCTTTGGGCTACGTCAAAGAAATGTTAAAAGCGCAAAATATGTTAATTCAATTAAAAATTTACTGCGCATTGTGTCATGTTGATCAGTTTAAAATATTAGATTTAAATGCATCTGTGCTAATGCAGAATTTTACGTAACATTATTTTCCCTGTACCTCTATATTAATGTCTTCCTCGTTTCTTTGTGACTTTAAAAAGCACTGGGAAAAATACGCAACGTCGTATGGGATCCCTAATACTTTTGACAGTAGCAATTAAAAAAAAAAAAATCATATTTTTATTATTATGGCCTTAGTTTTCTGTAGAATTATATTGACATGGTAGATTTCACAATTCATTCTCTTTATTTTCCAGATGCATGTCACAATACAACGAGGGACATCTGTCCCTGAGCTGCAAAAATGCAACACATGTTGCAGTATGTACCACTGTCCATTCTGCCAGCCCGCATGGTTTAAACCCACATACTACTGCAAGGTAAAGGACCATGTGGAGGGCCATTTTAACCGAGCAGTATCACATGAAGGTAAGTTTGGGAGACACAATTTGTGTGAGTCACAGTATAGATAATTTTTATTTGGATGGCTCCTAACCAATCACTCAGTGACCTGTTGTAGCTGATCATTTATAAAGATGTTGTTTATGATAATTGTAAATGATTATTTAAAACATTTAAGCTCTATTTTCTATTACAGGGTATACCATTCATAGATGTGGGCTACAATGCCGACCAAAACTGCACTTTCATTGCATCTATTGCCGTGGAATAATAATGCGCCGGGTACCCTTCATAAATCACCTTCGCCTGTGTCAGGAAAAACACCCTGCTTTAATGGTCTCTGCTGCTGCTGCTGCTAAGGCGCCTGCATCCCCACGACCCACCCACCGCTGTCTCACCTTTTGCTGCCCCACCCACCTCTGCCCATCCCTCTGCTGGACCTTCTCCCGCTGGACCATCTCCCTCTGGACCTTTTACTGCTGGACTTTCTACTGCTACGCCACCTGCTGATGCACCACCGTCTGTGCTGCCTGATGTGGCTGCATCATCCATTGCCCACTCTCCACTGCACCTTTTGCTACTGCGCCATGTACTGCTGCATCCTCTGTGCTGCCTGCTTCTGCCCCACACAGTGCCTCGCCACCTACAGTGCCCATACAGCAAAGTGGACGGATGAAAAAAATCCGTCATCGGCAGATTACTCAAAAATGTCCCATCTGCCATATTATCTTCAATAAGAAAAACATTAAGACATATTGAAAGAAAGCACACTAAAAGGAAAAAGGATGTGACAGCAATGCACCACCTCGAGAATGAGTGCATCGACCCCATTAATGGAATCTATGCTGTTTCAAAGTCTCACTGTGATACTTGTATTCCCCTTCATGTTCAGCTTAAAATATGGGGTCAAAATCATCATGTTTCATGTGAATCATCCGACTGCCAGAGAAACATGGAATTTGCATTGAGGAGTGGATTGCCTTCTCATCAGTGTGTACACCTCAGGTCCATAGTATACTGTTCATTGTATGCTTCACACACTCTGCTGAAGGAGGAGACTCTGACCAAGATGGTAAGCAGCAAGTGGTTTGCTGAGGACAAGAAGCTGCTCTGCCTTGCTCGACAAAAGCATACCAAAGAAAACAACATTCCATTGTCTGTATACACCAACATTGGAACCCCACAGTCCAAAAAGTGCATTTCAATTTATGAACCTACAGTGTCATATTTCAGCCAATTGGGAGAGTCATGGTGTCTTATGACACACAAAAAAATAGATGGCACTGTCCTTGCTTAAAAACAAACAGATCATGTCCACACAAATACATAGCAAAATGGCACTTATTTGAGACAAATCGGGAGCTGTTTCGGAAAGTATGCACTACTGATGAGGTGGAAGTGCAGTCCACAGCAGCAATGAACAAAGACAAACATGACGAGTATATATAGATAGGTCTTGACAAGTGTATAGTTCAGATAAATGCCTAAACTTACCACAGCCACTTTGTGACTTTATTTTGAAAATCAATTTGCCTAAATTTACCACAGCCACTTCCGGCGTCTGGCTACCATTGCCTGAAGCTACCTCCTCCGAGTCTGCAGCTGGATACTATTGGATACAGGAGCGTTTCAATCGTAGTCACGTATAGATGACGTGATGCCCGTGTCTGCGGCGTGCCAACGGATGTATGCTGCATTCGCGAAACGTGGGAAATTCGGAATTTTCCCACGATTTTCAGATCCACAAAAATATGTGATTTTCACGTGTTTTTCGAGATACACGAATAAATGTTGGATTTTCACACGTGTTCTTTTAATTGTCCGTGTCCATTTATCATGACTAATCAATTGTGAATATTCTATTCTATTTGTGATTGTCGACTGTGCCTTTGCGCACGGCAGCGAACTCGCTCAATCACGCTGTTTTCCACGATACGCACGCAGGCACCCACACAAACACACACGCACTCACGGCTCTAAAATATTAACGTGGAGAAAACCCCATCCCTCCTCGTCCACCGGGAGGCGGTGTTGCTCTATCCGTTAACGACATGCAATTTATTTCATTGAAATCCAACAATCTGTCCAACCCTGCTGAGTTAAATCATCTATGGCTGAAGAAATTGGATAATCCATAGCCAGCCCTTGCAACAGAAATTGCCTTCCTAATCTAACAGTGTTAGCAAGATGTTTTTTAAAACATCGTTGGTATTTAAGTATGTTCTATGTGTCCATGATAAAACACAGGCTGAAAATGACTGGGGCGGGGTCCAGTGGTGAGCTCATCGACCTCACAGTGCAGAGGCACCCGGTTCAGTTCCAGCTCTGGTCTCCCTGTGTGGAGTTTGCATGTTCTCCTTGGGCCTGCGTGGGTTTTCTCCGGGTGCTCCGGTTTCCTCCCACATTCCAAAAACATGCATGACAGGCTGATTGGGCACTCTAAATTGTCCCTAGGTATGAGTGTGAGCGTGGATGGTTGTTCGTCTCTGTGTGCCCTGCGATTGGCTGTCAACCAATTTAGGGTGTCCCCCGCCTACTGCCCGAAGACGGCTGGGATAGGCTCCGGTCCCCCCTAGTGAGGATAAAGCGGTTCGGAAAATGGATGGATGGATGGATAAAAATACCCATAACATGAATGAAAGAAGCCGGTATTATTCAAGGCACCATAAATATTCAGATTCAGAAAACTTTACTTAGCAAAAGTAGGCTAAATTCAAAGACAACCAAATAATAGCAAATTTCGATCATTCACTGGAATAAAATATTTTTAAAACATAATTGGATTGAAATACACTAAAATAAAGTGCAAAAATGTATTAACCAAAAACAACACTTTCTTCAAGGAGAAGTAACATGCAGTTAAAGCAAATATTATACTTTCAGTTTTTAAACTTGAACTGAGTAAAAACTCTTACATACATACAGTATGTGATTGCACAATAATCCTGTATTCACTTCTTTGAGGCTGAGGCTGATACTTGGTGGTGTCTCATCTTTTCATTAATATTTGGGGTCAGGCTCTGAGCTGAGCAAATTCTCAAAATTGAGTGAAGGTGTTCAGCAGTAAGTCGACTTCTGTGTGATGTTATGTTCAGCTTCATCAAAAAAATAAAATAAAATAGTTGTTCACACAGGCATGTGCTGCCAAACATCGACAACATTTGAGCAGCCTGGATGCGCAGCTGGGCCATTGTGTCGGGGAGGAAACGGGCAAACTGCGCAGCACCCACTGCTATATCTTTTCATGCACTATAGTTGTGTCATGCATAGGATGTAAAGCCAAAAACTCCTCTGTCACGCTGAGGCTGGAGTCCACTCCGCGGATGAAAATTGACAACCGGGCAACGTCAGAAACTTAAGCATTCTCATCCACAGCCAAGGAATATGCGATGTTATCTTTTCCGTTTCTCAAGCTGCTCTTTTAAGGGGCGTTCACACGGCAACATTTGCTCCGGCGCTGCCCCAGTAGAGCGGTCACATGTGCAAAGTTACACCGGTGTAGCACCTGAAAACAGCGTACTCAAATGGACAACTGCTCTACTCGCTAGGCAATGGTGTTTCTGCTCATGCTCAGGTTTGAGAAAGAGTTGCTTTTTTTCGGGGCAAATTTCGTTAAAAACTGTAAGCATACAGTTTTTAATGAAATCCCCCTCCGTAAACGGCCAGGCTGATTTAGCGATCTCTTCTGCCACAATAAAACCGGCCGGTCGTGACAGCAGCCTGGCTTTGTGATTTGGCTTTTTTGAACAGAGCCCGTTGAGATTTGAGGCGTCGTTTTAATTCCTCAACCTTCTGTAGCCTTTGTTCCATGTCCATATTCTTGTTTGTGTTCGCGCGTTTCGTTTCATTATGTCATCTCAGATTACAGTCCAGTGATCCCTCGCTATTTCGCGGTTCGTTTATCGCGGCCTCGGTGCATCGCGGATTTTTTCAAACATAATTAAAAATTTTTTTTTTTTTATGAAGTCTGCAAAAAGTCTGCAAACGGTCCGCGAGAAGCAGCGAAAGTCAGCAAAACACACATGGAGCAACATATACAGTACATGTGGGGTGAAGGGGGCGGGGGCTGAGAAGATGTAAAGCCATGTTGATTGGCTGTTCATCTTCTTTGTTTTATCACGCGGGTTACTCTTTAATCTCAGTGTCTACGTGTTGTTTACGATGCTGCTAGTGTGTGCTGCGCGCGCGTGTGTGTGTGTGTGTGTGAGAGAGAGAGAGAGAGAGAGAGAGAGAGAGAGAGAGAGAGAGAGAGAGAGAGAGAGAGAGAGAGAGAGAGAGAGAGAGAGAGAGAGATTTATAAGAACAAAAGCAGGTCTGGTCTATCCTTAACTGTCTTAACAAGCTTAATTGACTATAAATAAACACTGCTGCACGCTGCAGGATCCTGACCTGTGCGTGTACGCGTGTGTACGTGTGTGTTAGTGGCTCTGCTCAAGCGCAAAGGCCCACGTTAGGCATTTTTTAAAATATATATATGTTAATTGGTCGCTACTTCGCGGATTTTCGTTTAGCACGGGTGGTTTTGGTCCCAATTATCGGCGATAAACGAGGGATTACTGTACACTCTTTTGTTAAGGAATTTATTCCTTACTGTGATTTTATTTAGCCCCACTCTAGTTGGCTCTGAAAGACAAAGAATGTAGAATGTTGTTGGAAGTATTTCCTGCTCACTGTGTTTACAATCACCTTTAGTGTCCCTCGACCCCCACCACTTTTAAGGCCCCCTCCATAGGACTTGTTTAACATCAAAAGAACAACTGTTATCTCAAGTATCTGTGTTGCAGCTATTGAGGGACTGCGCCTTACTGTGAGTACGATTGTTCCCAGTCTCTTTCTTCAACATCTGTTCGCTCACCTAAAACAATGTATGTAGTGTTAGATTGTATCTTCTTCCCCCGTGATCGATTAACGGCTCCCAAGTGTCTCCTGTTGTCCCCCGACCCTTGGGAAAGCCATTGGTTGCTGTTAAGCCCCCTGGGAAGACCTTTTATCTCAGGATGAATGCACAGCGGGGGTCTGCAACTTGCCATCACACCAAATGGTGGGTAGTGGTGTTCTGGTCACACCTCACCGCTCCCAACTCCCTCCAGCCACACCGGGTCAGATGACAAGTTACTTTCTTTGTTCCCGGGATTTGCATGAGAGGCGTACCTCCCCGCCCCTCATTATCATATTGTCTCTATATAATCTCATGAATGTGTTTGTCCCTGGCTTCCTGACGAAATCTGAGAATATCAGGAGCCCGAATCGATTCGTGTTGCGTTGTGATAAACTGAGAAAAAGACGACGTGGTGTTGGGTCTTCTTCCGCCTTATAGAGAAATAAAAGAACCTGTGTCCAAGGAGGGCAGTAAGGTATTGGACAGCTCCCCTCCTCTACACTTTCAATACACTCCCAGTCAGCAAAGGCATCTGGCCCGGATTCGGCATGAAGCCGGCACAGCTGGCCTTGTGTCGGCACTGGCATAATGCATGTGGGCCGAACACGGCCCAGGCGTGGCAAAGGAGGCACTGGCTTGACTCCGGCAAACCAGATGTGGGCCAGTTGTGGAGTGAAGTATTTGGGCCAGAAATCAATTTACAACTCTGGCCCGTATATGGCCAGCCAGTATTGAGCCACCCTTAAATGCAGTTTCAGATTTTTTTTTCTATACACAGCCTTGTTTTACAATTGCACACCTATGCGAAATCCCATTCATCACACACACACACACACACACACACACACACACACACGCGCGCGCACACACACACACACACGCACGCACGCACGCACGCACGCACGCACACACACACGAGCGTGTATGCACACACACAGTTGCACAGGCAACGTACTAATTCTTGTGCACGCTCGCGAGTGCGCACACTCGCTAGTGCGCACACACAAATTAAACGTGGTCAATTAAGATTATGTTGAATCGACTGGCGTCAGCGAAAGAAGGTACAAGTTTTGAATTTTCGTAGGTTTTTTTCCCTCGTACGTACTTTAATGTACAACAGTCAAGTATTGCTACACTCCGATACAGTAGGTGGGGATGCACCGCAAACGTTAGCTGCCACCCGCCAATTAAGTAAAAGAAGAAGAACATGAAGAAGAAGCAAGAAGAAGAAGAAGCAAGAAGAACAGCGCTCGCAGTTAACGACGACGCTCTTTGCACACAGTTGCCCATGCACGCTCCGGTGAGACATCCAGAAAAGACGTGGTGAGTAAATTTATTTCATGCTTAGGTTAACATTTGTCGTTTGTGACAGTACACTGGCAGTTACAATACGAAGACAATTCTGTGCTAACAATGACGATTAGCATTATCCCGATATGGGGGGGGGGGGGGGGGGGGGGGGCGGCTTATGTGCTCCAAGCACAGATATGACTTCTTTATGGTGGCATCGGGAAATATAAAAAAATATATTGTGCTACAATTTAAGGGTTATTTACATGTATTTTTTTCTAAAATCGTCACCTGCCGTACCTAAATCGAGACTGAAGCCCGCAAATTTTGAAAATAAACCGCTCAGCCACGTCATATGCAAGCTGGGCGTGAACCTGCTGCGTCACAGTTTCCGTGTGCATGTGAGTTTAGTGAAAATGTAGGTGATTGAACAGTCAGAGGTGCTGCCAAAAAAGAACCCTTTCTGCACCGAAATACAATGACATTAATTTTGATTCAGTTTGCTGCGATACAAATCTACGGAGCCCCTAAAGGGACATGGAAGGAAAAATAAAAAAAGATTACGAGGGAACGCAAATGTATTGCGTTCCCTCGCAAAGTTTTGCGAGATCTCGCAAAGTATTGCGTTCCCTCGCAATACTTTGCGTTCCCTCGCAAAACTTTGCGTTCCCTCGCAAAGTATTGCGTTCCCTCGCAAAGTATTGCGTTCCCTCGTAATCTTTTTTTTTTTTTAATTCCTGTTGACGTGCTTCCGGGTCAGTGTGGCGAATGTTGATTCTCGTGCGCGGCTGATTTGAGAGACACTATACGGGGGAGGAGAGAATCATGGAGGAGGACTTGGGACTTCTTGCGATCAAGAAGTGTTCTCTCTGTCTCTCTATATAGATATATATAGATATATCTTTATCTATATATAGATATAGATATATCTATATATAGATAGAGATATATATAGAGAGATGTATATATCTATACACTGTATATATATATATATAGAGAGAGAGAGAGATGTATACATCTATACACTGTATATATATATAGATAGAGAGAGAGAGATGTCTATATATAGAGAGAGAGAGAGAGAGTGAGTTGAAGCATTTCATTGGCTCTGTTGTTCATTTGCACTTTTGAGATGTAAAACATCTGGCATAGTTAACCACGTGATGGGCAGTCTGCAGTTGTATTTTCCATTTGTGTATTGTGCATTATTACAATGCAATTGATTCCATTATAATTCTCCATTCTTTCCATTTTCTGCACGACTTATTCTCATGATGGTTTCAGGTATAAGATGGGAGTTTTCAGTTTGACCCAAAGGTTTGAAGTTGATACATCATAAATGGTTACTAATATTTGCACTGTTAGAAGAAAAATAAGTGTTTTTCTAGTTTGTATTCCATTTAAATGTTTGAGATTGATGTTTGTAAGAATTTGTCAATGTGAATAAAATTTGATATAAATAAAAGTTTTTTTTAACAAAAGACACCACCTGCTGACGAAAGTGATGAGTGACAATTACGTAATCATCAGCAGGTGAAAATTCAATTGGGATGATGTACAAGTATGCAGGAATACTCTTCAGCATCCACGTTGGTTAAGTATTTGTGGATAAAGTCAGCAACCAAGAAAGAATGTTTATTTACACCAATAATGCTTTGACAAACAAACATTTTATATTGTAGATCAAATATGTTGTCCTTATACAGTAAGAAAAACAGCAGATAAACTTTTTAATTGTGATGGTGTTTTAATTATCCATTGAAAGTGTAGTGATTAAAGAAGAACAAGGGGTTGAAGAAATGGCAATGGTCAAATTCAGGCTTCAATAAATGTTACTTTTCACACCAGTTGAGGAGCCATAATATAGTTTAGCCCAAACACCAAGCAAAACATAGATGGCTGTAATTTATATTTACATTTTGAATATAAAATACAGTCCAACCTCGGTTTTCGAACATCTCGGTTCTGGACCAATTTGGTTTTCGACCAAACATTTCGAGTTTTTTATGCCTCGAATGACGAACAAATTTCGGTTCTCGAACAAACTGAGCGCACTTGAATTCACCATTTGACTCCTCTCGCCTTCCTTACACGAGGAAGTGATGCTTCCTCGGGTAGACGAGGATGTGACGCTTCCTCGTGTTGCTTTCCATTGTGAGCAGACGTATTCAGTAAACATTTTTATTTTAAAAAGAGCGTGGTTTCGAACAGCCTTCTGGAACGGATTATGGACGAAAACCAAGGTTTGACTGTAATAGAATATAAATACTATTCTAATGATTGGTCTGCGGAAGGAAAACTACTTTCACCAACAGTTAATGTCTCTGAACCCTGAAAACATAATCTTTCTAACTTAAAGAGTTGCGGTGAGGGCCTCTCTGAGGTGCAAATACAAGTTCACAGCCTGATACGGATCTTTTGGTGGCATAAGATCGGACTGGGCCATTAAGAAAGCACACAATGCAAATACATCCGGATCACAAGGCATGGTCAAACGAAAGACACACTGGCTTTTGCACAGTTGAACTTGTTCATTGTCAACTGGGGAGAGGAAGTCCATTGTACCATAAAGTTCAGGTAACGTATACATCACGTTGGGCCGACCACTGGGGACATTCATGTTCTTTGAGGGCCTGATGAGATGGCTGTTCCAAACGAGCGCCTTGTCATCCAACTCATCCTGTTGAAAATAATATACAGATTTAGAAAGAGCTGCACAGTCATATCAGCTTTTATGAGCAATAAATTATAGCATGAAGCTGCTTTTTTGTCTCACTCCCCCCCTCTCATGTGTACCACATATCCCCACTCCCCACTTTTCCTTCATCTTTTTTTACCTTGGTCATTTCATCTTCACCCTGTGACACCCCCCCCCCCCCCACACACCATTATCTTCTTTCCTTCTTTCTTGTCCCTGTCCACTTTCCCATCAACTCACTCTCACGTCCAAAAATACACATTTAATTAGTGAGTCTATCAGAATGTATGAACTCACCTGAATAAGTCCCATGCAACAAAATTGTAGGATGCTTTTGTCCAGAAATCCACCATCAAAGAAGCCATTGTCTCTGAGGTCTGTGAAGAGGGATAACCAGAACTCCATGCACTGGCTGTCACTTCTTTCCTGACAAGAAGTCCATATTCTCTGCACTTACTGTACATCCACCTGTAACCGTGTAGTAGTCCGGAATGCTGCAATTGGTTGCGAATGAAGTCAACCAGGACCCCCAAGTCATTGACCGTTTTCCGACGAAATAGTCCTCTTTGGTTCAGCACTCGCTTCAAATGTCTTTCGCTTATTTGGAAACCGTATTTAAGATCAAGAACAGATTTAATGTCTTTGTATTTCAAGCCAATTTCAAAGTAAAATTCTATTAAACTCACGAACGGTTGAAGACGCGCCATGATTGTTGTTTTCCGTTACACGTACGATGACCCGGAAGCACATCAACAGGAATTTTAAAAAAAAAAGATTACGAGGGAACGCAATACTTTGCGTTCCTCGTAAGTTTTGTATTTTTAAGACTGAATATTAAAATAAACAGAATTTAATATTCAGTGAGGATCAAATACAGTTTCAAAGAAAAAAAGTCTATCCTTTCAAATTCAGATTGTACAATTCAGATTAAGTTATTCAATATGATTCAGAGTGAAATATACAAATCCATCCATTATCCGAGCTACTTAACTTCAATTCATGTAATTCAAATTCAGTATAAACTATTTAAAATGTATTCACGTTTAGTTTTTGGTGGCAAATATTCCGCCCCACAGTGTCACACCTAGTTTACAAAATTTCAAGGGTTATTTTTACATTCATTGGTCATGACATGTTCAAATGTTTGTTTTCCTAACACACTGTCCATCCTTGTTTTCTTACAGTTCTTACAGCCGCTGTGAGACCTATCATCCTAACATCTTGGGCCTCAGACCAGGAAATTGATGTCATAATCAAAAGATGGCTACATCTGGCTCCTGATCAGGATGGTGACAGGAAGGAAAGCATGAGAAGAAAAGAGGGCATGGAGAGCGCAACAATTTGATGGCTAGAAAAATGCCATTCAAGAGTCAGCTGCGTCCCAATTTAGACTTTGTGTTCACTGTTCAATAACTTTGTGTTCACTGTTAAATAAAGAAAAGTGCATTTTTCCAGTGCATGTGGAGTTATATGTGAGGTTCACAAATTAAGACACTAAACATATTTTTATAACAGTCGTTTTTGAGACTTTCTTTTTTTTAAATGTGGGTCAAAAAGATGTGGCTTAGTTCAGGTTGAATTAAGGCTGATATAAGGAACCTGTTCTGGCCCGGCGTCGGGCCGGAGTAGGGCCAGATATGGTTATACAATGCGGCTCAGATCTGGGCCGAATGCGGCCCACATCATGGATGCCAGACGTGGGCCACTGCAGGACCGTCATTCATTGAGGTATGTGGGCTGAGTGTCATGCCGTGTCTGCCCCAGAGCTGGGCCAGACCAATTTTGCTGACTGGGACTTTCTCCGCACAGAAGACACACAGGTTTTCCAGCTTTGTCCGTAAACATGTACTCCGACTCCCACCTTGTTTGAAACCTCCGGTTCTCAGTGTCCACCTTCCGTTTTGCCATTTTTAATGGGTACTGAAAGCTAACGTCACTGTTATGCGAACGACTGCTGCACTAATAAATATTGAAATACTGTAAAGCGGCCACTGCTTGGCGCGTCACCGTTGCATTGTGGGAAATGTAGTATTGGTGCATGTAAAAGATGTGCGGGCTGCCGGCTTGCTGCGGGCTGCCGGCTTGCTGCGGGCTGCGGGCTGGTTCTAATAATAAATCAATATCATCCCAGGGGCCACTGAAAACCTTCTCTCGGGCCGAATCTGGCCCGCGGGCCGGCACTTTGACATATGTGCTCTAAATTGTCCCTAGGTGTGAGTGTGAGCGTGGATGGTTGTTCGTCTGTGTGCGCCCTGCAATTGGCTGGCAACCTGTTCAGGGTGTCGGCCGCCTCCTGTCCGGAGACGGCTGGGATAGGCTCCAGCAGAAATGAACAATATTATCAGAGTATTTATCAGCTTTGCTTTATTTCACAAACTAGCTTGTCAATATTAATGTTTCAAAAACTTTCGCAAAAATAAGTGATGGATGCTGCTGCAAAGCCAATGGACCTGTTGGTTGATGACTGATCTTTCCTTCTTGTGGTGGATGGTTAATCATCTGAAACTTTCATGTGGCTTTGAGTTCCTCCTTGAACATACTGAAGCACTGATCCTGCATTCAGAAATACAAGACAAAATATCCAGGGATTCTACAGTGAAATATAGTGTTGAACCATGCTACAAAGATGTTCTAAAATAATAATGTTATTGTATATGTAGGCTATATTTAAAACACAGGTACATGAAAATGTCAATATTCTACCTTTATAGACAAGGACTGAGAGGGCACTATATAAATATTCTGGACATAACGAGAAAACAGTGAAAATGAAAGGGAGAAATCTCCACAGCTACAGTATATGATAGATTTTTTTTCAAAATTACTTCAGTTACACCAGTAGATGTCGCTCTTGGCCTATGAACCTCTCGAAAATGTCGGCATAGTCTTTGCATACACTGTACTGTACTATGTTGCTTACATCTGATTGGCGAAGAAAAGCAGGAAAGTTGGTCGTTCCCGGAAAAAGGGGTGTTCGTTCAAGAATTACGAGGCAGACGTTGAAAAAATAAAAAGCTGTGTTCAAACGAAGTCCATCTCTTTACCCATTCCGAACTTAGAGCAATCCATCCAAAAACAACTACCAACTCAAGTTACATACTGTACTGTACAGTAAAATAATTTTGTCCCTTAGCATTCCATTGTCTCCAGCACAGCCTCAGTCCACACTACCACTACTGCTGTTGTTGTTGTATGTTGTTGAGTTTTGTATTTATTGAACCGTTATTTTATTTTATTCTATTTTATTCATTATTTTTTCGAAATGCACTAAGGAGTGGCACCCAAATATCGTTGTATGCTATACAATGACAATAAAGGCGATTCTGATTCACACCCACAACCCTTGTGAGGATAAAGCAGATCGAGAAATGGATGAATAGATGTTTACATTCTGAGAGGTCTGTGCGTTATCCTATCCCATTTGCCTGAATATAAGAGGTTAAAATTGAAAAAATAAAACATTCTCTAAATCTTAGATTAAATTTTGATGACATTTACTCCAGCACATCCGTGACCCTCATGAGGGGAATGCAGTTTCGATGGATGATACATTTGTGGTAAAAAAAATCAAAACATATCCAAATAAAAGGGATAAATAAATGTGATGACAATACAGGTACAGTACTGTAATTGCAAAAAATGAAGTACTGTACTGTATTTGACATATACAAAAGGTTGGTGTTTCTGAATGACACATGAGTACTACAACTTGTATAAATGCGACCAAAGCATTTATTACAGCATTACAGCATTTATCACAAACCATTATTGCTCTACAATCACGTTCCTTGCCTTTGCTACTGTGACTTCTATTAGGCTTTACAGTGGTTAACTTCTTCTAACACTTGAATATTACAATGTCAAACATTGGCTGCACAGTTATGATGGCCGCAGTTTGACTCAACAACAAATGATTTACATGACTACCTATGGGAAAATCATCACCACTACAGTGCAGTTTGTAATTCATTAACTGCTGCTATGAGGCATTTTATGACTTAACTTCATTGGCATCATGTGGAATTCAGTCATGGAAAAAGGAAGTGAGAAGACTTCCCTTTGTTAGTTTGCATGAAAACAAATGAAGGCACCGGGTAAAAGTCTCGACAGTGATGCACCAGACCATAGCAATGGACAAAATTCTACTGGTCGTGGCTATCGTTGCATCAGGCAAGTATTTGACTTTTTGGATGTGGATGTCGACACGCTTGTCACTTTCTTTCTTATTCAGGGTCATGTGCATTGTGCGCCAGTGCTCGCCTTCGCTTCCATGTTGTTTATCAGCCAAAGACATGGAATGAGGCATTGCATGACTGCAAAGCCAAACACCACAACCTCGCCGCTGTGCATAGTAAGGAGGACGCGAAGGCCATGATGGACCTTGGCAAAATGCTCAAGGGAGAACAGGTAATGGGATGACACTAGACAGGCTTACAATGTTGTATTTCCACCGGAGTAATGAGGAATATTTGAAGGAAATGTGTGTGTTTACGTCACATCCTCTACATTTAGTTCCGGGATAATTTATCTGGATGGAAAGAACTAGAAGTGTGCAGGGGTGGGAGGTTTCTACTTGTGAAAGGTTCCAAAACCTTGGGGGAGGCTCTGCAGTGATTATTGGTTGACATACGATATATATATATATATTTATTTTTAATTTTTTTTGTGAGGAGAAAATCTCTTACCTAGCTGACAGTGTGTTTCCCTGTAACATGATTATTCCTACTTTTTTGGAACACAATAAATGTTTACGTCTAGACACCAATGCAATCGTCAAACTTTTGGTTCCAAACTGACCTTGGCCCCCTTCAGAGAACGGCAAAGTTATTTGGCCCTGACAGGAAAAAGTTTGGGGACCCCTGTTCTAGATTCTCCTTAGGTGTGAATGTAAGAGTGAATGGTTGTTGTTTGTAATGCAATCGGTTGTCCCCCACCTACTAACCAGAGAAAGCTGGGATAGGCTCCACCATCGCCGGCCGGGCACCAGGCACTCGTCAGCGACACTACCTCCAGGCAGGGCTCTTTAGGTGAGCTGCGTCCAGGCAAGGGAAAACGTAATAAAGTAGTTGTATTCATCATAGCCTCCTCGGCCCATCTTTACAACCGGTATTTTCAGACTTGTTCTTGGTTTTGCTGTTCAGTGAGACGTAGAAGTACCACTTTGTGTGCAAGAACTAAACTGAAGACCTCAGAAGGGATCGAGCCTTTCCCGTTGCTGCATGGAGACCAAGGAGGACCTAAGCACAGAGGAATAATATAAAATAAAGTATTTCCCTCTCTCTGAAATACACCCAAGGACTTCAGTGGGGATTTAGGTGACCTAACAGGTCTATCCATCCATCCATCCATCCATCCATCCATTTTCTGATCTGCTTCATCCTCACAAGGGTCGGGAGGCATGCTGGAGCCTACCCCAGCTGTCTTCGGGCTGAACCGGTTGCCAGTCAATCGCTGGGCACACAGAGACAAACAACCATCTGCGCTCACTCTCAGGCCTAGGGACAATTTAGAGTGTTGAATCAGCTTGCTATGCTTGTTTTTGAAATGTGGGAGGAAACCAGAGTACCTGGAGAAAACCCACCTAGGCACGGGGAGAACATGCAAACTCCACACAGGAAGGCCAGAGCCGGGATCAAACCCACAACCTCTGTACTGTGAGGTCAACGTGCTAACCACTCCCGAACAGGTCAAAGGGAGAGGAGAAAATCTCTTACCTAGCTGACAGTGTGTTTCCTTGTAACGTGATTATTTAAGCTTTTTTGGAAACAATATATGTTTACGTTTAGACACCAATGCGATCATCACATTTTCAGTTTTTGATACAAACTGACCACCGGCCCCCTTCACAGAATGGAAATGTTTTTTGGCCCTCACAGTTTGGGGACCGGTGTCTAGAATCTAGATTGTCCTTCACGAGTGTGAAAGATGGTTTTGTTCTATTGGTTGAAGTTGCTAGCAACCAGTTCAGGGTGTAATCTACCTGCTGCCCAAAGACAGCTGGGATCGGCTCCAGCATGCCCGTGACCCTCTTGAGGATCAGCAGTTTGGATAATGGATGGATGGATAAATCTGCAATTTTTTTGTTTGTGGCATTATGTAATATGGCAAGACATGTCTGTAAAATGTTTACATATTGTTAAATAACGAGAGCCGAGGACACTGCGGTAAACTGGCACTTGGGGCAGCAGTCTAAAACTCAACATAAGTGTAAAAAAAAGCTTTTGTAACTCAGTATGTCAAGAAAAAACTGCAATCACTCGTCACCAAAATGTATCTTCTTATACCCACGCCAAGCTAAAAAATTATCACGATTGCCCCAATATTTTGGGACGATCAATTTATGCTCCACTCATTACGTGACATTAAGCTTTGTTGTGAGTACCTCCATAGAGAGGAAAACGCATCACCATACAATTCACAAAACTTGGGTAATCATTCAGATTTATTTTCAGATCTTGATGTGAGCATAAATAGAGATGCCATCATATTTTGGTGACTTGATTGCAGCTTTAGGACTGCAACGTCTTTCCTCATTCCCTACTGTCGCGGGACCTCGGCAAGTGAGGAGGGATTTAAGCTAGTGTTGCCAATTTAAAAGCGATTTGAAACAGATTCATTAGATACACCACGAGAGCCACTAAGCCTTTGGACTTGTCACGTTGCAAGGTGGTGGTGGACCCCAAAAAGCAGGCAGGAGGGAGGACATGGTGTAGACAAATTGGGGGTCCTTCCAAATATGGCAGTCAATTCGATGACTGCAATTAGCCAACAGCAACAATGCCCCGATAGTGGTCGGGCTGGGAGTATGCGACCAAATTGCATGCTGAGGCTGGGTTGGTGACGGGTGCATGCTTTCACCATGTGGTACAGTAATGCAAAATAAAATGGAGACCAAGGAGGAGTCTCAGTATCTAGCACAGCTTATTGGAATAATCACATCACACTAATGTACCGTGGAAAGCGATTAGTTTCAGGCAAATAAGCCAAAACTTGGATTTCTACCTCCAAGCAATAGTAAACATTTGCTCAAATCTGATTAAACTGTGCTTGGCCAAATAAAGGCCAAGTAGAAACAATTTTACGTTCCAGTCCCATGTTGACATGCAAAATTGTTTGTATCATTGTTTTAATTTTTCTCAAGAATCCTTGTAATCCAGGTTAACTCCATATATGATAGACCAATGTAACCTTGTCCTCACCACACCGAGTTCACATATCTAGTATATTTGAATTAAACGTTATTCAAGAGTTATATCCACTCTCATTATCCAATCATACTGCAATAGTTTGAGACGTGTGTTGCTTGACTGTTTTGGGGCTTTTACACAAATTGCCTGCCATTGTTTCACTTCAAGATCCTCCCCTACATTCATTCTCCATGCAGTAAAACAGTAAGTACACATTGCAAGCTTTCAGTCGAGAATTTGGATACCATGTTATCGAATTTCGAAACAATGCCTCTTCCAAAAGGATCTGGAACAAGTCATTCCTCAAGTATTGACAGTGGAGGGAACTTTATGGTTCCCCCTTGTTTTGCAGAGATGAAACTTTTGAGTCGCAGGAAGTCTTTCTGAGCAATATCAAATTTAGAAACAAGATCCTAAAATGAAAAGGGATTTTCAGGGATTATCCAAAAATAGACCCCACTTTCTCACACCGTTATCGACCCAGATATGAAAAACCACTATCAGCTTTGCCTGGTAAGGAAGGGAGAGGATTATTTCATAATTTTTTTTATCCAGTAGCCTTACAACTATCATTTTTTTCACTCTCAGATTACATACTTTTTTTTTCATTTCTCAGAATAGAATTAGATCTAAGAAGGTATTGGAATTTTCGAAGCGAATAAGTCAGATCCCTCCCGTTGTGATGAATTGCCTTTTGTGTGATAAAACATCAAAGTGAACAATTTTGCAGCCCAGTAATATCAGAACATGTTGGGGGGCAACCCAAAAGACCAAACAAGTAAGACCACTCCACCCTGTCAAAGACCTTTTTGGCATCCAAAGTCAACACGGCCAAAGCTGTCACCCCTTTCTGGTCAAACAAAACAGTCAGGACCCTTCTAACATGATGAAAAGCTTGTTGTCCGATCATGAATCAATTTTAATGCTGCTTAATAAGCTTTGGTTGTGTTGGCAGCTAAATGCTATTTTGGGTGACACTTGTAAGCTTGTGACAGTTGTAATCAATTTCAGAAAGCTGGCTGTGTTTTATGCCTCTCAATCCAGTCACACACCATGTGTGCTAGTGTGTGTGTGTGTGTGTGTGTGTGTGTGTGTGTGTGTGTGTGTGTGTGTGTTTTACTTTATTCGACTGTGTCTACTGATTCGTACGTTTTGGACTCTGACACGAGGGAGTCAAAAGTTCATTTCAACCAACTCGGTAGAAATGGGCTAAGGACCAAAATTCTCCTTGCAATGCTTCAAACGCGCCACTGGTTGGATGATCAACTATCCTGTGTAGTGCGTGCATGTACAGCGTTTGAAGCTCCCATGCGTTTCACAAACTGTCCTGCATAATCAATGCTCTTTCTAATACCAAACTTGGTCACGATATCGTCCCAAGCCCGAGGCAATGAAAATAATATTATCTCACCGTTCGGCACAGCCCTGTCGCCGCACCCACCCCTCAGTTGAACAGCTGACTGCAGTGAGAGATTGCCATCAACAGCTTTTTGTTGTTGTCAGGACACCGCACACGCACGTGCAGCCAAATATAGACAAGTGAGAAACACTGGCACACGAGCGCGCGCTTTTATGAAGTTGAAAATGGAGAAAGAAACTTATGTTAGTAAACCACCGACTAAAAAGAGATGATGTGTGTACATGAAAGATTGGGAAAGTCAGTATTTCTGAGTAGCAGGGGACGAGAGATCCTAAGTAGGCTTTTTGTGATCTTTGCCAAATGTCGTTTTCAATCGGACATGGAGGGCAACGCGATGTCAAACGACATAGGCTCAGGGAGACCCAGCTCTGTTGAGTAGTGCAGTGATTCTCAACCAGTGTGCAGCGGCACATTATTGTGGCTTCAGAGAACATCAGGGGTGCCGTGGGAAATTATCCCAAATTTGTTATTCAGATGCGTTATCTTCTTATTAAAAATATTTCTTATTAAAAACATGTTTTTATTTTTTATATATGCCAACCACCGAGAGTAAAAGAAAGAACAATAAAATGTTCTCACCTGGGCAATGACAGGGAGATGTCGAAGAGTATGATTAGGAGGAAAGCCCCCCCCCCCCACCCTCCTGAACAGAATCCTCAAGGTATTCTTTTATTGGATGTCTGTGCTCGTCATGGATTGTCCATAACGAACACTATGTTGCAACATATGGGTGTCCATGTGTGCACTTGGCACTAGGACACCATTTGCGCAGTTTGATGATTGACTCTGTGGTCATATCATCGAATTTGGAGCCACATGTTTTGGATACCTGGTGGTGAGTTTGCTCCGATGATAGGGGAAGATGCCGGTCCAACCAAAGTAGATGCAAATATTGTCATGTTTCGGTTTGTGACCAACAGGTGGCACTGTGGGGATTTTGCCTGCAGCTGCACACCTGTTGGTCATTAGGCAATTAGGACTTTAAAAGGACTCCCAGCCCGAGCACTCATTGTCGGGTCATTGTTTGCTTGTTAGCAGCTGTCAGGTTTGTTTGTCATGTTTGTTTCGTTTAGTGATAGTTTTTGCTTCAGTCATGGTTTTGTTGGATACTTTGGATTTGTTTCGGTTGTTAGCACTTTGTCTGTTTAGGATTCAGTTTTCTCTGTTTTATTAAATACAATTTGTCAAGTTCACCCTGCTCCTCCCTCCTGCCTGCTTTTTTGGGGTCCACCTCGCTACGTGACAGAATGACCCGACCACCTGGACCCCGCAGGTACTAAGGACTGGTCCCTATTCCACCATGTGCCTGGCGGAGCACGTCTGCGGCCGACACCCTTTTCCCCTTCAGGCAGCGCTGGTGATGCGGCTGTCCTGTTTTTGTCTCGTCAAGCCGCGTCTACGGTGGGCCGAGCCCCGTCCGCGTCCACGTTGAGCCGAGGCTCGTCACGTGTCTCTTCGAGCTGAGTCACATTCACGTCAATGATGAGCTATGCCACATCCACGCCCATGTCAGGCCGAGCCCCTGTTCACGACCGGCTGTCCCATGACCCCCGCTACGTTGAGCTCCGCCCACGTCAGGCCAAGCCCAGCCAAAAGGTTTGCTGTCGCTTTTGTTCCTGTTCTCTGGCAAGGCAAGGGTTGCCGTCACTTTTGTTCTTGTTCTCCGGCGAGGCAAGGGTTGCCGTCGCTTTTAGTTCCCATTCCCCGGCGAGGCAAGCCTTTTGGACAACTTTGGGACATCTGGGATCTGTCCCTTGAGGGAGGGGTAATGTCATGTTTCGGGTTGTGACCAACAGGTGGCACTGTGGGGAGTTTGCCTGCAGCTGCACACCTGTTGGTCGTTAGGCAATTAGGACTTTAAAAGGACTCCCAGCCCGAGCACTCATTGTCGGGTCATTGTTTGCTTGTTAGCAGCTGTCAGGTTTGTTTGTCATGTTTGTTTCGTTTAGTGATAGTTTTTGCTTCAGTCATGGCTTTGTTTGATACTTTGGATTTGTTTTGGTTGTTAGCACTTTGTCTGTTTAGGATTCAGTTTTATTAAATACAATTCGTCAAGTTCACCCTGCTCCTCCCTCCTGCCTGCTTTTTTGGGGTCCACCACCACCTCGCTACGTGACAAATATATTCTGAGCATTTGCTAGGAGCGTCTGGCAAAATTCCCTGTCAGTTTCCATTCCCACCTCCGGGATAACTTCAGCCACGTCCAGGGAGTGGCAAAGGACATTGCGCCTGCATGGACCATGTTCTGGACTTCTATTGTTGAGGCAGCCGATCAGAGTTGTGCCACTTAATCCGATGGATGCAATGATAACACAAGACCTGAGCGCGCACACACACACACACACACACACACTCACACTCACACAAAGATAGGAACACCCTTTTTTGTGAATTGTATTGATTGGTCAAATACAGTAGTGGGGGATTCCGCCTTCACTGCCAACAGAAGTTATCAGCACTGAGTGTAAATGCTTTTAAATCCAGGTTCAACTCTTTTTCTCCCATACCTTTGATTAAGGTCCTTGAAACTATTTTAAATTATTTTTTTTCTGTTGGCTATTTTAGGAACCTACATTTATTTCTGTACTTTTAAATTTTCTTGACATTTTTTTAAACCTTTTTTTAAATGTAAAATTTTTCTCTTAATGTGTTTAAATGGTGTCAATGTATGTACTGGTAATTTTTTTTAAATACAGTATACTTTGTTCTCTGCTTTGCTTCTGATGGTCATTAACTGTTGTATTTGTAAATGCTTGTAGGTGCTGTGTCTTTGTTTGCGTGAAGCACATTGAGTTGTCTTGTGTATGAAATGTGCTATATAAATAAACTGCCTTGCCTTATTGCAGGGCCTTATCTTATGGCTCTGATGCAGCTAGTTTAGTTGGCAGGACCTCTGTGAAAAAAATGTGCATATTGTTTGGCAATATTATTGTTGCTTGGTATTAATGATGGTGTGGGTAAAGAAAAGTCAACTGTGGTTTCACTCTCAGCTTGCCTGGATTGGCTTGTACATGCGAAAGTGGAGGTGGTCGTCGTCGGAGCAACCTTTCAAGGTGGACTCGGACTACAACTACTGGAATCCTGAGGAATTAAACAAAGAGCAACACACAGAAACTTGTGTTCTGATGGACCCCAAGGGATACTGGAGGATTGACCAGTGTGACCAACCACATCCGTCCATATGCAGTGAGATGCTCCCTTTTCCCTTTTCATCCAAATCTATACACTCATATTTTAAGGGTTGAACTTGGGGTCATGCAGGTGTACCTTCAAATTGTAATCCCACAAAAAATATGCAATTCTGATGCACATAAACAACAACACAATTATTCATGTTTGAGAACCTTCAGGACTATGCAGCAGGTGGTGCGCAGGCCCTATTAGAATGAAGTCATCCATTTGGCACTGTGAATCACTTAGTTTTCTAGCAACTGAGTGGGTGAGTTAGTCAGTTCGCTTTGTACATATTTCATCCTAAATCCCGTATCCCATTGACGGGTGAATGTTGTGAGTGTTTACAAAGGTAGCGGATGTTGTTTTCTTTAGGGTTCGTTCAACGTTGCAAACATTCGCCAAATGTCCTCCAGACGTTTCTTTTCTTTTCACAACGGAATTTTGAACGTGTTCAAGATTGCCTTCCAAAAGGCAATTTTGAACAGGTTGCAACAAGAACAAATTTTAAAACTTTTGGCAAATGTCAATAGAATACAATAGAAACCTACGCCCCCTCCAAAAAAAATGCAATAAATTACTAACTGCCAATGTGGAGTAAAATTTTTCAACTGGCAAATTTGTAGGTATGTTTTAAAGCATTGAAATCTGTTCAAAGTTCAAATGTATTTGTGAGTAGCTGAATAGCTTAGCACATACTTGCAAATATGTTTGAATGTGCAACAAACACAGCATTTTTTTCCCACAATGCTGTGGGTTTTTTAAATGCACAAGTTAAAAAAAAAAAGCTATTTTAAGGCTAATCATTTGAAGTTTTGTCATTACAATAGACCGATTTTCCTTTAAATTGGCAACAACTTTTGAGGTTGCACTTAATGAAAGAAGTCACGCACTTGAATATTTTTGAGCACCACATTGCCCTTCTATGTGGTGCTTTATGCTCTTCGTCGCTTAACAAGATGTGTTCCCAGTGTCCAATGGATCGTACAAACTCATGGAACAAAACCAGACCTGGCACCAGGCTCAGGCATCCTGCCGGAGCCTCAACAGGGAACTGGCTAGCGTAAGGAACCATACGGAGAACTACCGTGTCAGGAGGCTGATCCCTGGTCAACAACAAGCCTGGCTTGGCCTAAACCGCCACTCATGGAAGTGGTCAGATGGAAGTAACGCTTCATTCTCGCTCTGGCAAATGGGAAGTCCGGACAACAACAGTGGGAATGACTCCTGCGTAGTGGCAAACCTTAATAACTCAGCACAGTGGGAGGACCATAACTGTGACTCCCAACACCCGTTTATTTGCTACAATGGTAAGTGGATGTCTATATTTGGTGAATGAAGACTAATATTCCTTCCTTCCTGGCACGGGTATGCAATCAGGTGACATTGTGAAGATATTATTGATCCTCACTGAAGAAATTACAGCAGCATTACAGAAGCCTCCAAAAAAAAGAACGTCATGAGGATGGGACAATAAAATTATAAGACATAGATAAGGGCGGCCCGGTAGTCCAGTGGTTAGCCCATCGACCTCACAGTGCGGAGGTACCGGGTTCAATTGTAGCTCCGGCCTTCCGATGTGGATTTTCCATGTTCTCCTTGTGCCTGCATGGGTTTTGTCTGGGTACTCCGGTTTCCTCCCACATTCCAAGAACTTGCATGGCAGGTTAATGGAACGCTCTATATTGTCCTTAGGTGTGATTGTGACCTTGCATGCTTGTTTGTCTATGTGTGCCCCACTCGCAGCTAATACTTTTCCTTTCATGCATCCATCCATTTTCCGAACTGCTTAACCCAATGAGGTTGTGACTAGTGTTCTTGATTAAAAAAAAAAAAAAATGGTGTTAGTTCCCGATGGCCACAAACTGGTGGCGGATACTGTTCTCGTCTCCACGAGTACCCATTAAAATAAGTCTGGTAACAGTTCTTAACCCATTCCTGATACAAATATACTGGAAATACACAGTATACACGTGGAAAAAAAATATAGATCTCTATAAATACACACAAAAAAATAAAAGAAAAAAGACAAAAGATGAATATATGCAGCACTTATTAACATCATACATATTGTTATGTGCAGCATGTATTTAAAGGAGTTAACCAGATTCATCCATCCATCCATTTTCCGAACCGCTTCATCCTCACTAGGATCGCGAGGGGTGCTGGAGCCTATCCCAGCAGTCTTCGGGCAGTAGGCGGGGGACACCATGAATTGGTTGCCAGCCAATCGCAGGGCACACAGAGACGAACAACCATCCACGCTCACACTCATACCTAGGGACAATTTAGAGTGCCCAACGAGCCTGCCATGCATGTTTTTGGAATGTGGGAGGAAACCGGAGCACCCGGAGAAAACCCACGCAAGCCCGGGGAGAACATGCAAACTCCACACAGGGAGGCCGGAGCTGGGATCGAACCCGGTACCTCTGCACTGTGAAGCCGACGTGCTAACCACTGTTAACCAGATTATCTTCAATAATTATTCATGTCAAAAGGGCGGGTCAGTAGTCAATATCCAAGAGCAAAACTGAGAGTCAAATGTCCAGACAACTGTCAAAAGAAAGCGCAAGAATTGAATTGAATACAACTTATCACCCATTCACCTGATTTCTAATTCAGAGGGATTGTCCCATACTAGTGAAATAGTTATTCATGAAATACCATGACATTCACCACACACATCCAAGTAACGCCAAATTTGTCTGCCTGTGCCTCAATGAAATACATTCAAATCGCATTAGACCCCCTGTGTTTAGTTTTTTTTTTAAATCAAATTTGCAGATCCCGCTTGGGTGGGGTAAGAAATGGCTAGTGAGGGGTAGCGTGTCTACCAAATTCACAAACACGCTTAACTAGACTATTGCCACTGCATGAAAAGGAGGATAAACCTGTTTTTACGGAGAGTGCAGACTAATTTCTGTTACAAAGATTGGTTCAGCCGACATTTTTACATAAAATGTAACTGCTCGAGTGAGATAGATAGATATATATATATCAAAAAAAGGATTCAAATTAAAATAAGTATATAAATAAGTTATTCAACAGCCAAGCTAAAAAGATGTGCCTTAAGCCTGAATAACATTGCATGGCATGCTTTGCCCTGTCATTTATATTTATATATGGCTCTTACTGAAATCCATTTCCAAATATTTTGCATTCATGGCGCTTGGTCAAAAGGTTCCCGACCCCGGCCTTAGAGGTTGTAGGCATTGTTTAAGACTTAAATGTCAAGTGTGTCAGTAATTTTACAAAATCCTAAATGAAATATTTTTATGTCACAAGTAATTAAACAAAATACATTAAATAAAGCGTGACAAAAAATGTTTCGTAAATGTCACGTTTTGCGTGGTGGTAGTTGGAGGACCCCAAAAAGCAGGGAGGCAGGGTGGCTGACCAAAATGTATTTCACAAAAATGCAAACATGAATACACGGGAGAAACTAACTCAAAACTCATTCAAATAAAGTCCAGCAAAATCACAAGAAATCAAAGCAGCAAAAACCTACAACAGAAAACAAAACATGACATGCACACAGCAACAGCAACAAACAATGACCCGACACTGAGTGGCCGTGCCGGGAGTCCTTTTATCCAGACAACCAATGACACAATGACCAACAGGTGTGCAACTGCAGGATTCTGGAGACAGAAAGTAGTCCACAAGCAAGCAAATAGATAACTTAATGCATAAAATTCAGGTTAATTATGTGGATCAAAAACTTTCAACAGGAAGTTTAAGATGGAGTTACATTTCAGTCTATTTTTTTTCCAATGAAGTGGTTCATCCTGTGGCAAAACGACTGGTGAAGCTGACTATTGTGCAGAAGACGTCCTTGGTGGTGCTCAATCACAGTGCAGTCTTGGAGCAGGTTAACATCACTTTAAGTGCAAATCAAGTGTCAGTCATATCTCTTAAATGTCATCTTTGTGTGTTTAAGCTGCAGCAAAGGGTGCAGAACAGCCCAGCAAGCCAACACCTCAAACTGAGCTGGAAGATGCGAGAACAGTGGGGAAAAGACTGTCACCAGCAGAAGGAGACCAATGACAGTTCTGGAATAAATTAGTTGAAAAGATCATACTGGAAGACAAGCATTAGTGTAACATTATATATATGTTGGTCATTATATATATACACACACACACACACACACACAGGGTGTTCCAAAAGTCTTGGGCACATTTTGACATTGAATATTTCGGAAACTATTAAGGATATGAAAATGCAGCCATCTCGTTACCTCTGCGTCCCACGTCCTAGACGAATAATTTTCCCGCGGGACACATTTCCAAATAATGTGCGTTTTTGGGACGCAAGGAAATTTCTCAGTCAAAAGAAAAAAAAACTGCGGCAGGCCTGAGGATTTCACGGTAACTGTCGTTACCGGTAGTGTGTCGTTTCCGTGGCGTCATTTTGACGGGACCGAAAAATCGTTTAACCATAAAAGTCACCGCACACGAGTTGACGCGATTGAAACTCTCCTGTGTGATCAACGTGATTTCACTGTGCCTGTATGTGTGTTTGTGGTGTGTGAGTGTGTGTTTTTTTCTAATTTACTTTCGTTTTGTTTTGTTTTCAGTGTTGGGGGGGGGGCAGATAACGTTATGTGCGCATGCGGGTTGCTATTTTAGTCCGCAAACTGAGGAATCCCGCGGATGACAGTTTGAGATGGCAGCGAAAAAAACTCACAAAGGTCTACTAATTACGACAATTAAGAAATGGGAATGCCAGTCTGATTTTTTGTATGAATCGTCCGAAGGGCGTATCACGAAACTCACCTGTGATGTATGCACGAGAGCGAGATACGACGTGAGGCACGATTACGAGGCAAGTTGGTCATTAGGTCTATAGGCTAATCGCTATGAAAAATATGATGAAACAGTATTGGTTATTCTATAATTCACTGGTTGTAGCATGGTAACTTTAGGAATAAAACATTCGTCACAAGGTGTAGTAATGCTAATGTTAACTGTTGGTAGAACTAATGATGACGTGTGTTAGATTCCTTCGTCAAATTGATAGCAGATTACACATGCATTGTCTTGGGAAGAGGGTTGAGGTTAGGGTTAGGGTCATCAATACTTACCTGTATTAATGATTACCAGTGAATTAATCTTTGCAGTGTCAGATTGGAAAAATACTCTGATTTTGTGGTATGCTGTATTCATGATGCCATCTGAATACATCATATTTTGATCCTTTTTTTTTTTTTTTTAATAAACATGGCGTACACAGCTGCTGATGTAATGTTCATTGTTAATGCATAGTTTTCAAACATTTACCCTTGAAACATTATACTTTTGAGTTTCAGAATTCTTGATTATGAATATCAGTCAAAATAGAAAAATGGGTTCCCATGATGAACGTTTACGGAACCCAAAATTAGTTACCGTGGTTTACAATATTTGGCTTTGATTAAAAAAAAATCGATTCAGGCTCCTGAGGGTTCCAGATTTCAGCCAAAAAGCGTAAAACAAACACATTCATGAGATTATATAGAGACAATATGGTAATGAGAGGCGGGGAGGATCACTTCTCATGCAAATCCCGGAAACAAAGAAAGTAACATGATATCTGCCTGATGTGGCTGGAAGAAGTTGGGAGTGGTGAGGTGAGACCAGACCACCACTACCCACCATTTGGTGTGATGGCAGGAACATAGATACTTGAAATAACAGTTGTTCTTTTGATGTTAAACATGTCCTATGGAGGGGGGCCCTAAAAGTGGTGGGGGTGAGGGACACTAAAGGTGATTGTAAACACAGTGAGCAGGAAATACCTCCAAAAACATTCTACATTCTTTATTTCTTTCAAATCCAACTAACAGAGAGGAATGACACTACAACAGTATTGATACTGTAACTTATGTATGTTTGAGATTATTTCATGTTGTAAGCTTTATCCTCACTAGGGTATGCTTATAGTTGAATTAATTATCAATTTAGAGTGATCAATTGCCATGCATGTTTTTGAATGTTGAGCATGCAAATTGGATTTTACCTCATGTGCTAACCACTGGACTACCGGGCCGCCTTCCCAAATTATATTCTGTTATTTAATAATTGCTTAGACATGTTTTTATGTTGATATGTTCTGATTGGCTGTTAAAGTAAGAAAAGCAGGAAGTGGTTTTAGTTACGGCAGTTGTGTTCTCGAACGTGCTACGGTGCAGACGTCCTTTTTTGTCCTTTTAATAAAAACTGCATTAAAAGGATTCCATCTCTCCTTTTGCCGTTCGTAAAGTAGAGCTATCCACTGAAGAACAACGAACCCCTCAATTTACAATACTAACTCCCCTTTAAAATCCCCAAAGTTAAAACACATATCCAACATAAGGTTGTACTGCAACCAGCTGGAGACCTCGTATGTGTGTTATTATTGAAGAAACACCATGATGAATTATGACGAAGTTATTGATTTTTAATCCTGTAATTTATTTTCTTGTCGCTAGTTGCTGTTTGTTGACGGTCCCTGGGCACTGTCCTCTCGTCAACTCTTCATAAGAAACAACGTCAAATTCATCGCTCCGATTACGAGTGGGTGTGTTAAAAATCATCCCAAATCAGATTGTAGCTAATTGGCGAAATCACTGTGATTAGACAGAAGCATTCTTTGTGTTTTAATTATGCATAGTTATTCCGTTATTGGACCGACAACTCCGAATGTGCCAATCTGTTGCATATTTTTAAGGTGGTAGCCATGGCGACGAGACGACAACAGAAAAAGTCAATTGAAAGCCGCTAAGCTAACGAAGCTCAAGACACGACGGTATGTTTTAGTCCGGTATGCGTGTGTACATTATATTGTCGTGTAATAGTATAGATAATTCCATGTATGTTTTGGTGGGGCAAATTCGAGCATTGTTAAGTTCTGACAGCCAGTCACATCGCCATAAAAACAGAAATTAGATCACAGTTTACGGATGTAAATGTTGTATTTCACCAGGTAAACAATCAAATGAGAACCAGAACCAGGAATTCTGCATTTAGATAAAGATAAAAATGAAGGTCTTCATAATTTTCATTGTTGTTCATTTATGATTTTGCATCGACAGTAGTGCATAAGCTAATGAAATGACTTTGGCTTCACAACATATTAAGAAATGTTGGAAGCAGCCAAGTGATTTAGAAATTTGATATCAGATTTTTGGACCAGGCTGCCATTTTGGTGACGCACTCGAAGGGCAAACGAGTCAGTCAACTAACAGGTGAAGTGATGGAGATGCTGGTGGAGTCCAATGAGGAGCAAGCAGAAAATGGAAATGAGCAAGTGCATGAAGCAATACATGTCTCAGCTGCGAGTGATTTCCTGTAAGTGACCGCTCACCTGTCAGACACGGCTGGGTCTTGACCTATACAGAAATCCATCCATGCATTTTTTTGATCCGCTTATCCTCACAAGGGTCGCGGGGGGTGCTGGAGCCTGTAGCACCCCTTTAGCCCTTTTATAGCGCCATCCCCCCTTCCTCTCATGACACACACACACACACACACACACACACACACACACACACACACACACACACACACACACACACACACACACACACGAAAACACCCTTGATCTATATTGCTGTTTGTGTTGATAGTATTTGAGTGTGCAGGAGCTGGATTTTGAGTTGCGAGTGTGTCTCACAGGTCCAGTCCACTCCTTCCTGAGTCATACAAGTGTAATTTCGTGGAGGAAGTCCGGCTGCTGGCCATCGCCGGCAACTTCCAGCGTCAGTATTGTCTTTTGTGTCCCGAACGCAAATCACTGCTGCTCTGCCCCATCAATGAATGCGGCGTCCAGGTAACTGTACCTACAATCATTAGACACTGCCAAAACTGAGGTAAACTCTGTCGCTCTGTCTGATCCCTGTTTGTGTGTGTGTGTGTGTGTGTGTGTGTTTAGAAGTTTGTTTCAACTACTCTGCGCCCCACCATGACAAGCCATCCCGGGCTGCTCAATTGGGAAGGATGTGCTTCGTTTGTGGCCGATTTCCTATCTCTGAATCCTTTGGAGCCACCCGGAGAGCTTGTGAGTGACATACAGAATGTGCTATAAACAGAATGGAATTGTTTTCATACAAGTACAGTGGTACATTGACTTACATGTTGAATTCATTTTGTGAGTAAGCTGACTATCCAATTCATTCTATATCGAATTATGAGTGAGATGCAGAATGCCGCACAGATATTGGGCTATTTGTGTTGCAGTGTCTTAAGCTTGCTCTTAACTCAGAAAACTCGTACGTTGATTATTTCCTAACGTAAGGGAACACTGTAAAGTGTTCAACTTAGACCAGACAAAAAAGGTTTGCTTGCTTACGGATTCAAATGTTGATGCAGAGAACAGCTTGGCTATGTTCACAGCCTACATATTATTACCTTAGGTTTTTTTTATGCAAGTTCCCGATGCGCTGGGGTCGAACGATTTTGAAAAATAATCAAATAGAGCTTTTTTTCCTCAATATTGTGACGGCGATTTAAAATACAGTCAAACCTCGGTTTTCGTACTTAATCCATTCCAGAAGACTGTTCGGAAACCGAATTGATATACCTTTTAAGATAATACCTTTATTAGTCTCACAATGGAGAAATTCCCAATTCACAGCAGCAAAGTTATGAAAGGAAGAAGTAGAAAAACAAAATATAGGATATACAGTCAAACCTCGGTTTTCGTACTCAATCCGTTCCAGAAGACTGTTCGAAAACCGAATTTTTCGAAAACTGAAACCATGTTTCCCATTGGAATCAATGTAAAAAATTTTTATCCGTTCTAAGTCAAGAAAACAACTTTTTTAAACCACTTTTTTAATAATTTCACACCATAAACTGTACACATGTAAAAGGAGAGCAGGTAATATGTAAAATACTGTACAAACAAACTGTAATATGTTTTATTTTCACCAATTTTAACATTAACATAGTAACATAAAAATTGAAGGAAAATCTCTCTCTCTCTATCTGTCGTGGGGCGTGCGCCTATCCCAGCTGTCATCAGGCAGTAGGCGGGGCATTTCGGCATCCCGAACTCCTTCGCCAACACAGACACACCACACCTGACTCATATTACCACTTCCACTTGCTTTCTTTGGTGCCATGATTAGGGGCTGATACACGATGCAAAAATAACAGTCCGATATTACGTAGTTGTCACCAAACACGTCTGCTTTTTAAAAAAATAATCTTTATTGAACAATACAAACTCATCTGCTCACAATGGATGCTACACGAGGAAGCTGTTTCTGTATGATTATTGCATAATAATAAGACACCGGACACCAGAGTGTTGATTATGTGCCGCTGTATTGAAAACTGCCGGCCGTAAACAAACGCACGCACGCACTTCGCCCGTGCTAATCATGGCAAACCATTCTGAAAACAAGTGGGTTTCACTCCCACTAACAGAAGCGTCTCACCAAACACGTCTGCTTTTTTTTATTGAACAATACAAACTCTTCTGCTCATAAAGGACGCTACAGGACACCAGGGTGTTGATTATGTGCCGCTGTATTGAAAACTGCCGGCCGTAAACAAACGCACGCACGCACTTCGCCCGTGCTAATCATGGCAAACCATTCTGAAAACAAGTGGGTTTCACTCCCACTAACAGAAGCGTCTCACCAAACACGTCTGCTTTTTTTTATTGAACAATACAAACTCGTCTGCTCATAAAGGACGCTACAGGACACCAGGGTGTTGATTTTGTGCCGCTGTATTGAAAACTGCTGGCCGTAAACAAACGCACGCACGCACTTCGAGTCGCTATATTCAGTTTAAATTAATCTTTCCTTTTATTATTTATCATTTTATCTGTGGTTTTATTGTTCTTGTTTTGATTATAAAGTGTCCTTGAGTGTTTTGAAAGGCGCTTTTAAATGAAATGTATTATTATTATTATTATTACTTCCTCCGTGCTGCTGGGGCAAACCATTCTGAAAACAGAAGCGTCTCACCAGACACGTCTGCTTTTTTTTATTGAACAATACAAACTCGTCTGCTGAGCTCCGATCACCATAGGCACGACTGTCACTTTTACCTTTGTCCGAGATTTTTCTCGGACAAAGTTAAAGAAATGACTCGGCACACAGGAAAATTGTCTTCAATATCGACGGGAGCGGATCTCTGAGAGCGAACGACGGTTTAGTTGCTCCGCGATCACACTCAGAGCCCCGCCCTCCACAAGTTCGACCCTTTATTGTAACATATGCAAAATACAAGAAAAACTCTGCCCCCGATATTTGCATACCGCACCCCCGGTCCGGCCCCTTGGTTTGAGCTTTGAACCACCGGTACGTTGACACCTTTCAAGGAATCAAGGTCAAGGAATCAAGGTCATCTTTATTGTCAAATATGCTTACATGTGACATGCAGCATAGATGAAATTTCTTTCTCTCACTCCTCCGTGCAATATGCATGCAAACATGCTGTGCATTAAACACACAGCTGAGAAGATAGCAGCTACACTGTATAAAAGACATAATTTACAATCTGAGCGGTATAAACAATATAGACAATATGGACATACAATGGCATAAACAATGGCACTTGTGGCTAATGTGGTAAAGTAAAGTGAGGTAGTGCGTTGTGCAATACGCAATTCGCAATATGCAGATGATGGATAATGAGGGGAGGGTCATAGTCTGTGACAGGAGGCAGGGGTTGGGCAGAGGCAGAGGGTGGGGAGAGCGGGCAGAGCAGGGAGGGAGTTGAGTCTCCTGACCGCCCGGTGGAAGAAACTGTTTTTGAGCCTGCTGGTTCTGGCACGGAGACTTTGCAATCTCCTTCCCGACGGCAGCAGGCTGAAGAGGCTGTGGGATGGGTGGGTGGGGTCACCTGCGATCTGGATGGCTTGGCGGGTCAGACGGGAGTGGTAGTAGTCCACGAGTGGGGGGAGAGAGACACCAATGATCTTCTCAGCTGCTCTCACGGCGCGCTGCAAAGTCTTTTGGCAGGACACAGTGCAAGCACCATACCACACAGTGATGCAGCTGGACAGGATGCTCTCAATGGTGCCTGTATAAAATGTCTGCATGATGGGGGGAGGGGCTCTTGTTCTCCTCAGTTTTCCCTTTGATCTACGCTGAATCAACATGTTGCAGACTTTGCGGACGACAAATGTCGCCTGGGCGCGACGGGTGTTCTCAAATTGTCTTTTGTTGTTCAACCGCTGTTCCCGAATTATTGATTCCCCCTTTGTGACCGAGTCTTATCCTTCTCTCCTCTGTTCGCCCCCCCCTGCATTGACGTGGTAATTGTGGACTTCAATAGCCCTCCGACCGGGTGGCCGGCGCCTTTGCCTTTGTGCATAGGCATTTGGGGGTGCTGGATACGCACCCAAACGTTTAGATGTGCCCAAATTAAATGAAACTTTAAACATGATACAATTTTGTTCATAGATTTCTCTGTCAACCTTCCAGGCTCTCTCCAGCTCCTCTCTAAGCCCTTGGTATTTCTCGAGTTTCTCGTGTTCCTTCCTTCTGATGTTTCCATCACTTGGGACTGCTACATCCACTACAACGGCTTTCCTCTGCCCTTTATCTATGATCACGATATCTGGTTGGTTCGCCATTACCATCTTGTCAGTCTGGATCTGGAAGTCCCACAGGATCTTCGCTCGGTCATTCTCCACCACCTTTGGAGGTGTTTCCCATTTTGACCTTGGGGTTTCCAGTCCATACTCCGCGCAGATATTACGGTAGACTATGCCAGCCACCTAGTTATGGCGTTCCATTTAGGCTTTCCCTGCCAGCATCTAACACCCTGCAGTTATGTGTTGGATTGTCTCAGGTGCCTCTTTGCACAACCTACACCTTGGGTCTTGTCTAGTGTGGTATATCTGGGCCTCAATGGCTCTGGTGCTCAGGGCCTGCTCCTGAGCAGCCAGGATGAGTGCCTCTGTGCTGTCCTTCAGGCCAGCCCTCTCTAGCCACTTATAGGACTTCTAGAGATCATCCACTTCAGTTATGGTCCGGTGGTCCATACCGTGTAGGGGCTTGTCCTCTCATGGTGGTCCCTCTTCCAGCACCTCATCTTCTGTTCCCCATTGTCTGAGACATTCGCTGAGTACGTCATCCGTTGGAGCCTTCTCCTTGATGTATTCATGGAGCTTGGATGTTTCATCCTGGACAGTAACTCTCACGCTCACTAGTCCCCGGCCTCCTTCCTTTCGGCTTGCGTACAGTCTCAGGGTGCTGGATTTGGGATGGAACCCTCCATGCATGGTTAGGAGCTTTCGGGTCTTAACGTCCGTGGTCTGAATCTCTTCCTTTGGCCACCTTATTATTCCTGCAGGGTATCTGATCACTGGCAGGGCATAGCTGTTTATTGCCCGGGTCTTATTCTTGCCATTGAGTTGGCTTCTTAGGACTTACCTCACCCGCTGGAGGTATTTGGCCGTAGCCGCTTTCCTTGTTGCCAGTTCGAGGTTGCCATTGGCTTGTGGTATACCGAGGTACTTGTAGCTGTCCTCAATGTCTGCTATTGTTCCTTCAGGGAGTGAGACCCCTTCAGTGCGGACTACCTTGCCTCTCTTAGTCACCATCCGACTACATTTCTCAAGCCCGAATGACATCCCGATGTCACTGCTGTAGATCCTGGTTGTGTGGATCAGGGAGTCGATGTCCCTTTCGCTCTTAGCATACAGCTTTACGTCATCCATGTAGAGGAGGTGACTGATCGTAGCTCCATTTCTGAGGCCTGTCTTGGCGATAACTTGGCTTAGGGGGTTCAGTCCTATGCAGAAAAGCAGTGGGGAGAGTGCATCACCTTGGTATATGCCACATTTGATGGACACTTGGGTAAGTGGCTTGCCATTGGCTTCAAGTGTGGTTTTCCACATCCTCATCGAGTTCGCAACGAAGGCTCTTAGGGTCCTGTTCACCATATACAACTCCAAGCATTCAGTGATCCTTGTATGTGGCATCGAGTCATAGGCTTTCTTGTTATCAATCCAGGCTGTGCACAGATTGGTATGTCAGGACCTGCAGTCTTGTGCGACTGTTCTGTCAACCAGGAGCTGATGTTTGGCTCCTCTGGTATCTCTACCAATGCCCTTCTGTGCTTCGCTCATGTATTGATCCATGTGTCCACTTATCTTCGCCGCAATGATGCCTGACATGAGCTTCCATGTTGTGGAGAGACGGGTTATTGGCCGATAGTTGGATGGGGCTGCACCCTTTGAGGAATCCTTCATGATCAGGATCGTTCGCCCTTCGGTTAGCCATCCTGGGGGAGTCCCATCCCTCAGCAACTGGTTCATTTGTGCTGCTAGGCGCTCATGGAGTGCTGTGAGTTTCTTCAGCCAGTAGGTGTGGACCATGTCCGGGCCTGGTTCTGTCCAGTTTTTCATATCTGAGACTCTTTCCTGTATGTCTGCCACTGTTATGGTAACTGGGTTCTGTTCAGGGAGGTCGCTGTGCTCCTCTCTCAGGGTCACCAGCCATTGTGCACTGCTGTTATGTGCTACCTCCTTCTCCCATATGCCTTTCCAGTACCTTTCAGTTTTCAGTCTTGGTGGGTCAGCTCTGCTGTTCGGACCCTGCCACTGAGCGTACACTTTCGCAGGTTGTGTTGCGAACAGCCTGTTTATTCGTCTGGCCTCATTCTCTTTCGTGTACCGCTTTAGGCGACTGGACAAGGCTTGGAGCCTTTGTTTGGCAGTTTCGAGTGCTTCAGGTATGGTCATCTGGATGTACCTCTCAGGTATCGGCCTTTTCATCACACCTCTCTGGGCCTCAGTCAATTGACTCACATCTTTCTTAGCCTCCATCCGTCTTTTCCATGGTGGGTAACGTATCTCATTGCTCCCATGGTTGCTCTTATAGCCAAGCATCACTAGGATCACTGATGCTGAAGCGTATATCAGCTCATTGGTTTCCGTGATCATTACGGTAGGGATCGCCCTCAGTGCTGCCTTCACACTGAGACTTTCAGGTGGTACTTCACATAGCCGTTGTAATCAGTTTCTCGGTTGCCCAGCTTTCATTCTCGCCATGATCTTAGCTTTCAGGTCTGTTGCTGCCTCGCTCAGCATTTCATTCATTGGGGCTGGACCCCCAATCTCATCATCTGCATTCATTGGGGCTTGCCTCCCAATCTTTGATATGACCTCCTCCTCTGATCTGGCAGCCTGGGGCCCTTCACCATGGAACCTGCGTTGTACCTCATCAATCTCAAGTTGTGACAGCAATTGCCGTTTGTGAATGTTGTAACACTGAGCTACTAGTTGTTTCGTGGTCAACCGTGACTGTGGGTTTCGAAGTAACCATTTTGCCCACATTCTCTGCATGTAACCCCTCTGACTATAGTTGCTTTAGTAGTAGCTTTCCAACAGAGCCATGTTATCGCATCTCGCCCATCTCCGCTTTGTTCCAGTAGCCCATTTTTCATCAAGGTGCTCTGGTTCCCCAGCACCTGACGCAGACCTTGTTTGGCCGGGCGACGTCTGAGCCGGCATGTCATTTGTTTTATTGTCTCTCATCATTGTATGAGGTAGGCATTAGCGTGAAGGGTCTTGCCCAAGGACCCACACTGGATGGTGTTATATTTATATGTATATATATATATATACAGTCAAACCTCGGTTCTCGTCCAATTCGGTTTTCGACCAAAAATTTCGAGTTTTTTATGCCTCCGATGACGAACAAATTTCGGTTCTCGAACAAACTGAGCGTACTTGAATGCACCATTTGACTCCTCTCGCCCTCCTTACACGAGGGAGTGACGCTTCCTTGGGTAGACGAGGAAGTGACGCTTCCTCATGTTGCTTTCCATTGTGAGCAGACGTGATCAGTAATCATTTTTATTTTAAAAAGAGCGTGGTTTCGGTTTTAGAACAATTTCGGTTTTCGAACATACATAATATACTATAAAGGCAAACAAACCATGAATTAACACAACAGACAGTTTATCTATTTCAGTTCGAGTTGTGAACTTACTTTAGCTTGCAGTTTTTGAGGCATTCACGTTCATGCACACGGCAATTCAGTGTTTTACATAAAACATGAAAAGCATTTCAAAATCCATCCATCCATCCATTTTCCGAACCGCTTTATCCTCACTAGGGTCGCGGGGGGTGCCGGAGCCTATCCCAGCCGTCTTCGGGCAGTAGGCGGGGGACACCCTGGATTGGTTGCCAACCAATCGCAGGGCACACAGAGACGAACAACCATCCACACCCACACTCATACCTAGGGACAATTTAGAGTGCCCAATCAGCCTGCCATGCATGTTTTTTTTTTTTGGAATGTGGGAGGAAACCGGAGCACCCGGAGAAAACCCACGCAGGCCCGGGGAGAAATATGCAAACTCCACACAGGGAGGCCGGAGCTGGAATTGAACCTCTGCACTGTAAAGCCGACGTGCTAACCACTGGACTACCGGGCCGCCGCATTTCAAAATGAGAAACAAAATATTAATACGACATTGCAACTATCCAAACAAAATCCTCTAAAATAATTAGATTAAATGATTAAAACCAAGCATAAGTCTGGATAAATAAAAAGCGTGCAAAGGTGGATGAGAGCAGAATCTAAAGTAGACTCACAAGAATGCTGCAGTAAACACTCATGTTTTCAAATGACAGTTTAAGCAGACCTCAGGTGTTTATGGACTTCAGGGTACTTAAATCGTCCTGAAGCAAAAGGCAAATATCGTTATGTTTGCAGCCCAACAATAAATTTGAAAGAAAGGTCACCATAAAGAATAGTACTTTCAGTTCATCTCTGGGTGTCTTTCCATTTCACCAAAAAAAAATAGTCGAATCTGCAGCCTTAAAAAACTTGTGGGCAAAAATACTGGCAGACACAACAATTTTGCACCATAGTCATTTTAATGGTGTTTATTCTCCCCATCAAAGTGAATGGGAGTGAACCCCATCTTTGAAAGTCTGCCTATATCTCCATCAAAAGAGGAGAAAAAATTGAACCACGAAGGGAATAAAAAGATATGACTGCCAACTTAACCCCAAAGGGCTCAATTTAAACGGAATGTCAGATTGAGAAACTTGAACCACTTAATCACTCTTAGAAATGTTAACTCTATATCCAGAAAACAAGCCAAACCTGTGAAAGAACGAAATAATAGCGTGGCATGTTTTAACTGGGTCTGAAACATAGAGCAGCAGGTCATCAGCATATAACAATTGAATTTCTGAATCTGTCCTTATAATACCATTACAAATAGAAGAGCTCAAGTAAATGGACAGTGACTCTATTGCAAGTGCAAACAGCAGGGCTCTTCAATGAAAAATATCTGACTTGAATGTTGTTGGTGATAATATTGGAAAGGGAGTGCATAAAGAAGGTGTATCCACGATGTAAAGGTCTGAGCAACATTTATTTTTGCTAGAAAAACAAACAGATACTGCCACTCGACTCAATCAAACGTCTTCCCAGCATAGACTAAAATCACGAGTTCAGGCATGGCCGTAAACTCCTATGAAGAGATAATATTTAATAAGCATGAGCATTTTCATCAAGTTTGTCGATGTGTGCCCTGCGATTGGCTGGCAACCAGTTCAGAGTGTATCCCATCAGAAGTCAGATGGGATAGGACTCCAGCATGCCCGCGACCCTCGTAAGGATAAGCGACTCAGACGATGGATGGATGGATGGATGCTTCATCACTGTTGTGGCCAGAAAAGTGACTCAAAGTGTGCGCTTGAGTCAAGAATGTACAGAGCTGCCGCCAGCACATTAGTGCTGCGCTCCATTAGTGTAGAAGAAACCCACTGACCGACTAACAGACTTCAAGACAGGCCTGTAGTAATTCAGTATTCTTAATGTGCTTTTGAAAAGAGAGAATTGAGTCAAATATAACACCGGGATTTTTTGCACAGTCACTTTAATAATCAAGACTCAGTCTGATGTCCCAAAATAGCTGCTGATGATGAACAGGGGCAATAATCAACATCTCGTTTTTTGTCAAGGTGAAGAAGAAAAAAAAAAGGACATCCATTGTTTAATCTGAGCAAGGCTCACCTCTAGATTAGAGCAATTGCGTGGGTTTGTTATTTCTGAAGACGTACATAATTCAGATCAGAATCATCTTTATTGGCCAAGTATGTAGAACACACAAGGAATTTGACTCCGGTATAACACGCTGCATTAGTATCATCGTAAACAAGGACATGACAAATAGTATGAAAAGACATTTCGTAATGTAGTGAACCGTAGTGCGGTAGTACCACCCAGTGACAACTGTGAGACAAAGTGCAAAGTATTAAGCAGAGCTAAAATGATCAGTGGTAGAATACAATACTATAACAGTTGGTGCAGAAAATCATTGAACCATTTTAAAGTGACCAGTAGCAGTATTTGTTTACAAGAAGTGTGCAATTATGCAGATGTCCTTGAGCGCTTTAAAGTGTCTGGTGCGGTGGAGTATAAATCAGTGACTGTTTAGGGAGTTAATGGCTAGAGGGAAGAAGCTGTGTAAGTGTCTGCTGGATTTGGTGCGCATGGATCGGAAGCGCCTGCCTGAGGGGAGTAGCTGGAAAAGGTGGTGGGCAGCGTGCGGTGGATCCAGTAGGATTTTCCGTGCCCTTGTTTTGATTCTTGCAGTGTGCAAGTCCTCAATGATTTTTTCCGCCGCCCTAACTGTCCGTTGAAGTCGGATTTTGTCCATTTTTGTGGCGGCCCCAAACCAAACCGTGATAGAAGAACACAGGATTGATTCGATGACTGCCGTGTAGAACTGACGTAGCACGTCCTGTGGCAGGCCATGCTTCCTCAGCAGCCTCAGGAAGTACATCCTCTGCTGGGCCCTTTTCAGGATGGAGTTGATGTTGACCTCCCACTTCATGTCCTGGGAGACTGTGATTCCCAGGAACTTGAAGGTCTCGACGGTTGACACAGGGCAGTTGGACAGTGTGAGGGGCAGCTGTGGTGAAGGATGTTTCCTGAAGTCCACGATCATCTCTACAGTCTTGAGCGTGTTCAGCCCTAGGTTGTGTCGGTTGCACCAGAGCTCCAGCTGCTCCACTTGTTGTCGGTACGCAGACTCGTCGCCGTCTTTGATGAGACCGATGACCGTGGTGTCGTCTGCGAACTTTATGAGTTTGACAGCCGGGCTTGTTGAGGGGCAATCGTTTGGGTATTATCATGACAGTGAATAAAGTTCTATTTACGTAAAATATTACCGAGCGGAAGTATGTAGATGCTAAACAGGAGCGGGCGAAGTACGAATTCTGCAGGATTCCACATGTCTGCAGGATGACAAATTCTGAAGTTGTATTGCCAGAAAAACGGATTGGATTGCATGGTGCATCTGCTCTGGGAGCTACAAAATAAACCAAGAAAGTGCTGAGCCTGAAATACCAACACACATTTCGAGGTGTTCGCGTCGTTAAAATGGTGTAATAATAGTATTGAGGAGGTGTCCATAGCTCAGATCAGTTGTCATTTTTGCAAAGGGACGTTTCAGTAGAGTGGTCAGCCCTAAATTTACACAGACTCTGGGTTGAATTATGGCTGCATCAATAAGGTTTGATTAACAGCAAGCTTAAATGTTTCCGGTACAGTGCAAGAGGAGGCTGAGCCTTACTGCCCTGATGCCCTGCCCAAACGTGTTGAATCTCCTGAGTAAAAAAATTGTGAATTGAGTGAAGGGAGCTAATGGAGGTGGCCTGCTATAGCGTTAGCATTGCCACTGTGTCAAATTGTGGGTTGTTTTTCATGAGCCCGGTTTATTCTGGAGAAATAGGTGGCTGTAACTAAAACGAGAGCTTCTTTGGATTTCAACAAGCTCCATGCCTGACCGAAGTCCTCAAGTTTAATCGCACAACATTTGCGCTCAATCTTTCGACATGACTGTCACACAAAGTTTGCAGAAAGGCTCTTTGGACGAGTTTTAAATCTTAATGGTGCTATGGAATCAAGGGTGTTTTACAGAATAGCAATGACATCTGTTGTGACCGTCGAACCAATGTAAGTTGGAAAGGAAGCGTTGCCAGAGTCAGTAACTCAGTGAGCACGATAGTGATTGAAGAACAAATGTTGCAGCTGTTATAGTTTTCTTTGTTGTCAGGACGATGGCCATGAGCCAAGACTTCACATTTTATAAAGTAATGGTCAGACTAGCAGTGGTATACGGTCATATGGCGTATTGACATTGCTAAGCCCCAAGTCAATACCAAATCTAAAGTATTACCAAATTTTATGTGTCTTTTATCTGCATGAAATCAAACGTATCAATTATTTTTGGAAATGCCCTGTTCTGTGGTGGTTCTAATCCACATATGTCAAAGTGCCGGCCCGCGGCAATACTACATTTCCCACAATAAAGCGGCCAAGCAGTGGCCGCTTTACTGTATTTCAATATTCATTAGTGCAGCAGTCGTTCGCATAACAGTGACGTTAGCTTTCAGTACCCATCAAAAATGGCAAAACGGAAGGTGGACACTGAGAACCGGAGGTTTCAAACAAGGTGGGAGTCGGAGTACATGTTTACGGACATAGCTGGAAAACCTGTGTGTCTTCTGTGTGGAGAAAGTGTATTGAAAGAGTGTACTGTAATCTGAGATGACATAATGAAACGAAACACGCGAACACAAACAAGAATATGGACATGGAACAAAGGCTACAGAAGGTTGAGGAATTAAAACGACGCCTCAAATCTCAACGGGCTCTGTTCAAAAAAGCCAAATCACAAAGCCAGGCTGCTGTCACGACCGGCCGGTTTTATTGTGGCAGAAGAGATCGCTAAATCAGCCTGGCCGTTTACGGAGGGGGATTTCATTAAAAACTGTATGCTTACAGTTTTTAACGAAATTTGCCCCGAAAAAAAGCAACTCTTTCTCAAACCTGAGCATGAGCAGAAACACCATTGCCTAGCGAGTAGAGCAGTTGTCCATTTGAGGTGGGTTAAATTTGAGTACGCTGTTTTCAGGTGCTACACCGGTGTAACTTTGCACATGTGACCGCTCTACTGGGGCAGCGCCGGAGCAAATGTTGCCGTGTGAACGCCCCTTAAAAGAGCAGCTTGAGAAACGGAAAAGATAACATCGCATATTCCTTGGCTGTGGATGAGAATGCTTAAGTTTCTGACGTTGCCCGGTTGTCAATTTTCATCCGCGGAGTGGACTCCAGCCTCAGCGTGACAGAGGAGTTTTTGGCTTTACATCCTATGCATGACACAACTATAGTGCATGAAAAGATATAGCAGTGGGTGCTGCGCAGTTTGCCCGTTTCCTCCCCGACACAATGGCCCAGCTGCGCATCCAGGCTGCTCAAACGTTGTCGATGTTTGGCAGCACATGCCTGTGTGAACAACTATTTTATTTTTTTTTTTGATGAAGCTGAACATAACATCACACAGAAGTCGACTTACTGCTGAACACCTTCACTCAATTTTGAGAATTTGCTCAGCTCAGAGCCTGACCCCAAATATTAATGAAAAGATGAGACACCACCAAGTATCAGCCTCAGCCTCAAAGAAGTGAATACAGGATTACTGTGCAATCACATACTGTATGTATGTAAGAGTTTTTACTCAGTTCAAGTTTAAAAACTGAAAGTATAATATTTGCTTTAACTGCATGTTACTTCTCCTTGAAGAAAGTGTTGTTTTTGGTTAATACATTTTTGCACTTTATTTTAGTGTATTTCAATCCAATTATGTTTTAAAAATATTTTATTCCAGTGAATGATCGAAATTTGCTATTATTTGGTTGTCTTTGAATTTAGCCTACTTTTGCCAAGTAAAGTTTTCTGAATCTGAATATTTATGGTGCCTTGAATAATACCGGCTTCTTTCATTCATGTTATGGGTATTTTTATCCATCCATCCATCCATTTTCCGAACCGCTTCATCCTCACTAGAGTCGCGGGGGGACCGGAGCCTATCCCAGCCGTCTTCGGGCAGTAGGCGGGTGACACCCTGAATTGGTTGCCAGCCAATCGCAGGGCACACAGAGACGAACAACCATCCATGCTCACACTCATATCTAGGGACAATTTGGAGTGCCCAATCAGCCTGCCATGCATGTGTTTGGAATGTGGGAGGAAACCGGAGCACCCGGAGAAAACCCACGCCGGGGAGAACATGCAAACTCCACACAAGGAGGCCGGAGCTGGAATTGAACCCGGTACCTCTGCACTGTGAAGCCGACGTGCTAACCAGTGGACTACCAGGCCGCCGGGTATTTTTATACAAGGGAAATTTGTTTTTTGTGCATGTTGAAAATTAAAGTTTGACAGAGCCATAAGAAAATGTTGCTTTATTATCTGATCATATTAGAATGTATTTGTTAGGTTTTCAGTCGATTAAATTTGGTTCAATAAACTATATGTGGTAATTGATAAATTTTTCAATGGACATTCGATCAGTCCGGCCCTCGGCTTGCGCAAAGTTTTTTATTTGGGAAATTCTTATGAATATTCAAGTCACCCATCTGAAGTATATTATCATGAGTCACCATGTCAGCCACAAGCTTAGAAAATTCAAATAAAAAGGCCAAAATAAGGGCCAGGGAGACGGCAAGTTATGGCTTGATTAAACAGCTGTGGATTGCCTAATGAGAACTTCAAATGATTTAAGGGAGAAATTCAGAGCAGATTCGAAAATAAGGGGCGACACCCACACCGTTCTTACAAGGAAGAGCAAAATGTGAACTCACACATATTTGGAGGAGAGGCCTCATTTTGAGGTAGAAACTCTTGCTAAGATTATGGTCTCTCATGACATCATTAACTAGCAAGGCTTTTGAGGCGCATGTTCTTAATATTCAAATATTCATAAGGCTGAGTTTCAATAAAGTAGGCTGATCCGAGCTATTTGCCATCGACTGATTGCGTTGCCTGAGTCTCACACTGTACTTTAAGTGACTAATGGCGTGGCCGAAGGTTAATACCGTAGTTATTTGTTGCCTCGCGAGTACGATTACTGGGAGCAAACACAGTGTCATCGATAAAACTGTCATGATTCGGTTTGAGATCAACAGGTGGCACTGTAGGGCTCCCCCTGCAGCTGCACACCTGTTGGTCGTTGGGTAATAAGTGGCATAAAAGGACTCCTGCCCAACCACTCGGTGTCGGGTCATTGTTGCTTTTTGCTACTGTCATGTTTGTTTGTTTGTTATGTTTAGATAATGTTTTTGGTATTGTTTCTGTTATTGATAGTTTTGAGCTTCAGTCATGGTTTATTTGTTTGATACTTTGGACTTTGTTTGTTTAGGATTTAGTTTGCTGTGTTTTATTAATACAATCTTTCAACTACACCCTGCTGCTCCCTCTTGCCTGCTTTTTGGGGTCCACCACCACCTTACAACGTGACAAAAACCAACCTATGTCTATCTATCTATCTATCTATCTATCTATCTATCTATCTATCTATCTATATATATATATATATATATATATTAGAGCTGCTCAGTTTAGCGCGTTATTATCGGCATTAATTTAAAATAATTTTTAACGTGATTAAATTTTTTTCTCGCCCAGATTAATGCGGCACACGTCACAGCGGATTTTACATTGCTCTATAAATAAACCGGAAACAAAACAACAAGCGCGCTATCATTTTATTTCATGTGCAATATGAGTCCTGTGTGCGACATAAGCTTCAGTCCACACTACCACTACTGCTGCTGTTGTTGTGTGTTGTGTTTTGTATTTATCAAACCGTTATTTTATTCTATTTTATTTTTTTATCTATTTTTTTTTTTTTACGAAATGCACTAAGGAGTGGCACCCAAATTTCGTTGTAAAGCTTATACAATGACAATAAAGTCCACGCCCATGTCTGTTTTGCCAGCCATGGCAGCGCGAGACACCGAAAACGGATACTTAAAGAGTTTATGAATGGAAAGTTTACTTTTAAAAAGTTGCCAGATTGTGTGCGTGCGTGTAAAGGAAAAGGTCACAAGGCCAGGAACATCGTTAACCTACTGTACGTAAACAGTAACTCTGCTCACATTAATTTATGAATACAACTATTTACTTTCCTGCTACCGCCTTCACTGGGCTGCAATTTTTGGGGCACTTTGAATAACCAAACACATTTGAATAATGTTCTGCGTTTCCAAATGGTCTTGAGTGAAGCATCACGGATGGAGCATATTTCCCAACACGCCCACATTGAGGAAACGGGAATTCTGGTGTCTCATTAATTTTGTCAAACAAGCAAAAAAATATAGACAAAATATTTGGAGTAGGCTGCAAAAAACAAAATCTGACTGTAACGGGCTCTTAAGACCGTAGAGAGGATAATCTGTTGCTCCACTACCCACTCTTGACAACTTGCTTGCTGCAAGAACTAAGATGAAGGCGGGCAAAATTGTGTACTTTTGTGTTACGTCATGAATGTTTTCCAGTGACCAGAGACAAATTTCTTGTGTGATTTTTACATACTTGGCCACTAAAGAGGTTTTTGATCGTGATTCTGGAAAAAGTGGGTATGATGAGTGAGCCCACATGTGCGGGAAAAGTTGAGCCTTTCACCTGCCGTGACACCCCTTGTTTAATGTATGGATATTGAGCCCTCTCACTGGGAAGTTTGGGTAAACCCTTTCAGCAGGGAAAGTGTGGCTGTTAAGCCCCTTTCATCGTGAAAAGTGTGAGAGTTGAGCCTGTTGAAAAAGTGGGGTTGTTGGGAAAGATTGCCTCAAAAAAAAAAATCTCTGTTGAACCCTTTCATTGGTAAAGGTTTGTGTGTCTATGTGCAGCCCAGGTTCTTGTTCTCTGCCACCTCGGTGTTACGTAGTCAGACAGCGACATGTTTCGAGTATGCCGCATTACTGTGCAGTCTGCTGCTGGGCGCCAACTACGACGCTTACTGTGTTAGTGGATACGCTAGCAAGGAGATGTGTCTGCTAGACCAAAGACTGCAAGACTGCCCCCTGCTGGATGCACAGGCAAAGGTACTAAAGTCTGGTCAGCATGTGTGCATGATGGGACACCGAGCTCTTGTTGGTGTGGTGCAGGCTGCATCCTCTGACTTGCCGGCCGACATTGAGCCTGGGCTGAGATTTCAGCGCGAGCCCAAGAGTCGTTTCTTGACGCAACAGGCCAAGAAGAAACAGCAAGAGGCCGAAGCCAAAGCCAAGCAACAGGAGGTAACATAAAAACACATATCAGTGAGACTTAGCTTGTGCGTTTACAACATTTGATCCGAGCAGGAGATTCCGCAGCCACCTGCCGACCCCCTGCAGGGTTTGCGGGTCCACTGTTGGGTACTGGTGTTGGCTGGGTGCCGCAGCATCCAGGAAAACTTCTTTGTTGACCCGCTAACAGGAAGGAGCTACAGCACCACGTCTGCGCATTTTCTGGGCGTCGAGAGTGTGTGGAACAACCTGAACTACTATGTCAACATGCAGGACTGCAAGGATGGCTGTGCTGTAAGTGTCGAAAACCTCTATGGCCTGCAAGGAAATCCTTTTGAACTGGTGTAAAAAGTCCAAAACAGTTTTCAAACGCCATGATTTTTATATACAGTCAAACCTCGGTTCTCGACCAATTCGGTTTTTGACCAAACATTTTGATTTTTTTATGCCTCGGATGACGAACAAATTTCGGTTCTCGAACAAACTGAGCGCACTTGAATGCACCATTTGGCTCCTCTCGCCTTCCTTACACGAGGAAGTGACGCTTCCTCGGGTAGACGAGGAAGTGATGCTTCCTCGTGTTGCTTTCCATTGTGAGCAAATTTGTTCAATAAACATTTTTATTTTAAAAATAGCGTGGTGATGATCAGTATCCTTTTTAATTTTTTGTTTTCGATTGGCAGTTAAAAAACGAAAGAACGAATGATACACGGATTACCAAGATTTTTGTTTTGTTTTTTTGATTTTGCGGAGCATCAGTCAACCCCCTGACCCTGAGAAAGGAGCACAACAACCTCCCTGAACAGAACCCAGTTACCATAACAGTGGCAGACATACAGGAAAGAGTCTCAGATATGAAAAACTGGACAGCACCAGGACCGGACATGGTCCACACCGACTGGCTAAAGAAACTCACAGCACTCCATGAGCGCCTAGCAGCACAAATGAACCAGTTGCTGAGGGATGGGACTCACCCAGGATGGCTAACCGAAGGCCGAACGATCCTGATCATGAAGGATCCCTCAAAGGGTGCAGCCCCATCCAACTATCGGCCAATAACCTGTCTCTCCACAACATGGAAGCTCATGTCAGGCATCATTGCGGCTAAGATAAGTGGACACATGGATCAAGACATGAGCGAAGCACAGAAGGGCATTGGTAGAGGTACCAGAGGAGCCAAATATATATATATATATATATATATATATATACACACACACACACACACACACACATTCATCCATCCATTTTCAGATGCACTTATCCTCACAAGGGCCGTGGGGTGTGCTGCAACCTATGCCAGCTGTCTTCAGGCAGTAGGCGGGGGACACCCTGAACTGGGTACACACAGGCGAACAACCATGCCCAGTCAAATAAGCAACATTTGGACAGGAGTGAAGTTAATAATGGCAACAGTCTTTTGAAAACTAAAAATGTTTAATTGATGAACCACCACAAATGATTCTGGAGAAAATAACATGTAATTCAAAGCTGTAACTCTTCTCCAAACTCATTTGCTTTGATAATGCAAGTTAAGGAACATAATCACGCATGAGCACCACTCCATTTGCAAAATCTCGTAAAGTTCTTCTTAAGTTCTTCCTCTTGAGTGTCATATGACTCTGGAATGCCAGCATCTTGAGATGGGGGTTCCTTGAGGCTTGTGTCAGAGGCCCTGGATTGGATCTGGTACAATCCGAAACGACTCTCCTCCAAGGGGTCCGGACCCCCAAGTGAGCCTCCTCACCCACGGCGACGCGGAATCGCGGGGAGGCGGGGGTTCCGTTAAGCCGATGCTGAGAAAGACGCCCCTGAGTTCTCACTGCCTTTAATTTTACAAAACCAACCCAGTCTGAATCCTTATTAAATTCCCAAATAGTAACCGGTCCAGAATTGGAGAAGAAATAACGGACGTTTTGTTTTTATAGCAGCTCTTTCTCATTTTTCCTCTGTTGCAATTGTCAACCACTCAGGTAAAATTCAATAGTCCTTGTGAGGACCATTTGGGTTCGTTCGGCATGCCGGAGTAAAATATTTCAAGTAACACGTTCAATGATGGTTACCGCGACCCGATGTTAATGCTTGTTCGCCGCCGTTTGTTCATCATTAGAGGTTGAGTGGTACATGCTTTAAATCATGAAATGACTGAAGTGGACGTGAATACATTTTATAAAATTTATTAAAATAGATCAAAATGACAATCATTCTGATAATATTCATTCATCAACCGTAAAACCGCGACTCACGAGGAATTCACAGTAATCATGAACATCACTAAATCATTGAAGTGATGATGTAGCTTAAAATCCAAATGATTGGATGATGAAACCAAATGAAGTGGAAATAAAAAGAGAATATGACAAAAAGGTTATAAAATGAATAAATGCGATTAAATAATAATCTATCTTGATGAGCCTGGAATGGTCGTGCCTAACACACCTGTTTTCTGTATATTGAAAATCGGAAATAAGATCTAATTATTCAAGACCAGAATATTAAAAAGAATTTAATTTCGGTTAGTTGCTCTCTCGAGGGCATAATTAGGTTATTAGTTTTCTCACCAAAATAGTAGTATTGTGGTATCCTAATCTCATAAGGCATTTTCCACAGCATGGAGAAAAATCCTCTTTGAAGAGTCAAGAATAAAAATGAATAAAAATCAAGTGTCTGAGCTTACTCGTAGTCGCCCTTTTAATTGAGATAAAAATTGGAAAAAAGACAAATGTGATGATCCATGCTGAGTCCAATTGCTCTCGTCTGTGACAGAGAGTTGTAAAAAAGAAAAAAGTCCTTCGTGCCTGCTCGCTGCTGGAGTTGGAGTCAAGCTCGCAGGGGTCCGATGGGCTGGAGGCAGAGCCTCCTCCACGGAGGAGAGAGCCCAAAGGCTCCTCCAAAATGCCCCGCTAAAAATCTCCTCGAAATCTCCACCGCGTCTCTCTCCGCAACTCCTTTTAAAGCCCTGTATGTAGGGCTAAGGTCATCTCTCCTCCAGATGGTGGGGTCATGATGACCTGCCCTGATCTGACCTGCATGTGCTGATGAAAGATATTTTTAGTTTGGTACATCTGGTACTTTCCGCTCATTTCTGACTCGTGCCCTGATCTGACCTGCATGAGCTGATGAAAGATATTTTTAGTTTGGTACATCTGGTACTTTCCGCTCATTTCTGACTCGTGCCGTGGTCAGTCACCGTGCAGATGGTGCAGGTCATGATGACCTGCATGACTGAGTATCTGACCTGGACGTTGCTTGGATGCTTGAAAGCTGCATGCATCTTGGCAGCCTGCCAAGTATGTTGGTACTTTCCGGATGTTCCGCTTGGATGCTTGACAGCTGCATGCATCTTGGCAGCCAACCAAAACATCCCTTTGTTCCGGTCATCTAGGGACATCGTCCCAATACCTTATTTAATGGTTGGGCACTTTTACCTCTCTCGGCTCACTGATAATAATAATAATAATAATACATTTTATTTGTAAGCGCCTTTCAAGACACCCAAGGACACTTCACAATCAGGAACAAAAACTTTAAAACAATAGTCATTATACACCAAATATAATGATTATTATCATATCTATGCAGCATAAAATATAGGATATCACATATGCGTATTCACGTTGATACATCGTCTCCCTTGCAATCAACAGGTTTTGTTCTTGTCAGGTTCTTCATCAGGAGACATCATTTGGGAGTAAATGACATCTACCGGCAATATCTTACACAAAGCAGTTTCAAAGCGTTTGTTATCATAATACGAACTATTCTACTTTAACTGAATAATACCATGTTGTCATTTCATTAAAACATTAGAAGAAATAAAAGATCATAAAACAACAGTTACAATAATTCTGTAAAACTGTATGATCAGTTGTAAAGCACATCTTATGCATTACCTTTTGTTAAACATTTGTTTAAGGCATATTTTAAAGGCATTGACTTTGGTATGTTCGATTTAACCATATTTAATTTCTATACTGTACTCTGTAAATGGACCTGTTGCGAGCTGACGAGAGCTCAGTGGACAATTTGTTCTGACGTCATCTAGCAGTCAAATTGGATAATGCATCCTTAGGCTGAATTTGAGTCTAGTTTTTTGGGTCAATTTCATATTTAACTTTAACAATTGTACTTTTGTGTCTGTGTGTGTCTTTACATGTGGGTGTGTGCAGGAGCTGGTATATGATCTGCATGACATCAAATTGTGGGAGCCTGTCCTGTTTGGTGTCATCAGTAAAAGACAACTGAGCATAAACCTCCTCAAGAGGAAAGAGATGAAAATGATGGGCATGACTTGGGTATGTGGTCTGTGTGTGTGTGGGTGTGGGTGTCTGTATTGTGCATGCATGCATGCATGTATGAGGCAAAAAAAAGATGTAAGAATGTGACACTCAAATACAAGAAAATGGAGACACAAGATTTTCAGAATGTAACACGAAGTACCAGCTCAAAGAAAAACATTGTGAAGATGTTTGTGTCAAGGAGGAAGAAGAGGAAGAGGAGGCCCGTGTCTTTGAGATGCCAAGATCCTGGGTCACTTCAATTAACATTTCCAAACAAGGTAACCAATGTCTCATTCCTCAAACAGTGCCGCGTGTTTGACAATTTTGACATGTTTAGTTCTTATTGAAAATAAACCACATCATGATGGGAGACATCTCCATTAACAATGAAGGTTGCTTCATGCAGCAGTCGGGAACCTGGGGATTATTCTGAATTCAAAACCATCAATCCAATCCCACATCAATCCTCCATAAAGTCAGCCTTCTTTCACCTTAAAAACATCTTCAAAGTCTGCTTACACTTCACTGACTCTATTGCCAAGATCCTTATCCACTCACTCCTTGTGTGGACAAGTGCAACTGAGTCCTGCCGAGCAAAGTCATGAACAGGCTCCAATACGTCCAGGACTCCTGCTAGTTCTAACCTGCTTGAAGCCTTACCAGCTTCCGAACTGTCTTCAAATTTATCTGAATGATCGATAGATCCCTTCACACTTAGCCCTACCGTATGGTACATCCCCACCCTTGTTCCATTCCACACCTCTTCCTGGAAGCTGCCCTCATCTGACGCTGGCCTTCTCCCATCCCCAAAACAGATTTCCCAAATTTTCAGATAGTGATTCAACAAAGTACTATGCATAACAGTTGTGTTGATCAAGTTACATGTTCACGTAGGAACTGTTCCTGTAAATCACCTTAAGAACTCTCTCATCCATGGACGTCTGAAGTCCATGGACCGTTTACTCCTGGAAGTCATTTGAGCATTGTCCCTCAGAGTTGCTGTTTGGAAGTGTACTGTGCGAGTAATGGCTTGCATACTGTATATTTAGGCTGCAATTTAAGATTATTTTATAAATCTATTAATCTGTTGAGGGCAGCACGGTGTCCCAGTGCTTAGCACGTCGGCCTCACAGTGCAGAGGTGGTGGGTTCGATCCCAGCTCCGGCCTTCCTGTGTGGAGTTCTCCCCGTACCTGCAAGGGTCTTCTCCGGGTACCCCCGTTTCCTCCCACATTCCAAAAACATGGATAACAGGCCAAAAACATGGATAACAGATCAATGGGAACACTCTAAACCTCGGTGTGCGTGTGAGCGTGTGTGGTTGTTCGTCTCCGTGTGCCCTGCGATTGGCTGGCAACCGGTTCAGGGTTTTTATTTCCATCCCTTTTTTCAAAAACAAAACATTATTTCAAATTGACAGTGCAGAAAATGCACAAACTAATTTTGATATGTAACAGATTTTGATCCCTAACATGTCCGAAAATAGACAAAAATGTTCACAAACACAGTCTGCTTTCATGCAGGACTACAGAAGTCTGAGAAAATTAATATTAATATTATTAATATTATTAATATTATATATATATATATATATGTGTGTGTGTGTGTGTGTGTGTGTGTGTGTGTGTGTGTGTGTGTGTGTGTGTGTGTGTGTGTGTCTGTGAGCGAGTTCTCTTGTTTTCAATAGGATCTCTGTGGAGAATGTGTGGCCAACAGTAAACGACCGTCAAAGGCAGCGTCCAAATTCACAGACTGCATCCTGTGAAGGCTGCATTTTCGGCCACATAACGTCACTTTCACCGTGACTTGACTGCACGTGCTTTCCAAATCCGAAAATGATTATTCGCAGACTGGGTCCTTCAGTGCATAAACCGTGGGAAACTTGGACATGTTTAATGTGAATTTGGACAGCACATGCAATCGCGTTCCAATGGAATTTACATCATGCGACCATCGAAAGACACAGCCTGTGAATAATTTGGACACACCCATAGAGTTAGAGAGAGAGAGAGAGAGAGAGAGAGAGAGAGAGAGAGAGAGAGAGAGAGAGAGAGAGAGAGAGAGAGAGAGAGAGAGAGAGAGAGAGAGATACGTGCTTTACAGTGAGTGAGTATGTGATACAAATCATGTGAGATGGAAACACGGTATATTTTGTCTATTTCTTTTAATGTTTGAGTCAATCTGTGTTTTAGTTTTCACAGTATGTCCTTAAGTAGAGTAGTTATAGTGTTTGTGTCGCCAATGCACATGACATACTAGTTAGTACAAGTAAAAGGAGAAGATCTGTCGGTCCTAAAGTTACAAACAGTAATTTTAGTAGTGGTGAACTGTAATTGAAGCAGTGACGAAATGTTATTTCGTGATGACAGTAGTGCAGTTAAAATAACACTGATAGACTGACGTTTACAATTTGGTTCGGCTTGAAATAATAAAGCGTCACATGTTCTCAGTGTTGTTGACGGCAGAGTACTGTTGGCCTTTCTCCCCTTCTGCCCCGAGCAGTTACAGCTGTCTTATAAATTTGGAACACAGTGAATAAATGACAGTAATCCACACAAAAGCCTTCATAGCCCAAGAGAGACACTGCACATGTCAGCAAACTTTATCAAATAAATCCTGCACTCATAAAACTTTTTTAAAATTGAAACATGACACACGTGTCATGACATATTTATTGAACTGGTGGTCTCTTAAGGAAATGAAATTTGCCTTCCTGCAGAAATTTGAAGATGTACTGTTTGTTCCTTTTGTTGCTTTTGGGGTGGAGGCCTGTTCCGTATTTGTTTTCATGTGACAAAAGTCAATCATGGCATGCTGCAGTGAAGTGTTGCGTGGCATTACGTTGTAATGTTTTCTTTTTGTGTTCAGACTTGGAGGCTCGTTGGCCAGGAGGCAGGAAGTTGACTCGCTACAAGAAAGCAGAACTGGAGAGGTTTGCACCTTCCCTACGATTGGACGGTCTGGTGACCCGATTGAGCATCTTCAAGGACCTGGACTGTGTGTGCATACACGCAAAGTGCATGTGTGATGATGCCATCGCTTGTGTGTCTACTGTAAGTGTGTGTGCGTGTGTGTGAGTTTGTGTGTATGTTTTGTCAGGTACAGAGGTTTTGACAGTCAAGGAGTGGTACCAGGACAGGAATGACCACCTAAGGGAGCGAGAAGTCAACAAACTGACAGGCATCACCACTGAGCGCTTCATACCAGGACGACACTTTCACCTCTTATGTAAGTTCTTACATCTATCTCACACACACAACGACCATCACATGATCTTTTACCACTGTGCGACTTCTGAGAGAATCAAGCAGAGGCAGACAATCAACTCAACTGTATTTATAGAGCACTTTCAAACAACCACCGCCGAATACAAAGTAAAATGCTGAGTCAAAAGTCAAAGAATAAAAATCCGTTTAAGATGCATTTTAAGGATGGGCTGCAAGACAATACACAACGAAACCTACATGGGCGAAAATACTCCCTAGTGTGAAAAAATATTCATGCATTAACACCATTCCTACTCTCCTGCCCCCCATACAATGAAAAAAACCGTGTTGTGTTATACAAAATCTTTTTCTCTGCTCTTGCCTCACCAAGAGATTCACTACAACGAAGTTTAATCCAACAGCGACCTCTACTGCTTCGTTCGGAAACGGCAAAAGCAACCACCAGTGTGACACTGGTTTACACAGCTCCGAGTTTCCTGAATGCAACATACTCATAGCTGCTCTGCCATTGGCTTACCGAGCATCGTCCTGACCTCCGATTGGCCAAGAGGGACCTCACTATCTATGTGTGTAGATACTGTAGCTAGATCCGTGGAAGATAAAGTGGAATGCATCCGATTAGCTGCTCAGAGTAAATTCCTTGTGGCTCGACGGACAGTCAAATAAACAAACGTTTCCTGGAATGCTTTACTTGTTATCATGCTACAAACCTTACGCTAACTGCAGCGCTAATTAGAGAGAAGGCGAGTTCCATCGCGCAAACTATGGCCAGAATCAGAATCAGAATAATCTTTATTGGCCAAGTATGTAGAACACACAAGGAATTTGTCTCCGGTATAACACGCTGCATTAGTATCATCATAAACAAGGACATGACAAATAAGTGTGGAAAACTAAGTATGGAAGGACATTTCGTAATGTAAGTGAACCGTTGTGCGGTGGTACCACCCAGTGACAACTGTGAGACAATGTGCAAAGTATCAAGCAGAGCTAAAGTGATCAGTGGTAGAATACAATACTATAACAGTTGTACAGTTGGTGCAGAAAATCATTGAACCATTTTAAAGTGACCAGTAGCAGTATTTGTAGTACAAGAAGTGTGCAATTGTGCAGATGTCCTTGAGCATACCTGTATGCGTATAAGTTATGGTGTCACCAGAGGTTCATCTCCTACAGAATGTTTTCGTGTAAACATGAGGATTCCGAGTGAGAGGGTGCTGTTGGCGGTTATTCTGGATTCATAGAACCATCGTTACAATTGGTCTGAACAAAGTAAGTGCATCCCAAAAACGCAAACTCAGATAAATGACGAGAACAAAAATATATTTATTATCGAAAAGCGAGAGACTGACAAAGTAGTAACAGAAATCGCTGGCGACAAAATCCCAGGTAAATCAATTGTGTCAGATTTTGCTTACCCGCAGGACTGAATCGAGAAATTGTCCTGATTGGCTCTCCTCGAACGGGCTGAAACCCCCTTTTATCCCCCACCTGCGGCAATGCCGAATCACGGCTTGTTATTAGCCGATTTTGAGAAAGACACGCCTAGGGTCCTTACCGTCTTTAATTTTACGAAGCCAATCCGGGCTACCTTCCTTTATCTTATCGCCAATGAATAACCGTTGCAGAATTAGAAATTAATAAATGACCACTTTGTTTTGAAGGCGGCTCTTTCTCATTTCGTCTGGTGCTGTTGTTAAGGACCCAGGGAATTTAATAATCCTTGTTTAGGATCATACGGATTTGTTTGTATTTTATGCCGGAGTAAAACATTTTAATTAACTGTTTCATAGATGGATAACATGACCCGATGTTAATGAGGTCATAGCCGTTCATTCAGTGAAGGAGGTTGAGTGGTACATGAATTAAATCATGAAATGACTGAGGTAGATTTTATAAGATTTATTAAAATGACAATCATTCTGATAATACAGTCAAACCTCGGTGTTCATACTTAATCCGTTCCAGAAGATTGTTCAAAAACCGAATTGTTTGAAAACCGAAACCATGTTTCCCATTTGAATCAATGTAAAAATGTTTAATCCGTTCCAAGTCAATAAAACAACTTTTTTTAAACCACTTTCTTTTTTACAATTTCACACCATAAACTGTACAAATGTAATAGGAGAGCAGGTAATATGTAAAATGCTGTACAAACAAACTGTAATATGTTTAATTTTCACCAATTTTAACATTAACATAGTAACATAAAAATTTAAGGAACATCTCTCTCTCTCTCTCTCTCTCTCTCTCTCTCTATCTGTCACGGGTGTGCACCTATCCCAGCTGTCATCAGGCAGTAGGCGGGGCATTTTGGCATCCCGACTCATATTTTGCGACTCAGATTTCTGATCACAAATTAAAGCCTGTCTTTTGTAACGAAATCGAAGTTGAGCAAGACTGTATAAACATTTACATCTTATATATTTCTGTTTCTGCAGACGGTACATTAACCGACAATTTTCCATCATTGACGGATTTTTTAAAAAAGTTGATGGGGAAAGTTTAAGGTCGTCCGTCATTTTGACGGGTTGAAAATTGGGCCATACACCACAGCAGCAGTGCTTGCCCGACTCGAGAACAGACCTACTTGCGGTGTCGGAGTACCGAACATGTTCTCAACCTCACGGAGTCCGGGTGTCTTTTAACCCGCCCGAGTCTCGTGTGGCCTGTGGCCTCGGGCGGGCGACGGGGGCGGCCGCCGTTGGCGGCAGGGGCGCCCACCCTGCCCTCCGAGACGATAAAGCTGCGGATCTTTGTGCTCAACAACAACAACAACAACAAAAAAGCAGCAGTGCTTCTAGCGCTGCACTTTAAGAGAGAGAAGCACAGAGACAAAGAAGAACAATGACGGGTGGATAATAGAGACAGGAAGGAGTTCTTTGAATTGTCATTGCAAAAGTTTAGTACAGTACGTGTTGTGATGAGGCGACTTCTGTTTTTTTGCGAACCAAGCACTCACGTGGCCAAAACTATTCACGGCCTCAAAACAAAACAAAAAAAAAGTCATCGAGAGAGAAGCCCGGCCCGACCCGAAGCAATGATTGACATTTTAGGTCCGACCCAAATTTTGTATAATCAAGAGTTGGAGCCAGAATCAAAATGAGGAGGAGCAATCGGAACTGGAATCATCCATCCATCCATTTTCTGATCCGCTTCATCCTCACAAGGCGTTCTGGGGCCTATCCCAGCCGTCTTCGAGCAGTAGGCGGCTGGGTTGCCAGCCAATCGCAGCAGAACTGGAATCATTCAAATTTAAATGAGGCTCAAACCTAGTAATAAGTATAAAAGGGGAAAACGAGTTGAGCATAAAAAGTCTCTCTCTTCTGCCCAGTCTGCCTCTCTTCTTTCTCTACAATTGATTGTCCTTTTCATTCTGTGTACAACTCCACTTCCAATTGACATATTTTGTAACACACCACTAACTTTGTTTTTAGTTCACAGATTCACATCCGCTCAAACAGATGGCGTTGAGCACGAAATGGAATTCAGTGGCGCTCGTGTGGACGGACTTGTGCGGCGCGTGGACACACCGGAGGAAATGACGGAGAACTTCAAAGGCCGTGAGGACTTCCTCTACTACAGACAAGTCATCTTCGATAGCGACATCCAGTTGCCAGAGGAAAGCACCGGCTCAGAGCCAGAAGAGAGACCTCTCCTGGTAACCCACTTCTAATGACATACAAGCTACAGTCATAGTGTATATAGAACTTCCACTGTAGTTGGTTTGCAAAAGCGTCCGCCTTCGTCGAGAGCCAAGCAAGAAGAAGAAGAATTCAAGCGAAACATCAAATCTCAACAGGCTCTGTTCAAAAAAGCCAAATCACAAAGCCAGCCTGCTGTCAAGGCCAATTTTATTTTATCAAAAGAGATTGCTAAATTAGCCCGGCCATTTACGGAGGGGGGATTTTCAAAAACTCTATGCTTGAAGTTTGTGACAAAGTTTGCCCAGAAAAAAACAACTCTTTTTAAACATGAGCACGAGCAGAAACACCATTGCCGAGCGAGTAGAGCAGGTGGCCATTCATCAATCAGCAGTTTGTGAAAAGGGGAAAACATGTCATCGCATATTCCGAGGTTATGAATGAGAGCACTGACGTTTGTGACGGTGTCAATTTTCATCCGCGGAGTGGACTGCAGCCTAAGCGTGACAGGAGTTTTTGGCTTTACGTCCTATGCATGACACAACTACAGTGCATGAAAAATATATGGCAGTTTGCCCATTTCCTTCCCGACACAATGGCTCAATACATCACACAGAAGTCGGTTTACTGCTGAACACCTTCACTCAATTTTGAGGATTTCCTTGGCTCAGAGCCTGACCCCAAATATTGATGAACTAGTTGAAAAGATGAGACACCACCCAGTATCAGCCTCAGCCCCAAAGAAGTGAACATTACTGTGCAATCACATATTAAGAGTTTTTGCACAGTTTGAGTTTAAAAATTAAAGTTTAATATTTGTTTTCACTGCACGTTACTTCTCCTTGAAGAAAGTGTTGTTTTGGTTCATAGATTTTTGCTCTTCATTTTATTGTATTTCAATCCAATTATATTTTAAAAGTATTTTATTTGAGTGAATGATGGCGATTAATTTTTTGACTTTGAAGTAAATTTAGCCCACTTTTGCGAAAAGAAAAAATATGGAATCTTGATGGTGCCTTGAATAATACCGGCTCCTTTCATTTAATGTTCATTTTATGGGGATTTTTATAGAAAGGAAATGTATCTTTAGTGCCTGTTGAAAATTAAAGATTACTGACAGCGCCATCAGAATATGTTGCTTTATTTATCTGATCATCTTGGAATATATTTGTTAGGTGTTCAGCAGGTTCAATTTGGTTTACTAAACTATATGAGGTCATTTAAAACTGTTTCAATGAACATTCAATCAGTCCGGCCCTTGGCTTGGAGCAACATTTTTTATTTGGCCCTCCGTCCATTTGACTTTGACACCCCTGCTCTAAATTGTCCCTGGGTGTGAGTGTGAGCGCGGATGGTTGTCTCTGTGTGCCCTGCGATTGGCTGGCAACCGATTCAGGGTGTCCCCCGCCTGCTACATGTTTAAATGATCAGATCAGCAGGCTCTGTGGAAGCCTGACATTGAACCTGTTCATTTGAATCAGGTGTGTTGCAACAGGGTCCCTCCAGGACCTAAGTTTGGCACCCCTGTCCAGTATGTCACTCTTGACGCAGGTGAATGTGCGCTTCTCGGTCATGTGATAGGCAATGAAACCCAGGAGCTAGCAAAATGAATACAAAACAAACGTCTTTGAAAAGTTTTTTCGGGAAGGGGAAAAGGCCCAGCCAGGAGACAGAAGAGGAGCCTCCGACTTACAAGAAAGAGAAGGCTACATTTCATAGACAGTAGCAGGAGTCCTATTTCAAAAACGGCTTTATCTCAACAGGAGATTCACACGCACTAAGCCTACTCTGCATATTAAGCGGCGATGGTGGGTTGTATTTTTAATGCACTTCTTATTTGCAGCGTATCTTATTTTGAAGGCACATTTAAATGTTACCATAGCGACCAGAGAATGTTGCGGCCAGATAGGATGTTCCTCGTGTCATGATTAGTGTTTATTATTGTGTTTCGAAAATACCACACTTTTCATGCAGGTCACATCATATTATATTGTTGTATCTATCCGGCCTTAAAGGCCGGTCCCTGAAAATATTGTCTGACATGAAAGAATGTCCGTGGGGCGAATAAGGTTGGGGACCTCTGATTTAGAGTGTTCCATTAACTTGCCATGCATGTTTTTGGAATGTGGGAGGAAATCGGAGTACCCGGACAAAACCACGAAGGCACAGGGAGAACATGCAAACTCCACACAGGAAGCCCGGAGGCGGAATCGAACCGTGCACCTCTGCACTGTTTGGCCGATGTGCTAACTAGCCACCCACCAGGCCGCCCTTAAAAAGTGACTGTGATGAGAAAATGTATTTCTTTCGGGCTCACGCGTCGTGTCTCTCATTAGTTTTACTGTCCGATACGTTGCTGACCGCACTTAGCCTCTGTGTGTTCCCTATTGGTTTCAAGATATTGACAAAATGAATGTGAATGTGAATAACTGTTCAATAAATGAACAATGTGTGTGTGTGTGTGTGTGTGTGTGTGTGTGTGTGTGTGTGTGTGTGTGTGTGTGTGCGCGCGTGCGTGCGTACGTGTGTGTGTGTGTGTACAGCAAGTGTTGGAGCGTTTCCACAGAAATCCAAATAAGGATGCGAATGACGATGTTGCTGAGCGAGTGTTTGTGGCTTCGCAAAGAAGGATAGAAGTGAAATACCATCTGGAGGAGCAACGCTTCGTGCCGTGCAGGAGGACCTTCATCAAGCCGCGAGAGTCAAAGGACCAGCAACACAAGGCCGAGGACTTCAGGGCTGACATGGTTTCCGGCTTCCACGTACGCTTACACAACCGTGCGACACTTCAGTCGGCACTTAGAAGTGTAGCACGGTGACATTGTTTTTGTTTATTTAGGTGGATCCTGCCCAGAAGCCCCTCAACACACTGGCTCTCTACGACCTTCTCTCAGACCTTGTCAAAGCTGAGAAGGACGTGGCTCTCCAGATCAAGAGTTCCAAGAAAGAGGTGAGAGCACTTTATTTGTCATGACTACATGACATTCTTGTCTGTGTGTGTGTGTGTGTGTGTGTGTGTGTGTGTGTGTGTGTGTGTGTGTGTGTGTGTGTGTGTGTGTGTGTGTGTGTGTGGCTCTTTGCAGTAACACAGTAAAAAAAAATTGGCTTAGAACTCAGTCTCTGACTGGTTGGCCACCCTTTGCTTAGAATGTCCGCCTCCAGGTTCAATTCCGCCTCCGGGCTTCCTGTGTGGAGTTTGCATGTTCTACCCATGCTTGCGTGGGTTCTGTCTGGGTACTCCGTTTTCCTCCGACATTCCACAAACATCCATGGCAGGTGTTGGGGGACGAGCGGCCTACTCTCCCCCGCGTGTTCGTTGTCTTTCGGACGAGGAGAATGTTGGTTCTTCAAATACAGGCTGAATGCAATGAACAGTCATCTTCGAAGCTTTTAATTTAGTTTACTGCAGTTTACGAATCGATTCGGGCTCCTGAGGGTCCAGATTTGAATCAGGAAGCCCAGAAAAAATACAGTCACACGTTTATATAGGCATAGTATGTAAATGAGGGGCAGGCAGTCCTTCCCCTTACGTAAAAATCAGAGACAAAGAAAGGTCAATGCAGTTCAATCTTGACATGGTGACGAAGTACAGACCACCTCCACCACCAGCCTTGAAGAAGGTGGGAGGAAGATCTTTGGGGGCTGTTAAGTTGCCCAAGGACAAGAGGGGAGTCAAGCAAAACACGACCTGTTCGTTTTAAGTGCTTCAGCAGATGTTCATTATAGAGATTAGTATCAATAGTTCTCATGGTAAGGCAAAATTCCTCAACACAAGGCATAGTCCCTTAATAGTTGCAACACAGATACTTGAGACAACAGTTCTTCTTTTGGTGTTAAACAAGTCCTATGGAGGGGGGCCCTAAAAGTGGTGGGGGTGAGGGACACTAAAGGTGATTGTAAACACAGTGAGCAGGAAATACCTCCAACAACATTCTACATTCTTTGTTTCTTTAAAATCCAACTAACAGATAGGAATCACATGTCAACACAGGTTAATGAAGTATTCTAAATCGTCCCTAAACGTAATTGTGAGCACGACTGTCTGTATGTGTGCTCTCCGATTGGCTGGCAACCAGTTCAGGCTATCCCCTTGCCCATTGCCCGATAAAGGGCAGTGGGCTATCCAGTGGGCAGTGGGCTGGATAGCCTCCAGCATGCCCGCAACCCATGTGAGGATAAGCGAATTAGGAAATGGCCGGATGGATAGATGGATGGGAGGAGCGGCAGTAGTAGCAGTACACATGGGCCATGGCCTACGCCAGTGGTCCCCAAACCTTTTCCTGTGAGGGCCGCATAACTTTTCGCTTCTGTGATGGCAGGCCGGGGTGACTGCAAGAGTTCAGTGAAACTCCTCTACAATGAAACCTACATGGGGGAAAATACCCCCTAGTGTGAGAAAATCTTCATGCATTAACACCATTCCCACTCTCCTGCCCCCCATAAAACGAAAAAAAACCCCTGTTGCGTTATACGAAATATTTTTCTCTGCTCTTGCCTCGCGCAGAGATTCACTACAACAAAGTATAATCCAACAGCGACCTCTACTGCTTCGTTTGGAAACGGCAAAAGCAACCACCACACTGGTTTACAGAGCTCCGAGTTTCCTGAACGCAACATACTCATAGCTGCTCTGCCATTGGCTTACCGAGCATCATCCTGGCCTCTGATTGGCCAAGAGGGACCTCACTATCTATGTGTGTAGATACTGTAGATAGATCCGTGGAAGATAGAGTGTAATGCATCCGATTAGCTGCTCAGAGTTTAAAAGTTCATTGCATGACATCAGCTGAGCAACGCTGTCTTGGGTGGCGATTGAGGGGAGGTTGAGTTAGAGACAGTGAGATGGTGGAAAGAAAAGCCACCGGGTCCAGGAAGTATTTGTTATTGTTAGATTCAGACGCAGCATGAACATTGCATTGCTAAAATGGCTACAAAACGGACCTTTGGATGTCAGGCAGCTAAGACAAGAAGCGCTCTGACGCTGGAAGAGAGTAAAAGTGATCAAAATGAAAGACGGAGGAAGCAAAATAAAATACATTATCCAAGAAATTGATGTAAGTGAAAGTGAATGCTGATCGTAAATTTCACAATTTCTTTCCCTGTATCATTCAAAAAAAAGTTATTGTTCATGAAATAAAAAAAAGTTTTTTAAAAGAAATGAAAAGTAACTGAAACTACATTTTACGCTTATAAAACTAAAGCTAACTCAAAAACTATTATTATAGCATAATGTCAATTTTCGTCTTTGTCAATTAATTTCATACATATGCTTTCGAGGTTTATGATAAATGTATTTAAATTAATGTATGGCCCACTATCATTTGGGAATTGTACTTTACGTCGGTGTATTACACAATGCACAACACTTTTTTTTTTAATCTTGCACTCCAAAAATACTGCTGTTGCAGGGCTGTATGGTGCGCCCAATTGGGTGCGTAGGCTCCCAAATGTCACGATGGGGCAACTGAAAAGAATCTCCTCAGTTTCTAAAAAACATATTTATCATAAAATATATAATGTGGGCGTGGGGGGAATTTGTTGTAGATCACACACACCACATTCACTTGAATGAGCGCTGCCACTGCGCAGCCTCGGCGGTCATCCTGCCCAACAGTCGTGGTCTCAAGGGTGGCGGCTTCGGGTGGCCGCCAGAGAGTGATGACGATCCATGCCTTTTCCTTTTTAACTAACTGTAGTTGTTACCTTTTCTGCTGGATACTCTAATCGTGTATGGTGTCCAATAATGAGCAGATTAGTCCGTGTAAGTAGTTCAGACAATAGATTGATGGATCACAAATGCTCTGATATTGCACTGTGTCCAACTGTACTTGTTGAAAAACAGCCACGGTTTGTTGAAGTGCAGCTATGATGAGGGATATTTGGAATAATTTTGTTTTCAATTTGGCCCTTGCATATATACATATATATATATATATATATATATATATATATACAGTCAAACCTCGGTTTTCATACTTAATCCGTTCCAGAAGACTGTTCGAAAACCGAATTGTTAGAAAACCCAAACCAGGTTTCCCATTGGAATCAATGTAAAAAATTTTTATCCGTTCCAAGTCAAGAAAACAACTTTTTTAAACCACTTTTTTTCATAATTTCACACCATAAACTGTACACATGTAATAGGAGAGCAGGTAATATGTAAAATACTGTACAAACAAACTGTAATATGTTTTATTTTCACCAATTTTAATATTAACATAGTAACATAAAAATTGAAGGAACATCTCTGTCGTGGGGCGTGCGCCTATCCCAGCTGTCTTCAGGCAGTAGGCGGGACATTTCGGCATCCCGAACTCCTTCGCCAACACAGACACACCACACCTGACTCATATTTTGCGATCAAATCTTTCTTAAAATTCTAGAGTTTTGGTCACTATTTTCCTCTTTTCTTCACCAGGTTTACCACTTCCACTTGCTTTCTTTGGTGCCATGATTAGGGGCTGATTCACGATGCAAAAATAACAGTCCGATATTACGTAGTTTTCACCAAACACGTCTGCTTTTTAAAAAAATAATCTTTATTGAACAATACAAACTCGTCTGCTCACAATGGATGTTACACAAGGAAGCTGTTTCTGTATGATTATTGCATAATAATGAGACACCGGACACCAGAGTGTTGATTATGTGCCGCTGTATTGAAAACTGCCGGCCGTAAACAAACGCACGCACGCACTTCGCCCGTGCTGCTGGGGCAAACCATTCTGAAAAGAGGGGGGTTACACTCCCCCAGACAGAAGCGTCTCACCAAACACGTCTGCTTTTTTTATTGAACAATACAAACTCGTCTGCTCACAAAGGACGCTACAGGACACCAGAGTGTTGATTTTGTGCCGCTGTATTGAAAACTGCTGGCCGTAAACAAACGCACGCACGCACTTCCTCTGTGCTGCTGGGGCAAACCATTCTGAAAAGAGAGGGGTTGCACTCCCCCTAACAGAAGCGTCTCACCAAACACGTCGGCTTTTTTTTTTATTGAACAATACAAACTCGTCTGCTCACAATGGTCGCGACACGAGGAAGCGTTTAACCAAACACGTCTGCTTTTTAAAAAAAGAAAAATCTATTGAACAATCCAAAAACGTCTGCTCACAATGGACGTTACTGTAGCGTCTCCTTGTGTAGTGTCTCCTTGTGTAGCATCGCATCGAAGCAAAGCCTAGAGGAGTGAAGTGACGCATTCAAGTGCGCTCAGTTAGTTCGAAAACCGAAATTTGTTCGTCATCCGAGGCATCAAAAACACGAAAATGTTGTTCGAAAACCGAATTGTACGAGAACCGAGACGTCCGAAAACCGAGGTTTGTATATAACTGTATAAACTTCAGTTTTCGTCCATAATCCGTTCCAGAAGGCTGTTCGAAAACCGGAATTGTTGGAAAACCGAAACCACGCTCTTTTTCAAATAAAAAGGTTACTGAACACGTCTGCTCACAATGGAAAGCAACACGAGGAAGCGTCACTTCCTCGTGTAAGGAAGGCGAGAGGAGTCAAATGAATCCGTGAGAGCTACCTATCGCAGCCATCGATAGCTGTGTCTTGTTTTGAGGAGCCAAGCGTGTCAGCCTGAAGGAGTGAATGCTGACAAAATCGTAGAGTAGAGTAGAGTGTTGTTCCATCGCCGCGCAGAACTTCGTAATTCTCATTAGCCCACAGAACTTCCGGGTCACGTAAATACAAACGATTAAATAAAAAAAATCCAATTCAGTCAAGTGGCCCGTTTTTCCGTTTCGTATTTTTGATCTGAGCCTAAAATCGAAATATGAAAAAACAGGCATATATTCGTTTTTCATGTTGGATTAAGAAAACGAAAAACTAAATTGTCAGTCTCCTTTTTAATGTTTTGTTTTCGATTGGCAGTTGAAAAACGAAAGAACGAATGATACACTGATTCAAATGGCACATTCAAGTGCGCTCAGTTTGTTCGAAAACCAAAATTTGACAAAAATTGACATTTTTGGTGGAAAACCGAATTGACCGAACCGAACCGAGACGTTTGAAAAATTAGGTTTGACTATATATATATACACATATATATGTATATATATAAATCAAAATTCAAATACCGGTAAAATGTTACAGAAGTCAATTTCTATAAGTTGGCAACTCTGTGAATGTGATGCGGTTGGGGAAACCTATGCAACCAGTACAAAGAAGTTATTCTTGACCCCTGTTTTCTTAAAATAATAATAATAATAACGATAATAATTAATAATAATTTAAACTAACACTAATTATTTTAGAAAAAAAAAAGATGATATTCTTGTGCTGTGTGGAAAGGCCGTCTTGAATGACCATTAGCTTTCCAGGAGACTGACGTTGTTGCTTCACAAAGCTGAGTGTGTGTGCCCAGTATGCTTCTGTCAGAGATGTTCGCTCGGACGGTCAACAAAGGCTCGAACACAGGAACAGATTGTCTTTCTCTGCCGGCAGGAGGTGCAGTTTCAAGGAAGTCACTCACCGTGAGCTTCCCACCTGACACCCCACCTCTGCAACCTCTGCCGGCCTTTTTATTGACTGTATATGCAAATGACAAGGAATATATCAGAAAAACACTCCCATCTTCATTAACATGTCGCACCCCTGGGCGGTCCAAATTGGGCCGCCCCAAAGACAAAGCATTCCCATGGATTCAGCACCAGCGTCCATAAACTAACAGACACGTCGACATTTTAACGATTGGCGTCCCTCTGAATTGATATGTGGTAACCTGGCTCGTGACCCTTTCTCGTGATGGAGCGCACAAACACCCCCTTCCGTCCAGGGTTAAATCTTCCTTTCTGAGATAAGGAGCGCATGGTCTGGTACCATGCGCTCGGGTCCCTTGGCCTCGAATTGACCCCTGATTCTCTGTGCCTCTAATGTGTGCCAAATGTTCTGAACACAATGAAGCATGTAACAAGATGAAACTTTAAAACATGACAACATTGTATTTTCTATTCTAACAGCTTCCCTTCTTCCTCCAGAATAGATCTTTTCGGAATTATGCAGTCTTGTTTGAAAGCATCTCATCAGATTGCTCTAATGTCTTACAGTGTGCCTCAAGATGGGTGTTTGTGCGTGGTATCTGGGCATTGGGATGATTTGTAGCTGGTGTGTGCACAGGTGCGAGATATCGTGGTCTGCAGGGAGCAGGAGGAGGCCGACATTCTTCTTCACTTCTCACCGTGGACCACCACCGGCACTGCCAAAGCATGCAATCTCCGAGAGGAAATGGTTTGGATCTGGTTTAGTGCCTGGCATACCACAAAAACAAACAACATAGTAGAGGCCCTACAATCTCACATGTGGTGACCTGACTCGTTTAGATTCATTTAATTTACCTCACAGGGTAAAGAAAGTGTTATTTTAATGTAAAGTAGTGAAAATAGTTTAAGAACATACTTATTGGGGCTCTTGATTGCTTCTCCTGTCCGACAACTATTGCAAAATTTCCTCATTCTGCGGAAGCTGTTTGGTGTATTTGTCACCGGTACCGAAAGTCTGGATGTGTTTTAAGCAGTAACGAGTCTCCATTCACATTAAGAATGGAAGAATGCACGAGGTTAGTCAGCTATTTGTTTTATGTATTGGATTGCTCATGGTTAATTAAGACAGTTTCGGAAAATGACATGAATGTTTCTTGCTCTTTTGCTCTTTTGCTTGCTGTCATTACATATTGAAAGCCTTATTTATGGTGGAGAATTGGCACGACTGCGGACTTTGATGTATCTGGCTGCCACTTGCTCCATGTTCTTACCTTATTAATCAATGACAGGATAATAAATGTGTGTGGGGTAAATTTAACCAGTATTCCCTGACACGTTTGTGCCAAAATATATCCCTTCCCATGGACTCACTAGCCAGGTGGGCGAAGAATCATATATTTAGTTTACTTGCCTCTATATATATTAGGACTACAGCTAATGAATATTTTGGTATTCGGATAAACGACTGAAAATTAAGATTTTTTAAAAAATGTAGAGAGATATATATATTCATTCATTCATTCATTCATCTTCCGAACCGCTTTATCCTCACTAGGGTCGCGGGGGGTGCTGGAGCCTATCCCAGCCGTCTTCGGGCAGTAGGCGGGGGACACCCTGAATCGGTTGCCAGCCAATCACAGGGCACACAGAGACGAACAACCATTCACGCCCGCACTCACACCTAGGGACAATTCAGAGTGCTCAATCAGCCTGCCATGCATGTTTTTGGAATGTGGGAGGAAACCGGAGTACCCGGAGAAAACCCACGCAGGGAGAACATGCAAACTCCACACAGGGAGGCCGGAGCTGGAATCGAACCCGGTACCTCTGCACTGTGAAGTCGACGTGCTAACCACTGGACTACCGGGCCGCCCAGATATATATATATATATATATCGATATATACAGTGAAATTCCTCTACAACAAAACCTAAATGGGTGAAAATACCCCCTAATGTGAAAAAATCTTCATGCATTAAAACCATTCCCACTCTCCTGCCCTCCAAACAACGAAAAAAAACCCTGCTGCGTTATACGAAATATTTTTTCTGCTCTTGCCTCGCAAGTCTAATCCAACAGCGACCTCTACTGCTTTGTTCGCAAACGGCAACAGCAACCACCACACTGGTTTACACATGCGCAGTAGTCCAGGAAGTATTTGTTATTGTTAGATTCAGACGCAGCATGAACATTGCATTGCTAAAATGGCTACAAAACGGACCTTTGGATGTCAGGCAGCTAAGACGAGAAGCGCTCTGACGCTGGAAGAGAGGAAAAGTGATCAAAATGAAAGACGGAGGAAGCAAAATAAAATACATTCTCCAAGAAATTGATTGAAAGTGAATGTTGATCGTAAATTTCGCAATTTCTTTCCCTTTTTTTCTTTCTACACTGGCGATGTGAAGTGTCAAATAAGTGTGTGCTCATACTTATGCACTGTTAGAATAAAAATAAAGAGTACACATACGTTTGTGTGTGCGTGTACACATATGTGTGTGTGTGTGTGTGTGTGTGTGTGTGTGTGTGTGTGTGTGTGTGTTTACATCTGAGCTCAAATTTGCTACAGTGGAAAAACCCCCGTTGTGAAAAATTTCTTGCTGCAAACATGATTTCGTTGTAGAGGAGTTTCACTGTATATATATAGAGCGAGAGGGAGAGAGAGAGAGAGAGAGAGAGAGAGAGATTTTCTCTGACATTATTTATTTCGAAGAGCAAGTGCGTATTTTACTTGATACAGATTGCTGAGGCCAAAACATGCCAGATGTGGCCACTTTACTTTGCCCAGGTCTGATCTCATCAATAACAAAAAATGTGTGTGGGTGTGGGTGTCGCTTAGGAGCGCGTGGCTACCGAGGAACAGCGGTGGTTGCAGGAGAAGGAAAACGACTTCCTGGCTCCCTTCCTCAGCCGACTGTGTGATATTGAAATTGTGAAGGCTGATGATGCACAGCGGATATACAACGAAAGCCTGACAGACTTCAAGAAGTGCATCATGGCACAGGCACAACATATCCAAGAACGTCACGACCAGGTACCTGACAATACAAAGAACACCTCAAAGTGTGACACATGTTAAAATATTTAGTAATGAGAAAAACTGTATACCCCCTCCGTGAGCCGTCACCTTACCGTGGTGATGCAATACTGAGGCTACCAAAACGGACCCCCTCAACGCTTCGGCTGCGCCTAGAAATTCTGTCCATAAAGGTGATGAACAGAATCGGCAACAAAGGGCAACCTTGGCGGAGTCCAACCCTCACTGGAAACGATTCCGACTTATTGCCGGCAATGCGAACCAAACTCTGACATCGGCAGTATAGGGACCGAACAGACCGTATCAAGGGGCTCGGTACCCCATACTCCCAAGCACCCCCCACAGAACTCCCCGAGGGACACGGTCAAATGCCTTCTCCAAGTCCACAAAACACATGTAGACTGGTTGGGCGAATTCCCACATACCCTCGAGGACCCTGCTAAGGGTGTAGAGTTCGTCCACTGTTCCACGGCCGGGACGAAAACCACACTGCTCCTCCTCAATCAGAGGCTCGACTTCCTGACGGACCCTCCTCTCCAGCACCCCTGAATAGACCTTACCAGGGAGGCTGAGGAGTGTGATCCCTCTGTAGTTGGAACACACCCTCCGGTCCCCCTTTTTAAAAAGAGGGACCACCACCCCGGTCTGCCAATCCAGAGGCACTCTCCCTGCTGACCACGCGATGTTGCAGAGACGTGTCAACCAGGACAGCCCCACAACATCCAGAGCCTTGAGGAACTCCGGGCGGATCTCATCCACCCCTGGGGCCTTGCCACCGAGGAGCTTTTTAACCACATCTGTGACTTCGACTACAGAGATAGGAGAGCCCACCTCAGAGTCCCCAGACTCTGCTTCCTCCAAGGAAGGCGTGCTGGAGTTGAGGAGGTCTTCGAAGTACTCCGCCCACCGGCTCACAACGTCCCGAGTCGAGGTCAACAGCGCCCCATCCCCACTGTACACAGTGTTAGTGGTGTACTGTTTCCCCCTCCTGAGACGTCGGATGGTGGACCAGAATTGTTGTCTCATGTGTTGTCTTGTCATTATTTTGTCATTTTTTTGGTCAACTTTTCTTTTGATGGCGGCGCGGACACCCGCAGCGGCTCCTCTTGTTTTATGTTGAGGGGGAAGAAATTTCATCTGTGCTGTATGTTACACATACGTACAGCACATTTGACAATAAAGTTGTATTCAATTCAATTCAATTCAATTTCCTCGAAGCCATCCGGAAGTCGGCTTCCATGGCCTCACCGAACTCTTCCCACGCCCGGGTTTTTGCCTCGGCAACCACCGAAGCTGCATTCCGCTTGGCCAGTCGATACCCGTCAGCTGCCTCTGGTGTCCCACAGGACATAAAGGCCCGATAGGACTCCTTCTTCAGCTTGACGGCATCCCTTACTGCTGGTGTCCACCAGCGAGTACGGGGGTTGCCGCCACGACAGGCACCAACCACCTTACGGCCACAACTCAGATTGGCCGCCTCAACTATAGAGGCACGGAACATGGTCCACTCTGACTCAATGTCCCCCGCCTCCCCCGGGACATGGGAAAAGCTCTGTCGGAGGTGGGAGTTGAAACTCCTTCTGACAGGGGATTCCGCCAGACGCTCCCAACAAACCCTCACAATACGTTTGGGTCTGCTAGGTCGGACCGGCATCTTCTCCCACCATCGGAGTCGACTCACCACCAGGTGGTGATCAGTTGACAGCTCCGCCCCTCTCTTCACCCGAGTGTCCAAAACATGCGGCCGCAAATCCGATGATACAACCACAAAGTCAATCATCAAACTGCGGCCAAGGGTGTCCTGGTGCCAAGTGCACATATGGACACCCTTATGTTTGAACAAGGTGTTCGTTATGGACAATCCGTGACGAGCACAGAAGTCAAATAACGAAACATCACTTGAGTTCTGATCGGGGGGGCCGTTCTCCCAATCACGCCCCTCCAGGGCTCACTGTCGTTGCCCACATGAGCATTGAAGTCCCCCAGCAGAACAAGGGAGTCCCCAGCAGGAGTACTCTCCAGCACAGCCTCCAAGGACTCCGTACGCTGAACTGCTGTTGGGTGCGTACGACAACAGTCAGGACCCGTCCCCCCACTTGAAGGCGGAGGGAGGAGCGGTGAGAACAATGTACATGCACTGAGCCGAGGGGCAATGAGTATGCCCACGCCTGCTCTGCGCCTCTCACCATGGGCAACTCCAGAGTGGAAGAGAGTCCAACCCCTCTCGAGAGAGCTGGTACCAGAACCCAGGCTGTGTGTGGAGATAAGTCCGACTCTATCCAGTCGGAACTTTTCTACCTCGCACACCAGCTCGGGCTCCTTCCCTGCAAGAGAGGTGACATTCCATATCCCTAGAGCTAGCTTCTGCAGCCGAGGATCGGACCGCCAGGATCCCCTGCCTTTGGCTGCCGCCCAGCTCACACTGCACCCAACCTTTTTGGCCCCTCCCATGGGTGGTGAGCCCATGAGAAGTCCTTGAGACTTGCTGGGAGTAAACTGTAAAATTATCACTGCATCTTGATGCTTCAACCATGCAAAGTGTTCTCATGTCACCGTATCAAGGAGTGCTGTTGTCATGTTACAAAACTTTGGACTTCGACAATCTACCCGCATATACAATAGTTTCTAGATACTGATACTGAAATGATTCTATGGCAAAAATGGAAATATAAGTAACGCAGTCGAATAATATCTGACAGCAAAACAACTTCAAATTACATATGTATTTATTCAGGACATTATTAGGACAGTGATAATATGTTAGTATGTTATGATAGTGAAAAAATGAATAAAGTATGAACATATTTAAACACTACTTAAAGGTAAAGTGTGTAATGGTTTTAGAAAATCCCAAATTAAATATTTTTATATCACAAATAATGAAACACAATACATCAAACAAAGAAGAAAAAGTATTTCACATATTCAACAAAGTAATCGTTTTCCTGACATGAGATCCTGGCGAGCGACAAACCTGGAAGTGTCACGTCACTTAAAGGACAACAAAAGAAGGGCTTAAGATGGAAAGTGTGCAAAGCCGGACATAAGTCCATTCAGAAAGCGATGTTTCAAACGTATCTTAGGGGATCCAGGTGTTTGAAAAATTGGAGGAATAGGAGGTTGTTGGCAAGATGTATGTTGGACCTTACATATGAGCCAAATACTCAGGATGTTGTTCCCGAACGGCCGGACACGGAGTGGAGACAAAACCCATCTGGATTGGAAGAATCGGTCAGCTATATAGGCTGCAGTTATTAGCCTAGCGTTGTTGTTTGCAATTCGATACTGTGCCATGCTGTAAATTGCGCACGATGGGAATACGGATTTAGTCCATGTATTCCCGCTAGCACTGAGAGCACACGTCATTGTGGGTTGGTGTCCTAAATAGTAATTGCAAGGGTAGTTCTGTTGCATTTTCAGCCACTCTGCACATTATATCGGCAGCATTGTTAGTTGCAAACCATGACAGGGGATTCCATCCATTTTCTTACAAGAATCCATCCATGTCCACGTAAAGTACTTTGAGTCAAATGTTTTCAGAAACAACAGCCAGTGTTGTTCATTGATTATCACACCTGCTTTGTTGCAAATTCTTTATCAAAAACAAAATGTTTGAAAAGTGCTTGTAAAAAAGAATGCTCGTCAAGACCGGCATGAAATTCATTCACTTTGCGGTAACCAAACTGTATCGTTCCAATTTTCTCATCCATTTACCATAATAATGCAATAATAATACATTTTATTTGTAAGCACCTTTCACAGCACTCAAGGACACTTTACAACCAAGAGCAAACAATAAAACCACAGATAAATGTATAAATAAAAGAAGAGATAGATTTAAGTAGAATATGCAATTCTCAATAGGTGGGTTTTGAGCTGGGTTTTGAATGTGGGAAGAGAGTCAATGTTACGAATATTGGGTGGAAGTGAGTTCCAGAGTTTGGCTGAAGGCTCTGCAACCCATTGTGCTGAGACGGGCAGAGGGTATAGAGAGTGAGCAAGAGGGAATGGAAATCTGAAGATCTGATAGATAGGGGGGGTCAAGGTTATGGATATCTTTGAATGTACAGTCAAACCTCGGTTTTCGTACTTAATCCGTCCCAGAAGACTGTTCGGAAACCGAATTGTTCGGAAACCGAAACCATGTTTCCCATTGAAATCAATGTAAAATGTTTTAATCCGTTCCAAGTCAAGAAAACAACTTTTTTAAACCACTTTTTTTTTCAATTTCACACCATAAACTGTACAAATGTAATGGGAGATGACCAATTTTAATATTAACATAGTAACATAAAAATTGAAGGAACATCTCTCTCCCCCTATCTGTCCTGGGGCGTGCACCTCTCCCAGCTGTCAGCAGGCAGTAGGCGGGGCATTTCGGCATCCCGAACTCCTTCGCCAACACAGACACACGCACACCTGACTCATATTTTGCGATTAAATCTTTCTTAAATTCTATAGTTTTGCACACTATTTTCCTCTTTTCTTCACCAGGTTCACCACTTCCACTTGCTTTCTTTGGTGCCATGATTAGGGGCTGATACACGATGCAAAAATAACAGTCCAATATAATGTAGTTCTCACCAAACACGTCTGCTTTTTAAAAAAAAAAAAAAATTCTTAATCGAACAATACAAACTCGTCTGCTCACAAGCTGTTTCTGTACGATTATTGCATAATAATGAGACACCGGACACCAGAGTGTTCATTATTGAATTGAATTGAATACAACTTTATTGTCAAATGTGTTGTACGTACGTATGTGCGGCTGCATTGAAAATTGCCGGCCGTAAACAAACGCACGCCCCCCACCCCCTCCCCCATGCTGCCAGGGCAAACCATTATGAAAAGAGGGGGATTTCACTAGTCCTAACAGAAGCGTCTCACCAAATACGTCTGCTTTTTTTATTGAACAATACAAAAACGTCTGCTCACAATGGTCGCTTCCTGTGTAGCGACGAGACACAAGGGAGCGCCGCGACACGAGGGAGCGTCACTTCACTCCTCTTGGCTTTGCTACCTCCTCTCGGATGTGATGGAAGGAGGGGGTTCTCGTGATGATTCGGGCTGCTGAATTCTGAACAAGTTGAAGTTTATGGAGGAATTTGTGATGGACGCCGAAAAGAAGTGAATTGCAGTAGTCGATGCGGCAGGTGACGAGACTGTGAACAAGGATAGCAGTGGCGTGAGGAGTGAGAGAGGGACGGAGACGATTGACATTACGGAGGTGGAAATATGCGGACCGGGTAATGTTATTGATGTGGGAGTGGAAAGATAGTGAGCTGTCGAGGATGACACCCAGGCTGACCTGAGGGGAAGAAGATAGAGTGGAGTTATCAATTGTGAAGGAAAAAACTGTCGGCTTTGCGTAGGGTGGATTTGGTACCGACAAGGAGGAGTTCTTTTTTATTGCTGTTAAACTTGAGGAAGTTATGGGTGAACCAAGATTTGATTTCTGAGAGACAGTGAGAGAGGGAGGAGGGTGGGAGGGAGGCGCCGGGTTTGCTGGAGAGGTAGAGCTGGGTGTCATCCGCGAAGCAGTCAAAGTAAATACCAAATTTGTAAAAAATATTGCCAAGCGGAAGAAGGTGGCGTGAGGGGACCCAGGACAGAACCCTGGGGTACACCAGAAGTGCCAGGGAGGGATTGTGAAGTGAAGGAATTGAGTTGGATGAACTGAGAGCAGCCAGTGAGATATGAGTGAAACCAATTTAGGGGGGCGTAGGTGATGCCTATGGTGGCGAGTCTATTAAGGTGCGAAATGGTGTCGAAAGCTGCACTCAGGTCAAGGAGGATGAGGATGGAGATTAAGCCAGAGTCTGCTGCCATGAAGAGATCATTTGTGATTTTTATGAGAGCTGTTTCTGTACTGTGTCGGGGACGGAAGCCGGACTGGAATTGTTCATAAAGACTATTGCAGGTGAGGTGGGAGTGGAGCTGAGAGGCAACAATTTTTTCGAGAATTTTAGAGATGAAAGGAAGGTGAGAGATGGGGCATAGGTTATTGAAATCATTGGGATCTGAACTGGTTTTTTTCAGGATTGGGGGGACAGCTGCAATTTTGAAGGGGGTAGGAACAATTCCAGAGGACAGAGAGGAATGAATAATGGCTGAAATGAATGGAAGCAGAGGGGGGAAGCAGGATTTGACCAGAACGGTGGGGAGGGGATCTAGCTGACAGGAGGAAGTCTTGGATTTGATGATGAGATCTGAGAATAATGAAGGATGGGGGAGTTCAAAAGAGGATAACAGTTGGCAGGGGGTAGGGTTGTCAGAGGAGGGGAGTGATACAGAGGAGCCCAGGTGCCCATCCATCCATCCATTTTCGGATCCGCTTTATCCTCACAAGGGTCGCGGGGCGTGCTGGAACTTTTCCCAGCTGGGACAACCTGAACTGGATGCCAGCCAATCGCAGGGCACGCAGAGCCGAACAACGCACACACTGACACCTAGGGACAATGTAGAGTTTTCAATCAACCTCCCATGCATGTTTTTGTAATGTGGGAGGAAAACGGAGAACCCGGAGAAAACCCACACAGGCATGGGGAGAACATGCAAACTCCACACAGAAAGGCTGGAGCCGGAATCGACTGATATGCTAAACAGTTGACCACCGGGCCGCCTCGTCCATTTACGTGCCCTATTATTTTCCTTTGGCCACTCAGACAACTGTTTGCCTTCATGTGAACAGTGCATCACCGTGCAGCACTGACGCATTTCGCCAAATAACTTGATACCAATGGGCAAAGAGCAGTTAACGGGTCAATCAGCAATGCATTGCAATGGCTGACTGGGGTCTCGGCATTCTGGAAAAGACATCACTTGCTGGAGTTTGCCAAACAAAAGCATTTTCGTTCTTAAGCACGTTGCTATGGGTCCACCCATGCACCCGGGTGAGTTGTGTTAAAAAAATGAAAGGATGCTTCACATAGTTTTAGCCGTTGCCATAAGTATTACTCAAAAGATAAGGCCAATGTTTACTTCACAATTGACCTTAAAGATTTTATGTATATCCCATACTGTACAAACGTCTTGGGCCACCAAAACATTTTAAAAAATTGACGAGCAACAAATTAAGCCTCCTTTGTGGTAACTCTGAAACTCCCTCCAAATCAGGAAACGTTCACTCTTCTGTCCAACCCAAAGTGAGTAGCATATTTAATCGTATATTCCTTGGTGGAGTCGTGCATGAGATCCATGCAGCGGACACATTGCGGAACAGAAATAACTCCTACCCCCATATGACACTGAACATTTGATTATGTGACAATTATCAGAAGCTAATGCTAGTATTACGACAGTGTGTCTGCTCATGCTAATCCGTACAAACACTGCATTTCTGCTCTACTTTTTGCTTGAACGTAATAGTGTTCAACACAGTGGAGTCCGACCATATCTTGAAAATAGAGGCTCTTAGTGGGCAACTATTCCAGGCAACTGAACACAAATAATTCAATTCAATCATGAGCGGTAATCATCTGTAGCAAATTCTGCATTTAATGAGGATATGCTCTTGCCTCGCCAGCAAAGAGCAATGACAATGCTCTGGTGATGCACAGATCGCAGTTTCCGCACAGAAATGTCTCCGTGCGAGATGTGAGTGTGCCACATTTGAATGGAATGAAAGACGCCGTTTTCGTTCATCAATCCTATTGCATCAAATGTCATAGTATGTATGCGTGTGTGTATGTGTGTGTGTGTGTGTGTGTGTGTGTGTGTGTGTGTGTGTGTGTGTGTGTGCAGGCGACACAGGTACTACAGAATAAACAAGAACATTACCAGGAGAACCAGCAGAACATGAGTCACCAGGAGTTGAAGGAGTATCAGGCCTACTGCGCCCAGCACATTTTTCAGATACACATCGCCCAGAAGCGCCTCAGCATGTATGTCACACGCTCGCGCACCCATACACACCTACCCACACACACACACACACACACACACACACACACCTATATGACACAATGGGTGTTTGCAGGCACAAGAGATCAGCAGCTCAAAGGTACCGTGCACTGGACCAAAGGCTCAAACAAGATCCCAGGCTGGCCCCTTACCTACTCAACTGAACACACACACACACACACACACACACACACACACACACACACACACACACACGTAATGTGTCATTTAATGCTGTTATTGAGTGATTAAAGCAAGAAAAATATTGCATGGGTTTTGAAATTCACGAGTCTAAAGACTGTATCCTGATTCCAGCCTCCGAAGCTCATCTTACTAGTTTGCAGCATGAATTTTTTTTATGTGTCTGTCATGACCATACTCAGAAAAACTTTTAAGGAGCCCTGTTTGAAAATATACGAGAAGTCTGACATTTTGTTTTTAGTGGCCACTTTAGGGCATAAATTTGTCGGTGCAATAATTCCGCAGCTGGCACGCTGAGTTGCTTTCCTCTCCACTTGAATTAAACACCAGTGCCTATTAATCACTGCTTACAACTTTAATCTTTTCATTGGTAAGATCTGAAAATAAATCCAGATCAACAGAAACAATTGTGTGGCAAGTTATTTGTGTTTTGACTTAGTGCCAAGTTGGCACTGTGGCATTTTCTCGATACACACGCACATATACTATTGCTTCCCAGGAATGTGTTCACCTTGAGACCAGTTTTTGAATGGATGCTCCAAAAGAATGTTGTCATGGTAACAAACCAAACCTGCATCTGTCTGTTTTCAGTTAAACACTCCTCTTGCCTAAATTGTCCTGGATCCATTTACTAGATGGAGATATTTCAACACTCTTTTACAGGTTATTTGTGGAGTGTTATAAAAATTAATAAATAAATGAGAGAGTACAACATCATACATCGCACTTGCTGCTGGTCATCTCATTAAGAGGGAGTCATTTGTCTCAAAATTATTCACACGAATGCCTCTGCGATGTTCACATGTATTTCAGCTCTACAAATATATATGGTGATGGTAGTGGTGGTGGGCGGGGGTGGGGGGGTCAACCTTTATGCTAAAAATAATAACATCCCACAATCCCATGTGCTCGCCCATAGTGGTAGGCTGCTTCATCATTTCTTTGTGAACCCCGGTACACTCTGAAGTGGGTCATTCCGTCATTAAATGACCGCCACCTGACCATCTCAGAATGTCCTGTAGAAAGACGCATTTGTTATTGGTAATAGGAATAAAATCCAAACTATTGCGTCTCGATTGTTGATTGAACAAAGGGTAGTTTAGACGGTTTTTGTAATCATTGTCTGGAAGATCTCACTTGAAGCCTTCAAAATTTCACCCGTCAATATCTGTTACTAATATCCTCCAAATTTGGAATGTCAGGCGTGGAGTTCAATTATAACCTAGTCTGGTGGGCAGTGGTATCTCTGGTATGAAAAGTTGAGTGGGGCACCACAGTTGGCACTTTCCATCCACAAGCAGCAAAGCCTACACAGTGAATTGTAAATCAAGAACGCAATCCATTTCATTCATGGCCAAATTAAGGCTGTCATGAGGTGATCGGGGCGGCCCGGTAGTCCAGTGGTTAGCATGTCGGCTTCACAGTGCAGAGGTATCAGTGCAGAGGTGCAGCGGTGCAGCGGTTCGATTCCAGCTCCGGCCTGGCCTCCCTGTGTGGAGTTTGCATGTTCTCCCCGGGCCTGCGTGGGTTTTCTCCGGGTGCTCCGGTTTCCTCCCACATTCCAAACACAAAGAGTCCACGGAGGGAGGAAATGTCCACAGAGGAAGCGAAAACTGTATGAGGTGTCAGAGCAGGCGGTAGTGAGTTCTGATGTCAAGGCCTGCAACTGTAGCATAACCTCTGCCTGATGCTTCATCAACGCCATCTGCTGGTTAGTCAAGGCATCCACCACGGGCTGGATTTGAGCCTGAAGGCCCTGTCAGGCTACCGAAGTCTCCTGTAATTGCTGGGTATGGGTAGTGGTCAGGTGGACCTGCTTGACGAGAGCATCTTAAATAAAATCGTGTCCAGAGCTGTCTGTGTCGGCTAGGGTTGCGATGGCAAGTTCGTGCTGTTAGAGTTTGTATGTAACCCCAAACGCATGACAACAGACAAGGATGGCATTAGCCAACGCTTAGTTTATTGGTCTTTCAAAGTCAACTCACGAGAATTCAAACTGAAAACTTACTTCATTCAAGCATTCAAGCGAGAGTACAAAGAGTCCACGGAGGAAGCAAAAACTGCATAAGTAGTTAAAGTTCCTTCCCTGCTTTTCGTACCATCAACCAAAGGGCAGATGGATAGCCAAGCGATGTGTGACATAAACTGATTCACCTATCCAATTTACATCATAGAGGGAAGGCATCTAATCTCCAGGCCTACTCTTACTTTAACCTGGCATTTCTGTGCGACCCTCCTGAAAACAAAAACAAAACAAAAAACCCCAATGATATAACCATGAGGGTACCCATCTGTCTCTGTATAATAATAACAATAATAATAAAGATAATAATAATAATACATTTTCTTTATAAGCGCCTTTCAAAACACTCAAGGACCCTTTTACAATCAAGAACAAAAACAAGAAAACCATAGACATAATTATAAATAATGAAAGAAGAGATTAATTTAAATTGAGTATGCGAATTTGAATAAGAGTGGTTAACGTCGGCTTCACAGTGCATACCGGGTTCGATCCCAGCTCCGGCCTCCCTGTGTAGTTTGCATTCCCACATTAAATAATGCACTCTAAAAAGGTGTGAGTGTGAGCGTGGATGGTTGTTCGTCTCTGTGTGCCCTGCGATTGGCTGGCAACCAATTCAGGGTGTCCCCCGCCTTGCCCGAAACTGCTGGGATAGGCTCCAGCACCCCCCGCGGCCCTAGTGAGGATGAAGCGGCAAATTTGAATAGGTGGGTTTTGAGATGGGATTTGAATGTGGGAAGAGAATCAATTACGGCACTCCCGGCCTTCCACGCTTCGCGCAGCAACAGCGGGTCCAAGCGGGAGTTAGTTCCAGACGGTCACGTGGTTGGGCAGCGATGTTTTTTACACTTACTTGAAACCCGCGTTATTCCAGGCCCTGCATTCACGGCTTAGTTTCGGCAAGGCAACCTTTGCCTTGCGCGTCCCAATGGGGCTCTTCTTGCAATTGAGAGCGAAGAAGATCCAAACAAGGTGGAAAGAGGGAGGAAGAATGACCGTTGTAAATTAATTGCAATGTTTTTTGTATTCATTCATTAAAAAAAAAAAACATCAAATGTCACAAAATTATCCTCACAGGCTGTGCATTTTGGGTTATTGCTGATTTTTCCAGGGTAATCAGAATCACTATGGTCTTCTTTCAGAAGGCTGCAATGACAAACCTTGACCAGCAGATAGCAGTGACTTAACTTTTGTCTTGCCTGTTGTCAGAGATGTTCGCTCGGACGGTCGACAAAGGCTCGAACACAGGAACAGATCATCTTTCCCTGCCGGCAGGAGGTGCAGTTTCAAGGAAGTAATATGATCACAAAAGGTGGGCATTTCTGCCCCTGGTGTAAAAATCTGAAACAAAGGAAGGTTGATGCCATTCGATCCTCGCATGATGGCAAAGTCCAGACAGAAATTCCTTCCTGGGGGGACTTGATGGAGGTCGCAAAAGAAAAAAACATACACGGGCGCTGTTAATCACTCAAGGGAGAGGGAGATACAAACACCACACTTAATTCTATGTTTTACGAGTTTAAACAGATGTTCACGTGGGAGTGTGGTACCAATACTTATTGCAGTGAGACAAACTTTCTACACCGGCATCTTCTTTTAACCAGGACTGCAATGTCTCTTCCTCCTGTGCGTTCGTTGTCCCCTGCCTCGCGGCGTTGGGCCTCATGTGACAATATATCCCATTTGTGGGCCTCTGTACCCACCGGGACTGAATTTAGCCCCCTGATGATGATGATGATGATGCATAAGCAACACTTGACTGCCCTTCATGGGCTCTGCTCCATTTTCCTGAGAGGGTTGTGTTTACCACGGAAAGCCCTCTCTCCTACTGTGGTCTTTCGACGGTGCGCGCACGGGGCACACTTGAACTTGGGTGCTGGTTCTCCTCTGTGGGACTGGCGTCGCTAGGGCCCCCAGATAACGTTGTCTTGGTTTCACGTCCAGTCGTCCTTCCGAATTTCACTTTGAAGTTGGAGATGCTCCTGGGGCTGTGCTTCCCTCTCAGACGGACAGTATGACCGGTCCCTTCCGTCACTTCGTTGGGTCCCATCCATCTCGGCTGGTGCCACTTCCGCTTTAGGACCCTCACATACGCCTGCTCGGGATACGTCAGTCTTATTCCTGGCCACTCCATCTGGAGTTCTCCTCCTTAGGAGATGCCCTCTCCTGGTCTGCAAGAATGTGGTTAGGGTGGAAAACATGCATTCTACCATCTTTCCTCTAAAAATTGTAAATCCGTAAATAATTCGGCTGAATCAATGTCGGTATTAACCTCCAACCACTATGCCCTTTCAAGTGTCCTCTGAACTGCTACCAACTCCCTGGGCTATCTGTTTTCTCTTAAGTTTCGAGTTTTTTGGACCTGTAATTGTTTTGATGGATGGCCATCGTCATACTACCAAATGAGTCAAATCAGCCTTTCTGTTAAATGTCTAAAGCGACAACTGTCTGAATTCACTATAATCTGGTTCAAATATCACCGTGGCATACTAATCATCTCTGAGTCTATTCCCCCGTTTTTGTTTTGTTTTGTTTTTTATAAAGCGGAAAAGGGCAGCGCAGCAACGAGGTGTTGAGGTTAGCCTTCAACCATTCCATCCGCTGCACTGATCCCTTCTGATTCATATGTCAGATTGGGTTTATGTATGGTCTTTTCTAGTTTCTCAGTTCGTTCTACTGATATTGTAAACAATTTCGAACAGACAAATGCAGCCACTGTGACAAGTAGGGACCACTTTAAGGGACTGTCTAACACAATGTGATCAACGTTTTGTAAATATTTGCCTAATGCTGCCGTACGTCCGACGCATGCTGAATCTTTCTTGTTTGATTTGGGTCCAATTGCATGCTGACGTAGGTCAAAATCCGTCATCCACTTTACCCCCTCTCTTTCCTGAAAAATAACAGTAGAAATAGGGTTTTCTTCATCAAAAATATCCAAATAAAGCAGCTTGAAGCAATCAGGCCGCACGAGAAGAGCCGACATCGCTGTGCAAATCTCCCAAAAATATAACGGCGGCGTGCACATTGTAAATTTACCTTTCCGTTTGAAACCGCAAAAAAAAGTTAAATGAGCCACCTAGTGGCTTCCGAAAAGGAAACCTCAAAAGGTGTCGCAAGAAGATCATCAGTGTACTGAATGAGTACAATGCCGTTTGGAGGTCGGGAAGAGATGCGCAGCCACTTGACAAAAAAATATATATATATATTTTGGAAACACATTAACTATTAACACATCAAGTATTTTACCACCAAGACGAGTGAATGAGAAACCCCCCTATATGATTCCGAAAGCATAATGTGGAAAAATGTGTTGGTCAAATTTACCACGGGAAAGGGGGCCATTGAAGGAGCGTTCACGTCACGGTCCCTGTCAGGTGCTTTTGCACCTGCGAATCCTTCAACTACACTACGCAATCAACAAGTTTTTCTATTCATTGTTAATATGACCCAACAAGACCTCAGATCTTTCGGTGGTGCGCAAGGTCGTAAGCATGGGTCCTTGCCCGGACCGGCCTTGTGTGTGATATCATCGAACATCGAAGGACTTACTGGCGCCAAACAAGATCTCCTGGCGGACTTATGTTTCAAGACTAACTGCGACATCCTCTGCCTCCAAGAGACACATCGTGGACCTTCACGCGTCCGTCCTCACATCTCTGGTATGGCCCTCATCGCTGAGAGGCCGCATGACCAGTATGGGAGTGTAGTTTTTCTCCTCAGAGGTTTGCATGCAGACAAGGTATCAATTTCTGACAAAGACGACATTGAAGTCATTACCATCTGCACAGAGGGAATCTCTGTCACTTCAGTATATAAACCACCCTCCATTATTTTTGACATTCCCCCTGATCCCACCGATCATCGCATCAATGTGGTTATGGGAGATTTTAACAGTCACAGTGTCAACTGGGGTTATGCTCAAAGTAACAAAGATGGTGAGCTGGTTGAGAACTGGGCAGAATCCAATCAACTGTCTCTCATCCACGATGCTAAGCTCCCTCCTTCTTTCAACAGCTCCAGATGGAGAAGGGGGTACAATCCAGATCTGATTTTTGCATCAGATGTCATTGCCAATCAGTGCGAGAAGATTGTCCTGGACCCAATTTCACACACCCAACATCGTCCAATAGGTCTCAAGATCAATGCAGTCATTTCTCCTCGCACTGTCCCTTTTAGGCGACGTTTCAATCTGAAGAAGGCCAACTGGGAAGGCTTTGCCGAAGACCTGGACTCTGCCATTGTGGATCTTCCCGCCACTCCAAGTAACTATGATGCCTTTATAGAATCAGTCAAGTTGTCCTCACGTTGCAACATCCCGCGTGGTTGCCGTACGAATTACATCCAATTACTGACAGACGACTCCAAGGTGTTATATGATGAATACATCTCGCATTTTGATAATGACCCCTTTAGTGTTGACACCATCGAGCTTGGCGAAACACTAGCAAATTCCATCACAGAAGAAAGACGGAAGAAGTGGCAAGAGCTAATTGAATCAACCGATATGACCCATAGTAATAGAAAAGCCTGGAAGACTATTCGTATCCTGGGAAACGACAACACCAAGTCACAACCAAGGCCGCAAGTCACCGCTGACCAGGTTGCCCACCAACTCCTGCTGAATAGTCGGGGTAATCATCAACAACGTACTCAAAGGGCCAAACTTCCTCAAGTGTCTGATGCGCTCTCAGATGACTCTCCAGGTCTCACAAGACCTTTCACCATGGACGAACTAGAATCTGCAATGAAGTCCATGAAGAACAACAAAGCTGCGGGTTTTGATGATATCCTTGTGGAGCAAATCAAGCACTTTGGATCAGGCACACGCAGATGGCTTCTCAGTCTGATGAATGACTGTGTCACCTCCAACAAGATCCCAAAGATGTGGAGAAAATCAAGAGTCATTGCCCTACTGAAACCTGGAAAAAATCCTTCCATCCCAAAGAGCTACAGACCAATATCGTTGCTCTGCCACATGTACAAGCTGCTTGAACGGCTCCTCATGAATCGCATAGCTCCCATCGTTGATGACTTCCTTATTCCAGAGCAGGCAGGCTTCAGACCTGGGAAGTCATGCACAGGCCAATTGCTGAATCTAACCCAGTTCATCGAGGATGGTTTTGAGAAGAATAAAATCACAGGTACTGCATTCGTTGATCTATCTGCAGCGTATGACACAGTCAACCACCGCATACTAACCAGGAAACTGTATGAGATGACGTCAGACGTCAGGCTTACCCAGCTGATCTGCAATATGCTATCAAGTCGCAGATTCTTTGTAGACCTCAATGGTAGTCGGAGTAGATGGAGGACACAGAAGAATGGACTCCCTCAAGGTAGTGTGCTCGCCCCCCTGTTGTTCAACATCTACACGAATGATCAACCTACCCAAGCAGACACAAGACGTTTCCTCTATGCGGATGACTTGTGTATTGCCTCCCAGAAGAATACCTTTGAAGCAGTTGAAGTCTCCCTTTCGAATGCATTGGACCTGCTCATCCCTTACTATTCCATCAACCACCTAAGGGCAAACCCGGACAAAACACACATTTGTGCGTTTCATCTAAAAAACAGGGAAGCCGATCGCAAGCTACAGATTAGTTGGTACGGGAAGAAGCTGCAGCACACCTCATATCCAGTCTATCTAGGGGTGACACTTGACAGGTCCCTCACCTACAAGGAACACATCATAAAGACCAAAGCTAAAGTGGCATCAAGGAACAGCATTCTCAGGAAGCTTACCAACACAAAGTGGGGTGCTGATACCAAGATAGTACGCACAACAGCGTTGGCTTTATGCTTTTCTGCAGCAGAGTACGCATCACCGGTTTGGTGCAGATCAGCCCATGCCACCAGGGTTGATACAGTGCTAAACTCTGCATGCCGTGCTGTCACTGGCTGCCTGAAGCCCACAAAGGTTGATGACCGATACCTACTGAGTGGGATTGCTCCACCAAGCATCCGGAGGACAGTTGTATCCCAGAAAGAAAAGCTGAGACAAGAAACTGACACCCGCCACCAACTCTACAATCATGAGCCAACAACCAAAAGGTTAAAATCAAGGCATAGCTTCCTGCACTCTGTAGAGGCTCTGGACAGCAAACCGGAAAAGCAGCGTGTCGCTCTGTGGACAGAACATCTTACCCAAGCCCCACAGACAGTGTCTTTTACCAGGCCATGCGAATCTCTTCCATCTGGTGCCAGTGAAGCATGGCCACTTTGGTCTTGCCGTAACCGCCCGAGAACTGCCGTCGGCCGATGCAAAACAAATCTGATGAAGTGGGGGTTTAATGAGACTGGCGACATCTCTTGTCTGTGTGGAGAGGATCAGACCATGCAACATCTTCTTGTCTGCCCACTCCTCCCGACACCTTGCACCCAAGAGGACCTAGCTGATCTCACCCCGAATGCCAGACAATGCATCCAACAATGGACTGGAACCATCTGATGATGCGTAGTGACTCGAGAAAGAAAGACCACGGGAAAATGTATGCAAAAAACGATTTTCAAAAAATTTATGCAAAAAACAATTTTCAAAAAGTTTCTGCAAAAAACATTTTCATTCATTTGAGTAGACGGCAAACACATAACATTAGGAATTTCAAACAATTTTGGCTTTGACGAGCAAGTTGCAATCCAGCATGTTCAGTTCAGCGGACAGTCTTTCGGTGAAGCCAGTGGTGACCCCCGTTGTTGGGGCGTCAAGAGTACCCATGTGGCAGTTGGGCCTCATCCACGTGTGGACGGCGTGGCTTATCAGTGGACAGGCTTCGTGGAGGAGTCGGAGCTTGTAAATCAGAGTCTGATTGCCGGACAGGCAGATGGAGGAGCGCAGGCATTCCAATGTCCGTTTTATCTCACCACAGTGGAGGAGTCAGCTTGGTCCCCAATGACCCCCGCACTGGCCCACATTACCGCCTACAACAATTCTCTTCACACTTCTATTTGCAAGAAGAGCACTACATCCACCCAGCCCCCCTCCCTCTGGGGGACTGCGGAATCCTCAACACGGTTCTCTCTTCTCCCTACATTCTGGCCCCTCATCGAGGCAGTCAAACATCATCATATACAGTAAACATTCCCATCCCCGGAATTCTATGAAAAGGAATATCCTTCACCCGTAATAAAAACCTATGCATTAACATTTTGACTACGATATTACATGTTACCGGAACTACGTAAGCGGAAATTCCACTAGCCGTAACCCGGATGGAGACGTCATGCAGCGGCAGCTTATATACACGCAACGCTCCACCCGATACGCGGAAAGACACCAACAGAGACACCTTTTCACTTCGCATTTTTTGATAATCAGATTCGAAACGACGACGTGTAAGTGAGTTTTTATTGGCGTGCGTTTTACTGTAATTGCGAACGATTTCTAACTTTATTCACTTACGTCCTGTTGATCGCGGCACTAGCTTCAAAAGCAACGCCCACTCAACACAACTGGAGAAGATGGAAGAAACGTGTTTGCTTCGCCGTTTATGTCATCGAATTCGAAACGACTATGTGTCAGTGACTTTTTATTGGCGTGCGTTTTACTGTAATTGCGAACGATTTTAACTTTATTTACTTTCGTCCTGTAGATCATGGCATAGAAAACGAGGAAGAACCCAACAAAACAAAACAACCCAAAATAGACTCATTTTTTCCCAAGACTGAAAAAAATCAACATTAAAATACTGTACATACTATACTGTGTTGTGGTTTTTTAAATCTACACCTGTACTGTATACTGTACTGCTGTTTTTGTTATATAAACAGTTTTTGGACAGTATATTTTTGCATTTTATTGCTTGTGTTGTTACACATGCAGTTTTCAACATACTTGCAGGTTCATAAAGGACATGTACCATGCTCATTTCCCAAAAGAGGAATTTCTGTTATAAGGACAGATTGGACAGCGCAAACATGAGTCCGTACTAGAGAATATTTACTGTATACTGTATATAAAATATTACAGGCCATAAGAGCAAAAACACAAATAATGTGCACAAATAACATGCCAAGATCAGAAAACAATTTCTGACTACTCATTACGCTGCTTACTTCACTTTAGTGTACTGTATATTTTCTCTAATAAGAAACGTTCTGCTTGTGCCAATGTCACATGAGGATTCCAACAGAACGCCATTAATCACTAATATGATTATCAGTCTCTCTCCTTTTATTATACAGAATACAGAATTATCATCATTACTCATATGTACCTTAACTTTACCTTTCAAATCAATGCCTACTCAACAGTTGGACCGTCCAGCATTCCCTTCCACGCGGTCTGCGACCGTCCAACTACATTTTCGACAGTTTCCTTGCCTTCAGGCCTCTATCCAACTTAAGACTCACCAGTTTACAGTATTATCATACGCCATGTTATATCAAATTTTCCTTTCGCTTAACCCTTATATTTTAATAAACATATAGTTCAATAAACATATAGTTCAATAAACATCGCCGTCAGACTAAATGTATTCTGGTTCATGAATAAATAATTAAATACGATTTACATCGCATTATTGATTTGGTATTTGCCACCGACGAGCATTTATTTATTTTCGTTAATTCGGCACCTCCAGACTCAGGGCAGTTTGATTTGATCGGTCCTTGTTGGACTTCACCACATTCCGACACTTCGCCCGCCAAAGCTGAAACAAGGGTGTCGTCGCCTTTTTTTTTTTAATGCGGGGCCCCTAAGACTGCCTGAAGTCTGAGGATCCCGAAGCCGCGTGTAGGTCCGTTGTTTTCTTTTTTCGCCTCCTCATTCTGTCTACGTCTGCATAGTCGCTTTACGTGGCCTTTTTCGCCACAACGAAAACATCGACCCTCTTTCAAAAGCCTTAGTTCCTCAGAAGTGAATTTGGAGGAATCAAACGGCTTCCTATGTTTGTTTGTTTTTTCTCGAGGACTTTTGGTGTTTTGATTTCCCTCGGCGTAATAAACATTAATTACTTGCACAAGTCGGATCGCTCCGTCATCGTCTATTCCAGCTAGCCGTGTTTTTTCAAACAATGCTTCTTCATCGTGACGCGTTGTCGTCTTGTGTTTTTTAATTCGTCCCCAGCGACTGGAAGACCGCGTCGCCATGTTGTGCCTAGCAACGACATATTCAAAGTACTGTATTCACGGGAATTTACAGGAAGTCGCACTCTCGCTCCGGTATGTTTCTGTCAAAATAAAATGCTACGTACCCGCGCCGAATTAAACATTCACGATCACTTTCGAACCGGAGCGAATTATTCTAGTTCAATATTTGCAACTTCCCTCCCCTCTTTTTGTTTTTTGTTTTTTTTGTTAGTGTTTAATCCCAATTTGGTCCAGTTTACAACCGCATAGGGCGGACACTAAAAACTGGATTTCATCAGTGGGACAGCAAGTCAAAATCAAAATCTGTGGTAAAATCCGCTTCAGCCCAGCGGGCGGGATTTTCTTGCATAGCGCATCCACAAAAGTCTGCTGTTTACAACCCCACTGCGTATTATATGGGTTACGGCACCACACGGTATCGTAACCCCCAAACAGACATATGCACACACAGAAAAACAGCGCGCGACACACACACATCAAGCTTGTGACATTCACTCCAACACGCACAGACGCAAACACAGACACACACACAGGAATGATCAGAACCTGTGTTGCGGGAGCCAACTTCAGTTTCCGGGCTAAGCCCAGTGACTGCAGCCTAAACCAATCCAGTACACGCTGTCACTACTGTGGAAGCTGGTACCCACTTCGTTGCGGGAGCCAATTTCTGTTTCCGGGCTAAGCCCAGTGACAGCCCAAATCGTTCCAATTCATGCAGTCACTAATGTGGAAGCTGGTACCCATTTTGTTGCAGGAGCCAATTTCAGTTTCCGGGCTAAGCCCAGTGACAGCCTAAACCAGTACAGTTCAAGCAGTCACTAATGTGGAAACTGGTACCCACTTCGTTGCAGGAGCCAATTTCAGTTTCCGGGCTAAGCCCAGTGACAGCCTAAACCAGTACAGTTCAAGCAGTCACTAATGTGGAAACTGGTACCCACTTCGTTGCAGGAGCCAATTTCAGTTTCCGGGCTAAGCCCAGTGACAGCCTAAACCAGCACAGTTCAAGCAGTCACTAATGTGGAAACTGGTACCCACTTCTAGAGCCACCAGGGCACAATTATCGTCAATCAGACTGACCTTAGTTTTCCCCCAATCCGTCCTGGTGAACGAGCCCGCCCAGGTCCGTTGGATTGGCGTTCGCGTCTCCGTTGGCAGGCGACCCGGCTCCTGGCCCCAAGAAAAGAGCCTTCGAAGCCCCAGTAGGCTCCGACGGTGCACCGATTTGGTTCAGTCGCCGCAGATCGCCAGCCGCAGGAGAGGCTTTGCCACCCGGATACGAGCCCCCAAGTAATGTCAGAGATGTTTGCTCGGACGGTCGACAAAGGCTCGAACACAGGAACAGATCGTCTTTCTCTGCCGGCAGGAGGTGCAGTTTCAAGGAAGTCACTCACCGTGAGCTTCCCACCTGACACCCGACCTCTGCAACCTCTGCCGGCCTTTTTATTGACTGTATATGCAAATGACAAGGAAAATATCAGAAAACACTCCCATCTTCATTAACATGTCGCACCCCTGGGCGGCCCAAATTGGGCCGCCCCTAAGACAAAGCATTCCCATGGATTCAGCACCAGCGTCCATAAACTAACAGACATGTCGACGTTTTAACGATTGGTGTCCCTCTGAATTGATATGTGGTAACCTGGCTCGTGACCCTTTCTCGTGATGGAGCGCACAAACACCCCCTTCCGTCCAGGATTAAATCTTCCTTTCTGAGATAAGGAGCGCATGGTCAGGTACCAGGCGCTCGGGTCCCTTGGCCTCAATTTGACCCCTGATTCTCTGTGCTTCTAATGTGTGCAAAATGTTCTGAACACGAGGTCAATCAAGCATGTAACAAGATGAAACTTTAAAACATGACAACATTGTATTTTCTATTCTAACACCTGTCCAAATGGGGCTCTCTTGTCGGGTAAGAAGAAATAATATGGTTTTCTTTCAGAAGGTTGCAATGACAAACTGTGACCAACAGACAGCAGTGATCGACTTTTGAGGATAAGAAATACAGGAAGATGATATTCTTTCAGAAGGTTGAAATGACAAACTATGACCAGCAGAAGGCAATGATTGACTTTTGCCTTCCACGTACAAGTGGGACTCTCCTGTCGGGTATCTAGAAATAACATGGTATTCTTTCAGAATGTGACAGTGACTAACTCTGACGAGCAGAGGGAAGCTATCGGCGCTTGCTGTGCACGGCCAAAGAGGGCTCTTGTGTTTGAGAGCGAAGAAGAGCTATTTGTAAGATGGAAACAGCGGTGAGGAATGACCGTTGTGAATTAATTGTGACGTGTTTTTGTGTTCAGAAATTTTAAAAAAATCAATCAAATGTCATCAAATTATCTTCGCTGGGTGGCCATTTTGTCGTATTGCTAATTTTTGGAGGGTAATAAGAAATATTGTGGTATTCTACCAGAAGGTTTTGAAATGACAAACTATGACCAGAAGACAGCAGTGATGGACTTTTTGTATGCACGTCCAAATGGGGCTCTCCTGTCGGGTCATAAGAAAGAGATGGTTTTCTTTCAATAGGTGGCAGTGACTAACTCTGACCAGCAGAGAGAAGCTATCGCAGCTTGCCGTGCACGGCCAAAGAGGGCTCTCGCATTTGAGAGAGAAGAAGTGCCACAGACAAGGTGGGTAATCAGAAATAGTATGGCATTCTTTCAGAAGGTTGCAATCACAATTATGGCCAGCAGATGGCAGTTATCGACTTTTGCAGTGCATGTCCAAATGGGGCTCTCGCATTTCAGAGCAAGATGCACCACACAAAAGGTAGAAAAAGCGGTGAACAGCGAACGTTGTGAATAAAATGCTATGGTTTTTGTGTTCCAGAACCCCCCCCCCCCCCCAAAAAAAAGCACACAGGAGGTGGATTTTGAGACATCTGGACACACAAATTTAATACAAAAGTGTGATGGAATTGTGGCGTTCATCCATCCATCCATTTTCCGATCCGCTTTAATAATAATAACACATTTCATTTATAAGCGCCTTTCAAAACACTCAAGGACACTTTACAATCAAAACAAAAACAATAAAATATATAATATAATTTTATTATATAAATAGTAAAAGGAGAGATGAATTTAAACTGAGTATGCGATTTTAAATAGGTGGGTTTTGAGATGTGATTTGAATGTGGGAAGAGAATCAATATTTTGGATGTTGAGTGGGAGTGAGTTCCAGAATTTGGGGGCAGAGCGGCTGAAACCTCTGCACACCTGAACGTGCTGAGACGGGCAGAGGGTACACAGAGGTGGAGGGAGGATGAAGACGGTCGATAACACGACCACAAACAGGATCCTTGCGTAGGTCCCTGTGCTGTCGAGGTGCTCGAGGATGTAGTGCAGCCCTAGGTTGACTTCATCCTCCACAGACCTGTTTGCCCGGGAGGCAAACTGAAGAGGGTCCAGCAGGGATCCGGTGATGTTCTTTAGGTGCTTCAGCTCAAGGCGTTCAAAGGACTTCATGGCCACAGACGTCAGAGCGACAGGCCTACAGTCGTTCAGTTTGTTCAGTTCTTAGGAACTGGGATGATGGTCGACTGTTTGAAGCAAGATGGAACCTCACACAGCTCCAGGGATCTGTTGAAGATATGTGTGAAGACCGGAGCCAGCTGGTCAGCGCAGACTTTCAGGCAGGAGGGGGACACTGTCGGTCCCCGCAGCTTTCTTGATCTTCTGCTGCTTGAAGAACTGTCTCATGTCCTGTTCGTGGATCTGTAGGGCAGAGAATGAGGGCCGAGGTGTGGACAGAGTAGTTTCTGGTAGAGGTGGGCGTATGTGGGAAATGGGGGTGTCCTTTTCAAAGCGGCAAAAAAAACACATTTTGTTTATCAGCCAGGCCCTTATTGTTCACTGCTTGGGGGGATGGTATCTATAGTTTGTGATTGCTTTCAGGCCATTGAACATAGATGGAGAGTCGTTAGCAGAGAACTGCTTTTTCAGCCTCTCCGCATAGCTTCTCTTTAATAATAATACATTTTATTTATAAGCGCCTTTCAAGACACCCAAGGACACTTTACAATCAGACAAAAACAATAAAACACAATGCGGGTTGAGCAGCGGCAGCCAAACGCGCAAGCGTTCACTCAACCCGGAAGTCAGAATGGGTGATGTTAATTTCCTTTGTCAATTGCCTGTGTATCAGGTCGCTGCAAACCAAGAAGATGGAGTCACGGTTTGTACACCTGAGGTACTGTGTTCAAACCCAGCCGTACTTTGTTGTCTGAAAATTCACCTTTTGTCTGCTTTCTTTTTTTATCTTGTGACATGTGATGGAGGTTTTTTTGGTTTCTGGACCACAAAAAAAACATTGCATTTATTCAAGTTGACTTGTTCACCACTATTTCCACTGGCACCCACCAGACAAAAGCAGAAATCAATCTTTTGATGATGCACATTTGCAAGGAGCACTTAAAATGGATTATGTTTGTATTATCAAGCCTATTTTTTCTTCCTGATTGGTCCATTTTTTAGGAGTTCACTGTTTTTTATATTACTCTACATTTCTTGTTTTGTTGAATAAAAATGAATGCAAGTAAAATGTTGAATTATTTTTTTAATGATCTTTGTTGTCAGCACCAGTGCTCTAAATTGGCAATTTAAAAGCAATCGATGCAAAAAAGGATGCCTCACAGAGGGTTTCCTCAATTGCTGTGCAGATTTTGTTGGGTTTTTTGTTGTTTTTGTCTTTTGTTTTGTCACATGGTGTTGTTACGTCTTGTGGATCTGATGTGGACTGTTTTCAGCATTTTTGGCCATGACATTCGTCAAAGAACAAGAATCTGTACTTGGTGGTTGCGCCTTCTCGGCGGCACACATGTACCAGCACTGATTTTGATTGGGAGGAATGTCAGCGCCATTTGACTGTGCTTGCTGGACAGCCCCGGGGCGCTTGTGTCTTCCGCCTTGAATAGGCAGCATTTTCACAGCCCCACTTTGTTCAGTGGAAAGGTCGGTGCTGATGGACAGTCTGCAGCTGGATGGATGCATGGCTTGAGGAGCCGACAATGAGAATACAATAAATTGACTTTTTTTTTTTTACACTACTTCTTGCTTGGCTCTCGACGAAGGCGGACGCTTTTGCTTTCTGCTCCTGTCCCCCCCACCCACCCCCACCCTTCCCTGCTTGCCACTCAGTCCATGTGCTGTCTTTGTCTAAACTTTTCCGAACCTTCTGCCGTATTTTCATCCTAAAAACAAACATGGAATTGGTTGGCTGGTCTCTCGATGCCATCGACAAATTTTCTCGACGAGAAGAGCAGGCAGTGGGGAGCCTACTTGCCCCTCGGGGACTTTTGCTGCTGGGTGCACCCTAGATCCCTGGAGGAGGTGGAGAATGGTGTGCCTGTCAACACTGTCCATTGAGGATGTGGAGGTCATCTACATTACCGGCCCTCTGATAACAGGTATGCTGCTGTTTGGCGTTAGCAGTTTCCTGATCTATCGAAAAATTCAACCGACGGTTGAGGATAGTTCGAGTGTTTTTTTTTCTCCCCCTCTCACTCCCTTGTGGTTTCTTCCGACTTCCAGGCTGAGTGAACGCTGGCGCGTTTGGCTGCCGCTGCTCAACCCGTTTGGTGTTTTGTTGTTTTGTTCCTGATTGTAAAGTGTCCTTGGGTGTCTTGAAAGGCGCTTATAAAGAAAATGTATTATTATTATTATTAATTCGATTCTTCTCAAACAGTGAGCTGCAATACAATCCTAAGGTGGACGCCTGTGACCCCAGTGATCGTGGTTTTTTTTGTAATTGCACTCCAGCTTAGAGGTAAGATATTAAACCCTGGACAACCCACGGGGTCAAATTTGGCCCCAATAAATTCTGCTACTCAAATGCTACCCTTAAATCTACCTACTAAGTAGATGCCACAGGCACTCTCATCATGTGCACAGCAACTGTAGAGGTCCAGATTTCACATGTCCATTTGTTTACATGAGTTAACGCAACCATTCTGGCAGGATAGTCGCAGCAGCAGGCAAATGATTTACAATGGAGAGCAGTGATAAAATTAGCATATATCAGTCAACATTTCATCCATCCATCCATCCATTTTCTGATCTGCTGTCAGAGTTTTTCTCGGACAAAGTTAAAGAAATGACTCGGCACACAGGGAAAATTGTCTTCAATATCGGCGCGAGGGATCTCTGAGAGTGAACGATGGTTGTTGCCCCGATGATCACACACTCTCGAGCTCACTTCCCGCCAATTCGAACTTTTATTGCAAAATACAAGAAAAACACTGCCCCTGATATTTGCATACCACACCCCCGGTCTGGCCCCTCGGTAGTGATTGGTTACCTTGGTTTGAGCTTTGAACCACCAGTACGTTGACGCCTTTCAATCTGGTCTACGCTGAACCAACATGTTGCAGACTTTGCGAACGACAAATGTCGCCTGGGCACGATGAGTGTTCTCAAATCGTCTTTTGTTGTTCAAACCGCTGTTCCCGAATTATTCATTCCCCCTTTGTGACCGAGTCTATCCTTCTCTCCTCTGTTCGCCCCCCTGCATTGACGTGCTAATTGTGGACTTCAACAGCCGTCCGACCAGGTCTTTGTGCATAGACATTTGGGGGTGCTGGATACGCACCCAAACGTTTCGATGTGCTCAGATTAAATGAAACTTTAAACATGATACAATTTTGCTCATAGATTTTCTCTGTCATCCGCTTATCCTCACAAGGGTTGTGGGAGGGTGCTGGAGCCTATCCCAGCTGTCTTCGGGCAGTAGGCGGGGGACACACTGAACCGGTTACCAGCCAATCGCAGGGCACAAAGAGATGAAAAAACATCCACGCTCACACCTAGGGACAATTTTGAGTGTTCCATTAAGCGGCCACACATGTTTTTGAAATGTGGGAGGAAACCAAAGAAAACCCATGCAAAGTCCACACAGGAAGGCCGGCGCCAGGATTGAACCCATGACCTCTGCACTGTGAGGTTGACACGCTAATCACTTGTCCACTGGGCCACCCAGTCAATGTTAATCCATCTACATTCACATCTGTCTTTGAAGAAAATGAGATACATGGCCAGGTTGAATATTACAGGTCCCTATGAAGCGCCAGGAGTGCTTTTTACAACTATCACAACATCAGATGGGAAGAACTACAATGGTGAGTCTTTGCAATCATATCAAGGCTTGGACGTTTACAAGTATACGTTATTGGCTTGAAAGTTGGCTCCAGGGATATTTGGTCACCACCTACAAGGTACTGAGCATTCCGGTCTGAAAGACTTGCTGCTTGTCCAACACCAGTTTTTCCAGCTCCATGTGACTGATTTAGTGGTAAAAAAAATAAATAAATTTAAGACCGTGAGCGACTTTTAGCAAAAGCTCCAGACCAGCTAGGCAGCAAAATGTTATTAGTGTTTCGGACTGAAAACTGTGAAGGGTCTTATGAGGGCTTTGCCCACAGAGGAGAAGAACCTTCTGATTCTACTCTGTCCGGCTTTGTCGTGCCAGTTGTTGAGTGTGTTGGTCAAGTGTGTCAGCACAGCTTCGTCAAAACACGGCTCATCAGACCTCAGTGCTACTAGCAACTTCTCCTTAGAGCCAAACTGTCTGAAGATGTATTTGATGACTGCCTGGATGAATCTGCTGTAGCTGATCATGTCCTCGGCCGCCAGTGATGCCAAGTTGACTTTGAGCACTTTTTCGGAGAGACGCCGAATGATCAGAAGCATGTCATCCGGCTGCAGAGACTTGCGGACCTTTTTGGGGAAATACTTGACCATTGTGATGATCAGCATGCTAACAAAGTTCCTGGTCACCTCTCGGAGTGAAGACTCACTGATGAAGGCCTCTGGCTGCTCCTCGTCTTGTTGGGTAGACACAGACGGGGAAGCTTCTGAATCTGTCGAACTGCAAGCTTTATTTTGCGAGGTCACAATGGTGGTGATGAGAGTGTCGATGTCTTTTAAGGCACCACACACCTCGTCGGCGCTCGCCTTCCTCTTTCTTGGCTCCATCTCCATCCAAAGAAGCACCTGCTGTAAAAACTTCCCGACCGAATCCTCGATAATGTTTTTCATGATCTCTGGATGCTGCACTATTTGCCCACTGCATCCATGTGGAGATTGCCTGCCTGAAAACTTCTCGGTAAGGCTGGATTGGTTAGCCTCAATGTAATTGTAAATTTTATCTCTCAGCTGTGTTGAGAACGTTGTGATGTCACCTCTAAGACTCTCTAGGGTCTTGCTGACTTTTGGTCCTTCCAACGGAAACTTGTCGTACAGGTCCTCCACTTCGTCTTGTATCCCTTCAAAGTTGAGTGGAGGAGGACTACCAGGCGTCTCCGGCTTGGACACCGGCAGGGATCCCTTATGATTGAATGCGCTGCCACGGTCTGAGCATTGCTCAACCCCCACCAGGAAGTCGGATTCCTTCTGCACGTCTGGAGAGGCAACGTCTGTCACAAGTTTGGCAAATCGATTTTTTGAAAACTCCACAAAGCTGCTTTTTCGGAGGACCTCGTGGTGGGGCGTGGGCTGCTCTCGAGAAGAAAAAAAATTGGTCAAGGTCTTCAAGATCAACCTCAGATCAAAATGAGGACAGGCAGACACACTGGTCTTTCTGTCTATGTTGGTGGCATAGTGAAGGTCGCCCTTAATTGTTGTGACAATATCAGAGGCTGTCCCGTGAAGGTCCAGGGAGGTATTTGGTACGGTGCCAACAGGATCAGAGTCTGTGGGCTGTGACCACTTGCGTAGGATTTCAGTTACCGCCTCCGTTGTCGCTCCTACACCAATGTTTGATTTTGGACTGGAAGATGACTTTTGACTCTGAGGCTTCTCATTCTCCGTCACCTGAGTGCTGCCGTTATGTTGACGCCAGCATGCTCCCAAACACCGTGTGTTGGATTCAACTTGGCCTAGGTAAGACCACAGTGCACCACAAGAGAGCCTTACCATCTTGTACAGAACCTCCAGCTTGGTGAACGTCCCCGGGACGTAGATGACGGACAATGGTTGCTCACCGTCTGTGTCCGTGGCCAAAGCCAAAGTCCGGTTGACTCTCTGGGAGATCTCTTCTGCAAGCAGCGAGTCCAGCTTGTTGGCATAGTCACACGGCTGCTCAGGAATGCTGAGCGCTGATGCGAAGGCGGCGTTCATGGCGCCGTCCATGACCGGGGCCATGGATTTGGACTTCATGTCCGCAACCCGCTGCTGGAAGAGGGGCAGGATCATTTTCAGGGTGTCAGCTGAGAGTTTCTGAGCAATCTCTGTGCACATGTCAGCCAAGATGGCCCCCGTGTCCGAGTCAAAGTCTCTGGCTGCCAGCAGACACCACTGCGCCGAAGAAATGTTGTTAAAATGTTTCATCACAATCGGGAGGACCACCGCTTGCTTGTCTGTGCATCCCGACTCCATTCTCGAACATCAAAGACATCCCGATTGTGGTGACAAATTGTCCCATTTTAAGAATGACATACTCAGTCTGCCCAAAGAGGGACACCGTTTCACCCTATGACAAAGGGGCTCTTTGATAGAAAATCCCAAATTTGCCTTATGATGTCATAATGTTGCTCCGCCCATGTCCCACCTCTGCTTCCTCTCTGATTGATGATGTCATTTTGCTCTCATTGATCAAAGGCGTGGCTCTTAACAATGCCGTCTTGAAAGGTAAATGTTTTTCTCAGTGGTCATTGTTCACTTCAAATGAAAACAGACCAAGGGTCACTCAAGGGTCTTTGCTTGGACTAATGTGAGTCACTTTTGACCGCTGATGACTTTTCAGTCTGACAACTTAAGAGTGGAAAAGCTTTTGGGGTGTAAAATAAAGTTAACATTTGACAGAAACCGATTGTTGCCATTTTTGTAGCGTCAGTTCCACATTGTTGAATAAAGGGTTACAACAACAACATAAAGAGTTAATCTAGCCTCATAGATATTTTATCTCATAATGACTCCTAGTGTTTTTGGCTTGTGTACCCCTAACTCTTTTTGTCATATCCTGAATACCTCCTCACTCATACGCTAACATTTTGTTTCCTTGATTTGAATATTTAATTCTGAAGCATTCTCTTTTTTTCAACTCCAACACGAAGAATACATTGCCCTGAAAATAAAAATGAAAAATAATTTCTTTAACGGCAGCATGGTGACCGACTGGATAGCGTGACCGCCTAACAGTGCAGAGGTCATACGATCGAATCCGGGCTCCGGCCTTCCTGTGTGGAGTTTGCAGGTCTCCCCCCTGTGTGGGGTTTCTCCGGGTAATCCGGTTTCCCCCCACATTCCAAAAACATGCATAGTGAATTTATTGATCTCTAAATTGTCCTGAGGTGTGATTGTGAGTGTGAATGGTTGTTTTTGTATATGTGCCTAGCGATTGGCTGGCAACCAGTTCAGGGTGAACACTGCAGCCTGCCCCAAGACAGCTGGGATAAACTCCAGCACACCTCTAACCCTTGTGAAGATAAGCGGTGCCTTTATTATTTATTTATTAATTTAAAAATCAGAAATAAATCTGCCTTTGTTATATATATTCTTATCCCATTTACCACAAAAAAGAGGGTTAGCACCTTTGAATAACAAGTCTCCTTTACATAGGCAATTAAACTTATATGACAAACTAAACACTGAACCAGAATAATATTCAGCCCGACCATAGCATTTTTACTTTATTTTCATCTGCCATTTTAGCTTTAATTACACACTTGAGTTGACATGTGGCTTTGACACAGGTTATTGATTTGGGAAACAATAAAATGTTTCCATGTACCACCTGCAATCCTTAGGTGTACAAGTACACTTGGCTTGGAAACTTATTTACATAACGAAATATGGAGCCTCGCGACTCGGAAATTTCCTTTCCTATCACATTCGAGCGAGATAATCACATTTGTTTGTATGGAACCACACATTCATTTTCGTTTTAATGTATATTTCTTGGCTTCATTGACGATCCACCTGTGCCAAAAATTTTTTTTTATTACTGTTCTTTTCATCCATCCATTTTCTGAACTGCTTTTCGAACCGCTTCTCGAACCGCTTCATCCTCGCTAGGGTAACAGGGGGTGCTGAAGCTTATCCCATCTGTCTTCGGGCAGAAGGCGGGGGACACCCTGAACTGCTTGCCAGCCAATTGCAGGGCACACAGAAACGAACAACCATACACGCTCACGCTCACTCTCACACCTGGGGAGAATTTAGAGTGTTCAATCAGCCTGTCATGCATGTTTTTGGAATGTGGGAGGAAACCAGAGTACCCGGAGAAAACCCACGCAGGCCCGGGGAGAACATGCAAACTCACACAGGTAGGCCAGAGCCGGGATCGAATCCACAACCTCTGCACTGTGAGGTCGACACGCTAACCACTTGCCCACCAGGCCACCCACTATTCTTTTCATTAGTGTTTATTTTAAACATTATTTAATCCCCTCCCCTTCCCTGTCCTCAGTACATTCCTCTGCCTCCCTCTTTTGGCGGATTGATGTCTCTGACGGCCCTGATGGTGGTGGCCATAATCAGTAAATCGACCAACGTTTTTATTTTTATGTAGCTGGGCCCCAAAGGGAAACCTAAAATATTTTTTTGATATTAACAGTGCTCAAAATGGTGACTACTGTGCTTTATATGGGCCCAATGTACGATGTTATTATATTTTTGACGTCTGACGTCATCGACGTCAGACATCAAAGAAGGTCAACGTTTTTCTCCAGCTATTTATCCTCAAATGCTATACAGTATCTCATGTGGTGGTTGAACTCGTCTAACGTATGTTCGCTGGCCTTTTAAATTTAGCATCACACGTTGTTATGAATTAGTGTGATCATTATTATTGTTGTTATCAGCAGCAGTGCTGTACGCTAAACTTTATTAGTATTTCCACATTACTTTTTAAATGTACGTAAATTGCTAATCGACATTAGACAGACATTCAAGTGTCCAATCTAATATGTAGGCTACAGAAAAAAATATGCTATTGAATATTTCACATGCACAAATGATGTATATTTGTTTGTAAATCAATCGGCTTTTTGTTTATGCATAACCACGGACAGTTTTTTAGAAAACATCAAACAGGGTCTGACGGGTGTCAAGAAAAAAAACAGTGGAACGCGCAGCTATCGCGAAACATACTTGGGAAAGGAGGGGAAGTGAAAGTGGGCAGTAAATAAGATATTATCGTGTGGAATAAGGGGAAGTGATGTGAGATACCTTAGTGCATATTTAAATTGGACTGGATTTGTGTCAAGAATTTGATATCGAGAGAAAAGTACATCGGAAATGAATAAACAGCGTAACGGAAACGACAGATGGCGGTGATGCACAGCAGGATGTTAACCGCCGTCACAACATCGGAGAAGAAGAAGAAGAAGCCCCTCCTTTCCTGTCGTCCATTTGTCGGTTACGGTGAGTGTTTGCCTCGCTGTCCTGAAATCCTTCTTAAATGACCATTTGCAGTGATGTAAAAGTGTATTATGCGGGTGTTTGTTGCTGTTTAGCGCACAGGGTTACTGCGTGCGTCCGTTTAAAGGAGAAAAGAAGCTAAATTGCTGTTAAAATGTTAGCTTCCACGGCGCTTCGTGCGGACATAGCCACATGTTCGTTGCTATGCTAAAAGTTGCTAAGAGGCTACCGCTAGTTTTGTCCGCCACATCTTGAAATATTGACAGCGTTTGCATTGTAACTGATTGCGATTCAGCCGCGATAAGTATCACAGTTGTGTGTCGTGAAAATGTTGACACCAAATGTTCCCTACAGCTTTGTCGACGGCGTGCGAATCAACATGCAGAACGACGCTGGTGAATTTGTGGACCTCTACGTCCCTCGTAAATGGTGAGCAAATGTAACGGGTGTTGTCTTAAAGGTACGTTAGTCAAACCCCTCTACTCGAGGGGGTCGGTGGTTGCGTGGGTTCAAAGCCCGGGCGGGATGACACGAAGTAAAGTTTGAAAATACTATAGACACCCACATAGTCGCGGTTCGGCACCCGTGGATACATGGTTTTTGGCGTTTACGCCCCTCTTTGTCATGGGGGAAAAAACCACATATCGAATGTTTATCTGTGTTTTGTCGAACAATATTTGGGGTTTAATCCCTCTCCCCAGAACGAGGAAGCTCCTAACTCCGGCTATAAAACACAATCACTGACAGGTCACGAAACTTCTCAAAAGATCAAGTATGTTTGCAATAAGATCCATCCATCTTCTACCACTTTATTCGGGGCCGGGTCGCAGGGGCAGCAGCTTTAGCAGGGAAGCCCAGACTTCCCTCTCCCTAGCTACTTCTTCCAGCTCTCCGCGGGGGATCCTGAGGCGTTCCCAGGCCAGCTGGGTGACATAGTCTCTCCAGCATAAGATCCAACATTTCCCAAATTCAAAGTTTACAAAGCCCATTCTAAAACATTCAGGTGAGTAAGTTTTTTTAACCAAATGTCCACACTTATATACAGTAAATATTCCCATCCCTGGAATTCTATGAAAAGGAATATCCTTCACCCGTAATAAAAACCTATGCATTAACATTTTGACTACGATATTACGTGTTACTGGAAGTTGCGTAAGCGGAAATTCCAGTAGCCGTAACCCGGATGGAGGCGTAATGCCGCGGCAGCTTAAATACACGCAACGCCCACCCGATGCGACGGAAAAGACACGGCGCTGAGACAAGTTTTCACTTTGCGTTTTTCGATCATCAGATTCGAAACGACGTGTGAGTTTTTATTGGCGTGCGTTTTACTGTAATTGTGAATGATTTTAACTTTATTCACTTACGTCCTGTAGAACGCGGCACTAGCTTAAAAGCAGCACCCACTCGACACGACCGAAAAAACGTGTTCGCTTCGCCGTTTTCATTCATCAGATTCGAAACGAAGACTTGTAAGTGACTTTTTATTGGCGTGCGTTTTACTGTAATTGCGAAAGATTTTAACTTTATTCACTTACGTCGTGTAGATCATGGCATCGAAACGTAGAACTGTAATGACTGGAGCGGCGCGAGTGAAATGCATCCGTTTGAGCGAGGCTGGACACAAAGTTAAAAACATCCAGCAGACACTTGGAGTCGGAAAGACGCAAATGTACGAAACTTTAAAAAACAAGGCATCGGTTCAACTCCTGATGACAAGCCACCATCAAGCAAGGAAGCAATGCAAATGGCAACCAAAATCCTTCGGTATGCACAAGAATTACCAGACATCGGTGATCAACGGGACAGTTACTTGCAACTAGCAAGAAAACTGTATGACACGCAGGCAAACATTGTCATAAACCAAAGAATACATCCAACAAAACAATCCAAAATACAATTTTTTTTTCCCAAGACAGAAAAAAATAAACATTAAAATACTGTACGTACTTTACTGTTGCGATTTTTTTTGGGATACACCTGTATTGCAGTTTTATGGTATACTGATATGGCATCATGAATACAGCATACCACAAAATCGGAGTATTTTTTCCAATCTCACACTGCAAAGACTAATTGACTGGTAATCATTAATCCAGGTAAGTATTGATGTGGCTTGACATCCTCTTCCCAAGAGGATGCATGTGTAATCTACTATCAATTTGACGAAAGAATCTAACACACGTCATCATTAGTTCAACCAACAGTTAACATTAGTACAGTCAAACCTCGGTTTTCGTACTTAATCCGTTCCAGAAGACTGTTCGGAAACCGAAACCATTTTTCCCATTGAAATCAATGTAAAATGTTTTAATCCGTTCCAAGTCAAGAAAACTACTTTTTTAAACCACTTATTTTTTACAATTTCACACCATAAACTGTACAAATGTAATGGGAGATGACCAATTTTAACATTAACATCGTAACATAAAAATTGAAGGAACATCTCTCTCTCTCTATCTGTCGCGGGGCTTGAGCCTCTCCCAGCTGTCAGCAGGCAGTAGGCGGGGCATTTCGGCATCCCGAACTCCTTCGCCAACACAGACACACGCACACCCGACTCATATTTTGCGAATCAATCTTTCTTAAATTCTATAGTTTTGCACACTATTTTCCTCTTTTCTTCACCAGGTTCACCACTTCCACTTGCTTTCTTTGGTGCCATGATTAGGGGCTGATACACGATGCAAAAATAACAGTCCAATATAATGTAGTTCTCACCAAACAAGTCTGCTTTTAAAAAAAACAAAAACATTCTTAACCGAACAATACAAACTCGTCTGCTCACAAGCTGTTTCTGTACGATGATTGCATAATAATGAGACACCGGACACCAGAGTGTTCATTATGTGCGGCTGCATTCAAAAATGCAAACAAACGCATGCCCCCCCCCCCCTCCCCCGTGCTGCCAGGGCAAACCATTATGAAAAGAGGGGGATTTCACTAGTCCTAACAGAAGCCTCTCACCAAACACGTCTGCATAATACAAAAACGTCTGCTCACAATGATCGCTTCCTGTGTAGCGACGAGACACAAGGGAGCGCCGCGACATGAGGGAGTGTCACTTCACTCCTCTCGGCTTTGCTACCTCCTCTCGGCTTCGCTACCTCGCGAAGCTACACGAGGTAGCGTTGCTCGACGAGGTAGCGAAGCCGAGAGGAGTGAAGTGACTCATTCAAGTGCGCTCAGTTAGTCAGAGAACCGAAATTTGTTCGTCATCCGAGGCATAAAAAACTCAATTTTAGTTCGAAAACCGAGGTGTGACTGTATTACCACACCTTGTGACGAATGTTTTATTCTAAAGTTACCATGCTACAACCAGTAATTATAGAATAACCAAGACTGTTTCATAATATTTTTCATAGCGATTAGCCTATAAATCTAATGACCAACTCACGTCGTATCTCGCTCTTGTGCATACATCACAGGTGAGTTTAGTGATACGCCCTTAGTGATACGCCCTTCGGACCATTCATACAAAAAATCAGACTGGCATTCCTATTTCTTAAATGTGGTAATTAGTAGACCTTTGTGTGTGTGTGTTTTTCGCCGCCATCTCAAACTGTCAGCCGCGCAATTCCTCAGTTTGCGGACGAAAATAGCAACCCGCATGCACACAAAGTTATCTGTTGCGTCCCTCCAACAATCAAAACAATTGAAAGTAAATTAGAAGAAACGCACCACAAACACACAGTGAAATCGCGTTGATCACACAGGAGAGACTTGATCGCGCACAGTCAACTCATGTGCGGTGACTCTTATGGTTAAACAAGTTTTTGGTACTGTCAAAATGACGCCGCGGAAACAACACGCTACCAGTAACGATCGTTACCGTGAAATCCTCATGCCTGCCGTAGTTTTTTGTTTTTTTGGGGGGGGGGGAATTTCCTTGCGTCCCAAAAATGGACATTACAGTCAAACCTCGGTTTTCGTCCATAATCTGTTCCAGAAGGCTGTTTGAAAACTATTTTAAATAAAAATGTTTGCTGAACACGTCTGCTCACAATGGAAAGCAACGCGAGGAAGCGTCAATTCCTCGTCTACCCGAGGAAGCATCACTTCCTCGTGTAAGGACGGCGACAGGAGTCAAATGGTGCATTCAAGTGCGCTCAGTTTGTTAGAGAACTGAAATTTGTTCGTCATCCGGGGCATAAAAAACTCAAAAATTTTGTTCCAGAACAGAGATGTTCGAAAACCGAGGTTTGACTGTATTTGGAACTGTGCGTCCCGCAGGAAAATTATGCATCTCGGACATGGGACGCAGAGGTAACGAGATGGTTGCTGCATCTAACTATGCTTCTGCCAAATCTGAAGTAAATGGATTGACTAACAGATTAGCCTGTCATGATAATTACTGTATCGATTCATCGTATGGGCACAATTGTTTTTTTGTTTTGTTTTTTATGGACTTGGTAAATCAATGACATGCGGGTGTGTTTTAGGGATGTCCCGATCCAATCATATGATCAGAAATCTGGGCTGATCGGGGAGAAAAGACCAGTTTTCTCCACTTTCAAAATTGTAATGGTCACAAAATTACTAAATACAGTCAAACCTCCGTTTTCATACTTAATCCGTTCCAGAAGACTGTTCGAAAACTGAGGTTTGACTGTATATCAAAACTACCAAGGTCTCGCCAAACTGATCAGTAATATCTACATTTTATATTCTTCAAAGTTAGGTTTGCCTTTTCTGGGGTGGGCTTAACAGCGGTAAAGTTGGTGACAACAGGGCTTTATTAGGGAGGTGCACTGTAATTTGACATATGCACTAATTTCAGCAATATGTGAATAGATGTCCTGTGTTTGGAGCAGAAGTTTGTCCGCAACAAAAAATATTCATGAATACCAAGGAAAAAAGAGTGACCATTTGCTGGTTGCACAGGTGTAAGTCGATGTTAGTAAAGTGAAGCTCCTCTAGAATAAACCTACATGGGCGAAAATACCCCCTAATGTGAACAAATGTTCATGCATTAACACCATTCCCATTCTCCTGCCTCCCATATGACGAAAACCCCCGTTGCGTTATACGAAATCATTTTCTCTGCTCCTGCCTCGCGAAGACATTCACTACAACGAAGTTTAATCCAACAGCGACCTCTACTGCAACAGCAACCACCACACTGGCTTACATAGTGAACGGTGTTTATTTCGGTCACAGCTGCAAGTTTCCTGGACGCAACATACTCATGGCTGCTCTGTCATTGGCTTACCTAGCATCATCCTGGCCTCCGTGGAAGATAGCGTGGAATGCGTCCGATTAGCTGCTCGGAGTAAATTGCTTATGGCTCGACGGACATTCAAATAAATGGACGTTTCCTTGAATGCTTTACTTGTTATCATGCTAAAAAGCTTACGCTAACTGGAGCGCTAATTAGAGAGAAGGCGAGTTCCATCGCGCTAACTGTGGCCACCGAGGACTACGAAACGTCCCATGGCTGGCTTTAAAAGTCCATCAGCTGAGCAACGCTGTCTTGGGTGGCGATCGAGGGTAGGTCGAGTTAGAGACAGTGAGATTGTGGAAAGAAAAGCCACCGGGATACCAGGAAGTATCTGTTATTGTTAGATTCAGACGCAGCATGAATGTTGCATTGCTAAAATGGCTACAAAATGGCTCTGACGCTGGAAGAGAGGGGGGAAAAGTGATCAAAATGAAAGACGGAGGAAGCAAAATAAAAGACATTATCCAAGAAATTGATGGAAGTGAATGCTGATCGTAAATTTCGCAATTTCTTTCCCTTTTTTTCTTTTTACACGGACTATATGAAGTGTCAAATAAGTGTGTGCTCATACTTATGCACTATTGGAATAAAAATAGAGTTCACATACGATTGTGTGTGCATGTACACATACGTGTGTGTGTTTGTGTGTGTGTGTTTACATCTGAGGTCAGATTTGCTACAGTGAAAATACCCCTGTTGTGAAAAAAGTCTTGCTGCAAACATGATTTCGTTGTAGAGGAGTTTCGCTGTAGTAGTTAAGAACAAGGAGAAAATGATGTAATACAAATATGTCATGACAGGGGTGTTGTTTGCGAGTGAAGTACCGTATTTTCCACACTAAAAGACGCACTGGATTATGAGGCGCACCTTCAATGAATGGCTATCTTGTAGGTTTTTTTTCATACATTGGACGCTTCACATTATAAGGCGCAATCTACAATGCCTCCACTAGATGGTGCTACGCTCCTTCCATTCAACTCGAGAGGAGTCCGTTCAACTTTAGAGGCTTTCATGACCGCCTCTGAAAAATGTAAATTAACCTACTGTACTTAAATGAAACTACGAAAATTGAAAATAATGCATCAAAACAGAGAATCAAGCAAGGAAATCACAAAATAAATTCTGTAGGGGGGGATATAGAATTTATTTTGTGATTTCCTTGCTTGATTTTCTTCGTGGTTTCACTGAAGTAATAATTAATTTACGTTTGTCGGAGGCGGCCATGAACGCCTCTTGAGTGGAACGGAAGAAGGCACGTAGACAGACAAAGACGTACCTGTATTTGTTGAGACTGAAACCCATTAATAAAGTGTGCGTTTAAAAAAAAAAATAAAACCACAACCACAGCTCTCCTTTTTAAAAAAATAAAAAATACAGGTGAGTCTTTGTCCGTCTCAAGGACTTCTCTTATTCCGTTCAACTCGCGAGGCGTTCATGACCGCCTCCGAAAAACCTATTAGCATTTCCTTGATCTTAGTGCCACGACTACTACGATCAGATGTCAGTTGTACAATACATGCTGACTTATATAGCGCTTTCACAACAGCTGCAGCTGTAACAAAGCGCTTAACAAAACAGTTAACGGAGTAAAATAATAAACACAACTGGTTGCAGGTGAGCTGGAGTAGTTATTCACAAATGATGAAATCACAATATAAATTCTGTAGGGATGGCTCTAGAATTTATTTTGTGATATCCTCGCTTGCTTTTCAGTTTTGATGTACAGTATTATTTTCGTAGTTTCATTGAAATAATCATTAGTTTATGTTTTTCGGAGGCTGCCTTGAACGCCTCTAGAGTCGAACGGAAGAAGGCACGTAGACAGACAAAGACGTACCTGTATTTGTTGAGACTGTTTTAAAAAATTAACACCACGGCTCTCCTTTTTTCGGAGCTGCAACAAAAACGTATTTAATAAAGCAGTGACAAAGTTCACTGAACCAACAGCAAGTTATAACATTGGAAGCATGTCTCCAGGAAGGAGCCATCTTGGGAGTCGATGTATTATCGTAATGACCATACAAAAGACGCACCGGATTTTAAGGCGCTCGGTGAGCTTTTAAGAAAATTGAAGACTTTGGTGCGCCCTATAGTGCTGAAAATACGGTACACTATTTTTTGGGGCCCCATTCACTTGAATCGCAGTCAAGGCTGTGCACAGCAATGTACAGTCGTGATGATAATAATAGCCAAGTAGCACTAATGCTAATCACTGTTCAGCAAACAGCTATCGTCTATGGGGCTCTTTTTGTACTTTTTCATTTTGTTTAAGCACTATTGGTTCTGTGAACATTCGCCATGCCCACCAGGAACGTAAAGAGGCCGGCAACTGGCACCAGGTACCCGCTTTGAGTGCCAGAATTGACAGCGAGACCAGCCAGCTCCAATGTAAGATCTCTTCCACTGGAGCTTTAGTCTGTAAAGCTCCAATGTAAGATCTCTGGTACATCAAGAGAGGTTACAGCTGGCTTGAAATCGCTGTACTGCATGTTGATAGAAACATGTCCGTTTCTCTGCATCATATAAAATGTAACTGCTAATTTGAGCTTTTAACTGGGAGAGTATTGATTATATCACTTGGAAAATAACCTTTGTTGAGCCAAGGTACCTCCTTTACGTAAGAAAAACCCAACAGGTCACCAGGATACAAAAAGATAATAATAATACAAACGTGACTAGCATATCTTTACATGAAATTGTTCAAGAGTACTAAAATGTTTGGGTCCTGCCTTTTTTTTTAAGTATTAGGGCTGAAGATTTTGGAAAATATAATTGCGTTTCCCCGCCCCTAGCCCAAAAAATTGCGATTGGGGTGGTATTCATTTTTTGTCAGGTTTTTTTTGCCCACGCTGACTGAGCGAGCTAATGATAGTCGGCATGTTGAATCTAGTATGGAAAAACTGGTTGGTCGTACCAAGGACTTTATTGGCTCAACCGGATTGGAGCAGACAGGCTGGAACATAACATGACCAGGGATTAGAAATTGTTGTATTTCAGAACATTTCTTCTTCTGTTTGTTGAAGCTCTGCCAGCAACAGAATCATCGGAGCCAAGGACCACGCTTCTGTCCAGATCAACATAGCTGAGGTAATCTTTCTTCACTTTATTTACGGAGCACTTATACAAGAACCACAGCTGCACATCAAGTGCTGTGCATGAAGAAGCAAATGTACATTAAAAAAAAGTCATTTAATGCCAGCCGTTTTCCTCAAATTGGGAGAGCCGTGGCCATGTATGTAACTTTTTCACCAAGCCCCTTTGACACTGCCGCCATGATCGATCAATGGGAAGCGTGTCTGTGTGTGTGACTTTTGACAGCCTTGTGTTGTGCCGGTGTGTGTGTGTGCCGGCCAGGTGGTGGGCATGACCAAACAAGGATTGGTTACAGCAACATTGCCAATGTGTTTTTTTTTCAACAGACAGATTACATGCACAATAGGAAGACATGTCATGCATTTCTAACATCTGACAGACCACATGTCCATAACGAAAACTCATTAATTTAGTCACCAAAGAGCCACGTTTAGCTCCTCGTCTCATTCTCGTCATGAAAAAGGGGCCATAAAGAAACAATTTTGTCATCATTGATGAAAACAACACTTCAAGATACCAATATCTATCATCCATGAAGTGTGATCTGCTAATACTGATCACGTGAGTAAAGTGCTAAATGTTTTAACTCAACTACCTTTAGATAAAGATAAATATTTTTGGGGGGCCGGGCTTGGTTAAAGATACAGAAGTCAATAGAACACATTTCCGCTTAATAATACACAGCCATCTGCTCTTAGTGTTTAAATATTAGACATTTTATATTTCAAGTGTGCACAGCAGTACGCTATTTTCCTCATTTGAAACATTAGTGAGACTTAAAATGAATCTCTTCCCATAAATTTTAGTCGATGAGATGGTGACGTCAGAAGCACATCAGCAATTTTGCCCGCTACGAACGGCAACTGTCAGCATCCAAGTGTTTGTGTCATGTACAGCATGAACAATTGTTGCATCACCTCCACTAAATCTGTTGGTGGCCGTTAGACGAACGAATTGCGAACTTGAACAAACCCTGATGAACTCTGTTTTTCAACCTTTTCTACCTCAGTGGCATGTAACGCTACCCACCTGTCCTACTGTGCTGTGAAATCCCACATTTGAGTGCCACAGCTTCACAAAAGGCTTATCCTTATCTCCACATGTATTTTGTACAACTTGGCGACCTGAAGCCTAAACGGGCATTAAGTTAATCATCCAGCAAATCCCGATAAAGAAAAATGCAACTTGAGAAAAAGTGCACACCTCAGCCTGAAATTGCATTTAAAGCGATCAAAACTGCAATTTTCGTTGAAATGGATTTGCTGGATGTAATCCTGGACACGCTGTGTCAGGTTTACAGCTAGACTGGAGCCACTGGGGTTCATGTGTCTATTGTCCTTTCTGATGCTCTGTGCTATATGTATTACACGTGATGTGGATCTCTTTCTGTGTCTGAAATAATGTTCTCATTCACAATATTGGCTGCAGGTGGACAAGGTCACAGGTCGCTTCAACGGTCAGTTCAAGACCTACGCCATCTGTGGCGCCATCCGCAGGATGGTGAGTGATATTTGCATTGTGTTCAATCTTCAAATGCATTTGTTTCTCACATGGGTTCGTGTTCTCCCCTCAATGCACAACAGGGAGAGTCGGATGATTCCATCCTCAGGCTGGCGAAGAACGACAGCGTTGTTGCGAAGTAAGAAGACTTTTTTCTGTCATCATCGCTGACCTTGTAATCATGTGGCTTTTCTCTCCACAGGAACATCTGAGTGACAAACAACTGTTCAATAAAATGTGACAAAATCCAAATGCTGCATTGGTCCTGTTAATTTTTTAATTTCTTTTTTTTTTTTTAAGATCTCATTGAAAGTCCTCCGGATTATTGTCATGAAAATTGTGGAAAATTTGCCTAAAATTAATCCGGCTATTAGTTGACAACATAGAACGAACACGCGTTTGAGTTCGTTGTTTTGCTTTCACGAGCGTAGCCATGTTGAGGCACGAACACGAGGAACAGTAACACCCCTCCCCTCGCATTCTCATGGCCTCGCCATACCTCAGAGATTTCGACATTTTGGCGCAAACGGAAGCCACAAAGTGTGCACGTGAGGGAGAGAAACATTGAATGTCAAGTATTTGAAGAGCATTTTGCGTAAACTAATTTATGCGTGATTGGCCAGATACGGCCTCAGCGCAATGTTCAAACATGGAGACAGGCAAGCTGACATAAGTGCAAAGAACACATTCAAGTGGTCTTTGCTTGAAAAGCACTTAAACGGATTTGTCCAACTACCTTCGAAAGGTCGACAAACTTGGTAAGTCAGTTAAAATCATATTTATATATATACATGTGTATAAATATATATAGTCAAACCTCGGTTTTCAAACGTCTCGGTTCTCGTACAATTCGGTTTTCGAACAAAAATGTTGAGTTTTTATGCCTTGGATGACGAACAAATTTCGGTTCTCGAACTAACTGAGTGCACTTGAATGCGTCACTTCACTCCTCTCGGCTTCGCTTCCTCGTGTAGCGACGCTTGCTACACGAGGAAGTGACGCAACATTAGCGTCCATTGTGAGCAGACGAGTTTGTATTGTTCAATAAAAAGCAGATGTGTTTGGTGAGACGCTTCTGTTAGGGGGAGTGAAACCCCCCTCTTTTTAGAATGGTTTGCCCCAGCAGCACGGCGGAGGTGCGTGCGTTTGTTTCCGGCCGGCAGTTTTCAATACAGCGGCACATAATGAACACTCTGGTGTCCGGTGTCTCATTATTATGCAATAATCATACAGAAACAGCTTCCTCGTGTAGCGTCCATTGTGAGCAGACGAGTTTGTATTGTTCAATAAATATTTTTTTTTAAAAAGCAGACGTGTTTGGTGAGAACTACGTAATATCGGACTGTTATTTTTGCATCGTGTATCAGCCCCTAATCATGGCACCAAAGAAAGCAAGTGGAAGTGGTAAACCTGGTGAAGAAAAAAGGAAAATAGTGTGCAAAACTATAGAATTTAAGAAAGATTTGATCGCGAAATATGAGTCAAGTGTGTCTGTTGGTGAAGGAGCTCGGGATGCCGAAATGCCCCGCCTACTGCCTGATGACAGCTGGGATAGGCGCACGCCCCACGACAGATAGAGAGAGATGTTCCTTAAATTTTTACTATGTTACTATGTTAATGTTCAAATTGGTGAAAATAAAACATTACAGTTTGTTTGCACAGTATTTTACATATTACCTGCTCTCCTATTACATTTGTACAGTTTATGGTGTGAAAATCTTCCATCAGCAAGGGCATTGAAGATGAGACGTGGCTGGGTCTTTCAGCATGACAATGGTCCCAAACACACAGCCAGGGCAACAAAGGAGTGGCTTCGTAAGAAGCATTTCAAGGTCCTGGAGTGGCCTAGCCAGTCTCCAGATCTCAACCCCATAGAAAATCTGTGGACGGAGTTGAAAGTCCGTGTTGCCCAACGACAGCCCCAAAACATCACTGCTCTAGAGGAGATCTGCTTGGAGGAATGGGCCAAAATGCCAGCAACAGTGTGTGAAAAGCTTGTGAAGAGTTACAGAAAACGTTTGGCCTCCGTTATTGCCAACAAAGGGTACATAACAAAGTATTGAGATGAACTTTTGGTATTGACCAACTACTTATTTTCCACCATGATTTTCAAATAAATTCTTTAAAAATCAAACAATGTAATTTTCTGAAATGTTTTCCCACATTCTGTCTCATGGTTGAGCTTTACCCATGTTGACAATTACAGGCCTCTCTAATCTTTTCAAGTAGGAGAACTTGCACAATTGGTGGTTGACTAAATACTTATTTGCCCCACTGTATGTATGTATATATATGTATTTGTGTGTGTGTGTATATATATATTATTATTTAAATTTTCAGGAGTCCATTTTCAACTCTGATTTTTAAGTGTTAAAAATGAATGATTGTGTCCCAGGGAGAAAATAGCATTTTTGTCCCGACATCTCACCGCAATGCAAATTGGTTTCTCCTGCTTTTGTGTGAGTACAGTAGTCGGGGCTAAACTTCTAATCTGGTCTAGGTGTTTTTGAGCGATGTGGCATAAGTTACATGTTACATGTGCTAACTGTCAAGCATGCTTGCCAGAGAGTCAGTTGGTTCCTTCAAACATGCTTATTTTTTTAAACATGTGCAATGCTCCTCCCCCCCCCCTCCAAAAAAAGAATTTTCTGCGTTTTAAAACAGCCAATTCTTACTCGCCGTACCCAAAATTTTAACATTGTTTCAATTGTTCGCTTGCATTATGAATTGGAAGAATTGTGTTCAATGTGGAAATTTGTTGAAAAATTATGAAACATTTAATCAAGAAAGCACCTTGTATTTTTTGAGGAAATTCAATAAAAATACAGCTCCTCAAATGCAGATTTGGAACAATAAAATCAAAGAGGAAGGCAAAAAATGTGTCGAGTCGCCGGTAGTGTGCAAATTAACCCTCATGCAGTACTCACGAAAGTTACGTCCTCGGTAATTGTCCCAAAAATGTCCCTCTTCCAATGTGCAACAACTTTTTTCACTTTTAATTTTTTTTCACTTTCAACCTCTCAAAATGTTCAGTGGCTTGTGGCCAAGACATAGATATATTTTTTTATTTATATTTTTAGATTTGGCGCCCTCTATGAGCCGCAGCAGCAGGAGTGTGTCAATCACACAGTAACTATGATGCATATGTAAATAAAAAAACACCCAGTCCAAATCTTGCATGTGACATAAATAGAGCCTTGAATATGTCACCAAACCACAGGAACAGAAATTTTCTTCATGAATGTTTTTTTCTGCAATGGCCATTTCAACATAATGCGACATCAAACAGAATTATCCCATTTTGGGCTGCGCTTTGAGGTGTGATAACTTTTTTCACTTTTGATTTTTTTTTCACTTTCCACTTTCAAAATGTTCAGTGGCATGTGGCCAAAACATAGATATATTTATTTATTAATTTATTTAGATTTGGCACCCTCTATGAGCCGCAGCAGCAGGAGTGTGTCAATCACACAGTAACTATGATGCATATGTAAATAAAAAAACACCCAGTCCAAATCTTGCATATGACATAAATAGAGCCTTGAATATGTCACCAAACCACAGGAACAGAAATTTTCTTCATGAATGTTTTTTTCTGCAATGGCCATTTCAACATAATGCGACATCAAACAGAATTATCCCATTTTGGGCTGCGCTTTTGAGGTGTGATAACTAAGTCATTTTTTATTTTTTTTTCACTTTCAACCCCTCAACATGTTCAGTGGCATCAGACCTAGCCATACATATATAGTTTGTATTGCTTTTTTCTTCTGTATGAATAACAAAATGAGTGTTGTGTTATGACTCTATAAAAGTAACTCAAACTCTATATGTCCGATATTGCGTGGATATAGATATCAGAATGAAAAAAATGTACATGGTAATTAGAACCTTGAAAAGTAAAAAAGTCACAAAAACCATGAAAAATGTTGAAGTAACATACTTTATAACAAGCAAACAAAACAAAACGACCACCAACTAATTTACAAACTTGATAACAAATACAAAGAACAAACACGACAATTAACTTTTTTTAACACTCTTTACAAATAGCTGTTGTGTGTTTGTGGCAGATGGCCCCTTCACATCTGCCACAATAATTAGATTCAAAGAAAAAAAAAAGATTGTTTTGCATTGCAGTCTCGCCCCCGAGAGTGACACGTGATGTTTTCAATCCGTTGACGCACATGGTCGGCAAACTTTTGGTGTGTTTACGTGCATAAAGTTCCCGTTCTCATCAGACATGTAGTTGATGATCTTTCGACCAATGTAAAACTCGATTCTCAAAAAATAACACTTGATTTTCAAAACAACGATCAGCCATGTTGCAATACATTATATTCGTTAGCGGGTGATCCTGCAAGCTGCTGCAACCTCAAACACGCCAATCATGCTTGTGCAACACACGCCCAGAGCACTGGGCACAAATACACATTGTGCATGTGTGATCTACTGGCGTGAAGACGAAAAAAAAGACTGACGAGCCCATCATGTCAAACCGCCGTAAAATACACTCGTAAAATGTGTCTGTTTCGCCTGTGCTGAGCGCGTCCCCGCGCGTCCCGTTCATTACGAGACCACTGGGCCTGGGGGTGCATTGCATAACAGCTTGACCAATTCAAAAGTCGATTTTCAAAAAATAACCTGATTTCCCAAAAAACACCCAGCCAGCAATGCTCGACAAACTGCATTACATTGGTTTGCACGTGCGCGCTTGCGTATGTTGCACAATTATGTGCAACATACGCGGGTGGGACATCTTAAGATGTGACACCCGAAAGTTGAGTCTTTCTGGGTGACGTCTTTGCAAGAGAGCCGTCGACATTACCAAACAATGTGCACAAAATGGCGGAAAAGTACTGCGTCGATGTCTTTGATCAGTACTGTTCAATGTGACGTGCACATACGATCATATCCATACACACGGATGCAAATAGACCTCGCTCAACAAACTAGACCGTTTATTCGAATGAAAATGACGAACTGAATGTTTTCTCGATGACGTAAAGAGTAGGCATGAGAATTATATCTTTGGCTCTACCTCCACCTGGTGGAAAGCGAGGTAAAACTCTCACACTACAATTCTCAAGCTTTGGTCGTCTTCGTGAGACGCCGCTGATGTGATTTGTGTAGAAATTGAGAAAAATGCACGATAAAACACAAGGTTTACAGTCTATTGAAAATTGGAATTTATAATGGGCGTCAATGTGTCATTTTTGGGCGTTTTACTTTTACTGTATTCATAAAAATACAAGATGTCATAAAAACCAACTGTAATGTTCAAAAATGTCCACCAAAGTGTCATTTTGAACTTTCACCCCTTCTGACATCCTATGCAAAATTTCAGCTTCGTGGAGTTATTTTTCACCGTTTGGCTGTGGTGTACAACTGTGCAACAGTCCAAAATTGTCCAAAATATCAAATTTTGGGACAATTACTGCATGAGGGTTAAACAACTGTGAAGCATAAATGTTTTGTGGTGCCCACGCCACGCCCCCCGCACCACCCCTGACAGAAATGAACAATATCTGAGAATTTGTCCGTTGCTTTATTTTACAAAATAACTTGTCAAAATGAATGTTTCTAAAACGTTCACAAAAATAAGGACATAAAGCATAAATCTTTATAAAACGCCAAGAATAGCACCCAATAATATAACTAAAAATAATTTAAAAAATTAAAATTGTCACTACTAACAAATATGGTTGATCATCTGGAACTTTCACTTGGCCTGGAGTTCCTCCTTGAAGATATTGAAGCATTGATCCTATATTCAGAAATACAAGACAAAATATCCAAGGATTCTACAGTGAAATATACAGTAGTTTTAAACGATAGTACAAATATTTTTGACATTTATGTTATGTAGGCCTATACTGTATTTAAAGCACAGGTCCATGAAAATCTCAATATTCGACCTTTATCGACAAGGACTGATAGGCCCCTCTATAGGTATTCTGGACAAAATGTGAACACTGAATATGAAAGGGAGAAGTCCTCTTATAGATTAAAAAATAATAATAAAATCCAAATTACAGTTTCACAATAGATGTCGCTCTTGCCCCATGAACCTCTTGAAAATGTCGGCATAGTCGTTGCACACAAAACAACTTAGTCTCGTAACATTTCATTTAATTTAAATAGCGTAATAAATGTGCAGGTCACAACCAAAGGTCGACCGACGAGAGGTCTGCCCAGGAGATTAATCTTTTTTCGTGTAAATAAGACTGTTATTTTTGTATTACATATATTTATCAACATACTTTACAAACCTTTATTATAAATGTGATATACTCCTTTTATTATAATTCCTATTAATGTATTGTCATTTTTTACCAGCTTGATTTTTTTTTTGGGGGGGGGGCCTGTTGGTGCCCTACACGCAGTGCGTGATCACCATATGCCTGAGCACGCCTGTGACCTTTGTGAGGATAAGCAGGTTCGAAAATGGATGGAATAAGGGTGGCGTCTCAAGCTGCGTTAAAAGCCAAGGAATAAAAATAGGTTTGGAGGCTGGTGGTTGTCTGATGTTCACTACTGGAAAATTGTTCCATAGTTTAGGACCAGCAATATAGTAGAAAATCAAGAGAGAGTGGGCCATTGTTTACGCAACAAGGCCCCTCCAACGCCATGGTCACACAACTGAGATAGGCTCCCTTGCTTGACTGTCACAGTGTCCACTTATACAGCAGGGGTCAACAACTCCGGCCCTCAAGGATCACTATCCTGCATGTTTCCCTCCTCCAGCACACCTTATTCAAGTGATCAGGATCCTTATTAGGTTTCTGCAGAAACATCTAAAACATGCAGAATAGTGGCACTTGAGGATGGGAGTTGGTGACCCCTGTCCTACAGTCATTATTTGTTCCTTTTGGGGGGGAAAACCCCTGCGGAAAAACAATAAAATAAATCCTCTGGCTGTTCCATAAATCCATCATTAGTCCACTAAAACTTCTCAACCGAGGGTTTTCCTGGGGCGCATGCTGATGACATGAGCAAGAGAAAAATGGCCTTTGCCCCAATGTTCAACAGTCACTGCTGCCATTGTAGCCGAGAAACTGTCTGAATCAGAGGGTGACACAAAACTTGCCTCCCCAAAATAGCCACCTCGCTGAAAAGTTGAATTTATACTTAGTGGGTTAAAATTTTATGTCGGATAAAAATTCCCTGCCCTTTTTTAAAAAGCAAGAAATGCAGCAAATATTTTGAGTACATCGAGCTCCGGACATCATGTGACTGATCCCCACATGCATTTGTTTACGCAGCCGTGCTGCCAGGACAGAAGCGGCGGCAGGTGAAGGATTGACAGTGGAGAGCAGTGATAAAATCAGCATTTATCAGTCAACATTACATTCATGTGAATTCACATCTTTGATGAAAAGGACGCAATGAGATGTGCAAGCTGGTCAGCTTGGCTTTTAGTCAAAGCCAACCTTCTGCCATGCCCCCCCTAGGAAGAAGACCCCCCCCCACATTTTTTGACTGACCATGTCAAACCATACGAGAATGAGAAATAAAATTAAATAAAATCAATAAATAATAATGAAGTCAAACTAATCACCAACATTAACTCAGGAGCACAATATTAAAAGAAACTTTAACCTGCAAATCAAAAAGATATAAAATCATTTGTTCTGATGCCGAAGACAGCTGAGATAGGCTCCAGCACGCCCATGACCCGCGTGAGGATGAAGTGGCTTAGATGATGGATGGATGGACTGACACTCACTGACACAGTTGAGCATCGGATGCAATAAAAGCATCAAAATAAAACAAAACAACTTTAAAATTACAAACTATATAGACATAGACAAAAGTAGCTACAAACAAGCTAAATGTGAAGCAAAATTGAACAACGCCTGAGGATTAACCCATCCGATCATAATAAATGTTAAACCCCAACACTATCGTTTTTGATATATCGTACTCTAGATGAGTGGTGTATGGGGTGTATGGGAGAGGTAGTATCCTTGAGGGAGATAAGGTCGCAGCTGCATTGCTGATGCACTGCTGATGCTTTATAGCTGGTTGATCCCTAACTGGTCCTCACCAACACCCAGCTCTTGTCTATGACTCCAAGTAGCAGAGTTTCTGCGGCCACACCACGGCAAACTGCTTCGACCGGCAGGCTAAACTAGACAAGGGTAACTGGGGGGTCCCTGGCCCCCTGGTGAAGAGCTTGGAGAGGAGATAGGCACCACCAAGTTTAATTGCCTACTGAAATGCCATGATGAATAAACAGTCAGGATCACACATGCTGGATCGGTCGAGGCCCGGAAAAACAACGACCGCGCTACCCACTGATTTGCCCCAGGGTCGGGACGACAAGTTTACTACTGGGACAAGAACACCATCAAGCCATCACAGCCTCCCAAGGAGTGATACCATCATTGGTACATGGAATGTCCGCACACTGTATGCCTGTGGGAAAGTGAAAGAGTGAACTAGACAGATATAGGTGGGACGTCTTGAGACTGGCTGAGGTCAGATGGACCAGCTGTGGTGAGACCACCACAGAAGAAGGCCACAAGATATGGTATAGTGGAGAGGAATCTAGACACCAACATGGAGTTGGCTTTATTGTCAACAAGAGCAAAATTAACTCAGTCATCAGCTGCACGCCTATATCCAGCAGGCTCATCAGCATCCGGATCGCTGCGCGGCCCATGAATATTACCATCATACAAGTGTATGCCCCAACGATGGACTGTGATGATGATGCAGTAGAAACTTTTTATGAGGAGTTAGAAAACACCATCAAGGCAACACCCAAGAAGGACTTTCTCATTGTCCAGGGAGACTGGAATGCCAAAATAGGCACAGACGCTTATGAGCACTGGGAAGGGACAGCAGGGCGTTTTGGGCTAGGATAAAACGAACGACAGAGGCCTAAGACTTCTGGAATTCGCAAGGAGCCATAAACTCACCGCAGCCAACACACTGTTTCCACACAAAACCTCCCGCAGAACGACATGGCATTCACCAAATGGTGTGACACACAATCAAATCGACTACATAATGACCCCACAAAGATTCAAGTCAAGCATCAACAAAGCCCAAACCAGAACGTTTCCTGGCGCGGACGTGGGAAGTGACCACGATATGGTACTGTTGACGCTCAGACTCAAACTTAAAACACAAAAGCAACACAGTACACCACGCATCAGGTTCAACTTAGACAAACTGAAAGACCCACAAGTTGCAGGAATATTTGAGGCAAGCATAGGAGGGAAATTTGCAACACTTAACCTACTACAAGACATAGACTCATTGACAGACACTATGAGAGCATACTCGTAGAAACAGCGACAGAAGTACTCGGGAAGTTTAGAAAGAAAAAGAATCCGTGGGTCACATATGACATCCTTGATTTATGTGACCATAGAAGGGCATTAAAAAGGACCAAGAAGGATGACCCAGAGGCAGCAGAACAGCACACTCTGGTGAACAAAAATATCAGGAAGAGGATGAGGGAAGCGAAGGAGAAGTGGATCACAGAGCAATGTGAAAACATAGACGCAGGGATACGACAGGGCAACAGTAAAGTAGCATACGCCACACTGAAGACACTGACACAGCAACATTCAGCAACAATAATAGAAGATGGGGACGGTGCTCTGCTAACCGAAAAGTCAGCAGTAACCAGAAGATAACAGAGTACTGCCAGGAACTCTACAATTTCACAATAAAACCCAACCTTAACATAATTACTGACGCCACAAAGACCACCAGCAAAGATGCCGACGCGCCAATACTCCAGGCTGAAGTGGAGGAGGCAGTAAGGAGCCTGAAAATTGGCAAATCGCCTGGCATCGACAACATTCCTGCAGAGCTTTGGAAACATGGAGGGCATGAGACAATAAAAGTATTCACACACATCTGTCAAAATATATGGGAAACCAAGCAATGGCCCCAAAAATGGACACAATCTCTCGTTATTCCCATCCCTAAGAAAGGGAACTCAAGGCAGTGTCAGAATTACAGGACCATCAGCCTGATCTGCCACGCAAGCAAAGTGCTGCTGCGGATCATCCTGAATAGACTAAAGAGCAAGGCAGAGGAAATCATTTCAGAAGAACAAGCAGGATTCCGACCAAAAAGGAGTACCACGGAGCAGATCTTTAACATCAGATTACTCATCGAGAAACACCTCCAGCATCAACAGGACCTTTACCACAACTTCATCGACTTTAAAAAAAGCCTTTGACCGTGCCCTGTCCTATTCAATGTCTTTCTGGAAAACATCATGGATGAGGCCCTTGAAACGTTCCACACCTCCATATCCATCGGAGAAAGACCCATCTGCAACCTCCGGTTCGCTGATGACATAGACCTTATGGGAAAAAGCGAAGCTGAACTCCAGGATCTTACCACCAGACTGGAAGAGGTAGCGAGGGCTTACGGCATGGAGATAAGTGCAGAGAAAAGCAAGATACTGGTCAATAGCCACAATAAAACAACACCAACAAACATCACAATGAACGGGCAAACCCTGGAAGTGGTTAAGGACTTCAAATACCTTGGGTCCTTTGTGAGTGAGGATGGCAGCTCCACAAAGGAGATTAAAGCGAGAATAGGCATAGCAACATCAGCCATGACAAGACTGGCCAGAATTTGGAGGAGCAATACCATCAGCTTCACGGTGAAGGTCAGGCTATACAAATCACTGGTAATCTCCACTTTACTATACGGCTGTGAGAGTTGGACACTCAAAGCAGACACGGAACGCAGGATTCAGTCCTTTGAGAACAAGAGCTACAGAAAGATGCTCCATATATCTTACAGAGAACACCGGACAAATGACTATGTCAGAGAGCTAGTCACCACCCTAGCTGGAGAACAGGAGCCTGTATTCTCAACGGTAAAACGTCGCAAAATGGCCTGGTATGGCCACGTTACAAGGCATACCTTGCTATCCAAAACCATCCTACAGTGGACAGTGGAAGGGAAGCGGAGAAGAGGCAGACAGAGAAAGTGATGGATGGACAACATCAAGGAATGGACTGACTGCAGCTTCCAGACCCTGCTACGAACAGCGAAGGACCGAGAGTGCTGGAGATCCCTGACTGCCCAGACGTCCACCATGGCACCCCTATGGCCTTCTAGGCCATGGGATGACCTGACCTGACCTGACTCTAGATGAGTACTAAACAATGTTTCTGTACTTTTCAAATGTTTTCATGGGTGGTGTTTGTGACACTGTTACTGTGATGATTAATATAATCATTAAATATCTCATCACTTTTAAAAGTAAGCCAGATCCTGAATTTAGTTGTGACATGGGGGTTTAAAAAATAGAGACCACAAACGTTGACATTGAATTTATTTTGAGCATTCATTTTCTGTTTGAGGGATTTAAATCAATGTAACGATTGTACTTATCATGGCAATTACTGGAGACTGAGGGACAAACAGAAAACACTTCCCTTCTGACAGCCAACCTTTATGGGGCCCGAAGCAGGATTTGAATTTGGAGGAACCCCCCACCCGCACCTCGGCAGTATAACACCCAAGTTTCAAATTGAATCAACATAGTTGTATTTTCTGGCCCAACCTGCTCGCCATTCCAGATGTTTCTTCATCCCGCCTGCGATAACGCTTGCTTTGCACAGGAATGAATGGACAGCAGAGGAGGTGTTTTTTCAATAGCAGACTGCTGTCATCATCAAATGTTTGCGTTCCAACATGTCTTCCGACTCAGGTACTTCTTCCTCTGAGGCTTGGAAGGAAATGAGTGACTGAGCTCACCTTTCTGTTCAACACAGCCACTCTAGTTTACAGCTTCCGCGCCTGCGGCGTGGACCATCAGAGCATGTTGGAGCATGCCAAATGGTGTGTACTGACATCATTCATTAACCCTGCCTTGTGCCATACTTCACAAAGGACAAAGACGGTTCTGTATCAACTGTTTCCTCGTCTTTGTTTGGCCTGTTCCTGGCCACAAAGGAAGTGAGGGCAAAAGTCACTATAGGGGGCCAGGTGGCAAGCATCTTTTTCTCCACGCAAAAAGAGCACACATAGCTAAAGTCTCCAAGGACTTGAAACGGAAAAGTCTCCAAGGACAATAAATTGAAATTATTTTTTTAAATAAAAAGAATTATTTGACAGTTGGTCCCAGGAAATTCCATATCAATCCACCTGCATCTCAGAGACAAATAAGACCCTGTTTTCTGCTACAGCCATCAGCTACTTCATCATGACTGTCACCGCATCCTCCACACACGTCACAGAGATTGCCACACACTCATTTTGTCTTCAGCTCTTTTCTGTTTTCTCTTTTCAGCTCTTTTCTCCGTGGGGACCCGGGGGTAGAATAGGTCCCTAGCACCCCCCTTGCTGTTCGTAAGAGGCGACAAATGGGGCGACAAACGGGGCGATTCACTTGCCGTGAGTTGCGACCTTTGGGGTGGGAGGAGCTCCTTAGCCTTGGTCGGCAATCTTCCTTCGGGAGTAAACCCAGAGGCCAAATCCGGAGTTGGAGTCCCTAAGGCGGTGCGTTGTGAAACTCTCTCAGCGTCCTGGCAACTCCTGCGACGATGTCGATGCCAAGCTGCTTGGGCCCCGCCCTTCCCTTGGACAACATCAACGGCGTGGAGAGGGAGGATCGAGCGCCTGGGCAACGCCAGGTCCTCCATACACACCTGCCCAGGCTTGTGCCCTGGAGAGGACACTCCAGCGTCATCGTGTGACGACACAACACGAGGAGTGGCAGATACCAGTGATAAGTCAGTGCTCAATTGGCGTAGAGCTCGGCGCTAGGGGTCGCTCCTGACAGTGGGAGGGGGCCTCGTACCCCCACTGGGTAGCTACCGCCCGCTTCAAGCCGGGCAGCCCAGGAACAGTAAGGTGCTACCCCGCCACAGTTCACTTTCCTTACTAGGGTGCGTAGGGATTAGGACCAGGAATAGTTTGAAAGGTGGACTGTAAAACCAATGCACCAGGAAACAACAAAAGAAACACAACAAGGAGCAATCCCTTGTTAAAACTTGCAACGTGGAATGTCAGGACAATGACAACCGGCCTGACGCCAGACCTAATGGACATCAGCGATGCACGCAAGACAGCAGTGATCAACAACGAGCTGCTGAGACTCAGCATTGACATTGCTGCGCTGCAAGAAACCTGCCTTGCCGAAACTGGATCCCTCCGGGAGAAAGACTACACCTTCTACTGGTGCGTGAAAGCTCCCGATGAGACCAGAGAGCACGGTGTTGGTTTCGCTGTCAAGAACTCCCTGCTCAGCATGATAGAGCCTGGTGAAGGGACTGAGAGGATTCTCACCTTGCGACTTCGCACTACAGTCACCCTGTTCAGCGTCTACGCCCCTACTCTATACTCCACGCAGGAGGCGAAAAACAAATTTTACGACCAGCTGTCGGCAGCCATCCAGAAAGTTCCAACCACCGACCAACTTGTTCTGCTTGGCGACTTCAACGCCCGCGTTGGATCTGACCACACATCATGGCCCAGTTGCCTCGGCCCTTGGGGAGTGGGTGACATAAACAACAACGGACAACGTCTCCTGGAACTGTGCACACTTCAAGACCTGTGTGTCACCAACAGCTTCTTGCAGAGCAAGCCGCAGCACAAGGTGTCCTGGCGCCACCCCCGCTCAAAGCGCTGGCACCAACTGGACCTCATCTTGACTCGCCGCAAGCAGCTAAGCAGCATTCTCACCTACCATAGCTCTGACTGCGACACAGACCACTCCTTGGTCTGCTGCAAGATCCGACTCCAGCCCAAGAAGCTGCACCGAGCCAAGCCACCAAGCAAGCCCCGCATCGACACAGCCAAGGCAAACCATGTGGACATGGTGGAGGCACTCGCCCGGCACCTGAAAGACGCCCTGGAGAAGAAACCACCAGAAGGAAACGCGGAACAGAGGTGGGACCTCCTCCGCAACACCATCCACGACATTGCCTATTCCATCCTCGGCAAGAGAACAAGGAAAAGCCAGGACGGTTTGAAGCAAACGTGAAGGAACTCAGTGCCGTGATGGAAGCGAAGTGCACAGCACTGCTGAAGAATCACCAGCATCCCTCCCAGTCCACACTGCAGGCTCTCCGAGCTGCCAGAAGTCAAGTCCAGGCTACAGCAAGGCGCTGCGCCAACAAGTACTGGATGGATCTCTGTGATGGCATCCAACGAGCCGCAGACACCGGCAACATCAGAGGCCTATGACGGGATCAAGAAAGCCATAGGCCCTTCATACGGGAAGACAGCCTCCCTCAAGACGAAGACAGGCGAGACTATCACAGACAAGATCAAGCAGATGGAGCGGTGGGTAGAGCACTACTCGGACCTCTACAGCAGAGAAACCACCATCTCCGATGCCACCCTAGAGTCTGTTGAGCGCCTGCCCGTCATGGAGGAGCTAGACGAGTTACCAAGCCTTGAGGAGCTCAGTAAAGCCATCGACAGACTGCCCATTGGGAAAGCTCCTGGCCTTGACGGTATCCCAGCAGAGGTGATCAAGAGCGGCAAAGAACCTCTGCTGCACCACCTACACAACCTACTCTGCCAGTGCTGGGAAGACGGCGAGGTACCTCAAGACATGCGTGACTGTAACATCATCACCTTCTACAAGAACAAAGGTGACCAGAGTGACTGCAACAACTAGAGGCATCTCCTTACTGTGCATCGTGGGGAAACTCTTCGCCCGAGTGGTCCTGAACAGACTCCAGAAGATCGCTGACAGGGTGTACCCCGAATCACAGTGTGGCTTCAGGTCGGAACGATCCACCATCGACATGATATTCTCGCTCCGCCAGCTCCAGGAGAAATGCAGAGAGCAGAACCAGTCATTGTATGTTGCCTTCATTGACCTGACCAAGGCCTTCGACCTTGTGAGCCGCAACGGCCTCTTCAAAGTCCTTGACAGGATTGGTTGCCCGGGTAGGCTGCTGAGCATCATTCGTTCCTTCCACTCCGGAATGAAGGGTTTTGTCCAGTTTGATGGCGTAACATCTTCCTCTTTCGAAGTGAAAAGCGGTGTTAAGCAGGGATGTGTGCTTGCTCCAACCCTCTTCGGCATCTACTTCGCTGTCATGCTCAAGCACGCCTTTGGGAACTCCACTGAGGGTGTCTACCTCCATACTCGCTCTGACGGCGGCCTTTACAACATGGCGAGGCTGAGGGCCAAGACCAAGATACGCAAAGTCCTTATCAGAGACATGCTGTTTGCGGCCGATGCTGCTGTCACTGCCCACAAGGAAGAACCTCTTCAGCATCTCATGGATCGTTTCTCAAGGGCATGCAGCGACTTTAAGCTGACCATCAGTCTCAAGAAGACCAACATCTTGAGTCAGGACACGGAGAGCCAACCCACCATCTCCATTAACAACTACCAGCTGGATGTGGTCAAGGAGTTTACTTACTTGGCTCCACAGTGACAGACTCGCTTGACTTGGACCCTGAACTGAACAGAAGGATCCGCCGAGCCACCACAACTCTTGCCCGGCTCACCAAACGCGTATGGGAGAACAGCAAGTTGACGACCAACACCAGGATGGCAGTCTACAGGGCCTGTGTTCTCAGCACCCTACTGTATGGCAGCGAGTCCTGGACCCTCTATGCACGCCAAGAAAAGAGGCTCAACACCTTCCACATGCGAAACCTCAGGCGAATCCTTGGTATCAAGTGGTCCGACTACATCACCAACAAAGACGTCTTGGAATGTGCCAACATCCCCAGCATGTACACCCTCCTCCGTCAGCGTCGCCTTCGGTGGCTTTGCCACGTCCACAGGATGGAGGACGGTAGGATCCCCAAAGATCTGCTCTATGGAGAACTTGCAGGGCCGCCCACAGCTTTGTTTCAAAGACGTTTGCAAGAGGGACTTGAAGGCTGTTGAGATAGATGTGAAGGGATGGGAGTCACTGGCCCAGAACCGCACAAGCTGGAAACAAGAACTGGTACGTGGTCTGTGCCGAGGGGAGGAGAAGATGAGAGCATCAGCAGAAGACAAGAGAGCCAGGAGAAAGAACAGCCAGGACAAACAAGCGCCCCCCTCCAACTGTGTGTTCAGGCGCATCTACTGCAACAGGGACTGTCACTCCCGGATTGGCCTCTTTAGCCATACCAGACGGTGCTCCCAGTCAGGCACAAACAGATAATCACACTGTGATTGAAATGCCATTGATTTTCTGTTTATAAGGACTGCCACACTGACCCCTCGCCGCTGCTGTCATGGGTTTTTGTTTGTTTGTTACTTTGATTTTTTCGTCTTTGTGTTATTTATTTAGTTTTTCCAGCGTGCCCTTGTAAGTGTTTTTGTTAATACATTATGTTCAGTACACACTGCTTCTCATGCCTCCCTCCTTTTTTGCCCCTCAACCATCGCACCTCATGACAGTCCCACATCAAGTCCGGCCCTCAATAATCCCCAGGCGCGGAGGAGAACCAGCAAGACCTTGAGCAGGGCATCATTCATCAGAGCTGCACCCTTTCAACCTGATCACTTTCACACCTCTTGCAACAGCTACCCTGGGAATCTCCTGGGAATCTCTGAACACTACCTCAGCCTCTGATTCTCTTGCAAAAGCCCACACGACATAAGTTTTCCTCCAAACATGGCCCGCACGGTACTCAGAAAATCGCAAAGCAGGGGATGGGCAACTAGCGGGCCGCAACCCATGTTTTTATTGTTGTTTCGAGACTACTGTAAACATTAGCTGCAGTGGCTCTTTCAGAAAGATCGCAAAACAACCGCCAACCTCAGAAATGTTTAATAATGTAACAACTTCATTTGCAACTCACGAGACATGAATGTTGAATAGGTCATTTAAATCCTCTGTCAGCCCACAAGCCTCACTTCTTGCTTGTACCCCTTAGAATAATCCTGGCTGTTGCCATGGCCGCTCCATGTCCCCAGTCAGTTATTTTGTACTCTAAATTACATTTCAGCACACTGAGTTTCTGAACTGTCAGTGTGGCGCGGAGCGTGCTCGCAGTTTTTTTCTAAACACACCCCTAATGTCCTGTCCTGTGCTTTGTGTGCATGCTCTGTGTAAAACAAAACGAAACAAAACTACAACTTGATACTCACTGCGCACACTCTCACAGTGAGCGCACTACCGCTACCCACTGTCGTGGATGTGCAGTTAGGGCCGCAAACAAACCATGTTTGTCGGGGTCCTCGAGCTTCAGACCGCCACCCGCCTCTTTCCACTATTCAAGAAGGACCACAGCGTAAGATGATTAATGATTCAGCTGTAAATGCATATAAAAGGTTTAGTATTATGTAGTTACGCACGTTACACTACATGTTGCTTAATGCCAATGAAGGAACACTTCTACCCTGCCAGTGATGATAACTCAGGTAGGCACCAAAGATGAAGGTTCATTAGAAGTCCAGATGCTGTCCATTTGTACCCCTCTTCTGTAGGCTTTCAAACATTCTCACAAGTAGGATAATTGAAAGTTAATGAGTTAGTTGTACATATACCCTAATGAGGATCTGGAACGTTGTCCTTTGTTATATCTGACTCAATAAACAGAAAAAACATGCCAAATGGGTCGATTAGATACAAAATATTTGATTTTGTGTGGTAGCATTCAAAATCAGAATGATTAAGATGCAAAGTCAACTCTGAAGTTTTTAAACTGACGCTTTAGCTATTGTTTTACCCGTCATGATGGGAATCCTCTCTCTGTTTAAAGAACTGGCTCTTTTTATTCGCCTCACTAAATTTGTTTGACTTAAATTAAATAATAATGTAAAATCATGCATATAAATGTTAAGAAAACATGCACAATATTTTTGCATGGTTTTTATTTTTTAAATGGCTTTATTTATTCACTGTGTATCAGTGGTTCTTAACCTTCTCAGAGGTACCGAACCGTTAATATGCACATTCACTGACCCTTCATTAGTGAAAAATAAAAACATACATTTTTTACAAATTCAAGATATTACAAAAATGCATTTATCAAAAACAAAAATAAAATTTCGAAATTAAGTACTGTATCTTTTTTTTTTTTTTATTGTACGACATACAGTACTATCACGACAGTCACACGTTGACTACTAAGCAAACTAAATTTCAGACAGCACTGACTAGGACAAGCAATGTAATGTGACCATCTGCAGCCAGCGATGGCAAAGCGGGTGTGTCATAACTAAGTGACATGTTGAGTCAGGTGTGTCTTACCCTCCATGGCAGAGGCTCCATCGAACCCCTGAGACCAATTCACCGAACCCATGGGGTTCGATCGAACCCAGGTTAAGAAACACTGCTCCACATATTGTAACAAAAAAAATAAAAAAATACTACAGAAAAACCTTAACTATATATTTAAAATGGAACTTTTAAGACCTTAAGACAAACTACAGAATGCCATCCCCCCAAACAGTGAACAATAAGGGTCTTGCTGATGAGCTAAACATGTTTTTCTGCCGATTTGAAAAGGACACCGCCATTTCGCACATACACACACCTCTACCAGAAACTACTCTATCTACGCCCCCACCCTCATTCTCTCCCCTACAGATCCACGAACAGGACGTGAGACGGCTCTTCAAGCAGCAGAAGATCAAGAAAGCTGCGGGGCCCGACAAAGTGTCCCCCTCCTGCCTGAAAGTCTGCGCTGACCAGCTGGCTCCGGTCTTCACACAAATCTTCAACAGATCCCTGGAGCTGTGTGAGGTCCCATCCTGCTTCAAACAGTCTACCATCATCCCAGTTCCCAAGAAATCGGCAACATCGGAACTGAACAACTATAGGCCTGTCGCTTCTGTGGTCATGAAGTCCTTTGAACGCCTTGTGCTGAACCACCTAAAGAACGTCACCGGACCCATGCTGGACCCTCTTTGGTTTGCCTACCGAGCAAACAGGTCTGTGGAGGACGCAGTCAACATAGGTCTGCACTACATCCTCGAGCACCTCGACAGCACAGGGACCTACGCAAGGATCCTGTTTGTGGACTTCAGCTCTGCGTTCAACACCATCATCCCGGAACTCCTCACCCCCAAACTTCTCCAGCTCGGTGTGTCCCCTACGATCTGCCAGTGGATCCTCAGCTTCCTGACGGGACGGACACAACAGGTGAGACTGGGAAGAACAACATCATCAACATGCACCACTAGCACTGGAGCCCCACAGGGATGCGTCCACTCTCCACTAGTCTTCTCCCTCTACACAAACGATTGCACCTCAACAAGCCCAGCTGTCAAACTCATAAAGTTCGCAGATGACACCACGGTCATCAGTCTCATCAAAGACGGCGACGAGTCTGCGTACCGACAACAAGTGGAGCAGCTGGAGCTCTGGTGCAACCGACACAACCTAGGGCTGAACACGCTCAAGACTGTAGAGCTGATCGTGGACTTCAGGAAACATCCTTCACCACAGCTGCCCCTCACACTATCCAACTGCCCTGTGTCAACCGTCGAGACCTTCAAGTTCCTGGGAATCACAGTCTCCCAGGACATGAAGTGGGAGGTCAACATCAACTCCATCCTGAAAAGGGCCCAGCAGAGGATGTCCTTCCTGAGGCTGCTGAGAAAGCATGGCCTGCCACAGGACGTGCTACGTGAGTTCTACACGGCAGTCATCGAATCAACCCTGTGTTCTTCCATCACGGTTTGGTTTGGGGCCGCCACAAAAAAGGACAAAATCCCACTTCAACGGACAGTTAGGGCGGCGGAAAAAATCATTGGCACTGCCCTACCCACACTTGAGGACTTGCACACTTCAAGAATCAAAACAAGGGCACGGAAAATCCTACTGGATCCACCACACCCTGCCCACCACCTTTTCCAGCTACCTCAGGCAGGCGCTACCGATCCATGCGCACCAAATCCAGCAGACACTTACACAGCTTCTTCCCTCTAGCCATTAACTCCCTAAACAGTCACTGACTTATACTCTACCGCACCAGACACTTTAAAGCGCTCAAGGACATCTGCATAATTGCACACTTCTTGTAAACAAATACTGCTGCTGGTCACTTTAAAATGGTTCAATGATTTTCTGCACCAACTGTTATAGTATTGTATTCTACCACTGAACATTTTAGCTCTGCTTAATACTTTGCACTTTGTCTCACAGTTGTCACTGGGTGGTACTACCGCACTACGGTTCACTACATTACGAAATGTCCTTTCATACTTATTTGTCATGTCCTTGTGTATGATGATACAAATGCAGCGTGTTATACCGGAGTCAAATTCCTTGTGTGTTCTACATACTTGGCCAATAAAAATGATTCTGATTTAACTTTTTTTTACTACCCTATTTTAAAGTGAAACAACACTAAATCACTCCAAAACACACAACACAACAAATATAAAGGAACATTTGTGATACAAAAAGAAAAGAAATTTCATGGCGATAACTTCTAATTAGGATTGGCATTGAGAAACCGGTCGATCTACGTTCCTACTCAAACCTATGGTCGCAAGCTATGGGTTGTGATTGAAAGAATGAGATCCCGGATACAAGCGGCCAAAATTAATTTCCTCCACATGCTTTCCCTTAGAGACAAGGTGAGAAGCTCAGTCATCCGGCAGGGGCTCAGAGTTGAGCCGCCTCTCCTCCATGTTGAGGGGAGAAAGATGATGTGGCTCGGGTATCTGATTAGCATCCCTCCTGGATACCTCCCTGGTGAGGTGTTCCGGGCATAGCCCTTAGGCCAGGAGTCCCCGGGGACAGGACACGCTGGCGAGACTATGTCTCCCAGCTGGCCTGGGAACGCCTTGGGATCCTCCGGGCTTCCCTGCGAAAGCTGTTGCTCATGTGACTGGACCTGGATATGGGGTAGAAAATGGATGGATGGATGGATGGATTCAGAGGGATTGTCTCACACAGGTGTCATCCATCCATTTTCTGAACCACTTTATCCTCACAAGGCTCGCGGGGCAAGCTGGAGCCTATGCGAGCTGTCTTCGGGCAGTAGGCGGGAGACACCCTGAACCGGTTGCCAGCAAATCACAGGGCACATATAAACAAACAACCATCCGCGTGTTCAGTCAGCCTGCCATGCATGTTTTTGAAATGTGGGAGGAAACTGGAGTACCTCGAGAAAACCTGCGCAGGCCCGGGCAGAATATGCAAACTCCACACATGGAGGCCGGAGCTGGAATTTAACCTCTGCACTGTGAGTTTGACGGACTAACCACTGGCCGACCGGGCCGCCGTACGCTGGTGTCATATCTATGAATAAAACACAATGACATCCACTATACACTTCAGCAGCGCCCCAAATTTGTCTGCCTGCGCCTTCAACAAATGCACCACAATCACTTTACGTCACCTGTGCTTCGTTTTACACCTGCTTTTTGCAAGTTAACAATCTATTCTACTTTTTGTAACCAAATTTGCATGTGCGGCTGTAAGTGCTGCAGGAATGCTCAGTGAGCCATAGTGTCTCTACCAAATTTACAAACATCCTGAAATGGACCTTTGCTCCAGGCGAAAAATGAGGATGCGCCCGCTTTTATGCCGAGTGCCGCCTACTTTCTGTTACCAAATTCTCGGATGAGTCAGGGATGGGGCACCTTGGTGCGCCAGAACACGCGGACAGGCGCAACATGGTCCCAAACACGAAAGAGTGGACTTGCGTTGGCTTGTGTTGACATGTGATTCCTATCTGTTAGTTGGATTTGAAAGAAACATTTCCTGCTTGCTGTGATTACAATCACCTTTAGTGTCCCTCACCCCCACCACTTTTAGGGCCCCCTCCATAGGACTTGTTTAACACCACTGTTGTCTCAAGTATCTGTGTTGCAACTATTAGGGACTATGCCTTGTGTTGAGGAATGCCTTACCATGAGAACTATTGATACTAATCTCTGTAATGAACATCTGCTGAAGCACTTAAACAAAAGGTTGTGTTATGCTTTCCTCCCTCTTGTCCGTGGCAACTTAACAGCCCCCAAAGTTGGCTGGTGGTGGAGGTGGTCTGTACTTCGTCACCATGTCAAGATTGAACTGCATTGACCTTTCTTTGTCTCTGATTTTTACATAAGGGGAAGGACTGCCAGCCCCTCATTTTACATACTATGCCTATATAAACGTGTGACTGTATTTTTTCTGGGCTTCCTGATTCAAATCTGGACCCCTCAGGAGCCCGAATCGATTCGTAAACTGCAGTAAACTAAATTAAAAGCTTCGAAGATGACTGTTCATTGCCTCCAGCCTGTATTTGAAGAACCAACATTCTCCTCGTCCGAAAGACAACGAACACGCGGGGGAGAGTAGGCCGCTCGTCCCCCAACAATTGGTGACCCCGACGTGATTTCGGACTGAGGTTTCTGCCAACAGACAGAACATCAGGCGCCAACAATTGACGAGGTAAGAGGACATTTATCCTCCAAATTGGTCTTCTGTCTGTTGGCTGAGATCGAGGTAAGGATTACGTCTTGAATTGACATTTCAAAAAGTTAAATCGTGGCTGGATGATGAACAGTGTAATGCGCAATTGTAACTTTATTTTAAGCAACTCGAGTATAAAGAAAAAAAGAGAAGGATAAAGAGTAGAGAGAAGAAGACAGAAGTACGCGGAGAAAGAAAGTACCCCAGATCGGGTACTTCCGTACTTCCTTCCTTGATTAACATAACAGCAAAGACAATAAAAATTATTAAAACCCAAAAGACAAAAAAAATCACTAAAACCTTACCCCAAAAACAAAACAAAAAAATTATTAAAACACCAAAAAACAAAACAAAATTTTTTTTAAAAACCCCCAAAGACAATAAAAATGACTAAAACCTTACCCCAAAAACAAGAAAAAGTATTAAAACCTCAAAAACAAAACAAAAAAATTATTAAAACCTTACCTCAAAAACAAGAAAAAAAAAAAAAAAACTAAGATAATAAAAATTACTAAAACCTTACCCCAAAAACAAGAAAAATTATTAAAACCCCAAAGACTAAAAAAAAAAAAGAACAAAAAAAATGATTAAAACAGAAAATGGAGGGAGAGTTTAGTAGGGAAAATGATTGGTACGATCTAAGACAAATACCAAACCATTCTGAATGAGTGTTTCTGAGTGAACAGGTGAGGTGTGTGTGTGTGTGTGTGTGTGTGTGTGTGTGTGTGTGTGTGTGTGTGTGTGTGTGTGTGTGTGTGGATGCAGGCGCAAAATATGTTCTGTATGTGTGTGAGGGGGACATAGACAGGAGACTTGGAAACGAAAAGGCGGGGGTGTTATTATAGACGTGTGTTGGCCTGGACTCACCTTATGTGCCAGTGTGTGTGCGTTCTTGGATGAGGTTAAGTGAGATTAGAAGTTTGAAGATACTTGATTTGGTTGAGAGTGATTGCGGGATGAGCATTTTAGTTTGTCTGTAGAGTGATGTCTGTGGTGAGAATGTATGCTTTGTTAATCTTTGCTTGTGTGTAGATCAACGCAACTCTTGGCGCGACTCATGACGTCATGTTTGTTTCTTATTCTTTGTTCTTTTTCTTTATTTTGTTTGTCTGTGTGTTTGTGTTCGTTTGTTTGTTTGTTTGACATAGAAACAGATTGTCAGGAATTGGCTGAAGAAAAGAATAATAATTACATCTGAAAGACAAATGCTGCTCAGTTGCCACATCAAATTGGGATATGTCAGTGCACAGCACACACAAGTGCTGATGACAAAGGATGCAGCTTCTAAATTTTTTGGGGGGAGAGAAATTACTGACTGTACAATTTGAATCCTATTTAATATGCGGAAACAAATTCCAATCAATAATCAAAGATAAAAGGGGGACTACATTGCAAGATGGGGTTTATGTCAGCACTGACAATGAACCCATTTTGCCCAAAATTCTTTTTACGTCATGGATTACCTCACGTGTTGGCAGGGGGAATGGTGTCTCTGGTTCGGGAACATTATACAACCTATGGTTTTAACTTATATCTAGAACACATTGTGTGAACAGAGTAATTGATGAAATTGAATGCATGCTCCATATTGCTTTGAGACACCACTGCTCCTGCCATCCACAATCTGCAGGATTGGTGGGGAGTATAGTTCTACGGTTAAAATTCATTTGAAGAAATGCATGGATGAAACACACAGGTCCCGGAAGCTATGCATAGATTTGGTTAAATTATACTAAGGTCGTTCGGTTATATAATTTGTGAGATTACATTAAAAAAAAATTTGTCAAAAAGATTATGTATGTGATCATATTATTCGTTTGTATTAACTAATTTGGCTGATTCAATGCTCGAAACTCTTAAAAAAAAAAAAGATTGAGATTGCCAGAGAGCATGACAAGGAAACATTGTAACTTTCTGAAGTGTTGATGACCACACTGATTGCCCCACATTGTAAAGACGTCATCTGTGTTTCTGTCAACATGCTAGAATATCGATGATTGCGTTTCCCCATTTCCTGTTTATTGATTTGTTTAATTTCGTTTTCAGAATGGTGAAATAGTTAAACAAAAAATGGACGAAAAGTTTCTATTGTCTACTTAATGTTTGTTTGATGTTGTTTTGTTGTGTTTAGGTTCTCTTCTGTTATGGTCTAAGAATCTATGTTGATTTGTTATTTTTCGCTCTGAGTGTTACTGTATTTGTTCTGTTCTTTAATGTTGATCAGGTTTCAATTTAATACAGAAGTATATTTCTAACAATTCTATAGGCAAATAACAATTATCGCGGCAGAATTTGTGTTTTTCTTTTTAATAAATGATAAAAGAAAAAGAGGGGGAATTATAGTTAGTGCAGAAAATAATTGGAAAACAATTGAGATGCTATTTTTACTAATGACTAAGCTTCCGTCCACAGCAGAGGATATTTGAGATTCCACATACATTGGCGCAATTGGAATTCCTCGTGGCGTACTGGGTGGGTATAAATTGGTTAACCAGGTTGCTGACGGAATCAGCTACCTCCACTACAGTGTCCAGAAGCTTGCAAATTATACTGAGGAAGCCGTTTTGGCTATTGGAAGTAAAATAATTGACAGTCACCTCTCTGATGACGTTCCGGGACCGCACAGCGGTGGATGTGCTCTTGGCTGAGGCCAATGGAGCGTGTGCGATATGTGGATGAACAGTGTTGTTCTACCACGCCCTGAGGGCCTCGCACACTGAACCGGACCACATGGGCATGACCACGCCCTCGTCGTCAAAAATAGTGGGTCAGACCTTTGTGACGTAAAAATATATATAAATAAATTTTTTTAAAAAAAATTATAATAATAATGTCTTTTTGTCGGCTATCTTGACATTGTGTGGATGTTGCTGCCTTTCCTGTATCAAGGCTCTGCTTATCCAGTTTACCACTACGGCCGGTACGCCCACGACGTCTAAAGTGAATGGAATGTACCCTCTGCTGTGACTTTGGGATGGTAAAGGTTCTAATATAGAAAACCTCGGCTGATGGAGACATGATTTCACTTCAATATCCAACTGTCATCGATGATTTTTAACCATCTTTTCCTGCATTATTTTGTTGATTATTTTAAGACTGGTGATAACCTATTTTTTCCAGCCCCTGAGTATAACTATGACATGACTCCGCTGAACAAAGTTTGACAGGAAAGTTCTATATAAGCAAATGTAGTATAAACACTGTTAGGCTGATTGTTTTTAGTTATCATACATTTACATATTATTAATGATGTATTGATTATGCTGGCGATGAAGAATGCTTATGCCTGCAATCATTAATTGGTTATGCTGCAAAAAACAACGCTTTTAACAGAGATATGATTATGCAAAAGAGAAAAGATATGCTTTTTCTTTGTTGGAGTAATTATTGCACACAGATCCACCTTGGGCTGAGCGATCCCACCACCTGACAAGGACCAAAGACCCAAGTCTACTGATCCAGCCCCACCTGCCCCCTATTGGTGACACCATTCAACAGAGGTTGATTTCACGGTATACGGGCAAAATAACCCCGGTGAATATCAACCTGGGACCAGGTAGTCTATCCTAAGGTCCTGAAGAAAACAACCGATATAGTTCAATTCATCACTGACGAGCCACAACCCCCACCCCTCTCACTCACCATGACATTCCTTTCTCACACTTACAACAGCACCTCCCATGGTCATTCATCCAACTCCCCAACACAACGCTTTCGGCAATTCATTCATGGCCCTGCCCCGGAGAACATCTGACACACCATGGACAGGGACATCCCTCAACGATCAACATGTGGTCATTGTTGTGTGCTTTTGCGTCTTGTTGAGATGTTTGATTTTTCCAACAGTCGCCTGCGATGATGATGCTGCTGGTACCTTCATTTGATTTAGTTCTCTTTCAGTGACGGACTCTTTTGAGTCCGTGAGGGGGGTATGAGGTGTGCATTCTGTTATATGTTGACAAGAGATTTTGACACAGATGATTTTGTGATCACAATATTTATTGTGATCAAGAGAGGAATTGTTGACATGTGATTCCTATCTGTTAGTTGGATTTTAAAGAAACAAAGAATGTAGAATGTTGTTGGAGGTATTTCCTGCTTGCTGTGATTACAATCACCTTTAGTGTCCCTCACCCCCACCACTTTTAGGGCCCCCCTCCATAGGACTTGTTTAACACCAAAAGAAGAACTGTTGTCTCAAGTATCTGTGTTGCAACTATTAAGGGACTATGCCTTGTGTTGAGGAATTTTGCCTTACCATGAGAACTATTGATACTAATCTCTGTAATGAACATCTGCTGAAGCACTTAAAACAAGCAAGGTTGTGTTATGCTTTCCTCCCCTCTTGTCCGTGGGCAACTTAACAGCCCCCAAAGATCTTCCTCCCACCTTCTTCAAGGCTGGTGGTGGAGGTGGTCTGTACTTCGTCACCATGTCAAGATTGAACTGCATTGACCTTTCTTTGTCTCTGATTTTTACATAAGGGGAAGGACTGCCAGCCCCTCATTTTACATACTATGCCTATATAAACGTGTGACTGTATTTTTTCTGGGCTTCCTGATTCAAATCTGGACCCCTCAGGAGCCCGAATCGATTCGTAAACTGCAGTAAACTAAATTAAAAGCTTCGAAGATGACTGTTCATTGCCTCCAGCCTGTATTTGAAGAACCAACATTCTCCTCGTCCGAAAGACAACGAACACGCGGTGGAGAGTAGGCCGCTCGTCCCCCAACACTTGAAAATATTGACAAAACGTCGTTACGCTGGCCTCAAAGGTGCACCGGAATAGCACCGACATTTTGTCAAAAAACTTGCTAAGAAGCTAGTTAGCTTGTGCCTCGTAGGAGCTGAGAAAAGGCTTACCGCGTCGAAGAAGGCCCAACAGAAGGCGGCTGGACGTAAATCAACGAGAGAAACAAAGAGAAAGGAAGCTGGTCGATCCGTTGATTCTACGAATAAAGGTAGAAGAAGAACTTTCTTGTCCTTTATGTCCGCAAGAAGCGCAGCAGAAGATAAAGCTACGACGAACGAAGCTAAAGCTAGCGCAAGCTAACAAGCTAAACAGAGCTACGTGATCGAAAACGAAAGTGACATGTAACTTTCGCCAGTGCAAGAGCGCACATCGCAGCCTTAATTTGTCCATGCAGTTTGGCTTGAATAAGAAACTGCTTGCATTCGTTCCCATTAAGAAAAGTGACCATTGAAGAAAAGGTGCTTTTGAACATTGTTTAGCCACCCTAGGTGCAGCTACTCAGTGTCACCATTCTAATATGTTGTCAAAGGTCAAATAAATCAATATCTCGCAGGTGTGTCAATTTATCCAAATCTATTTGAGTTAGGGTGCACTACTTAAGGTCACAGTGAGATTGGCAACAGCAGACTCTAGTTAGAGTCAAGGGAAAACCTCCAACAGAGAGAAGACACACTGACTGAGTTTTTTACAAAAAAATATATATTGAATGAATATTTACATCAGGAGTAAATGGGAAGCTGCACTGAATACATTCAAGAATACAAATAGATGAACAAGAAAGAAACAAGTTAAATTGTTATCAGTTCTAATAAGTTGTTTTTTGGTATCAGATCTGACCCATGAAAAAAACGACTGAGATCTCAGTTTAACCAAAAAAATACTGCTTTCATTCGGAAAAAAATGTAAATCCTTTCATCTGTCCTACCACCCTCCTGGGGACGGGTGGCTTTGAAGTCCAAGATGTCCTTCACTGACGTCCCACGTGGAATCAAATCTACAGACGACAAAGTCCAATCTTTCGATGGTCTATGAGTCCAAAAAAACAGCCTGCACAAAATGCGCAAGGCATTCACTTAGTGTGGTAATAATCGGCTAGGGAAAGTAAACGATCTTGTAAACATGGCCCGGGTGAAGGCCACAGCGCTATTCGCCGTGAGCATGTTAGCTTAGCTCGATGCTAATGTGCTTGCTAAGAGAAAAGGAGACCATCCACTGTACCGACAGTGCGTCGGTACAGTGGATGGTCTCCTTTTCTTTTAAACAACACGGTTATATTTTAAATCAACAAAGAACAATATCCATTTTCATCAACTTCATTCCTGACTGTTTTTTTTAATGTTACAAATCGAATGCTAGCAATGCTAATCGGACATATTCAACTAAAAACACTCACCAGGAACGTTATCTCTTCTAAACCCTTCTCTCGCCTTGGAAGAAAAGAAAAAGTAAGATCGCCACAGGATCCAACTCTACTACCTTGCACAGGTAGAGGTTCAAAGACCAGTTTATCTATCGCTCTTTCGTTTCGACCCGCCAGGGAAAGTGCGAGAATGTTCTGTCTCCTTCGCAAACGAGTCCTCGCTCCTAGCGCTGCGGTGCGTTCATGGTCCCTCGGAAAACACAGTATCACAAACAAATATCACCTTACAGAAACTAACAATAAAATAACAGTCTAAACAAGTCTGGGTTACACTCTCCCCCTCTAAACGGCATGAGTCCCTTCATGCACCGTTGTCCATCGTGGACATTGTGAAGGTGATGCTGCAGCCTTCGAGAACGCAACACATAAAGCTTGTATAAAATAATTTATGGCTAAGCTCAGTGGCTCGCCCAACTCATCATAGGTAAACTTTTTAGGTCGACGTCTTTCTCTACCAGAGCGTCGCAAGCCTACCGTCTCTACGTCAACATCATCAAGTTCGACACCCCCAGTAATAGGTCTGGAGTCTGATGGAATGGAACCCCTGTCAGTCAGGGTGTTTGTCATGTCAGCTCTTTGGATATCAACTTCAACCTGGTCTGGACATCTAGCATCTGTGGATGATAACTCACCACTACCCAAACCAGGAATCTCATGTTGTGAGGTCTTGTCAGATTTTTCAAAGTCAAGTGTCGATCTGTCTGGCACTGCAATATCAGAAGGTGACACTAGGGGTTGAATATGTGTAGGAGGCCCTTCGTGATTATCTGTGGCTCCCACGAGCCAATATAAGTTTCCTCTTCATCACTCATCTCTTCCATGTCACTGTACACTGCTTCACTATCACCGTTGGTGGTTTTCATCTTGCTTCTTTTGTTCCTTGTCCAAATCTTTCTCAAATTGCCTCCTTGAGGATCTGATTCACTTTGATCCACGACAGGTAAGAACCCACAAGGGAGAAGTAAATCCCTGTGTAAGGTGCGGTGAGGGCCATCTCCAGTTTCTGGTTTAACAACATTAACAGGACTGTCTTTGATGCGTTTTACAAATGTGTGAATGGTTCGCTCCCAACGATCTGCAAGTTTGTGCTTTCCTCTGATGTTAACATTCTTTACCAGGACTCTGTCACCAACATAGAGCTCAGCAGCCCTTATCTTTCTCTCAAAACGTGTTTTGTTCTTCTCACCCATCTTCTTTGAGTGTTCGGAAGCAAGAGCGTAGCTCTCCTGGAGGTTGTCACGAAGAGTTTTCACATAACCTGAATACGATTTGGGACCACCTCGACCGGGGTAAGTACCAAGGACAAGGTCAATGGGCAATCGAGGCTGCCTGCCGAACATTAGTTCATATGGGGAATAACCTGTTGTGTCATTTTTGGTACAATTGTAGGCATGTGTTAAGGGCTTCACAAAGTCTCTCCAATGGGATTTGTTCTTCTCCTCTAATGTGCCCAACATGTCTAGCAGGGTCCGATTATAGCGTTCTACGGGGTTTCGGGGATGATATGGAGTGGTACGGATCTTTTTTACCCCGACCAACTCACAAAGCTCCTTGACTAACTTAGATTCAAAATCTCTGCCTTGATCACTAAGCAGGCGACAAGGGAAACCATAGGGAATGATCAAATTATCCCAAAGAGCCTTGGCTACTGTCTTAGCTCTCTGGTCTCTCGTCGGTACTGCTATGGCAAATTTCGTAAAATGATCTGTCAATACTAACACGCTTCTTGTATCTCCCTTCAAACTTAAAGTTGCCCTTCAAACTTAAAGAACATTGGCGTGCTAAAGCTTATAATATCAAAGAGAGGAGAGGCGGAAGAGCAAGATTTGCCGACTTGGTGAGCTACATAGAGCGTCAAGCGAAAATAGCGACAGACCCCCTCTTTGGTGGCATCCCAGACAGTCGCCCCAATACCCTTGGAAAAAATAGCAACGAAAGAACCCCTGCCAAAAAAGAAAAACGTGGGAGCTTCGCAACGAACGTTTCCACAGGAAAGACAAAAGAAAAGAATGAGAAGTTAGGGAACCCAGATAAAAAAGGAAGCGCCTTTGACGAGCCATGCATGTACTGTCAGCAAGCTCACACTCTTGCCACATGCGACGAAATCAAGAATCAGCCATACAAAGACCGAGTGGAGTTTTTGAAATCGAAAGGCTTGTGCTTCGGATGCTTGGCTTTGGATCATATTAGTAAGTCCTGCAAGAAAAGAACAGAGTGTAAGGAATGTACCTTAAAACACCCGGACATCCTACACAAAGTTAGAGAAGATTTGGCCTCCCAGGAAAACAATGATGCTCGAGAAGACTCAAGCTCTCAAGCTACAGTAGAACGAGAGGCAGCTTGCCTCACCGGGGCCGGAGAAAGCGATTGCGTGCTGCCAATTATACCGGTGAGAATCAAATCGAGGAAGAGTGACAAGCATGTCGAAACATATGCTTTCATGGATCCGGGAAGCACAGCAACGTTCATCACAGAAGCCCTGCGCAAAAAACTAAACGTTAAAGGGAAACCAACCCAAATACTCCTGAGCACCTTGAGTCAAGATGAACGGGAAGGACCAAAGTGCACAAATAGTTCTGTGATATCAGACTTGGAGGTATGTGGCCTGAAAGAAAACAAATTCATTGAGTTACCCAAGGTGTACACCCATGGTAGTATACCAGTGCACAATGAGAACATCCCCAAGCAATCAGAAGTAAGGAAGTGGCCATATCTTCATGAAGTGCGAATGCCAGAAATAAAAGCAGATGTTGGCTTGCTTATTGGAGCAAATTGTCCAAGAGCAATGGAGCCATGGGACATTATAAACAGTCGAAACGGAGGACCCTATGCGGTGAAGACTGCTATTGGCTAGGTCGTGAATGGTCTCCTAAGAAAAGAACCACAAGGTGATGACAACAAACACCACAGCTCAGTGAATAGAATCACAGTGATGGAAATTGAAAAGCTACCGGTACAACAGTACAACACTGATTTTCCAGAGTGTAACTACGATGACTGCCTGAGAAGTGTCGCTACCGAAGACGAACCCGTGACACTAATTAAAGACCTTCACATCTTGTGTGCTAAAGGAGGATTTACTTTGACTAAATGGACAAGTCCTAACAGAAAGGTGCTTATGTCAATCCCCGAAAAGCACAGAAGTCAAAGGAGAAACATGGATCTCATCTATGAAACTCAATCAGTGGAGAGAGCACTCGGCATACAGTGGGACACAGAAACAGATACCTTTGTTGACAGTATCAAATTGCCTGACAAACCAATGACAAGAAGAGGAATCTTGGCAGTCCTTAATTCACTCTACAACCCCCTTGGTTTGCTGGCTCCAGTCATTTTGCCTGCTAAACCCCTGACGAAAGAGTTGTGTCAAGAGCAACATGAATGGGACGAAACCATCAGTAAAAGACATGAAGAGGCTCGGAATAAATGGAAAGAAGATGTTTCACACCCCACCAACTTCCAAGTGAACAAGTATGTAAAAACCACAGAAAACCCAGCGGATCTATCAAGCAGAGGGATGAAAGCCAGAAACTCGACACAATCACAAACATGGATTGACGGACCAAGCTTCCTACTCAAAGACGAATGCGACTGGCCTGCACAACCCATGCAAAGAAAAGAAAAACTGCAAGATGATCATGAGGTGAAGAACGTGGCAACGGTTAACGTGATCAACATGGAAGATGTAGAAGAACCAATGCAGAAACCTATCGACCATTATTCGAAATGGCAGAAACTAAAAAGAGCTGTAGCTTGGATGTTAAAATCAAGAAAGACTTTGCGACAAGTCAAAGACGAAAGAAAAGCGTCAGCGTACGTGAACCACAAGGAAAAGAATCCTGAACAGCGTAAAGCAAAATTGAAAAACGGCATGAAGAAATACAGACCAAAAAGAAAAAGATGGAAACAAGTTCAATATTGGGCGGACCTATTCTGGACTAGGTGGACCCGTGAGCACCTCATGCTCCTCCAAGAGCGCCAAAAATGGTCAACAACAAGATTAAACAACGGAAGAGAAGATGTCGTGCTTCTCGTGGACAGCACTTCACCTCGCAACTCCTGGACACTCGGGAAAGTGTTCGAGACCCTACCGGACTCAAGCGGAATGGTGCTAAGAGTCAAGATACGGACCAAGACCAACACATTAGAGAGACCAGTGACCGAACTTTGTTTGCTGGAAGAAGCAGTTCAAGAAGAAAAGACTTCATAAGATCCTCAAAATTGGGATTTTCAAGAGACTTTAAGTTACTCTTTTTGAAAAAAGTAATGTTGTAATTTGAAGTTTAGTTGAGAAGTTAGTAATTGCTTAGTCCTCCTGCCTAACAAATTAGGGGCCGGATATGTAGGTGCCAATTTGACATTGGTCGAATATTGTGTATTCTATTTGCTGTTTAGTATTGATATGTTCAATTGGCATATTTTATAATTTGGTAGAAATAGTCGTCACTATTATTTTATGCATGTTAGAGTGTTTCTTTTACAGAACTACTTGTTTTGACGTCACGTGACTGGCGAATAAGGACTGCGTTGAGAGGTAGAAAGTGAGTCAGACAGAAAGAGAGAGAGATGAGGCCAGCTCAAGATAAGAAGCGATACAGTTTTTGACCATACAAGCGATTTAGAAAAACCATACAAACGAAAAATTAGACAAACTGAAAAGAACCTTTTTTGTATACTTTATTTTTTAATAAACAGAAAATACAAAGAAGCCATTGTCGTGTTGTTTGCGTTCAAGACTCGTCGTTACGCTGGCCTCAAAGGTGCACCGGAATAGCACCGACAATTATGTTACACCCATTTTTACTTCAAACGCATGGGCGCCATTCTACAAAAACGGGCCCCAAATTCTCACAGTTTCTTGTCTTTCTCTTCTCTGTTCTGCTGTATATACCCGTGTTTTAATGTGTTTTTAAAGTCGAGCATTGCATTGCTGTCTATGTATCTATGTGTTTGTTTTTAAAAAAATCTCAAGTGTAATCAGACACAACATTGTCAAATCAAGCGATGCTTCCTGCTGGGGTAGAGTGTAACTGCAAAACAATGCAACATAGAGACATATTTCAGTAACAGAACAACGTACGTGTTTACGCGCTTATTGTCTTCACTTCCTCATCTTCATTTGCAGAGACCAAAAGGAACGGAGACAGAAACAAGCAGATCACAAGAAGATGAATACATGGAGAACATTAAGGGTAATAGTGAACAGGAGTCAAGGTTAAGAGATGAAGAGTGAAGATGAAGAAAAGAAAAGAAGGTGTAGGTGAATAGATGTTTGGGTGAAGGAGACAAAGAGGGCATGCATGTACTTGAAATCTGCTGTCACCCCTCCAAGGCCCACAACACTTCAAAGATCACTGTGTGTGTGTGTGTGTGTGTGTGTGTGTGTGTGTGTGTGTGTGTGTGCGTGCTTGCGTGTGTGTGTGCGTGTGCGTGGGTATACGTCTTCTTAAACCACAGCAGAAGAAACTGGAGCATTCCAGGAATTCTGGAAGTCGTCTTTAGTCAGTTCACTTCAGTCAGTGCATCCACTTATCTTACCCCACTCTGTGTGAGAGTGTGTGCGTGTGTGTGTGTGTGTGTGTGTGTGTGTGTGTCTGTGTGTGTGCGTGTGTGTGTGTGGGGGTGGGGGTTATAAGAATAAGAATAAGAATAAGAAAACCTTTATTTGTCCCGCACTGGGGAAATTTGCAATCTTCAGCAGCAGAATTGGAGGGGGAAGGGGGGTGGGGTAAAAAGAAAAACAAAGTATTGCATGCACAAATAAATGTTCCAGAACAAAATAGAGCTGTACACAGTACAGAATGCAAGCAAGATCAAAAAATACAATAATACAGGGTTAAAAAAAAAAAAAAAAAAAAGTTGGACTGAAGACTGCAGCAAACTAGTAAATAGAAAGTAGGCTGGCTGTGCTATTTACAATGTATGGCTTGAGTCCGTTTTTTTATTTTTTATAACAGCAGAATGTACAGTGTTGTATCCTGGAAGATACATTCTGTAAATTAAATAAATTCTATAAATTAATTACATTTTTGAACTCCCAAGAGGCTTCACAGCAATGTTCTCTCTAATATGCTCTCACCTTCTCAGTGCATCGCAAATGTATACTGTACAGCAGGGGTCCCCAACCTTTTTTGCCCCACGGACCGGTTTATGTCAGACAATATTTTCACGGACCGGCATTTAAGGTGTGGCGGATAAATACGACAAAATAATATGGTAAGAGCTGCATGAACACTGTGGTGTTTTTGAGAGATAATAATAAACACGAGGAGCGTCTAATCTGGCCGCAACACTCTGATCGCTATGGTAACGTGTAATGCCTTCAAAATACGATACGACGCAAATTCAAAGTGCATGAAAATGTCAACTCACCACAATGCTGAATCAGTGCGAGCCCCGAGCTTGATTTTCTGCAACCGGGCAGTCCCATCTCGGAGTAATAGGAGACAATGACACCTGAAGTGTGTGCTTTGTGTCGAGTCTACTTCGTAATTTTGTTTTAGTCGCCGTTGATGCACAAAACCCCCGCCTCACACAGGTAGCATATAGGAACAGTGCTATTGTGGCGATCTCAGAGTATTCAGCCATAACTTGAATCCAGAACACCGGCAGAGTTGTTGTCTTGAACGTACTTTTAAGGCCGCCGTCATTTGTGATCTCCAGCAGTTTATTTTACTCATTTAGCAAGCTCCGACGTTTTGTTTTTAGCGTAATCAGTCACGTGACGGAGAAATGTGGTTTGACGTGCGTCAAGAGTGACACAGACGGATGTAACGGAGAATCGGGTAATTTTTCAAAATAAAATATTTTTCGTATTCCAAAATAAATACAACGGAATTAATGTAAGTTCTTATTGTGCGGCCCGGTACCGGTCCCCGGACCGGCGGTTGGGAACCCCTGCTGTACAGCACATCCCACAATTAAGTTAATTTGACCAAGATATTACAGTGATATTAAGGGTGATCGACCATACCAATATAACACTAGAGCTGCGATCAGCTATCAAGGGCCCTCACAGCCCTTATGACGTTGGAGTACTGACACATTGCAGTTGAATTTTTTTTTAATTAAGTACGTTGGATTAAAAGCTATTTTAATAAAATATGACCTTTATAAAAAGCCAAAAAGAAGAGAGATTTTGTTGTCTGGACCTGTAACATGGGCCTCCGATTTTTGGTACATCTTGGTGAAATGTTGAACGTGACTGTTTCATTGAAACTTTGAGGAGGACTCAACTCAGTATTTTTCTAAACCACAAAATGAACTCAAAGATTAGGTATTATTTTACCAAGTGTGTGGCAAATTTCACAAATTGTTAGGACCATCAAAATCAGCCTCTTTTTTCTTGCCAAACAGTGCTGGTCGTCTCAAACATCTTTGGACGGAACACCCAGTTTCAGGACAATCGAATAAAATTAGTTTTTAAAAATGTGAACTCTAAAAAAAAAAGGCCAAAAACGGGTCCAAACATGAAAGAAACTTAAAAATGGCAGACTTCCCGTCAGCTTTTTCTGTAGGTCTTGGGCTTTTACGGATACCTCCCAAATTTTGTCGATCTCGGTGACACGTACAACCAGCGCTGCTTCGCTCAAAGGTTTTAGGGGGCGTTGTTTGAGCCCTTTTTTAAAAATCGCACAATATCCTAAGAAAATATTGGTGTTGTTGCTAACACTCTCAATTGTCCCTGGGTGTGAGTGTGAGCACGGATGGTTGTTTGTCTATGTGGCTGGGAACCGTGGTGTTCAGGGTGTCCCCTGCCTACTGCCCAAAGATGGCTGGGATAGGCTCCATTATGCCTGCGTCTCTTGTGAGGTTATGCAGATTAGAAAATGGATAGATGAATGGTGGATGGATGGATGTTGTTGCTACGCCTGATGTGTTTGAAAGGTTTTGAGTTTTTGTGCATCTTTAAACTTTTAGAAGTCGTGCTGTTTTCAACAAACTTCATGTTGCAACATCATCCGGCCGACACACTCTTCTGGGCAAATATGAGGTAAATCTGGTCAACCCGCTGGGAGTAAAATGTCCAAAAGAGAAACATATATTTCCTTCAGTCAGTAGATGGCAATGCCCCTCCGCCTTTAATAATAATAGTAATAATAATAATAGTAATAATAATCTTGTAATTTCCACAAACGTAATCGTGACTTTGCTGCGGTGGCTGCTCAGTTCCTTAATGCAAATTCTGTTCATGCGTGACAGTATGATCTGATCAGTTATGGATTCAGCAGACTCAGACATGATCCCCTAAGGCTTAGGGGTGTCAAACTTATTTCATATTGTGGGCCACATACGGCCTCTGTAGATGTCAAGTGGGCCGGACCATTAAAAATTATACCAGACTCTGCTATAAATAACCAAAATAATATGTATTTCCTTTGTTTTGGTCTAAAGAAGCACAAGAACACTAGGAAAATGTTGAAATTTAATGAATGTATCTTTTACAAAACATTTCATGAAGCACCTAAGATTTCCTTAGACAGATGTGCAATTTACTTTTATCATTCACATATATGCATTGCAACTGATCCAACTGACTGTACAAAGGCACAACACCTTAACAAGTAATTGGTATTGAAAAATATAGTAATGCACTTTTAAGATTAAACAAGATTTATAAAGAAATGAATTTTTAAACCATTTACACAGGAAATATAAAACCTAAATGTAATCCCTGCCTATACCTTACAAACTAAGGAGAGGGCTATAATATGTGTAAAGAATTAAGTATTCACATGTCCTTGATAGCGTCTGCTGTGTTGGGTCTGTCTCAGTGACAGACTGAGGCTGCTGTTGTCTTCTTCTCTGATCAAAACAATGTTGTCTTTTCCTCTGATCAAAACAGTGTGTCCTAGCGGATATTCCATGAATTGCACCTTATTAACAATATTCATTCCGTGTCTTTTATGCATTTTTTCACTTTTAAATGATCCTGCGGGCCTGATCAAACCTCCTTGCGGACCGGTTCCGGCCCGCGGGCCGTATGTTTGACACCCCCGCAAGCCCTTCACGCCCATGGAGCACTGCTTGGCGTACAGAGACATAAGATTCATTTGCTTCTTTTTTTCTGAGATATGTCAAGTCTTTGAACAGCCCTTTATTATAATCAGTGCTTTGGCAAACAGCTCATGTCATTATTTCAGAGCTCAGTCAACAGCAGACTATACCATCGAGTTCAGGATTTTGGCCTCTGAGAGTAACTGAAATGAGGCTGGACAGCTTTTCTTTGCGAACTTTCAGAGGAGATCCGAGATCAGCTGTCCACTCGGGGTGAGCCGAGTCCATCAAGGAGTTCATTTCCCTCGTGATTCATACTGACAACCACATAAGAGAACGCTGTTGAAGTGCCCAACCTGCCCGCCTCCCCTTGTGCTGCTGCTCCTCAACTGGTCGCACAGCCCTTCACTAGCCCCAAAGCACCTGCTGCCGCCAGGAAAGAACCAATGCAACTCGGCAGAACACTCCTCTCCGAAGAGAAACACGCCCGGCTTATAAACCCGGGTTCATTTTATCCATATCACAAATCTTGGTTCAATTTTATCCTCATTTTGGTATATCGGTGGTTTGAGTTTTTTTGTGACATACCTCCAACGTGTAACTTATGATCTCGGGTTTTAGACCGGTGTGATACTGGATTGGCCACCGTGTGAATGTCTGATCTGGTTCACTGTGATACAAGGAATGCTCATTGAGATTGTGTGAGTACTCAAACGGATTAGAAAATTAGAGGGAACATTGCTTCACAGTCGTCTGTAGAAAACCGTTGAGGCACAAGAGTTTTCTTTCCCATGATACTCTTCATTGACCGGGATGGAAAGTGGCAGGAAGTAGATGAGTCCTGAGGTTGTTCTTTTCACAAAAGAATGTAGTTAACAGCGGCCAAGAATATTGCGAGAAACGTTACTATGTGTATTTCACTTGCAAAGACATTTAAATAATTTTAATTATGGATGGATTTTTCAGATTGGAAATGTGAAAGCGTTCCACTCTGTTAGGGACAAAAAACATATTTAACAAAACTTCATTTTTATAATATGTGTCCCTATTCCATTCCAAGTTTTATTTTTTATTATTATTATTTTTTAAATCTTTCTGACACAATAATGTGATGGGAATTGTTCAGTAGAATCTGTATTTAAGGTTTAGGACCAGCGAAAAAAATATTTAGAAATAGTCTGCAAATTTGCTGATGAAATGTGCGATTAGATGTTGTTAAATGTTGTTGAATTGTCTTAAAATTTAGGGGCTAAATGACACCATGTAGGAGCGACTGATGCTTTACACACCAGATTCGAATGATCAGGATCATTATCAGGCTTCTCCAGAGCTTGCTGGTGAGCTGATCATTTGAATAAGGTATGTTAGAGCGGGGTGACACCCAAAACAGGCTGGATGGGGGCTCTCGAGGACCAGACTTGGCTTTTGTGGAATGGGACTTGCTAATAATCGGCAAGATTTCCTCATGTGAAAAAAGTATGTTCTTGAGAAGGTTCTTAGGCCCCATTTTTCAAATTTTCACCCCACTCTGGGGGTAGTCATTGAACTTAATCCATTCAGGGACAATGGTTACTGCAGTGGACATCTTACCATGTTTTCCGATTACAAGGTGCATTAAAGGGTCAAAAACGGAAGCTAGATTTTCCCCACGGCCCACAGTCTATGAATAATGTTGTCTACAAAGCCATAAAGAGATATGTAGCAACTTACGTCACATTGTTGTTTGCAGAGCAATATCTACATACATACACCTACTGTCATGTTTTGGTTTGTGACCAACAGGTGGCACTGTGGGACTTTTCCCTGCAGCTGCAGACCTGTTGGTCGTTAGGCAATTATGGCTTTAAAAGGACTCCCAGCCGGACCACTCATTGTCGGCTCATTGTTTGCTTGTTAGCAGCTGTCAGGTTTGTTTGTCATGTTTGTTCAGGTCCTGTTTCATTTCGTGATAGTTTTTGCTTCAGTCATGGTTCTGTTTGATACTTTGGATTTGTTTTGGTTGTTAGCACTTGGTTTGTTTTGGATTCAGTTTTTTCTGTTTTATTAAGTACAATTCGTCAAGTTTACCCTGCTCCTCCCTCCTGCCTGCTTTTTGGGGTCCACCACCACCTTGCTACGTGGCACCTACTGATGGCATAGTATGATTTACTATGATTGTTTACAATACCCCCTCCATGAGCCGTCACCTTACCGTGGTGGAGGGGTTTGCGTGCCCCAATGATCCTAGGAGCTAAGTTGTCTGGGGCTTTATGCCCCTGGCAGGGTCACCCATGGCAAACAGGTCCTAGGTGAGGGACCAGACAAAGCATGGCTCAACAGATCCCTTATGATGAGTAAAATAAATGGATTCAAGTTTCCCTTGCCCGGACGCGGGTCACCGGGGCCTCCCTCTGGAGCCAGGCCTGGAGGCGGGGCCCGTTGGCGAGCGCCTGGTGGCCGGGCCTATACCCATGGGGCCCGGCCGGGCTCAGCCCGAAGAGATAACTTGGGTCCCCCTTCTCATGGGCTCACCACCCATGGGAGGGGCCAAAGGGGTCGGGTGCAGTGCGAGCTGGGTGGCAGCCAAAGGAGGGGACCCTGGCGGTCCGATCCTCGGCTACAGAAGCTAGCTCTAGGGACATGGAATGTCACCTCTCTTGCAGGGAAGGAGCCCGAGCTGGTGTGCGAGGTAGAGAAATTCCGACTGGATATAGTCGGACTTACCTCCACACACAGCCTGGGTTCTGGTACCAGTTCTCTCGAGAGGGGTTGGACTCTCTTCCACTCTGGAGTTGCCCACGGTGAGAGGCGCAGAGCTGGTGTGGGCATACTCATTGCCCCCCGGCTCAGTGCCTGTATATTGGGGTTCACGCCGGTAGATGAGAGGGTTGCCTCCCTCCGCCTTCAAGTGGGGGGACGGGTCCTGACTGTTGTTTGTGCGTATGCACCCAACAGCAGCTCAGCGTACCCACCCTTTTTGGAGTCCTTGGAGGGTGTGCTGGAGAGTATTCCGGCTGGGGACTCCCTTGTTCTGCTGGGGGACTTCAATGCTCACGTGGGCAATGACAGTGAGACCTGGAAGGGCGTGATTGGGAGGAACGGCCCCCCCGATCAGAACTCGAGTGGTGTTTTGTTACTGGACTTCTGTGCTCATCACGGATTGTCCATAACAAACACCTTGTTCAAACATAAGGGTGTCCATATGTGCACTTGGCACCAGGACACCCTTGGCCGCAGTTCGATGATTGACTTTGTGGTTGTATCATCGGATTTGCGGCCACATGTTTTGGACACTCGGGTGAAAAGAGGGGCGGAGCTGTCAACTGATCACCACCTGGTGGTGAGTAGGCTCCGATGGTGGGGGAAGATGCCGGTCCGACCTGGCAGACCCAAACGTATTGTGAGGGTTTGTTGGGAGCGTCTGGCGGAATCCCCTGTCAGAAGGAGTTTCAACTCCCACCTCCGACAGAGCTTTTCCCATGTCCCGGGGGAAGTGGGGGACATTGAGTCAGAGTGGACCATGTTCCGTGCCTCTATTGTTGAGGCGGCCAATCTGAGTTGTGGCCGTAAGGTGGTTGGTGCCTGTCGTGGCGGCAACCCTCGTACTCGCTGGTGGACACCAGCAGTAAGGGAAGCCGTCAAGCTGAAGAAGGAGTCCTATCGGTCCTTTATGACCTGTGGGACCCCAGAGGCAGCTGACGGATATCGACTGGCCAAGCGGAATGCAGCTTCGATGGTCGTTGAGGCAAAAACTCGGGCGTGGGAAGAGTTCGGTGAGGGCATGGAAGCTGACTTCCGGACGGCTTCGAGGAAATTCTGGTCCACCATCCGACGTCTCAGGAGGGGGAAACAGTGCACCACTAACACTGTGTACAGTGGGGATGGGGCGCTGTTGACCTCGACTCGGGACGTTGTGAGCCGGTGGGCGGACTACTTCGAAGACCTCCTCAACTCCACCAGCATGCCTTCCTTGGAGGAAGCAGAGTCTGGGGACTCTGAGGTGGGCTCTCCTATCTCTGTGGTCGAAGTCACCGATGTGGTTAAAAAGCTCCTCGTGGCAGGGCCCCAGGGGTGGATGAGATCCGCCCGGAGTTCCTCAAGGCTCTGGATGTTGTGGGGCTGTCCTGGTTGACACGCCTCTGCAACATCGCGTGGTCAGCGGGGAGAGTGCCTCCGGATTGGCAGACCGGGGTGGTGGTCCCTCTTTTTAAAAAGGGGGACCGGAGGGTGTGTTCCAACTACAGAGGAATCACACTCCTCAGCCTCCCTGATAAGGTCTATTCAGGGGTGCTGGAGAGGAGGGTCCGTCAGGAAGTCGAGTCTCAGATTGAGGAGGAGCAGTGTGGTTTTCGTCCCGGCCGTGGAACTGTAGACCAGCTCTACACCCTTAGCAGGGTCCTCGAGGGTACGTGGGAACTCGCCCAACCAGTCTACATGTGTTTTGTGGACTTGGAGAAGGCGTTTGACCGTGTCCCTCGGGGGGTTCTGTGGGGGGTCCTTCGGGAGTATGGGGTACCGAGCCCCCTGATACGGGCTGTTCGGTCCCTATACTGCCGATGTCAGAGTTTGGTTCGCATTGCCGGCAATAAGTCAGAATCGTTTCCAGTGAGGGTTGGACTCCGCCAAGGCTGCCCTTTGTCGCCGATTCTGTTCATAACCTTTATGGACAGAATTTCTAGGCGCAGCCGAGGCGTTGAGGGGGTCCGTTTTGGTGGCCTCAGTATTGCATCTCTGCTTTTTGCAGATGATGTGGTACTGTTGGCTCCTTCAAGCAGGGCTCTCCAACTCTCGCTGGAGCGTTTCGCAGCCGAGTGTGAAGCGGTTGGGATGAAAATCAGCACCTCCAAATCTGAAACCATGGTCCTCAGTCGGAAAAGGGTGGAGTGCCCTCTCCGGGTCGGGGAGGAGATCTTGCCCCAAGTAGAGGAGTTTAAGTATCTTGGGGTCTTGTTCACGAGTGAGGGAAGGAGGGAGCGAGAGATCGACAGGCGGATCGGTGCAGCGTCTGCTGTGATGCAGACGTTGTGTCGGTCTGTCGTGGTAAAGAAGGAGCTGAGCCAAAAGGCGAAGCTCTCAATTTACCGGTCGATCTATGTTCCAACCCTCATCTATGGTCACGAGCTATGGGTCGTGACCGAAAGAACGAGATCCCGAATACAAGCGGCCGAAATGAGTTTTCTCCGCAGGGTGTCCGGGCTCTCCCTTAGAGATAAGGTGAGAAGCTCGGTCATCCGGGAGGGGCTCAGAGTAGAGCCGCTTCTCCTCCACATCGAGAGGAGCCAGATGAGGTGGCTCGGGCATCTGATTAGGATGCCTCCTGAACGCCTCCCTGGTGAGGTGTTCCGGGCATGTCCCACCGGGAGGAGACCCCGAGGACGACCCAGGACACGCTGGAGAGACTATGTCACCCAGCTGGCCTGGGAACGCCTCGGGATCCCCCGGGAAGAGCTGGAAGAAGTAGCTGGGGAGAGGGAAGTCTGGGCTTCCCTGCTAAAGCTGCTGCCCCCGCGACCCGACCTCGGATAAGTGGTAGAAAATGGATGGATGGATGGATGTTTACAATACTTGCACGATGTAACTGATTCAATCATACAATTAAAATTCATAATAAAAATTACAATAACATGATTATGGGGGCATGGTGATCAAATGGTAAGCACCTCCGCCTCAGAGTGCAGAGGTCGTGGTTTCGAATCCGGGCCTGCACGGATTGTTTCCGGTTTCCTCCCACATTCAAAACATGCACAGTAGGTTAAGTGATCACTCAAACTTGTCTGTAGGTGTGATTGTGAGTGTAGATGGTTGTTTGTCTATGTGTGCCCTGCGAGTGGCTGGCAAACAGTTCAGGGTGTTCCCTCCCTGTGTGGAGTTTGCATGTTCTCCCCGGGCCTGCGTGGGTTTTCTTCGGGTGTTCCTCCCACGTTCCAAAAACATGCATGGCAGGCTGATTGTGCACTCTAAATTGTCCCTAGGTATGAGTGTGAGCGTGGATGGTTGTTCGTCTCTGTGTGCCCTGCGATTGGCTGGCAACCAATTCAGGGTGTTCCCTGCCTACTGCCCGAAGACAGCTGGGATAGGCTCCGGCACCCCCCGCGACCCTAGTGAGGATCAAGCGGTTCGGAAAATGGATGGTTGGACGCCCATGCCCCTTGTGAGGATAAAGCGGTTGATATAATGGATGGATAATATTAATATAGGTGTTTGCCTGAGTTTATACAGTAAATGTATGTTTATTTTAACATATCTCTTTTCATGTACAGCCTGTATGTGTACATTATATCTGTATGTATGGATTGTATCTGTGTATATATTTATATATGTATAGTGTGTATATGTGTATGCATGTTAGTATGTATGTGAAAATGCACTTTGTTGTTTTCGACCTAATTAATGGTTTGTATCAGGAAGTGGCAAGTGGCGGTCCAAAGTTGCCTCCCGGGAGGGTTGATGGAAACATTATGTCCCTTCCGATCGTTCAGGTTGCTTATCCCTGCTCTATAACCTCATTGAATTTGATAAACCCCGATCGCGTGACTACGCACTTAAACCCGGCCAATTCCCACCCCTTTAAGCGTGCACGAGCGTGCAGGTAACGTGACCAAAAGTAGGAGGCCCACTTGAGCGTTCTCGCGACCCCTTTTAGGCGCGGACAGAAGAGGCGCACACACACGTCGCCTGGACAGTCAAGCTCACGGGCACACTGACCGCTAAGCCTCGAGTACGGAGTCAGCTTTTTCTCACTCGATCTGCTACTACCCCAAACAGCAAGTTCAGCGTCCCGCTTAGCTCACAACTTTTCTCAGCACAGGTGGTGTCCGTGATGGCGCCCCTCACGCGCCTCACTTTACTGCCGTTAGTTTCGGCCGTGCTTTTGCTTCCGGTGTCCTCAGAAGAGGCCGCGAGCAGCGGCGGCGTGAACGGCTTCAGCCTGCATCCGCCGTATTTCAACCTGGCCGAGGGCACCAAGATCACTGCCACTGCCACCTGCGGAGAAGACGAGGCTGGAAAGAGCGTGCCCGACCTCTACTGCAAGCTGGTCGGCGGACCGGTTTCTGGAGACCCGGGACAGACCATCCAGGTGAGCCCTGCCGAAACGAACTGACGACGCGACTCCCGTGGGCTGGCGATCAACAATGCAGTCACATCACCAGTGACACCTTTGACACGAAGGAAATAGCTGAGAAGTTATTTTGTCCTGCTTTACTGTATATTGCTCCACACAGGGAGGCTGGCGCTGGAATTGAACCTCTGCATTGTACCTCTGCACTGTGCGGTCATATGTGTGTGTGTGTGTGTGTATATATATATATATATATATATATATATATATATATATATATATATATATATATATATATATATCCATCCATCCATCCATTTTCCGAACCGCTTTATCCTCACTAGGGTCGCGGGGGGGGGGGGGGGGGGGGGTGCCGGAGCCTATCCCAGCTGTCTTCGGGCAGTAGGCGGGGGACACCCTGAATTGGTTGATATATATATATATATACACAGTGATAATTTTAGTGAGTCCCAAATTTCGAATTCTGAAATGGTCTACTTATTCAATTGCATATGATAACACAAACAACAACATATCCATACATTTATAAACAAATGCTGCAAAAATTTAAATAATTCAGTAGCAGGCCTGAGGATTTCGGAAATTCACGGTAACCGTTTTTCGTTTTTTAAAAACCACTTTTTAAAAAAAAAACAATTTTACACCATAAACTGTACACATGTAATAAGAGAGCAGGTAATATAAAGGTAAAATACTGTACAAACAAACCATAATATGCATTATTTTCACCAATTTTAACATTGTAACATAAAATTTGAAGGAACATCTCTCTCTCTCTCTCTCTCTCTCTCTCTCTCTCTCTCTCTCTCTCTCTTTCTGTCGTGGGGCGTGCACCTATCCCAACTGTCATCGGGCAGATGGTCTTTCGTTTTTAGGATGCTGCTGATGGTGGATTTCGGCATCCCGAACTCCTTAGCCAACACAGGCACACGCACACCTGACTCATATTTCGCGATCAAATCTTTCTTAAATTCTTTAGTTTTGCGCACTATTTTACTCTTTTCTTCACCAGGTTTACTGTCACATAATAGGCTATTATTATACGAGTAGTGCTTTATGAAAGTTTGCACTGTGTACTTCATACTCCAGTTAATCGACAGGTCCCGCCTTAAGGTGGAGTTCCAGGAAGTAACTGTTAGAGTGAGCTCACCGCATGTTTTACTGCTCTGCCACATTGTTATTAATCATTACATTTACCACTTCCACTTTTTCTTTGGTGCCATGATTAGGGGCTGATACACGATGGAAAAATAACAGTCCGATATTACGTAGTTCTCACCAAACACGTCTGCTTTTTAAAAAAAAATCTTTATTGAACAATACAAACTCGTCTGCTAAAGTAAGTAAAGTAAGTAAAGTTTATTTTTAAAGCACATTTAACCACAGCTTGCACTGACCAAAGTGCTGTACATAGTGCATAGGCAGGTTAAAAATAGAATAGATAAGATACAGCACAGTGATTTAAGCTAAAATGATAACAACACAACACTTAATTACAGACAGCAGGGTAAGACAATTAAGGCCAGGTGCGTCTTGAGCTTCGTTTTGAAAAGTGTTATTGAGGGGGCATTTCTGATATCAAGTGGCAGTTGGTTCCATAGCTGAGGGCCAGCAACAGAAAATGCTCTATCACCTTTTTGTTTAAGCCGGGACCGTGGTACATGGAGGAGGCCTTGGCTGGAGGATCTGAGGGAACATGGGGGTGAATGATATCAGCTGGGTGCCAGGCCATGAAGAGCTTTAAAAACCAACAGCAGTGTTTTAAATCGTATTCGTGACTGGACTGGAAGCCAGTGCAAGGAGGCTAGGACAGGTGTGATGTGTTCATGCTTTTTTGCTCACAATGGACGCTACACGAGGAAGCGTCTCACCAAATAACACGTCTGCTTTTAAAAAAAAATCTTTATTGAACAATACAAACTTGTCTGCTCACAATGTACGCTACACGAGGAAGCGAAGCCGAGAGGAGTGAAGTGACGCATTCAAGTGTGCTCAGTTTGTTCGAGAACCGAAATTTGTTCGTCATCCGAGGCATAAAAAACTAAATTTTTGGTCGAAAACTGAATTGGTCGAGAACCGAGACGTTGGGACATTTTTTCATATGCATTTGCAAGCATACACACACACGCGCGCTCACGCGGGTGCCCACCTGTGCACTCGCGCACATATGCACGCACACCACGATGAGCAACAGTCGGAATGGGCCGAAAATGAATGAAAGCTAAAGATACAAACAAACATCTTTTTTTCCCCACCCATTTCCTCCTCCCACCCCTTGCGGTCGACTTGGGGCCAGTTTGCTGGCTCCCGATCGATTCTGTTCGACGTATTGGGCACCCCTCCCTTAAAATCAGAGGTAATTCACTGACTAGCTTAGCGCTTAACGCCGTTGTTTGCGCGTGAGCGGTGATGCAGTCATCTGATTGGTGCCCTCTATGTCAATCAAGTAACGGGATTTATGATAGGCTGACGCAGTACGTTCTGTGACGTTAGCGCCTTGTTTGAATGGCATTGCCACTGCTGAGGCGTTTTCGACGCTTGTCGTGTGAAAGCCCGGGAGCCAAATTGAACCAGCCAAAGAGCTGCATGCGGCTCGTGAGCCGCGGGTTGGCTACCACTGATGTAGATGACTTGATACCATGGTGTATTTCGTGTGTAGAAAGGTGAAGGCTTCTGCTCGGTCTTGATGGGTTAAGGATGAAGGCTGACAAGCTTCCCGCCTCCTAACCACATTCCTCCTGGTGACTGACCCGTGTCGGCCATTTGAAGCGTGTTTGTCCATGCTGCTCTGGCGGGATTATCCCAATTTGAGCCCCACCTCCTCTGCCTCTTCTGTTGTCCCCTTGAAGCAGGATTGCAGCTAATTTAGGTGGTGGTTCTGTGAGGTGGGCGTTGGGGGTACGGGGTGGCCTATTGTTGACTGTGCTGCACCTGCTGGTGAGTTTAACAAGTGTTGCTTATGATATCAGTCGGAGCACTTCACAGCGATTTCGCACCACTTTGCTGGACACAACACTCTTGCACTTGTGGCAGATGCTCAACTCTTTCTCAAGATGGCCTTAAACTACTTTAAAAAAAACAGCTGCAGCTGTTAGGATATGCTGTGCATAAGATTGATCATAAAACACAATCAATAACACTAATAAACATTTTCTCAGGCCTGAGGATTTCAGAAATTAACAGAAACTGTTTTTCGTCTCCGTTAGATTACCCATTAGAAACGCGTAACAGGGCTGACTCCGTGTCTGCATCGTCTTGAAACCTGACTGGAAGACCTCTAAGATGTTAGATTTCAGCTGCATGTGCACCGCTTTTTCCAGAATTTTTGAAATGAAAGGCAGTTTGGAAATGGGCCTGAAATTTGACAGCACATCTGGATCAAGACCTGGTTTCTTGATCAAGGGTTGGACCACAGCATGTTTAAACTGTTGGGGAACGATACCAGAGAGGCTGCTGTTGATAATGTCCAAGACCAATGTACCAATATTTGGGAGAATCTGCTTAAAGAAATGCGGGGGAAGAGAGTCGTAGGGGGAGCCAGATGGCTTCGTCTGGCGAACTACATCCTCCAAAAGCGTCAAGGACACGGTTTCAAAAGAATTTAGCACAGCTGAACACGGAATGTGGACAGAGGGGTCAGATGCGGTATTTGAGACCGGAGTCCTAGCCGTAGAAACCTTATCAATGAAAAACTGAAGGAATCTGTTGCAGATCTTGGGTGAAGAATCCGAGCAATTAGGCAGAGGGGGTTTGAGTACAGAATCTATGGTTTTAAATAGTGTGCGTGGGTTGTGACGGTTAGCTTGAATAAGGTCCGACAGATACTCTCTTATGGCCTCTTTTACTGTGATCTGGTAGTTACTGGTAGTTTGTCTTTTTTCCACTTGCGTTCGGCTTTGCGACACCCCTGCCTAGCTGCATTTGAAATTGTTCTTAAAGATACTCACCGTTCCTCCACCACGGCCTGAGGTCCTCGGGGTATCCAGGAATGCACAGTCAGGTGGCAACAATTCAATTAAAACATACTCACCAGTACCTGTCCAAGTCTCCGTCGGACACAGGAAATCCAAGTCATTGGAAAGGAAGTACTCCCTAGAATATGGGTCTTATTCGTCAACGACCGGGCGTTTAACAACGCAATCGTTGTGGGAGTAGCAACGGGAGGGATTGCCTCTTCCGATCGCCGAGCCCGGGGGAATTCCCTCAAAAGCTTTAGCTGGACTCCTCGCGGAGAAAGGTAGAAATGCCGTGGCGCGGTGGGAGAGCCAACGACTGTTATCAAGCACAAGGCGACGGGGTCGAGGGCATGCCACGACGGAGTAATTCCGTGCGTTCGGGAACGAGCAGCGATCGAAGTATGTCTCAGATCATGTTTTAGCTTCATGAGCTGACCGCTACCTTTGCCGCGGCAGCGCTTCTGTGAAGGGGGTGAGCGAACAGGGAAGAGATGAGCCGGCACGTTAGCCAAGAACGGAGGTAGCGTCATTTCACCACCGCCTTGCCAAAACCTGGCCGACTCTTCGACGTGTTGTTGAATCAACGATTGGCGATCATAAACCAACCGAGACGCTGTTAGGAAGGCAACAAGCATTGCGAGTAGTAAAAAAAACCAAAACGGTAGGAGCGTCGCCGCACACACTGGCGCACTGTCCGCCATCTTGGGTAAAAACGATTTTGTTCTCTTTGAGTTGCTCATTCAACATAAAGTGCCATTAAATATGAAGCAAAAAGTATTGCGTCGAGAGCCTTCACAGATACAGTCAAACCTCGGTTTTCGAACGTCTCGGTTCTCGTACAATTCGGTTTTCGAACAAAATTTTCCAGTTTTTTATGCCTCGGATGACGAACAAATTTCGGTTCTGGAACAAACTGAGCGCACTTGAATGCGTCACTTCACTCCTCTCGGCTTCGCTTCCTCATGTAGCGTCTTTTGTGAGCAGACGTTTTTGTATTGTTCAATAAAGATTTTTTTTAAAAAGCAGACGTGTTTGGTGAGACGCTGTTGTCGGGAGTGAAGCCCTCCTCTTTTAAGAAAGGGTTTTCCCAGCAGCAGGGGGGGGAAGTGCGTGCTTTGTTGTCCGGCCGGGCAGTTTTCAATACAGCGGCACATAATCAACACTCTGGTGTCTGGTATCTCATTATTATGCAATAATCATACAGAAACAGCTTCCTTGTGTAGCGTCCATTGTGAGCAGACGAGTTTGTATTGCTCAATAAAAAAAAGCAGACGTGTTTGGTAAGACGCTTCTGTTAGGGGGAGCGAAACCCCCCTCTTTTCAGAATGGTTTGCCCCAGCAGCACGGGGGAAGTGCGTGCCTTTCGTTGTCCGGCCGGCAGTTTTCAATACAGACGAGTTTGTATTGTTCAATAAAGATTTTTTTTTTAAAAAGCAGACGTGTTTTGTGAGAACTAGGTAATATCGGACTGTTATTTTTGCATCGTGTATCAGCCCCTAATCATGGCACCAAAGAAAGCAAGTGGAAGTGGTGAACCTGGTGAAGAAAAGAGGAAAATAGCGCGCAAAACTATAGAATTTAAGAAAGATTTGATCGCGAAATATGAGTCAGGTGTGCGTGTGTCTGTGTTGGCGAAGGAGTTCGGGATGCCGAAATGCCCCACCTACTGCCTGATGACAGCTGGGATAGGCGCACGCCCCACGGCAGATGGAGAGAGAGAGAGAGAGAGAGGTGTTCCTTCAATTTTTATATTACTATGTTAATGATAAAATTGGTGAAAATAAAACATATTACGGTTTGTTTGTACAGTATTTTACCTTCATATTACCTGCTCTCTTATTACATGTGTACAGTTTATGGTGTAAAATTGTAAAAAAAAAGTGGTTTAAAAAAAACGAAAAACGGTTACTGTGAATTTCCGAAATCCTCAGGCCTGCTACTGAATTATTTAAATTTTTGCAGCATTTGTTTATAAATGTATGGATATGTTGTTGTTTGTATTTTACATATTACCTGCTCTCTTATTACATGTGTACAGTTTATGGTGTGAAATTGTAAAAAAAAAGTGGTTTAAAAATAGTTTTTTGACTTTGAACGGATTAAAATTTTTTACATTGATTCCAATGGGAAACATGGTTTTCGTTTTCGAACAATTCGGTTTTCGAACAGTCTTCTGGAACGGATTACGTACGAAAACCGAGGTTTGACTGTACCAGTGTTTCTCAATTATTTTCTGTCATGCCCGGAAGAAGAAAACACCCCCCTGCGACTATAAATGGTATCATTTTCTATAAAATTGTTATAAGTACACCTCTGCATAACACTGTATTCTTATTAACCTATAAGAGAATTAAAAAAGAAATATGGACCAACTTCCAACAAAGAATAGCTTGATTAACTGTAACACAGAGGTGTCAAACTCATTTTTGTCGCGGGCCACATTGTCGTGATGGTTTGCCTTGGAGGGCCGTTATGAATTTGGGAAACCATATGCATTTTTAATCACCTCCACATATTACATGCACAGTACACAACACATTGATGAAAAACTACTTTTAAAATCAGAAGTCAAGAATAATAACTCTTATTGTGGATTACATATGACAATTGGAATTTTGGTTCAGACTTTAGCAAACATTATGGAATTTGACATGCTTGATTTGCTTTTGCGGGCCACAGAAAATGATGTGGTGGGCCAGATTTGGCCCCCGGGCCTTGATTTTGACACCTGTGCTGTAACAGAAAAGATTTAAAGTGCATCTGAAATTCAAAAATAAAATTAAATCCTTAATTAAACTGTAAACATTTTTGACTGACCATGTCAAACCATACGATACTGAAATAAAAAATTACATCAAATCAATAAATAATAATGCATTCAAACTGGTCACCAATATTAACTCAGGAGCACAATATTAAAAAACTTGCAAAACAAAAATATATAAAATAATTTGTGCTGATTTTTTTTAATCAAAGATGACGTCTGGATTAATGGCTACAATGAGCATGTTTAGCAATGCACAGCTTTTTGAAGCGAGGTTTAAAGCAGGACACAGCAACTCTCGGCTCCTGCTCAATGTGTAGTCGGGACCTGTGTTTTAGTTTACTGAAGTAGCAGTCACAAAACGGCATGATTGCTGGCAATATTCGGCACGTTTTGCTGAAAAAACTCAAGCGGCTTCTCAGCGTGATTGAGGTGTAATGCCTTTAAGTGATGCCTTAATTTATTTGGCTTCATGCTGTCCGCTACCAACATTTTTAGACACAGTAAGCACATCGATCTTTCCCCATCTGCCACCGCGGTCACAGTGAGTGAAGCCAAGCGCTACATACGCCTCGTCATATTCCTCCCTTCGAATATGACGCCAACGAGAGCGCCACTGCCCCCTAATGTAGTGGAGGTGCCACTGCACTTTATTGTAGGACAATAAATAAATAAATAAATTAAAATAAAAAAGCGTTTTCCCCGAGGCCAAACGCGCCCGCCTTGACGGAGCCACTGGGGGGGCGCGCCCCACTATTTGAGAAACACTGACATATACGTACATATATCACCCGAAGTCTCGCTCCTGATTTGTTGTTTCTTGATTGTCATTGGCTGGCTTTCACGATCGATCAACAGCAAACTTGAAAAGAGGCACGTGATTGGTTAACCTGAGCTGTTCATGTAGCGCAAGCATGAAAAGTCCCGATAGTTGACTAATATTGTTTTCATTTTCAATATTAACAGGCTGAATGTTCATATATCAATATTTCGGGAGAAAATTGATGGAGGGATAAAGTTTGGTTTTCGGAATATGTTTAAGATTTGAACAAGCTGAATGCTGTATTTGTAGTTGATTACTAAATTGCTGACGACGTTCAATGCTTAATTTCAGTTTTAAGTAAATCCTTGTTCTTTTAATGAAATACTGATTAATTGTAAAGTTTAGCTTAACATTGAGTTCATGTCCTCTGACAAAAGAGCTAAGTACTTAATAATAATAGTATATAATAATAATCTTTCACTAACATACACAGAATAAAACACTCAGTCTCCGTGACATCAAGATATTTTTTTAGAATATATTTGAAAAAAATGGTACATCACACTGACAATGAATTCATGCTAATGTCTCTTTCAGGGTCAGTACTGTGACATCTGTCGCCAAGGCGACAGCGACCGTGCCCACCCCATCACAAACGCCATTGATGGCACTGAGCGATGGTGGCAGAGCCCGCCGCTGTCACGCAGTACGGAGTTCAACGAGGTCAACGTCACGCTGGACCTTGGACAGGTACGACGTCCTAAGACTTCCGTTCCTTAATTAGCAAGTACTAATTCAGTCTGAGGTAAATGTTTAGTCTCAGTTTTAGCGAGACACTAAAAATCAGTCTCGGCTAAATATTTACTTTTGGCAAAATGCTAAATGCTTTTCTGTCTAAATCATTTGCAAAGTGATCACTCTTAAAACCTCCTTCTGGAAGGTAACAAAGATGGTCATCTAGATTTAAGATTTAAGATGTTTTTCATGAATACATCTCAAATGTATTTTGACTTTGAACATAGATAAGTGCAAACTTAAAACGTCTCCTTCAACGCACATTGCAGGAAGTTACACACACACACACACACACACACACACACACACACACACACACACACACACACCAAAGGAAGCTTTTATGTTCTCGTGAATATTCTTTGTATGCCTCTCCTGAACTGGCCTCTTCTGAGTGTTAACGACCCCCCCTCCAAAAAAAAAGGAATGTGAGTAAACCTGCCTCAACCTGCACACACAAGAAGATGTGCAGTTTAAACATCCTATGTGCATGAAGCTCCTAAAAGGGATGAAGGCACCGTATGAGGGTGTTGTGTGCACGCCAACCACTACTTGACACTGTTGCTGTTGCTGCTGTTGCTGTTGAGCAACCTCCAACTATGTCCCAAAGCGGCTTCTAAAGCCGCAGCGACCTGGGTACCTGCAGACCCAGTCGTCGGCTGTTGACTGGGAACTGTTCGTAGCCCGAAGTCACGCCCAACACCGCTTGGAGGTCGTTACCAAGTTGGGCTGACACTGTTGCCTTTTGGTGGTGCTGTTCTCCTTTGCTCACAGATATTGGATGGTGTTGTGTCGCTCTGAACAAAACCTCTTTATTATACCGTATACATTGTTACATAAATATAATAAATGAAAATTATGGCAAATTAATCCAATTCAAACCAACATTGCGATGTAGAAGAATGTAACTTTCAAATTTGCAAAGGTGGTGAGGCCTGGGGGGGAAAAAAAGAAAACATGGCCACACCAATCTCTCTCTCTCTCTCTCTCTCTCTCTCTTTGTCTCTCTCTCTCTCTCTCTCTCTCTCTCTCTCTCTCTGGGCTGTGAATATTTGCCATGCTCACCATGCAGGCAAAAAAAATGTGGCTGATCAAAATTGCCCAAGGAAAGCCCGCTTCAAAAGCTGTACCTTTGGAGATTTTTTTTCTTCATTCAAATCGAGTCCAATCAGTGTTGCACGAGGCCAGTGCCACTTGCGATAGGTTAGTGTCCTCGCAACATCACTTGTCAATCCAATGTTCAGCATTGTTTATCTATTCCGGTGGTGGCATTGTAGCAAGGGTTCGTAATTTAGCACCATTGTCGCAAACCGAGAATGGAAGAAAAACATAAATATGATCAATATAAAATCTCTCTCTCTCTCTCTCTCTCTCTCTCTCTCTCTCTCTCTCTCTCTCTCTAATATATATATATATATATATATATGTATATACAGTAAATGTTCCCATCCCCGGAATTCTATGAAAAGGAATATCCTTCACCCGTAATAAAAACCTATGCATTAACATTTTGACTACGATATTACATGTTACCGGAACTTACGTAAGCGGAAATTCCACTAGCCGTAACCCGGATGGAGGCGTAAAGCCGCGGGAGCTTAAATACATGAAACGCCCACCCGATGCGACGGAAAGACGACAGGAGACACATTTTCACTTCGCGTTTTTCGATCATCAGATTCGAAACGACGACGTGTAAGTGAGTTTTTATTGGCGTGCGTTTTACTGTAATTGCGAAAGATTTTAACTTTATTCATTTACGCCCGTAGATCGCGGCACTAGCTTAAAAAGCAGCGCCCACTCGACACGACGGAAGAAACGTGTTCGCTTCACCGTTTTCATTCATCAGATTCGAAATGACGACATGTAAGTGACTTTTTATTGGCGTGCGTTTTACTGTAATTGTCGATCATGGCATCGAAACGTAGAAGAACTGTAATGAATGCAGCAGAGCGAGTGAAATGCATCCGTTTGAGCGAGACTGGACAAAGTAAAAAGCATCCGGCAGACACTTGGAGTCGGAAGGACGCAAATCTACGAAACTTTAAAAAACAAGGCATCGATTCAACTGTTCCCTGCCTCCCGGCTTTTTGGGGTCCTCTTAACAACTACCACCTTGCAAAACTTGACAGTAATGCAACGAAACAGAAAATCACAAACTAAATTCTATAGCCCCCCGACAGCATTTATTTAGGCATTTCCTTGAGCGTAGCTGCAACTGAACGATCAGATGTCAGTAAATAGGGTGAGACTGGATTGTCCCAGAAGTGTTTGTTATTTATTCCTTTGTTGTGTACTGTATTCACAAACAAGGAAATCACAAAATAAATTCTGTAGTGAGGGCAATAGAATTTATTTTGTTATTCCCTCGAGTGATTTTTCTGTTTTGATGCATTATTTTCAATTTTCGTAGTTTCATTGAAGGAATCTTTAATTTACGTTTTTCCGAGGCGGTCATGAACGCCTCTCGAGTCGAACGGAAGAAGAGAAGGCACAGAGACGGACAAAGACGTCCCTGCATTTGTTGAGACTGTGAAAACCATTAATAAAGTGTGCGTTTTAAAAAAACACCACCACAGCTCTCCTTTTTTCGGTGCTGCAACAAAAACTTATTGATAAAGCAGCAACACAGTTCACTGAACAGCAAGTTATAACATTGTAAGCATGTCTCCAGCAAGGAGCCATCTTGGGGTCGACAGATTGCCATCATGACCATACACAAGGCGCACCGGATTTTAAGGCGCGCTGTGAGCTTTTAAGAAAATAGAAGACTTTTCGGTGCACCTTATAGTGCGGAAAATATGGTATGTTTTTCTGTAAAGCATGAGAGAAGAACTTGCAGGCGGCTTTGAGGGAAATTCTGGTCCACCATCCATCGTCTCAGCAGAGGTAAGCGGTGCACCATCATCACTGTGTACATTGGAGATGGCGCACTGCTGACCTTGACTCAGGACGTTGTGAGTCGGTGGGCAGAATACTTCGAAGACCTCCTCAATTCAACCAACATGCCTTCCTTAGAGGAAGCAGAGTCTGGGGACTCTGAGGTGGGCTCTCCTATCTCTGGGGTTGAAGTCACCGACATGGTTAAAAAACTCCAAAGCCCCAGGGGTGGATGAGATCCGTGCGGAGCTCCTCAAGGCTCTGGATGTTGTGGGGCTGTTCCTGTTTGACATGCCTCTGCGACATCATGTAGTCAATCATCAGGGAGAAGGTCTCTGGATTGGCAGACCCGGGTGGCGGCCTCTCTTTATAAAAAGGGGGAACGGAGGGTGTGTTCCGACTACAGAGGGATCACACTTCTCAGCCTCCCCAGTAAGGTCTATTCCGGAGGTGATGGAGAGGAGGGTTCGTTGGGAAGTTGAGCCTCAGATTCAGGAGGAGCAGTGTGCTTTTAGTCCCGGCTGTGGAACAGCGGACCAGCTCTACACTACCCACTTCTGTCGACTGAATTTGACAGCAAAGCACCCACAGCCTTGAATTCCAAATGTCATAACTCCCCTGTTTTCTGAATTTGTTCACATAACATGCTCGTGGGCACTTTGACGTCAATTTCAGTACACTGTGTATAGTACGGTGCAGTACATTTTGGCCCAAATTCCCAAAAGTACTTTTGGCACAATCACCAAAGAACAACACACAAACAGTTAAGCATTGTGGTGGCAGTGTCAATTGGAAAGTTTCAAATACCATCAAGATTCTGCTAGAAAGCAAAATACTTCCTGGGAAAAAACTACTAGAACAGCGGGACTGGATTTTCTCTTCACCACTTCCCATCCTGAAAAGGTGTTTCTTTTGTTTTTTTGGATTTAATTGGATATGGGCAGCACGGTGTACTACTGGCTAACGGTGCACGGCTCACGGTGCAGATATGCAGGGTTCTGGCTTTGGCCTTCCTGTGTGGAGTTTGCATGTTTTCACTGTGCCTCTGTGGTTTTTTTTCCGGGTCCTCCGGTTGTGTGAGCGCCAGTGGTTGTTCGTCTAAATGTGCCCTGCGACTGGCTGGCAACCAGTTCAGGGTGTGCCCCGCCTACTGCTTGAAGACAGCTGCGATAGGCTCCAGCTCGGCCGCTTTCCTTGTGACGATAAGTGGTGGATGAATGGATGGATGGATGAAATAAGTCACATTAAAGGTGGAAAACTAGTTGTTTAGATCTCTCTCTTTTTATTTTTACATAACAAACTACATTTTCATTTTAAAACGTTTTTAAGTTTATCCATTCAAATCCAATAAACATACCTACATGAATGAATCAAAGACTGCATCTTTAGTTACGGTTGTCATTGCAGTGGTCATTCCACGATGTTTGCAGCCATCTGTGTGCTCTGCCAGTTTGCTGTCCATCTTCCTACCTATGTGCATTTTTGAGTACCAACTTTTTGAGCTGTTGTCAAATTTTGTCATGTAAACAAAGTAAAAACAAGAACCTTTTTTGAATAAACACCACCATCAAGCGGATGCCGTTTCACATGAGCATTGTGCTTGCTTCGCGCTTCCTGTCATTGAAGCACTTTGAAGGTCAAACTTATTGGTGCCACACAGTCATTGCGTGTGTGTGTGTGTGTGTGTGTGTGTGTGCGTCTGTTTGTGCATGTGCGTGTGTGTGCTTGTGTCCATGTGTGTACTATGGATCCTAACTGACATCAAACGAGTGTGACACAGAAGAACTTTGTTTTGTTGTATTTTATTATTTATAACCACTTTGGCGTACATCCCACAAGCCACACAAACAACATAAAATGTACTGGTGAGTCTCCGTCATGTTGGCTCTACATGAGTGTATGTGAATGCGGGGTCATGTGCATGTGCACATTTTCCTGTCTTTCTTTCATGGTGTGTAGTGGGCATGAAAATCTACTGGAGGGGATGGGTTGAGAGTGGAGCAACACATTTGACCTTAATTTGTGTGTGCACGCGTGTGTGCGAGAGCTACAATGGATCCCAAGGCGCTCCTCTTGGAAAAAGTAATGAAAGTTGGATGATGGAACTGGAAATTCAGTCACTGTGTATTTTTGTTTGTTAGTTTAATCCATTTAAATTTTCTTTCTCATCTGTGTCATGCTTCCGATGGAAAAATAGCGGAACCCCATGCTCTTTGTGTGCAATAAGGTCATTTTTTAAACTTGAGCTTTCTCATTGCCTCTCCGCAGAGCAAAAACATGCAGTGAAGGCTCGCCGTAACTTTTGCGAACAACATGGGCTAAATTTAGCTCCTACTCATCATTCAACTTAGAACAACGGTATCATTTCAACATACCTCTTTGACACGAATTACAATAGGTGGATTTCCATCCACCTATTTTCATTCAAATTTTTAAGAATTGTCAAAACACACCCTGAATGGAAACGTGATAACTTCCAGGGAAAAAAGGACTAAACTTTGCAAAAATGTTTTTCGCTCGAGCGAAAAGGGAGGGGTTTGTGGGCCCCAATGATCCTAGGAGCCGGATGGGGTGTATTTCTTGATAAAAGGAAACCGCAAATTAAACAGGTTTTGCAGATAAACGACATTGTACTAAAAGAAAACAACTGTGGACAATAAACTATGGATAAAGTATGTTTGTGTGGGGGATGAAGAAATTGAAATGTTTCTGCAATTCATAAAATAAGCAAACATCAACAAGGGAAGGGGCCTGCCTTCCCATACAAATGGAGAACTACACAGTGGTTTCCTTATTTCCTTATCATAAACAGTCTTCTATGACGTCTCCTTTTCATGACGGCTGGGTATGCGGTGTATTCTGAAACAAAAGACAGCCCAACCAGAACACCAGTAATAAATTACACCCCCCAACAACCAAAAAATAAAGCCTGAAACAGCACCATGACTATTGACTTTGGTTAGGTATGCTAATAATTAAAGTGAGTCACTAGTAAAATAGCACTGTGGAAACTTGATTCCCAATCTTATTGACACTTTTTGAGTGTTTGTTTTGTCTGCTGGTTGTCTTGGCACAATAGTGGCGGGGACGGCGTCCTTTATCGCGCCATTGTGTCGTTGTTTGAGCTCCTCGCCAACAACAAAGGTAGCACTCAGCGTTAGCAGTCTGTCACTTTGTGTTCAAAGAAACCAATGACAGTGACAAATCATTTGAGAATCATGCCACATATGTCCAGGTGACATATCAAGCTCACACTTGTACTCTTGCGAAGCAAGGTTAGTATCTGAGTCCCTGAAAAAAGGTTTAAGCTGATTAGGTATCAACAATAATGACATACCTTGTATTCTACCATAATGGACATTTTTGAACGAGATAAGTAATCACAGTGAAATGTTCCGCATTGTAACATGTACCTTTTCATTTATGACTTGTTTCCTGGTCTATTATGCTCTAAAAATGCCATATATCGTTGTCAAATATTGCCATAATTTTGATGGCACTCAACCATATCAGGTTTCATATTCTCCCTTAGGGAAGCATTAAAAAAGAAAAAGCATGTTCTCTGGGGTTACACGCTCCCCCCGGTAATAGCACAATGTTTTTTTGTTTATTATTACCTTTTGAATGACAACATTCTTTTTTGATCAAATTACATGCTGCGTAATATGAAGAATATTTTGGTTTTATATTTCTGAATGTAGTGAAGTCATACGTTGGAGCAAGCGTTTGCCACATAGGGTCAGAGGTTATCTGCTGATTGATTGTCTTATCTTCCTCCTCCTCCTGGTCTGGAATGTTTGTGGAATTTGGAGCAGCTGAACTTTTTTAATGAGGCAATCATGGGAGCAGGTTCAGTCCGAGTTCATGATTTCCACTAGGTGATATAAGTTTTAGAAAAAAACCTTGAAATACGAGTGATGCGTTCTCACCGAATTTGAAAGTTTAGGTTCACTTTTGGCAACCTTTTTGATACTAGCTAAATATTTACATTCACCCTTGTGTGATATAAATGGTTAACTTTCCTTGACGTGTCTCTGTTTTGTGGACCCCACACCGAGCGAGGCGGTGACGTGTTGGACCACACCGCTCCGCTCTCTGCCCTTTTTAGACACTTTTATTTTTACTTGATAGGGACTTTAAAAGTCGTTTTTGCTTGAAGGTTTACTTTTTATTCATAAGTGTTCATTTATTATTTGCATTATAGCTTAGCATTCATATAGCATACCTTTGGAAGAAGAAACTGTGTGGGGAACTATGCAATGTTAAATTCTCTCTGGTTTCATGCATCAGTTTTACAGTAAAGTGAAACCGGGAGCAGGGTTATAGTAGTTTTGGATTTTTCATCTTAGCTTTTACTTCGAACCGACTTTGATTTTAAATTTAGTTTTCATTATTTTTTAGAGATGGTTTGTTAGTTCTTATTTGAGGTTTTTTTTTATTGTTGTTTGTTTTTGTGTATATTGAGTATTTGTTGAGTGAAAAAAAAAAAAAGTCAGTACCAAAATACATTTTAAATTAACACTGAAAGATCCTTTGACAGAAACAATTATAGTTAGTTTTAGTCTAGTTTTATAAATGTAAAATGTAGTTTCAGTTGGTTCTGGGTTTGTTTGTTTTTTTTGTTTTTCCGATTTTGGTTTAGTCATTTTGTTAGTTTTCATTCTCCATTATAACTATGACTGGGCGTCACAAAGCATGCTTTTCCTCTGATTTGGAGATATATTTATTTATTACTATTTATGTATTTATTTATTGATTGAGGGTTCTGGGAGGGCAGAAGTGGGTTTCTAGTTTAAGCAGAGGGGGTGAAGAAAACTGGGAGAAGTAGAAGCACTGATTTAACTCTTGAACTTAATTAAAATAAAAAAAGGAGAGACTGACATGTATGTAAGTGCAAAAGTAAAAATAAAAATGGATTTTAACTGTCAAATATTGACACAAATTAGTTGCCATCTTTGTTTGGCTTAATGAATGCTCACTGAGCAGAAGTATCACAGGATTGAGGTTTTTGTCTGACTTTAGAGGCATAAGTGGTGTTCACACGGCTCCGGAGCAAATGTGTGCTGCACCGATGTATTTTTTGCGATATATTTTACACCGGAGCAAATTTTGTGGAGCGTTCATACGTACAAAGCCGCTGAGCGTGTTAACCCCGGTGCAACCGGTGCAGACCCACTTGCGTTCACACAGCAGTTTCTGCAACGGTGCAAAACGATGTGTTGGTTGTTTTTAAAACATACACAACTCAAGCAACTACTGTACAGGCACGTCCTCCTTCTCGGTCTCCGTGCCTTCTGCTCGAGAGGCGTTCAATGACCGCCCCCCAAAACATAAATCAACGGTGACTTCAATGACACTCAGAAAAGCAAACATATTGCGCCAAACACAGAAAATCAAGAGAGGAAATAACAAAATAAATTCTATGGGGGGATTGTGAACACACAACAGAGGAACAAGCTACACAAACAACTCCGAGACAGAAATTAACCCTGTGGCGTTCACACGTACCATTTTACATCGGCGCTGCCCCGCAAACGAGCATCTGCTCTGTAGCAAATTTTTAAACCACCTCCCTGAGCAGGGTTAAATTTGCTCCGGTTTAATCTGTTTTCAGGGCCTACACCAGTGTACGTTTGAACGCTCTACTGGGGCAGCACTTGCGCAGCACCGGAGCAAATGTTGCCGTGTGAACACCCCTATAGTCTCCCAATATTTGGTCGTGTTGTACTACCCCGGTGGTGTTCCCATTTGGCGGTTCCACTGTTGGAAATAGGGGACGTTGGTATTTGTGCTCCAGCTCTTTCCTTGGATGTGGTCTGTGGTGGTGTACCTAATAAGGTGGCCTGTGAGCATCCGTTATTTTGGGGAAATACACTCATTGAAATCCCAACACCACAAAACCAGCCCGGAATGAAGATTGCAGGTGTGACTCCTTCCCCTCTTTCTATCGCTTCCTCTTTGGCGCTGAGAAGAAGCAGCAGAATCTCTTCCCGTGACAAGGAATGTTCTTATCTCCATTCTTTTTGATAATCTGTGCTCCTCCTCCGCTTTTCCCAACACCGGCACAATGGTGTCACCTTGTGTATACACACTGATTGAACACCACCAACAGCAGTAACCGTGAACGCGCTATATAAATGAAGGGGTATTGTAGTGTATTGTATTGTATTAAAGATTGGGATGCTGAAGGATGTCTGAAGATGAGATCATCCACGATCCCCCTCAGAAGTTAGTATTTGCGTTTAGCTGCAGTACGCCACTTTTCCATCCTTGTCTCAACATGCTCCAACTGTGCGTGCGTGTGTGTGCGTACGCGTGCAAGGAAAGACGAGTGTAGCTGGGAAGAAGACAAGCGGTTGTTGTCAGGTTCTAGCATGCTCGGCGGGAACATGGACACCTGGAAGATGAGGGTGATGTTTATGGGGAACATTGACCCTGTCATTATATATAAATGCACACACGCACGTACACACACTCTTTCTCCTCCTTCATTTGCACATTTGGAATGTGCCACACTTTTCCAATTGAAATTCCCATTGTGTTTGTTGGCATGTTATCGTTTTGACTTGAGTAGTGAATGTGAGCTGTGACATCCCCAACCAAGGTTACACCTGCGTTCCCTTCATACTGCTCTCTCCATCTGTCCCCATTTTCAAACGGTACTCCAACCTGACTGGGGGTGTGTCAGGAAGGACAAGGAGGAAACATTTCAAGCAAGATTCCAGGGTTGTGGGCAGATTTGAATGAATTTGACAGCGAAGCTGGACTCAATTCAGAGTAAGAGCTCCAGCTGTGCCGCTCCAAAAACTCCCGCCGTCAGTGTCCAGTCAGGGTATAGCAGGGTTCGTACGGGTCCTTAAAGTTAATAAAAATCAATAAAAAAAGAAGTAGTAAAATTATGTACTTAATTGTCCATAATTTTCAGGGAAATCTTCTAAAATCCATAAAAGTCGATAAAAATTAACCTGCGTGTTCATATCATTTGTGTATGTCATTTTCCCCACCCTTCTAATTAGTAGTTTTGTCGGAAAATGCAGGACCTGGTACCCGCTCTGCTTTTCCCGCCGTCTCCGATTAGTTCCGATGATGATCGCGTGATCACTTCGGGTCATTCCGGGAAACAACAATAGCTTGACGCCATCCTGGGGCAGTGAATGGATGGTTTGATTGTCGGCTCGGCAAACAATTACCGTATTTTCTGGAAAAATCTATTCATCGAATTTATCGATCTCAACAAGTGACAGATAAATATGTAGCGACGCCACTCGAGCAAAGCGCGCCTCAGCAGGCGATTGTCCGCTGCTCTCTGCTGTGTGTGCGTCAGCTAAGCTTAGCTGTTGTCTCGGCTAGGCTAGCTTTTTGTTGTCGTAGATCAAAGCGTATTTGATTTGTGACGTCGGTTGCTTGGGTGAAACCAAAAGACGTGCGCGTGCGTACATGTTCGCGCGGACGCACACAGCAGAGAGCAGCGGACTTTCGACTGCTGAGGCGCGCTTCGCTCGAGTGGCGTCGCTCCAAATATTCCGGGATAATGCTATTTTCAAGTGGGGTGGCTGGAGAAGCCGGAGTTCCGTGTTTGGGTGGGAAAAATTGCTGGCGATTATACGTCGGCCTACTGCCGAGTGTGCAAGAAGGGCATCTCCGTGAGAGGTAAAACTTGTCATAACCTCCTGGTCAAGTCAAATTCATTGAGGCACACAGCAAAACAGAAGAAAATGAATCGCCAAGAACTTGCAAAAGAGATTGAGGAGAAAACTAAGTCACTGTCTGCTATTCCCTAATTGTCATATCAGTTTCACATTTGGCATTATAAAACATGTCTGATCATTGAAGGTGATATGAGGGAAAATAATAGGGTTGGACCATTTGGGATTTAGACTTCTGACATGCATTTCAGCTGTTCAGGTATACTGGATATTGCTAAAATGGGCAATCAGTACTACTGTTAGTGAGACCAGATTTTTCTAAAACCTGTCCAGGTGACCCATATGACTATTAGCTCTGTTCTTAGTGTTGTGTTTATTCGAAAATAAATTGAAGTTTTATATTTTCTCAATTTAAATTTTTCTTTGTGTGTTTTATTTGAGAATTAATCAATTTTTTTTTCATTTTCCGACCTGTGATACAGGTAGCAAAGTGAAAATTTGACATACAGTATGTCAAATAAAGGGTTAAGTGATTGCCCCTAAAAATATAGATGTGCCCTTCCTTTGGCAGCAATGATTTGAACACCAGCTCAGTGATAATGTGGCTTTCTGTTCAGCCTGTGTATTGCTGAGCGGGTATTAAATCCACCGTGAATCCCCCGCTGAATGGAGAAAAAGTCCTTAAAAATGGCTAAATCGGTCCAAAAAAGTCATTAAAAGGTCCATAAATAAAAAGCAAGTGGAAGAGAGGGAACCCTGTATAGGATTGAATTTCCAGGTGCACCTAATTTAGAAAAAATAGAAACCACTTTGTATTTCCAATTCCCATTTACCCCCAAGATGCGATGGCGACATACGGCAGTCATACAGACATTGGAGTAATTAGAGAAGAACAAAGGCAGCAAGGAAAAGCACAAGAGTCTCCCGGAGCATCAACCTCCAACTCAGGGTTCTCACACTAAATTTATGTCGCGGTCACTGGAGAGAGTTTGGGCTGCATCAAGTATTACACCCCCCCAAAAAAAGTAACAGTCAAACCTCGGTTTTCGTACTTAATCCGTTCCAGAAGACTGTTCAAAAACCAAATTGTTCAAAAACCGAAATCATGTTTCCCATTGGAATCAAGGTAAAATGTTTGAATCCGTTCCAAGTCAAGAAAAAAACTTTTTTTAAACCACTTTTTTTTTTACAATTTCACACCATAAACTGTACACATGTAATAGGGGAGCAGGTAATATGTAAAATACTGTACAAACAAACTGTAATATGTTTTATTTTCATCAATTTTAACATTAACATAGTAACATAAAAATTGAAGGAACATCTCTCTCTCTTTCTATCTGTCGTGGGGCGTGCGCCTATCCCAGCTGTCATCAGGCAGTAGGTGGGGCATTTCGGGATCCCGAACCCCTTCGCCAACACAGACACACGCACACCTGACTCATATTTCGCGGTCAAATCTTTCTTAAATTCTATAGTTTTGCGCACTATTTTCCTCCTCACCAGGTTTACCACTTCCACTTGCTTTCTTTGGTGCCATGATTAAGGGCTGATACACGATGCAATAACAACAGTCCGATATTACGTAGTGCTCACCAAACACGCCTGCTTTAAAAAAAAAATCTTTATTGAGCAATACAAACTCGTCTGGTCACAATGGACGCTACACGACGAAGCTGTTTCTGTATGATTATTGCATAATAATGAGACACCGGACACCAGAGTGTTCATTATGTGCCGCTGTATTGAAAACTGCCGGCCGTAAACAAATGCACGCACTTCCCCCGTGCTGCTGGGGCAAACCATTCTGAAAAGAGGGGGGTTTCACTCCCCCTAACAGAAACCCATCTCTGAAAGTCCAGTGGTTAGCACGTCGGCTTCACAGTACCGGGTTCAAATCCAGCTCCGGCCTCCCTGTGTGGAGTTTCACGGTTTCTCCCCTAACAGAAGCTGATTGTGCACTCACCAAACATGGTTGTCGTCAATTCTTTTTGCCCGAAGACAGCTTTTATTGAAAGCGGTTCAATGGACAAACTCGTCTGCTCATAATGGACGCTACACGAGGAAGCGTTTCACCAAACACGTCTGCTTTTTAAAAAAAATCTTTATTGAACAATACAAAAACACAACTGCTCACAATAGACGCTAGATGAGGAAGCGAAGCCGGGAGGAGTGAAGTGATGCATTCAAGTGCGCTCAGTTAGTTCGAGAACCGAAATTTGTTCGTCATCCGAGGCATAAAAAACTCAAAATTTTTGTTCGAAAACCGAATTGTATGAGAACCGAGACCTTCGAAAACCGAGGTTTGACTGTATTACAAAAAAAGTACAACTAGTCCAGTTTCCCTAACCTTTATATTCACAGTTCAGAACATTAACGCTTCTTCATAACATGAACGACTTTCTCTTTGTATTCAAGACATGTAGGGTGGTGTCTCTGTGCTGAAGGAAAAAAAAAACCCTCTTCTTTTTGTTGAAATTGGGTGTTCTCGTCGCCAGATGTTCTCCTTCATAAGAGGGTTTGAAAAAGACATGGCTGGTACTGGGTGGGACTGGTTTTCCTTCCAATTGGTGAGAATTACGTTTCGGCAAAAGCTGTGATGCGACTGAGCTTTGGTAGCCCATAAGTGATTAAAAACAAACAAACAAACAAACAAACAAAAAAACGCCAAAGGCAACTTTATAGGTTGATGGCTGTAGTACAGTAATCCCTCATTTATCGCTGGGGTTACATTCCAAAAAGAACCAGTGATTAGTGAAATCCGTGAAGTAGGAAAGAAAAGCAAAAAAATGTGAGAAGGACGAAATTTCAAATGTGCTGTATGTTTCACATAAAGCACGTTTGACAATAAAGTTGTACTTGATACTTGATAGTCAGCTTTATTTTTTACAGTTATTATCCAAAACTGAACTAAGTATTCAATGCAGGGGCGTTTGCTCTAAGACTGCAAGGGAAGCTCAGCTTCCCCTAAAATGTCAAAAAGTAAGTGATCAAATATATGTGTGTACGTACAATTGTCACATTTAATTGACTAAATATGCGTTGCAACGCGCTCAACTTTTGTTCCGAATCAGCTTCTTATTACTGGTTACGATGCGACTCTCTTCTCATTCATTCCCGCAGCTTCACTGTGCTTTAAACTGTGTGGACGCCAGCGTCTACCACGAGGACGCTGGGTGTCGAGAGAGTTCAGGGTAGGTTGTCCCAATGCATTGAAACGAGACAAGTCATTGGATAAATGCTGGTTTTGTCCCGCGCATTGGACGCTCAGCATCTCTGGGAGTCTATGGACAGTGGGCGTGTATCGGCTGAGCTTTTCTGCATGATGGTTGGATGATCTGTCTAAGGCTGAATCTATTTTTGATTGACAGCGAAATGAGCCAATCACCGATCTTATGGTGTAGGCAACCTTCTCATTTTTTTAAAAGGAACGGAGAGTAGAATTCACGTATCAATAAACGGACACATTTTATGATGTAGGCCGAAATTGAGCTTCCCCTCCTTGACAGACCAGCATCCGCCACTGATACAATGAAACCAAAGATCAAAAATTTGCAAATGTAATTTTGGCAAGCTGTACATAATGCGGAGACTGTTCACGTCAGTCAGTGCCTTAGCCAATCAGGATGCAGAACGCAATTCACTGTTTAAAAGCATTAAAAAACTGTACTAAAAAAATCTGTGAAAAAGCGAAGCCGCGGAACGTGAACCGTGTTAGAGTGAGGGATCACTGTATCTGGGAATTTTTGAAAGAAATTGCCTCCTTTTTGTTAGCACTGTATAGAGAACAGAAAAATAGGTGACCTTTACACACTTACAGTATGTCATAATACAAAGTTAAATCACTGGGGTTGTATCCTCTATTCTACAAATTTTCCACAATTGGTTGTTCTTATATCAAATGTTAAATTATATTTTATATTGAAAACAAAACAAAACAATAAATAATAATGAATTATAATCGTGCCAAAAATTACCTAGACAAAATTTATATTTGATTCGTGGACTATAAAATACTGTATAAAGCCGCTAATTATGGAAGCATCTTTGAAACTTATTGTATTACATCATGAGTGAAGGCTCAAAATAAATGTATTTGCATGACAATTTTTGAAAAAACATTTTGGAAAACATGGAAAATAAAACCTGAGAATCACAGATTTTATGTTTTTCGGAAAATTGAACTGCATAGACGGTCTGAGAAAGCTTTGGGTGGGCTGGACACCCATTGTGCTTTTGTGGCACAATGGGTTAATGTCTCCTACTGTATGTGGGGGAAGTGCCCATTCTCACTGCTTTTCGTTGTTGGGCGATAAGTGAGGCATGCTCACTGCTAATTACGCCACACCACCTAGCGAGCTTCAGCTAACCAACTAGTGTGGCAAACCACGTTTCAGGAATGGTGAGTAAGATACATTTAGGACAAGTATTGTTGCACAAAGGACTAACGAGGAGTAATTACATGAAGACGGACAGGCTATGATAGTTGCTCAGCTATCATGACGCAATCATGAAACACCAGAATTAAATGCTTGGGTGATCGAGTAAGTAAGTCTGGCTGTATCGACTTTGAAGTGCAAAATAGAAGGAAAATTAGAAAAGTTCCCCAAATAGAGAGGACAGCATGCACTCCAGTCACCCGGAGGGTATGACATTCTGAATTACCAAATGGTACAATGCTTAAAATGTACCTGAACGTGCTTGCAATACATGTCCGAACGCACCCGAATATGTTCGTGTCTCTGTGTAAAGTCCACCCCATACACACAATAAACATGTTTGGGGGTTCTAAGATAGTGATTGCAAAATCCAGCCATGCTGTCACCATTTAAGCCTTCCACAGGAAATACAGTAATAAATAATAATAATACATTTTATTTATAAGCGCCCAAGACACCCAAGGACACTTTACAATCAGACAAAACAACAAAACACCAAACGGGTTGAGCAAAGGCAGCCAGACGCGCCAGCGTTCACTCAGCCTGGAAGTTGGAAGAAACCACAAGGGAGGGAAAGGGGGAGAAAAAAAAACAAGCTCGAACTATCCTCAATTTGAGGATAGTTTGAGTTAGGAAAAAAACTCCTGCAAAAAAGCATATGACAATTAAAACAGGTCACAAGACATAAACAATGAAGGCGGTGATACAAGGGAGTGTATGCGAATGTTAATTGTCTGTTAATGTTAATTGTACAGTACAGGTACTGTATATGGATATTGAATATTTAAAATGTCAAATGGCAGCCGACCTGCGGATGAAAGCTGTGGATAAAATAGTGAGCCGTGTAGTCTCTTTTCCTGGGGCCTAAGTGGCTGGACCATGAATAGCAAAACTTGATGTGAAATTGACACCCATTTTAATGTTTTTTTTGGGGGGTAGGGGGGTATTTTTATTATGAAACCCACAAATTATTGAAAGAAACAACAGTACCATGAGAGCTGGGGTGGGTGGAGCGGGAGCTGCGATAAGGGGGTTAAACAAAACCTCCCAGAATATTTGCGAATGTCACCCTGTGAGTATGTGTGGATCAGTGAATGGGGGTGATCAAGCAAGCTCCCTCAAAAAATAGTCATAATAATAAAATAAAATGCTAATGATTAAGAGCTCGGGTGATTTGCTGTGAACATGGCAAAATTTGTATCTTGTTCCAGCCATTCCTTAGAAGAATTTGATCGGACTCGCAAAAAAAGGTACACCGATTAATAAAAAGATCGGGTGGGGGGTGGCCCAACATACCGTATTTTCACGACTATTAGGCACTATTAAAAGTCTTAAAATTTCTCCAAAATGGACAGGTCGCCTTACAATGCGGAGCGCCTTGTCTATGTGCTGAGTTCCAAAGCCTGACTGAGAGCACGTCTGGCCGACACGCTGGTTATATAGAGAAAAGGCGGACGTGAGTGAGGATAGGCATGCGGAAGTCCGCCAATGAATGACGGGTGGGCGTGTAAGAGGATGCTAATGGCTGGACGTGAGTGAGGTCCGCCAATGAGTGAAGTGTGGTCGCGTAAGAGGCGCGCCCCCTAGCAGGTACGGTGGCTTTTTCCATGCCTCGCCGTCACTCTTGATTTGCGACTCCATGCGTGCCCATCTCACAGCAGCAGTGAAAAACCAAGTCAAGCAAATTAACTCCGAGCTTGCCGTCATTAATACATCAATACGGTGCGCCGAATAGTCGCGAAAATACGGTAGTTATTTTAGTGGCCCTTAGCCGTAGGGCCACCATGAATATCGAACCATGTTAATCCACTTTTCATCTTTAATCATCTTTTTTCCACCCACATCCCACATGTGCTTAACCCCTTTTTCTCCTCTGTTCCAGCCACAGTCTACTTGTCTGCTGGCTGTGAACCACCCATTTATCTACCATCTGTTGTCCTTCTATTGTCCACCTGTTTCTATCCACCCACATTGTTACCACATGTTCGAATAATGTTCCGAATGGGTTCGGCCCATTTTCCACCTGGGCTCCAACCGTGATCCATTCGTGGTCCAGCAATGAGCCACCCATTTCTACTTTTTTCCAACAGTGCTCGATATGATCCAACTGTGCTCTAACTTCTCCCCCATGTTTTAAATACAGCGTGGGCCAAGATTATTCATAAATAGAGTTTGATACCTACAATGCCTACTGTATTGGCAAACATAATAAATATGCATTGTACATTTTCCTATGCATGGGAAGTTACGGCCCACAACGTATTTCCACCTGCAAATGAGAGTGATGAGTCCAAGCTGCTTCCAAAATGGAATGTTAAATTACAGATGGAAGGCTTCTCTCTTTCTCTCTCTCTCTCTCTGTCTCTCTCTCAAGGGGTGTTCACACGGCACACATTTGCTCCGGTGCTGCACCGATGTATTTTGTTGCGATATATTTTACACCGGAGCAAATTTTGTGGAGCATTCACATGTACAAAGCCGCTGAGCGTGTTAACCCCGGCGTAGCACCGGTGCAGCCCCACTTGCGTTCACACGGGAGTTTCTGCAGCGGTGCAAAACGATAGAAAACAAAGAGCTGCCGTATTGGTTCTTTTGAAAACATACACAACTCATGCAACTGCTATACAGGCACGTCCTTCTCCTTCTCGGTTTCCGTGCCTTCTGCTCGAGAGGCGTTCAATGGCCGCCCCCAAAAACGTAAATCAACGATGACTTACTTCAATGACACTCAGAAAAGCAAACATATAATGCGCTAAACAGAAAATCAAGAGAGGAAATCACATAATAAATTCTATTGGGGGGGTTGTGAACACACAACAAAGGAACAAACTACACAAAAGATGATGTTTGGGGACTACCCACCCCCCCTTCCCCCCCGTTCTAGTTGAGATGGTATAACCTATGAGGCAAGGTGCACTTGCTACTGTTATTGCCAGCCATCATGTCTTGTGTTGTTATTAGACAAACAGATGACGGAAATACACCAGAGCACGAAAGCAACGCATTCTCGCCATATGTAGTCTTCTCATGCTTAGTGAGGCTACTCCCCCCGCAAACGAGCATTTGCTTGCTCTGGAGCAAATTTTTAACCCTGTCGCGTTCACACATACCATTTTATATCAGTGCTGCCCCGAAAACGAGCATTTGCTCTGGAGCAAATTTAACCCACCTCAGGGAGGTGGTTTACAAAGGGGTACACTGGTGTAACTTTTCACGTGTGATCGCTCTACTGGGATAGCCACCGGAGCAAATCTTGCCGTGTGAACACCCCTTCAGTGTCTGTATGTTTCTGTCTCTCACTCCCCCCATCTCTCTCTTGCTCTCTCTCTCTCTCTCTCTCTCTCTCTCTCTCTCTCTCTCTCTCAGTGCCTGTATGTTTCTGTCTCTCACTCCCCCATCTCTCTCTCTCTCTCTCTCAGTGCCTGTATGTTTCTGTCTCTCACTCCCCCCATCTCTCTCTCTCTCGTTCTCTCTCTCTCTCTCAGTGCCTGTATGTTTCTGTCTCTCACTCCCCCATCTCTCTCTCTCTCTCTCTCTCTCTCTCTCTCTCTCTCTCTCTCTCTCAGTGCCTGTATGTTTCTGTCTCAAACTCCCCCCATCTCTCTCTCTCACTCTCTCTCTCTCTCTCTCTCTCGCTGTGTATCAAGTGTGTGTTAATGCTTGTGAGAAAACAGCCCCTGGCTGGTTTAATGATTGGAGTTTGTGGACATTCCTTGGTGGCTGCACATTCCCGTTGCCTCAGGTAGCCATGGAGATAAGATAAGACACACACAATGGAACAATGGAGGGGGTGGGACTTGAAGGTGACCTCTCTCTCTCTCTGTCTCTCTCTCTAACTCTCTCTCTCTCTCTCTCTCTCTCTCTCTCAAGTAGACATACAACAATATGCTCTAATGTTGTCATGTTTAGCATTGTGTATTGGTCAGCTTGACTCTTACACACACACACACACACACACACACACACACACACACACACACACACACACACTCACACACACACAATTTTGCATGTAAATTAAAAAGAGTGGAGCATTACACCTTTGGGTGCATCTTTGAAAGTGTGCTGGGAGTGTTCTGTCCTCTGCCTCCTGCACCTTGCTGGAGTTGTTCAGATAAATAAGAAATAATAATAAGAAATAAGAAAACCTTTATTTGTCCCGCACTGGGGAAATTTGCAGTCTTCAGCAGCAGAATTGGAGGGGGAAGGGGGATGGGGTAAAAAGAAAAACAAAGTATTGCATGCACAAATAAATGTTCCAGAACAAAATAGAGCTGTATACAGTACAGAATGCAAGATAAAAAATACAAAATACAAAATATAAGGTGGCTGTGCTATTTACAATGTATGGATGGGTTGAGTCCGTTTTTTTTTCCCCAAACTCCTTCCCAAAAGAGGTATTACTGATTAAACCCCTTCAAAGAAGAAATTTGGAGTAAGGCCAAAAGTAGGAAAACGAATGAAATACATTCCTTTTAGAAATTATCCAAGCCCATAAATGTCCGTTTGAAAATTATTCTATTCTGTAGTCAAAATATAGTTCACTACGTTTCAAATTCAGTATGCATATGCTGTCGTGTGCAAGATTAAAACATATCTATGACTTATTTGTAGATGTTTTGCATGTTTTTGCACTTAAACATGGCAATCAAACTTTACTTATAGAGTACTTTACATACATAAAAATGCTACTCAAAGCGCTGTGCAAGTAAAACTTAAAACGCCCACAGCTATGCACGCACGCACGCACGCACACACGCACACACGCACACACACACACACACACACACAAAGGGTGGCTCTTCAAACTGCCCTTTATGCTGCAAGGGGCGAGTGTGACTGGCAATCTGAAGACTGGCAGGTGTGCAGGTGAGACAGCTGCAATGATTGGGGAGACGCCCAGCCCACATTGAATTAAGGCATAGGTGTCAAACTCAGGTCCTCGTGGGCCGCTGTCCTGCATGTTTTCCAAGTCTCCCTGGTGCAACACACCTGATTCAAATGATCAGATCATCAGCAAGCTCTGCGGAAGCCTGACATTGAACCTGCTCATTTGAATCAGGTGTGTTGCAACAGGGAGACTTGGAAAACATGCAGGACAGCGGCCCACGAGGACCTGAGTTTGACACCTATGAATTAAGGGAAAGGCAACCAAAAACAGGACATAGGGAGGGGCCACACAGTGGGACACTGACGACAGACACAATGGGTTCTAACACACACATACCCTGATGAACCTGATATTAAAAAAGACATGATAAGGCACAGAGAAACCATATAAGGAAAAAAGCACCCAATGTGAGCAAATCCACAATGAGTGACAGCCTCCACACCTCCCAGCGTGGAGGCCCCCCAAGAGGAAACACTTTATAAAAAGGCTTGAATTAAAACAATTAAAATCAGTACATAAATAATTGAATTGATTTGAATCTGAATTTTACTTTTATTTGGTCTCCTGTAAGAGAAACTTGTCTCGGTGGACAGGCCATCTGTGCCGCCACATGCATTGGACAATACATACAGCATACAATACACAACATACATTGGACAATACATACAGTCCAGGACAAGATATACTCTACATCAGTGGTCCTTAACCTGGGTTCGGTGAATTGGTCTCAGGGGTTCGACGGAGCCTGTGCCATGTAAGTTAAGACACACCCGACTCAACATGTCAATTAGTTATGACACGCCCGATTGGCCATTACTGCCTGCAAATGATCACATTACGTTGCTTGTCCAGTCAGTGCTGTGGGAAATTTAGTTCGCTCAGTAGTCAACGTGTGATTGTCGTGATAGTACGTAGTGTGACTTTTAAAAAAACATATTTTAATACATGCTATGTCTAGCAAAAAAAAAAAGAAAAAAAAGTGGTGAGACGAATATGTACCACATTGATTCACATGCATCACGGAACGTGATGGGACTCAGCATCCTATCTGCATGATTTGTCATGCCAAGTTGAGCAACTCAAGTCTCGCACCGGCAAAACTGAAGGAACACTTCTTGAAGTTTTATTTTTCAGTAATGAAGGGTTCAATGAATCTGCATATGAACTGGTTGGGTTCTGTACCTCAAACAAGGTTAAGAACCACTGCTCTACATACATTGGACAATACATTACAGGCATATACACATCCCACACTGCCCTCATGTCCTCCTCCTTGTCTGTCTACCTCCCTAAGTTATTCAAAACCAAGCTAAGCCTTTTCTTAAAAACATCAACAGTCTCTGCAGACCTGATGTCCTCTGGCAGGGTGTTCCCTAGCTGGGGACCAAAATGGCTCACCATATGTTTTGGGCCTCATCCCGGGAATAATTAAAAGGCCAGTGCCAGAGGACTTCAGAATCCGCCATGGTTAATATTGGGTTGAGCAGTGGCAGCCAGATGCGCCAGCGTTCACTCAGCCCGGAAGTCGGAAGAAAGCACAAGGGAGGGAAAGGGGGAGAAAAAAACCCAAGGCGAAACAAGGCAAAAAAAACTCCTGCAAAAAAGCATATGACAATTACAACAGGTCACAAGACATAAACAATGAAGGCGGTGATACAAGGGAGTGTATGCAAATGTTAATTGTCTGTTTGTGTGGTGCGTGTCAAACCACAGCTGCTACGTCAAGGTCTGCTCATGGAGACAGTCCTGGCTTATTCAGGATTCAGTTTCAGGATTCAGGAAACTTTATTTATCCCCATGGGGTAATTGGAGTTAACAGGCACTGTATCTACCCCGATCAAGGATGACGCCTCGTACTGATGTCCAAAAACGTTTAATGGTGGAACACCGTGAAAACTAAAAAACATTTCAAACAACAATCAAAATTACAATATCTTTAACAAGACGTTAAATAAATAAACACCAAATGACATACCGTGTGCACCTTGGTAAACCGAAAGTAGATAAAATTAAATAACGTTGACCAGACGATATAGTTTCTCTCTGTCTCTGTCTTGCTCTCTCTCTCTGTCTTTTTCTCTCTCTCTCGTAAGTTGTCTTCTCGATCTTTCTAATTCCTCGCTATCCGCGGCACGTGACCCGGAAGTGATTCCTGACAAAACACCCCCAATAACATATGAAAATAAAACAATGTGAAAATTCACATAGAAATAAAGCACTTTACAAATCAACAACATCAAAATTACATATTCATATATTCGTTGTCATGGCAACCAATGACTCTATGTTGCCGCCAGTTACACTCCCACCAAATTACTGTTGGAGTAACATTTGTAAATAAAACATTACTTTACACACTTGAAAATAATCAACAGTAATTTCACCCGTGTTCTGATGTGTCCTTAATAAATCAGACAAATTTAATGTCATTCAAACAAACGTCGGAACTTACATCTTTATGAAAATACTGATTCTAACTGAAGTATTTGACACCTTTTTTTTTGGAAATATGTCTGATGCTTTCTCCTTTAGTTACCTTAATTAAAATAGAACAACTAACTCTGTAAGGCTCTGAATGATGTAAGGCTTAATGAGGCGTTCTACCTTCTTCCTAACTTCTCCCTTTCGTTCTCCTAGGTAAAGTTACTTTTCGCACTTGTCTGTCTTCATCTTGACAGTCGTAATGGAGGCTCTTGAATTTGTCGAGGTTCTCCAAATCCTCGAGCCAAGTCTCCCACCTTAACTCCAAGTCCATAGGTAGTGGATCGTCCCATCCTGTACCACCACGACATTTCTCTGGTGGTATCCACTTTCCATCAAAGATGAATGGGGCTAGAAAACTGAGATGGTCGTACGAAGAGGCTACAACGGAAATAGTCTCTTTTCGTGTTGGGGGTCTTTTGTCCTTGAAGGAGAAACTGTCACTTTTGATCTTCCAACTTACTCCAAGCACTCTTTGCACTGGTAAGTCATCAGGTCTGAAATCATCATTCTTTGCGTCCTCAGCACATTCTGCTACATCGATTGAATCGAGCTTTTCTCGATTGTTGGAAAGGAATTTGTGGAAGTGAAGGTCTCCTCTTGCACACGAAGGTTGGGCATCTTTGTTGTCTGGGAGTTGAGGTTGTGCTTTGCATTTCACAATGGCCGCGCTGATTTTGTTGGAGGCCTTCTTTCAAGACTTGCTGAAAGAGAACGTCGTCTTGAGATATGCCTTTTTCACCTGCTTTTGTGTCTGTATGATCAGACTTCAGAACTTCAATGATGGCTGATGGCGTTCTGGGTGGTAACTCTTTGACAGCTACTCGAAGACAAAGACTTGTCTCATCTCCTGCATTTACACATTGGGCTGCTTTTCCTACAATACTTTCCTTAATTTCCTCTTCTTCATACACACTCAACTGTGCCTTAATTACTTCAATGTCTCTCCGATTTTCAAGTTTTTTCAACTGCTGACGTTGGGCTTCAATAGCCTCTTCCATGTCAATCTCAGCTTCCTTCGCAGCCAGAAGAGCAGCCATTTCAGCCCGCTTAACTGAAATGCTTGGTGATTCGGACATGTGCCCGGAAGGTTTGGCACTGGGTGCTGTAACTTGGGAGGCGGTGGAACCATATATGGACCTGGCGTATTTATTATCTAGCGGCATGTGTAATTTTGCGTTTTCTGCCACAGCATCAAAATCTTCTTTATCTTCTTTTAGACGGATTCTCATTACTTGCAGTAAGTCTGCTGATGCCGCTACACATGCATCAACTTTTCTCCGTAATTCTTGACTTGGAATTGACTGGCTTCGGACAATGTCATATATTTCTTTTATCTCACCCTCAAGCTTCTCAACTTCATCCATCATGTCGCACATGTCTTGCTCAGGGCACCATTGTTTTAACTTTCTTCGGGTTTCTCTAACATGACTTTTCCATTTCTCATATGTTGCCTTCAACTTGTCTGCTTTTTGAATGAACTCTTTCTCTTTTAGTTCCTGCATTTTTGGCGTTAAACGTCTTTCACGAGAGGATTTTCTTATTTTTGCCTCAGCTGTCCTTTCCCCATTTTCATGCTCTTGCACCTTATCACACTGACTGTCGCTATTTTGATACATTTTGGAGCCTTCAAAACTTCAGAACCTGACTTTATAGATTTTTAGAAACCAAGTAATTTGAGTTACAGCCCCTAATCCTATTCAATCGATGCTGTCAATACACTGATGACACTGATCAAACATTCAATAGATATTTTCACACATTCAAGAACTCACATTCATTAATTCTTCAGTCAGATGATCTTGTCTATGTTCTATCCATCTACCTTGTGAGCTACTGTAAGCTGTATAGGCCTTTGCCAACTCTGGTTAATGTCCACCGAAACCTTTAGCTGCTACAGGATGGGAAGCAACGTCACACGCTTAACTCTTTGCCTTACTGCTGGATGAGTAGCGACGATGCATGCTGAGGCCTGTAGCTTGCTGCGGGTTGAGTGCGACGACTTTCGAAGTAGCTCGTGGCTAGCTGCGTGGCACGCGGGATTGAGTGCGACGACGCTCGATGTAGCTCGTAGCTTGCTACGTGATGTGCGCCGAAGCCGATAGCTTGCCGCGGGATGGGAAGCACCTGCGCGCCGAAGCCTCCAGAAGGATGGATGAGGATACGTTTTCACTATATCTACCCCGGTCAAGGTGCACACGTTTTCACTGTATCTACCCCGATCAAGGATGACGCCTCGTACTGATGTCCAAAAACGTTTAATGGTGGAACACCGTGAAAACTAAAAAACATTTCAAACAACAATCAAAATTACAATATCTTTAACAAGACGTTAAATAAATAAACACCAAATGACATACCGTGTGCACCTTGGTAAACCGAAAGTAGATAAAATTAAATAACGTTGACCAGACGATATAGTTTCTCTCTGTCTCTGTCTTGCTCTCTCTCTCTGTCTTTTTCTCTCTCTCTCGTAAGTTGTCTTCTCGATCTTTCTAATTCCTCGCTATCCGCGGCACGTGACCCGGAAGTGATTCCTGACAAAACATCCCCAATAACATATGAAAATAAAACAATGTGAAAATTCACATAGAAATGAAGCACTTTACAAATCAACAACATCAAAATTACATATTCATATATTCGTTGTCATGGCAACCAATGACTCTATGTTGCCGCCAGTTACAGGCACGCTCTGCACAAGAAACATGAAAAACAATGACGAACATGGGATACAGTGCAAAGGGCCTGTCGGTACTCGCCGTATGTACAGCGCCCCGAGATCTTAGATGAGAAAAGTAACACAATAGGGAAGGAAAGGGGAAAAAAAACATGCTTCAACTATTCTCTCTTGAGAATAGTTTAAGTCTAGGAAAAAAAAGACCCAGCACATCTAAAGCATATGACAGTTACGACAAGTCACAAGACATAACATGTAATGAGGGGGCGGATGGATGGGGGGGGGCGGCGCAACGCGGCCCGACAGGCATGCTGCCAGTCCATTCCAGCGCACAGCAGATCAGTTCGTGTCACGGGGAAAAACCAGGAACAATGAAGGCGGTGATGACAAGGATGTACAGTCCACAGCTGCTTAGTCTTGCAAGGTCTGTTATGGAGACAGTCCTGGCTTATCAGTCCATGGCCGAGAAGGAGTGGGTGTTGGTGGGGGCACTAGCTTCCATGCGTACTTCCTTCCAGGGTAAAGTGTCCAGATAGCGTTGTTTTGTTTTGGGACGACCGCCAACAATTTCAGAGCGGCCTTGAGTCTCTGGCAAATCCCTTCACTGTGTCAGAGTGCCTAGGATTGGATCGGGTACAATCCGAATCGACTCTCCACTAAGGGGTCCGGACCCCCGGTGAGCCTCCTCGCCCACGCCAACGCGGAGTCGCGGGGAGGCGGGGGTTCCGCTAAGCCGATGCTGAGAAAGACACGCCTGAGTTCTCACTGCCTTTAATTTTACGAAACCAACCCGGTTTGAATCCTTATTAAATTCCCAAATAGTAACCGTTCCAGATTTGGAGAAGTAATAAGGACGTTTCGTTTTTACAGCAGCTCTTTCTCATTTTTCCTCTGTTGCAATTGTTACCGACTCAGGTAAAGTTCAATAGTCCTTGTGAGGACCATTCAGGTTCGTTAGTCACGCCGGAGCAAAATATTTTAAGTAACGCGTTCAAGGATGGTTAACGCGACCCGATGTTAACGCTTGCTCGCCGCCTTTTTGTTCATTATTGGAGGTTGAGTGGTACAGGATTCAAATCATGAAATGACTGAGGTGGAGGTTAATACATTTTATAAGGTTTATTAAAATAGATAAAAAAGGCAATCATTCTGATAATATTCATTAATCAACCGTAAAACCGCGACTCGCAAGGAATTCACCGTGATCATGAACATCACAAAATCATCAAAGTGATGATGTCGCTTAAAATCCAAATAATTAGATGATAAACCAACTGAAATGGAAATAAAAAGTGAATAAGACAAAAAGGTTGTAAAATGAATAAATGCGATTAAATAATCGTCTATCTTGATGAGCCTGGAGTGGTCGTGCCTAACACCCGTTTTCTGTATTTTGAAAATCTGAAATCAGATCTAATTAAAAGACCAGAATATTAAATAGAATTTAAATCCTTCTGTTAGTTGCTCTATCGAGTGCATACTTAGGTTAGTTTTCCTACCGAAATAGTAGTATTGTGGTATCCTAATCTCGTAAGGTATTTTTCACAGCATGGGGAAAATTCCTCTTTTAAAAGGAAAAAATAAAAATGTATAAAAATCAAATGTCTGAGCTTACTCTTAGTCGTCCTTTGACCTGGGATAAAAATTGGAAAAAAGACAAATGTGATGATCCATGCTGAGTCCAATTCCTCTCGTCTGAGACAGAGAATTGTAAAAAAGGTAAAAATACTTCGTGCCCGGTCGGAGCCGAGCCGCTGGTGTCGAGAGTCGAGCTTGCGGTTCCGACGGGTTGAAGGAAAAAGCCTCCTCCCCGGAGGGAGAGAGCCCCGAAAATCCTCCGAAAACCCGACTCTTCGTCCCGGAACTGCCCCCACGCGTCTCTCTCTGCAACCCCTTTTATAGCCCTGAATGTAGGGCTAAGGTCATCTCTCCAACAGATGGTGGGTCATGATGACGTACGTGTCCTCATCTGACCTGCAGGTGTGCCGATCAAAGCTTTTTTTAGTTTGTGGAATGTAGGGCTAAGGTCATCTCTCCTCCAGATGGTGGGTCATGATGACCTACGTGTCCTCATCTGACCTGCAGGTGTGCCGATCAAAGCTATTTTTAGTTTGGTACATCAGGGGATTTCCGCTCATCTTGCATCTTGGCAGCCTGCCAAGTATTTAGGTACTTTCCATTCCCTCAAATGTATGATAGACATCATGCACATTCTACAACACATATCAAAATCACCCTTATGCCGTTTAAACGAATATCATTTTTACACAATTCATATTGATTCATTAACTCCCATATAATCAACAGGTCTTTCTTGATTGGTTCCTTCATCAGAAGACATCATTCGAGAGTAAATAACGTTCTCCGGTAATAAAGCTTACACAAAGCAGTTTCAAAGCATTTGTTATCACAGTACACAACTACTCTAAATGAATAATACCATGTTGTTATTTCATTACAGCATTCAAAAAGAAGAAAGAAAAGTAATAATAATAAAGCAACAGTTAACAGTAAATCTGTAAAACTGTATAATCCAGTTATAAAACCCATTTTATGCATTACCTTTTATTAACCATTTGTTTAAGGCATATTTTAAAAACATTGGCTTTGGTATGTTTGATTTAACCATATTTAATTTATATTCTGTGTTCTGTAAATGGACCTGTTGCGAGCTCTCAATAGACAATTTCTTCTGACGTCATCTAGTGGTCAATTTAGACAATGCATCCTCAGGCTGAATTCGAGTCTAGTTTTTAGGTCAATTTCATATTTAACTTTATTAATTGTACTATCACTCGTACCATGAAATGTCGTGCCTTCCAACAACTGGCGCCGATCAGCCAAATCCGCAATTTCTTTTCCAACTTCTCCAAGTTGATATCCATCATACGGAGACGCTCCAGAACCGCGTCCATATTGCGGTTGAGCTCAGTCACCGCTTGAGTCTGAGTGTTGGACATTCGCGCTAGGCCATCGAGAAAGACCGGCAGCTTCTTCACTTCCAATAAAGCTGCTCTCGTCAGTTGAATTTTGCGATAGAACAGGGGCAAGTAGGCTCCCCGTCGCCTGCTCTTTTGGTCGAAAAAATTTTGTCGATTGCATCGAGGGACCAGCCAACCAATTCCATGGTTTTGTTTTTTGGATGAAAATATGGTAGGAGGCTAGGAAAGTTAGACAGAGACCGCACGTAGACTGAGTGGCGAGCAAGGAGAGGGTGGGGGGTGGGGGGACAGGAGCAGAGCAAAAAGCGACCGCCTTCGTCAAGAGCCAAGCAGAAAAAAGTCTATGACATAGAAGGAGGGGGTGATGGGAAGGCACTAGCTTCCATGCGTACTTCCATCAGGGGGAGAGGTCGAGATAGCAGATGTTTGGGCAGGCTGCTTATCAGTTGAAGAAGTTTGTGGCTTGAGTCTCCAAATGGCGTCGATCAGCCAAATCCACGATTTCTTGCAATATTTGAGCACAAATTCCAGTTTCACCAAGTTGTTGTCATCTTGCAGAGACGCTCAAAGCCGCATCTGTTTGCGGCTGAGCACAGTCTGAGTCTGAGTGTTGGACATCCGCACTTTGCCATCCTTAGACGGGCAGCCACTTCCAATAGAGCCGCTCCCGTCGGTTGAATTTTTCGATAGATCAGGAAACTGCTAACGCCAAACAGCAGCATACCTGTTATCCGAAGGCCGAAAATGTAGATGACTCCCACATCCTCAACGGACAGTGTTGACAGGCACACCATTCTCCACCTCCTCCAGGGATCTAGGGTGCACCCAGCAGCAAAAGTCCCAGAGGGGCAAGTAGGCTCCCCACAGCCTGCTCTCCTCGTCGAGAAAATTTGTCGATGGCATCGAGAGACCAGCCAACCAATTCCATGTTTGTTTTTAGGATGAAAATTGTCATGATTCGGTTTGAGACCAACAGGTGGCACTGTAGGGCTCCCCCTGCAGCTGCACACCTGTTGGTCGTTGGGTAATTAGTGGCATAAAAGGACTCCTGCCCGACCACTCAGGGTCGGGTCATTGTTGCTGTTGCTTTTTGCTACTGTCATGTTTGTTTGTTTGTTTGTTTGTTTGTTTGTTTGTTTGTTATGTTTAGATAATGTTTTTGGTATAGTTTCTGTTATTGATAGTTTTGAGCTTCAGTCATGGTTTTTTGTTTGATACTTTGGACTTTGTTTGTTTAGGATTTAGTTTGCTGTGTTTTATTAATACAATCTTTCAACTACACCCTGCTGCTCCCTCCTGCCTGCTTTTTGGGGTCCACCACCACCTCGCACCGTGACAGAATGACCCGACCATTTGGACCCCGCAGGTACAAAGGACTGGTCCCCATTCCACCATGTGCCTGGCGGAGCACGTCTGCGGCCGACACCCTTTTCCCCTTCAGGCAGCGCTGGTGATGCGGCTGTCCTGTTTTTGTCTCGTCAAGCCGCGTCTACGGTGGGCCGAGCCCCGTCCGTGTCCACGTTGAGCCGAGGCTCGTCACGTGTCTGTTTGAGCTGAGTCACATTCACATCGACGACGAGCTGTGCCACGTCCACGCCCACGTCAGGCCGAGCCCCTGTTCACGTCCAGCTGTCCCATGTCCTCTGCTACGTCGAGCTCCGTCCACATCAGGCCAAGCCCAGCCAAAGGGTTGCCGTCGCTTCTGGTTCTTGTTCCCTGGCGAGGCGAAGGTCGCCGTCGCTTTTGTTCCTGTTCCCTGGCGAGGCGAAGGTCGCCGTCGCTTTTGTTCATGTTCCCCGGCGAGGCAAGGGTTGCCGTCGCTTTTAGTTCCCGTTCCCTGGCGAGGCAAGCCTTTGGACGACTTTGGGATGTCTGGGATCCGTCCCTTGAGGGAGGGGTACTGTCATGATTCGGTTTGAGGAGCAGAAAGCAAAAGCGACCGCCAAGCAAGAAGAATTTTCCCAAAAGCTGACAGCGTGCCCGATAATCCTATGCACCTTATATATGGCGTTACAGTCTCTTTATATTCCCCATTGAGTTGTTTCCCAGCTAATGTTCCTATGTCATCTTGTGGTGATTATTAGCAGGAACCAATTGTAACCTAAACGTGTTCTGTTCGACACTAATTGACATGGGCATTCGCCAACTCACACTCAAACAGACAACTACTTTGTGAGGTCTGTGCAGCCATACGGAAACGAAGATAATATCAAAAGCATAGTTAAACTGACTAAACAAAGGAAGAAGAAGATAAGACTTCTCAGGATATTTAGCCCTTTGTGGATATGATCCCACAAGCTTTGCGTGCTTTTTTGTTGAATCAATTGTCTTCATAACTTCTGTCTTTCATTTATTGTTTTGTAATGCCATTTGTATTTATATGGTTCATGTCCGTGTTTGTGACCAGTTCTCATGGTGTTGTAACAGCTGCAGCGGTTGTAAAGGCTCTAAAACAGCGGTTCTTAACCTTGTTAGATATACTGAACCCAACCAGTTCATATGCACATTCATCGAACCCTGCTTTCATGAAAAATAAAAATGATTTTTTTTTACAAATTCAAGACATAAAAAATGCATTTTTAAAAACAGAAAAAAGTAAATAAAATTTCAAGACATACATTTTTTTAATGTACATAAGATGAACAAGATAAATCTCCATGCAGTTTCAAGAAGTGTTCCTTCAGTTTTGCCGCTGCGAGCCTCGAGTTGCTCAACTTGGCATGACAAATCATGCAGATAGGACGCTGAGTCCCATCACGGTCCATGATGCATGTGAATCCATGTTATACATTTGTCTGACCACTTTATTTTTTTGCTCAATATAGTTAGCATGTATTTTCTTTTGTAAAATCACTGGTTCAGGGTGTCCCCCGCCTACTGCCTGAAGACGGCTGGGATAGGCTCCAGCACCCCCGCGACCCTTGTGAGGATAAATCAGGATGGATGGATGGATGGACATATCACGAGAATCACACTTTGACTACTGAGTGAACAAAATCTCCCACTGTACTGATTGGACAAGCAATGTAATGTGATCATCTGCAGCCAGTGATGGCCAAGCGGGCATGTCATAACTAATTGACATGTTGAGTCGGGTGTGTCTTAACTTACATGGGACAGGCTCCGTCGAACCCCTGAGACCGATTCACCGAAACTCTGGGGTTCGATCAAACCCAGGTTAAGAACCACTGCTCCAAAAAATAAAGCTGTATTGCATTGTAGTGCATTTGCTTTAGCGTAGCTCCAGCTAGTGGATGTATAGCACAACTGCAGCCACTGCTGTAGCTTCTATTTTATGCGCCTGATAATGCAGTGCGCCCTACATATTGAAAACAGTTTTAAAATAGGCCATTCATTGAAGATGCGCCTCATAGTGCAGAAAATATGGTAAAAAAAAAGGACATTTTTTGTCAAGGTACTGCTTCCAAAGAAACACTAATCCCAGATTTAACAAATTACATTTTTTGAGAAATAAACATTCGTCAATATTGTCACAAACGAACATCGCCCTCTCCCAAAGCCTCCCTCTGAGCAATTGCGGCATTGTCCAGTGTTTGATCTGTCCGTTTGTCACCTCAACAAACTGCTCGTACCCGCCGAGTGAGAGATTTAGCCCGGCCTTAGCAAATGTGCTAAAATATGGTTCCGGGCATTGCAAATTTACTTTTAAAATGATTCATATTAGTTTTGCAGCAGAAAGTTTTGTGTTCACTCATTTTTGTACTTGCCTGAGCTCAGTGAGATGATTTTTTTCCCCCCTGCCCTGAAATACACAAGTGTTGCGCGAAGTACAGTAGGGAAATGTAGGGGTCAAAAAACAATGTGCTACCACAATTCATAATAACCGGTACTTGGGTAAGATGGTGCTGCTGTGCATTCTTTCAGCCATTTTAGTTGCATCGAAGGCTTAAGCCCATCTTTGACACAGACGTCAGGTTAATCATTGAGCCTGAATGTTTAATTTTACACATTCACAGACATCTAAGTCAACTAACACTATGTTTTTTCATATTTTGAGCCCATTTCCTCGATTGTGCCCATTCACTTAATGCAGCATAATGCTGAATGATATCTTGCTTTGGGATTGAAATTGCGATCTCCGACGTGACTTTGTGTTTGGCAGAGCTGCATTTTTCTTTTATTTTGTTTTGTTTTTTGAGGGCTAGTATCCCCAAGCTTACCAATCAGCAACATGTCACTGTTACCAGCTCCAAGATGATTTTACCCAAAAAAGGGTCGAACATCACACTGTTACCCATACTCCCGGAAGTCCTTTCTTTTGCAGCCGCTTGAGAATGCTTGGCGCTAAGCCAGCTTGCTCTGCACCATGCAGCTCTTTACTCTCAGTAAGCGACAAATAAGCCACCTTTCTACTAAATAGCACGTTCATGAGAGGTGGACGCGGAGTTCCTTAGCATGCAACACACAGAGCAAGAAGAAAGAATATGAGAAGATGGAGAAGCTAATGCTAATGGACAATGTGAAATGCAGAGCCAAGGTGTGAAGGCTGAAGTCAGCAAAATTAGACAATGGCTCCTGGCGAGTTTGAACACGATAAGCGTTATAGCAGGGTTTGTACGGGTCCTTAAAGTTCATAAACATCCATTAAAAAAGTTGTAAAATTATGTTCTTCATTGTCATAAAATTTCAGGGAAAACTTCTAAAATCCATAAAAATGAACCTGTGCTTTTCATTTCATTTGTGTATGTCATTTTCCCCACCATTTCAATTAATAGTTTTGTCGGAAAATGCAGGACCTGGTACCCGCTCTGCTTTTCCCGCCGTCGCCGATTAGTTCCGACGATGATCACGTGATCACTTCGGGTCATTTCGTGAACAACAATAGATCGACGCCATGCTGGGGCAGTGAATGGATGGTTTGTTTGCCAGCTCTGCAAACAATTACCGTATTTTCTGGAAAAATCTATTCAACGAAGTTATCGATCTCAGCAAGTGACAGACAAATACAGTCAAATCTCGGTTTTCGTCCATAATGAGTTCCAGAAGGCTGTCCAAAAACCGAAATTGTTCGAAAACCGAAACCACGCTGAGTAAAAATGTTTACTGAACACGTCTGCTCACAATGGAAAGCAACACGAGGAAGCGTCACTTCCTCGTCTACCCGAGGAAGCGTCACTTCCTCGTCTACCCGAGGAAGCATCACTTCCTCGTGTAAGGAAGGCGGGAGGAGTCAAATGCAAGTGCATTCAAATGCAAGTGCATTCAAATGCGCTCAGTTTGTTCGAGAACAGAAATTTGTTCGTCATGCAAGGCATTAAAAACTTGGTAGAAAACCGAGACGTTCGAAAACCGAGGTTTGACTGTATGTAGCGACGCCACTCGAGCGAGCGCGCCTCAGCAGTCGATAGTCCGCTGTTCTCTGCTGTGTGTGCGTCAGTTTAGCTGTTGTCTCGGCTAGGCTAGCTTATCTGTTGTCGTAGATCAAAGCATCTTTGAGCTGTGACGTCGGTTGCTTTGGCGCTGATTGGTTGAAACCAAAAGACGTGTGCGGACGCACACAGCAGAGAGCAGCGGATTTTCGACTGCTGAGGCGCGCTTTGCTCGAGTGGCGTCGCTACAAATATTCCGGGACAATGCTATTTTCAAGTGGCGTGGCTGGACAAGCCGGAAAAATTGCTGGCGATAATACGTCGGCCTACTGCCGAAAGGGCTCTCCGTGAGAGGTAAAACTTGTCATAGCCTCCTGGGCAAATCAAATGCATTGAGGCACACAGCAAAACAGAAGAAAATTGATCTCCAAGTACTTGCAAAAGAGATTGAGCAGAAAACTAAGTCACTGTCTGCGATTCCCTAATTGTCATATCAGTTTCATATTTGTCATTATAAAACATGTCTGATCATTGAAGGTGGTATGAGGGAAAATAATAGGGTTGTACCATTTGGGATTTAGACTTCTGACATGCATTTCAGCTGTTCAGGTATACAGTACTGGATAATGCTGGGCAAGCAGTACTACTGTTAGTGAAACCAGATTTTTTCATTTTCCTACCTGTGATACAGGTAGCAAAGTGAAAATTTGACATACAGTATGTCAAATAAAGAGTTAAGTGATTGCCCCTAAAAATAAAGATGTGCCCTTCCTTTGGCAGCAATGATTTGAACACCAGCTCAATGATATGTGGCTTTCTGTTCAGCCCATGTACAGTATTGCTGAGCGTGCATTAAATCCATTGTGAATCCACTGTTGAATGGAGAAAAAGTCCTTAAAAATGGCTAAATTGGTCCTCAAAAGTAATTAAAAGGTCCATAAATAAAAAGCAATTGGAAGAGTGGGAACCCTGTATAGAAAATGGATGATTAAATAACATATATAAATAGCCTTTTTTAAGCCTCAGCATGCCCAAAAAGTTAAATGTTGCAAGCTTTGGTATCCCGGTGAAAAGGGATTTCAGGTTTCCACAATTCAAAGAACGAAAACCCTTTCTAGTGGCCCCTTCGACAGCTAGAAAAAAAATGAACCCCCAACTAGTATCACCAATCGACAAAATTTGGTGCACAAGTTGACATGTCCAAGAAATTAAATGTTTCGTTTAACATGGAAGGAATATTGCTTCTTATGTCACATGATCTGCCCGATGACATCTCGACGACGACGTGTGGAGCATCTGCAGCCCATTGGCATCCTTATCAGGATGAGGATGATGTCACTGATAACGTTCTCGATTTGTGTCTATGCAGCTCTTCCATGTGGCATACGTGCTCATCAAGTTCGCCAACTCTCCGCGTCCAGACCTGTGGGTTCTGGAAAGGTCGGTGGACTTTGGGCAGACGTACCAGCCATGGCAGTACTTCTCCTGTAAGTACTATTGATGATGACTATTGATCAGAGCAGATGTCAATCAAGACGAGCACGGATGAGAACGAATTGTAATCCCTCTGCGGTGGTCAAGAACAGGCACATCCACCGGTTGCACTCTCAGTGATTTTATTGGACAAATGGCAACAAATTAAACAGTGAACTACTGAGTGACATAGTTGAAAAATGTACCGCAATATAAGTGGTACATGTAATAATAAATAATAGTAAGAATGAAAAGAAAAAAACTATGACATGGAATATGGATAAAATAAAATAAAACTTCCAAAAGGAATGAAACTAATTTTAAAGAAGTGTACCCTTTGAAGGAGACACGGTGGACCGCCTCACAGTGCAGAGGTCATGGGTTCGATTCCGGCTCCGGCTTCCCTGTGTGGAGTTTGCATGGGTTTTCTCCGGGTACTCCGGTTTCCTCTCACAGTCCAAATACATGCATTGCAGGCCGATTGAGCACTCTACATTGTCCCTAGGTGTGAGTGTGAGCGTGGGTGGTTGTTCGTCTCTGTGTGCCCTGCGATTGGCTGGCAACCTTTACGTGGTATTCCACGCCTACAATCCAAAGACAGCTGGGATAGGCTCCAGTATATCCACGACCCTCATGACGATAAGTGGATTAGAAAATGGATAGATGTACACTGTAATGTGCAATGTTTCGATCGATGCATCTCCAGCAGTGCTGTAAATATGCACATTTGCCAAAGACGATAGCCCAAAGCAGTACCATTGATACACATACAATAACCTTATTTATTTATATGCACAGAGAAAGAAAACAACATATTGATATAGGAAGTGAATGATCAGAAAACCCAGATAGTGTTTATAAGATCGTTCTCACCTCATTATACATCTGCATTTAAATGCAGACAAAAATAAAAAAATAAACTTAATGCATTGAGAGTGTAAGAGGAAGAAATATTCTGGAAAAACATACATTTCAATTAAAAGTGTTGTGTGCGCACCTGTGTTTGTGTGCTCACGTGTGTGTGTGTGTGTGTGTGTGTGTGTGTGTGTGTGTGTGTGTGTGTGTGTGTAGCCTCCAAGCGAGACTGCATCGAGCGCTTTGGACAGCAAACCATCGAGAGGATCTACAACGACAACGACATCGTTTGCACCACCGAATATTCCCGAATTGTTCCTTTGGAAAATGGAGAGGTGACATATTTATTCATTCACTGAGATCAGTAAACATTTTTCAGATCAAGCAAAAGACTTCCACCAAGGCAAATGGTCATTTCAACCATATAGGTCTGATATTTATGGTGCACCCCTACTGGAATTCACAAGAGGTCAAGCGTGAGAATTTGATTATTTGTCGCTAGATTCATAGACGTGGTGAGGTTGTGGGCAACCCTGAAAATCTTCACGTGGCAATTGAGACTGAGACAGACAGACATTAAGTGACAGCAGATGAAAAAAACTTTTTTAGCTACTATTGCAAAGTATACATTTATGTTTTTGTGTGTCGGTCCATGTACTATTGTGGTTTGAGCTCAACTTCTACCTTTATGACTTGAAGGGCTCTACAACGTTCAAGCAGCAAACTATACCTGGAAATGCAGCAAACCGCACCATGTCTGCTATGTCATTTGCTGTCTACACACGCACGGACAATGCTGTAATTAATATGTCCTCCGAGCTTTCCCGCATGAGTGTTGGAGCCTATCCCAGCTGCCATTGGGCAGTAGGCGGGGCACACGCTGAACCGGTTGCTAATAAATTGTTAATATGATAATCAAATGTTGTATCCTCATACACATCAATATCATCTCGAAACAACCCACACTGCGAACTCGAATCCCCCCGAACCATTCCATGCTTGATATGTTGCCGCGCATATGGTCCCTTCTAAAATAATAAAATGTTGTATGAAGTTAATGAATTAATTAGACAAATATTTCTTACTTTTGTTTTGATGTGGCTCAACAAAGAAATCCTCCTCTGCCCAAACAGAGCTGTCGCACTACACACATCGTTGAATTTGAAGTAATAAAGAGAAAGCCGGACTGAAGCATGACAGTATTGGCCGCAACAGATGGGGACTTCAAGGGATCCAAGGAGTGGACTTTGTTATTAGAACATGTCAGAGTTTTTTACTCGGACAAAGTTAAATAAATGACTCGACTCACAGAGAAGCTTGTCTTTCTTATCGGCAGAAGAGGATCTCTGAGAGCGAACGATGGTAGTTGCCCCATGATCATACTTAGAGTTCCTTGTCCTCCAGTCGGACTTTTATTGTTTACATTTGCAAAATACACGAAAAACACTGTCCCCGATATTTGCATACCACGCCCCCAGTCTGGCCCTTCGGTAGTGATCTGATTACCTTGGTTTAAGCTTTGAACCACAGATGCGTTGACACCTTTCAATCTGGTCTACAACGAATCAGCACGTTGCAGACTTCGCAGATGACAAATGTCCGCCTGGGTGCGACACCCGCTCCGAACCGGTTTTTGATGTTTTACGACACTTCGTTCCCAAATTGTTTATTCCCACGTTGTGACCGAGTCTAGCCTTCTTCCATCTTTTCCCTCCCTTGCTTCAACGTGATAACTGTGGACTTCAAAAGCCCTCCACCCACATGGCCGACCTTTGCGCACAGGCGTTTTGGGGCGCTGAATACGCACCCAAACGTCTAGACATGCCCAAATTAAATGAAACTTTAAACATGATACAATTTTGCTCGTAGATTTCTCTATCAGAACAACACGAACTGGTGCCAATTGGCACACAGCAATGCTCATTTGCGCCACCCACCATCTTCTGGAACTAACTTTACTTGCTCATTTTTCTGACAGTTGATGTGCTTGTGTTTTTGTGCTTGTGTATTTTCCCGCTCTTGTGAATGGATTAGGAAGCGAACAGGAGATTTGCTTAAAAACCACTACCGAGATTGGAAGTCTGTCACGGGTCTTGGACATGTATGTGACAATATTGATGCAGCAGAATGAAAATACCCACATTGCACAACAAGCACTTGAGAAGGATACAGTATCGATGTCATCATATTGATATTTTGTCCCACCACTAATTCATAACATGGCATAGAGCAGGGGTCGGGAACCTTTTTTGTCCTTATTTGGAAATGTATTTCAGTGAGAGCCATATATATATATATATATACACACACACACACACACACACACACACACACACAGTTTAACCCCAGCGAGTCCCAGGGACTCGCTGATCAGGAAAGTATGAGTCCCATTATGCATTTAGAGAGTCCCAAATTTCGAATTCTGAAATGGTCTACTTATTCAATTGCATATGATAATAACACAAACAACAACATATACATACAATTATAAACAAATGCTGCAAAAATGTAAATAATTCAGTAGCAGGCCTGAGGATTTCGGAAATTTACGGTAACTGATTTTCGGTTCCGTCGGATTACCCAATGGGAAACCATGGTAACTAATTTTGGGTTCCGTAAACGTTCATCATGGCATCCCATTTTTCGATTTTGACTGATATTCATAATCAAAAATTCTGAAACTCAAAAGTATAATGTTTCATGGGTAAATGTTTGAAAACTAAGCATTGACAATGAACATCACCTCAGCAGCTGTGTACTCCAGGTTTATTAAAAAAAAAAAGGATCAAAATATGGTGTACTCGTATGCATCATGAATACAGCATACCACAAAATCTGAGTATTTTTTCCAGTCTCATACTGCAAAGATTATTTTACTGGTAATCATTAATACAGATAAGTATTGATGTGGCTTGACATCCTCTTCCCAAGACGATGCATGTGTAATCTACTATCAAGTTGACTAAAGAATCTATCACACGTCATTATTCGTTCTACCAACAGTTAACATTAGCATTACTACAACTTGTGATGAATGTTTTATTCATATAGTTACCATGCTAAAACCAGTAAATTATAGAAAAACCAATGCTGTTTCATAATATTTTCCATAGCGATTAGCCTATAGATCTAATGACCAACTTGCCTTGTAATTGTGCCTCCCGTCGTATCTCGCTCTCGTGTTCTGTGCGTACGTCACAGGTGAGTTTAGTGACACGCCCTTCGGACGATTCAGCTGAAAAATTAGACTGGCATTCCCATTTCTTAAATGTCGTAATTAGCAGACCTTTGTGAGTTTTTTTCACCGCAATCTCAAACTTTCATCCGCGCAATTCCATAACGTTAGCTGTTCAATCCTCCCCCCAACAACGAAAACAAAACAAAACGAAAGTAAATTAGCAGAAACACACTCACACTCCACACCACAAACACACACATTCAGGCACAGTGAAATAGCGTTGATCACATAGGAGAGATTTCATCGCGTACAGTCAACTCGTGCGCGGTGACTTTTATGGTTAAACGATTTTTCGGTACCGTCAAAATGATGCCACGGAAACGACACGCTACCGGTAACGATCGTTACCGTGAAATCCTCAGGCCTGCCGTAGTTTTTTTTTGTTTTTGTTTTGACTGCGAAATTTCCTTGCGTCCCAAAAATGCACATCATTTGGAACTGTGCGTCCCGCGGGAAAATTATGCGTCTAGGACGCCGGACGCAGAGGTAACGAGATAGCTGTGTGTGTGTGTATATGTATATATATCTATATATATATAGATATATATACATATATATACAGTCAAACCTCGGTTTTCGAACGTCTCGGTTTTCTACCAAAAATCTCGAGTTTTTAACGCCTCGGATGACGAACAAATTTCGGGTTAGGGTTAACTAACCCAAACTGAGGGCACTTGAATGCACCATTTGACTCCTCTCGCTTTCCCAGGGTTCGTACGGGTCCTTAAAGTTAATAAAAATCAATAAAAAAAGTTGTAAAATTGTGTCCATAATGTCCATAATTTTCAGGGAAATCTTCTAAAATCCATAAAAGTCCATAAAAATTAACCTGCGGTGTTCATTTCATTTGTGTATGTCATTTCCCCCACCCTTCCAATTCATAGTTTTGTCGGAAAATGCAGGACCTGGTACCCGCTCTGCTTTTCCCGCCGTATCCGATTAGTTCCGACGATGATCACGTGATCACTTCGGGTCATTCCGGGAAACAACAATAGATTGACGCTATCCTGGGGCAGTGAATGGATGGTTTGGTTGTCGGCTCGGCAAACAATTACCGTATTTTCTGAAAAAATCTATTCAGCGAATTTATCGATCTCAACAAGTGACAGACAAATATGTAGCGACGCCACTCGAGCAAAGCGCGCCTCAGCAGTCGATAGTCCGCTGCTCTCTGCTGTGTGTGCGTCAGCTAAGCTTAGCTGTTGTCTCGGCTAGGCTAGCTTTTTGTTGTCGTAGATCAAAGCGTATTTGATTTGTGACGTCGGTTGCTTGGGTGAAACCAAAAGACGTGCGCGTGCGTACATGTTCGCGCGGACTCACACAGCAGAGCGCAGCGGACTTTTGACTGCTGAGGCGCGCTTCGCTCGAGTGGCGTCGCTACAAATATTCTGGGCCAATGCTATTTTCAAGTGGGGTGGCTGGAGAAGCCGGAGTTCCGTGTTTGGGTCGGAAAAATTGCTGGCGATTATACGTCGGCCTACTGCCGAGTGCAAGAAGGGCATCCCCGTGAGAGGTAAAACTTGTCATGTCCTCCTGGTCAAGTAAAATGCATTGAGGCACACAGCAAAACAGAAGAAAATGAATCGCCAAGGACTTGCAAAAGAGATTGCGGAGAAAACTAAATCACTGTCTGCTATTCCCTAATTGTCATATCAGTTTCATATTTGTCATTATAAAACATGTTCGATCATTGAAGGTGATATGAAGGAAAATAATAGGGTTGGACCATTTGGGATTTAGACTTCTGACATGCATTTCAGCTGTTCAGGTATACTGGATACTGCTAAAATGGGCAATCAGTACTACTGTTAGTGAAACCAGATTTTTCTAAACCCTGTCCAGGTGACCCATATGACCATTAGCTCTGTTCTTAGTGTTGTGTTTATTCGAAAATAAATTGAAGTTTTATATTTTCTCAATTTAAATTTTTCTTTGTGGGTTTTATATGAGAATTAATTCAAATGTTTTTTTTCATTTTGCTACCTGTGATACAGGCAGTAAAGTTAAAATTTGACATACAGTATGTCAAATAAAGTGTGAAGTGATTGCCCCTAAAAATAAAGATGTGCCCTTCCTTTGGCAGCAATGATTTGAACACCAGCTCAGTGATATGTGGCTTTCTGTTCAGCCCGTGTATTGCTGACCGGGCATTAAATCCACCGTGAATCCCCCGCTGAACGGAGAAAAAGTCCTCAAAAAATGGCTAAATTGGTCCTCAAAAGTCATTAAAATGTCCATAAATAAAAAGCAAGTGGAAGAGTGTGAACCCTCTTTCCTTACACGAGGAAGTGACGCTTCCTCGTGTTGCTTTCCATTCTGAGCAGACGTGTTCAGTAAACATTTGTATTTTTTTTAAAACGTGGTTTCGATTTTCGAACAATTTCAGTTTTCGAACAGCCTTCTGGAACGGATTATGGACGAAAACCGAGGTTTGACTGTATACTGTATGTTAAAAGGGATTTCAACAAAATGTCACTATAATAAGCCTCTGAATGTATTATTTAAAATAATTTTGTCATAATACTCACTATTAATGTGAATGTTTTTCCGTTCCTCACGATTGCTAAAAATCCAGCAAAACTATCGGAATGAGTCGTCTTGCTGGGTCCATACGCGGAGTTGCTCCTGACTCGCTTGCACCCTGCTCAGTCGCTTGCACGCTCATGCAGGGTATTTTGATGCGAACGTAGCATGGGGCCTGTCAAAGTGCCGCTCTGCATTTGACCGTTTCATCGATGGTATTTTGTCATTGCAAATCAGACACACCGCAGAACCTGTTCTCTCCACATAGGTGAATCCTTCGGTCCATTCGTCCTGAAGTCTACCAAACTCTCCATCTTTTTTTCTTTTCGCCATCTTATTCGCTAAGGAATAGCCTTGAGCTAATGGCAGAGCGGGTTGATTCAAAAGGTGGCATATACCTGTTTCCACAGCAACGGCAACGTTAGCCAGTATCATCCAATCAAAATGGCTCCTGGATCCAACTGCAGCCCGAATGAGGAAATGAGCCGTGAAAAATTGATCGATGGATGCATTAATAAACAAGCGAGAATATTTTTTTTATCTACGAGCCAGATGCAATCATCGATTGCCATAGATTCCCGACCCCTGGCATAGAGCATGAGCACATGGTAGCGGCAACATGACACATGACAAAGCATTACTAACACAACATTGTGTAGCAATCTATTGGAAGGTTGAAAAGCTTGCTTCTATTATTTTAATTTTGCATCTTAATGTGTATTTATTTCCCTTTACTTTCTTCAATGTATTTATTTTATGACTTCGCAGATTGTGGTGTCGCTGGTGAACGGCCGTCCTGGAGCGATGAACTTCTCCTACTCCCCTGTGCTGCGTGACTTCACCAAGGCCACCAACATCCGCCTGCGCTTCCTGCGCACCAACACTCTACTTGGACATTTGATGGGGAAAGCCTTGCGAGATCCCACTGTCACACGCCGGGTATGGACATCAGTTGCTAGCGGCTAGCGACTGAGAGCTTTAGCAATCTACATGTTCACTTGATGGTGGTTTGTGTCACACAAATGCACTCAAATACACCACAGCACTCTCACAAGATCCAAATCCAAGTCTCTTGTCCACAAAAAGCTGTTCCACAGCACAACTGTCATGACATATATATGTATATATATATATATATATATATATATATATATATATATACACAGTGATCTTTTTACAGTTTACCGCCAGCGAGTCCCAGGGACTCGCTGATCAGAAAAGTATGAGTCCCATTATGCATTTAGAGAGTCCCAAAATTTGAATTCTGAAATGGTCTACTTATTCAATTGCATATGATAATAACACAAACAACAACATATACATAAAATTATAAACAAATGCTGCAAAAATGTAAATAATTCAGTAGCAGGCCTGAGCATTTCAGAAATTCACGGCAAACGTTTTTCGGTTCCGTCAGATTACCCAATGGGAAACCACGGGAACTAATTTTGGGTTCCGTAAACGTTCATCATGGGAACCCATTTTTCTATTTTGACTGATATTCATAATCAAAAATTCTGAAACTCCTAAGTATAATGTTTCAAGGGTAAATGTTCGAAAACTATGCATTAACAATGAACATTTATTTATTTTTTAAAAAATGGATCAAAATGTACTCATATGGCATCATGAATACAGCATACAACAAAATCTGAGTATTTTTTCCAATCTCACATGGCAAAGATTAATTTACTGGTAATCATTAATACAGATAAGTATTGATGTGGCTTGACATCCTCTTCCCAAAACGATGCATGTGTAATCTACTATCAATTTGATGAAAGAATCTAACACAAGTCATCATTAGTTCTACCAACAGTTAACTACATTACTACACTTTGTGACGAATGTGTTATTTATAAAGTTACCATGCTACAACCAGTAAATTATAGAATAACCAATACTGTTTCATCATATTTTTCATGGCGATTAGCCTATAGACCTAATGACCAATTTGCCTCGTAATCGTGCCTCACGTCGTATCTCGCTCTCGTGCATACATCACGTGTTCTGTGCGTACGTCCCAGGTGAGTTTAGTGATACGCCCTTCGGATGATTCATCCGAAAAATCAGACTGGCATTCCCATTTCTTAAATGCTGTAATTAGTAGACCTTTGTGAGTTTTTTTCGCCGCCATCTCAAACTTTCATCCGCACGATTCCTCAGTTTGCCGACTAAAATAGCAACCCGCATGCGCACATAACGTTATCTGTCCCCCCCCCCCCCCCCCTCGAGTTTCTCGTGTTCTTTCTTTCTGATTTTTCCATCACTTGGGACCGCCACATCCACTACAACGGCTTTCCTCTGCCCTTTATCTATGATCACGATATCTGGTTGGTTCGCCATTACCATCTTGTCAGTCTGGATCTGGAAGTCCCACAGGATCTTCGCTCGGTCATTCTCCACCACCTTCGGAGGTGTTTCCCATTTTGACCTTGGAGTTTCCAGTCCATACTGCGCACAGATGTTACGGTAGACTATGCCAGCCACCTGGTTATGGCGTTCCATGTAGGCTTTCCCTGCCAGCATCTTGCACCCTGCATTTATGTGTTGGATCGTCTCAGGTGCCTCTTTGCACAACTTGTCTGGTGTGGTATATCTGAGCCTCTATGGCTCTGGTGCTCAGGGCCTGCTCCTGAGCAGCCAGGATGAGGGCCTCTGTGCTGTCCTTCAGGCCAGCCCTCTCTAGCCACTGATAGGACTTCTTGAGATCAGCCACTTCAGTTATGGTCTGGTGGTACATCCCGTGTAGGGGCTTGTCCTTCCCTCTTCCAGCACCTCATCCTCTGTTCCCCATTGTCTGAGACATTCTCTGAGTACGTCATCCATTGGAGCCTTCTCCTCGATGTATTCATGGAGCTTGGGTGTTTCATCCTGGACAGTGGCTCTCACACTCACTAGTCCCTGGCCTCCTTCCTTTCGGCTTGCGTACAGTCTCAGGGTGCTGGATTTGGGATAGAACCCTCCATGCATGGTTAGGAGCGTTCGGGTCTTTACGTCTGTGGTCTGAATCTCTTCCTTTGGCCACCTTATTATTCCTGCAGGGTATCGGATCACTGGCAGGGCATAGCTGTTTATTGCCCGGGTCTTATTCTTGCCATTGAGCTGGCTTCTTCGGACTTGCCTCACCCGCTGGAGGTATTTGGCCGTAGCCGCTTTCCTTGTTGCCAGTTCGAGGTTGCCATTGGCTTGTGGTATACCAAGGTACTTGTAGCTGTCCTCAATGTCTGTTATTGTTCCTTCAGGGAGTGAGACCCCTTCAGTGCGGACTACCTTGCCTCTCTTCGTCACCATCCGACGACATTTCTCAAGCCCGAATGACATCCCGATGTCACTGCTGTAGATCCTGGTTGTGTGGATCAGGGAGTCGATGTCCCTTTCGTTCTTAGCATACAGCTTTACGTCATCCATTTCTGAGGCGGTATCCATAGCCTCTCTTGGCGATTACTTGGCTTATGGGGTTCAGTCCTATGCAGAACAGCAGTGGGGAGAGTGCATCACCTTAGTATATGCCACATTTGATGGACACTTGGGTAAGTGGCTTGCCATTGGCTTCATGTGTGGTTTTCCACATCCTCATCGAGTTCGCAACAAAGGCTCTTAGGGTCCTGTCTACCTTAAACAACTCCAAGCATTCAGTGATCCATGTATGTGGCATCGAGTCATAGGCTTTCTTGTAATCAATCCAGGCTGTGCACAGGTTGGTATGCCGGGACCTGCAGTCTTGTGCGACTGTTCTGTCAACCAGGAGCTGATGTTTGGCTCCTCTGGTATCTCTACCAATGCCCTTCTGTGCTTCGCTCATGTATTGATCCATGTGTCCACTTATCTTAGCCGCAATGGAATGGAATGGAATGGAATGGAATACAACTTTATTGTCAAATGTGCTGTACGTATGTGTAACATACAGCACAGATGAAATGCACAATGTCAGCACAATGATGCCTGACATGAGCTTCCGTGTTGTGGAGAGACAGGTTATTGGCCGATAGTTGGATGGGACTGCACCCTTTGAGGGATCCTTCATGATCAGGATCGTTCGCCCTTCGGTTAGCCATCCTGGGTGAGTCCCATCCCTCAGCAACTGGTTCATTTGTGCTGCGAGGCGCTCATGGAGTGCTGTGAGTTTCTTTAGCCAGTAGGTGTGGCCCATGTCCGGGGCTGGTGCTGTCCAGTTTTTGATATCTGAGACTCTTTCCTGTATGTCTGCCACTGTTATGGTAACTGGGTTCTGTTCAGGGAGGTTGCTGTGCTCCTCTCTCAGGGCCACCAGCCATTGTGCACTGCTGTTATGTGCAACCTCCTCCATATGCCTTTCCAGTACCTTTCAGTTTCCAGTCTCTGCTGGAACAGCTCTGCTGTTAGGACCCTGCCACTGAGCGTACACTTTCGCAGGTTGTGTTGTGAACAGCCTGTTTATTCGTCTGGTCTCGTGCATATATATGCATATATATATATATATATAGAGAGAGAGAGAGAGAGAAAGAGAGAGAGAGAGAGAGAGAGAGAGAGAGGTCTCGAGCCTGAGGATGTCACTGACTCTGGAGAAAAGCTTCTCTACGGTAGCTAGGGTCAGGGTTGTTGTCCATGATGAATAACCTTAACCCTTAAATAATGTCACCAGTCTTCAAAGGCTGTGGTATGGCGGGTTATGATTATGGATAAGTTACTCTGTATTTTCCTGCTGTCTTCCTTGCTAAAATAATCAAAATGGTTGGACCACTGCGTCTTGATTAAACTTTGCTCCGTTTTTGGTCCGATATGAAAGGCGCATAGTTCAGATGCAGACATGATGTATTTTGCCAAGCGAAGAATTCTGAAAACATTAACCTCCGTGTCAATGGTTCACATTTGAGCGTTTGTGGCACAGGGGCAGCTCCTGCCATCCATCCATCCATCTTCTACCGCTTATCCGAGGTCGGGTCGCGGGGGCAGCAGCTTTAGCAGGCAAGCCCAGACTTCTCTCTCCCCAGCCACTTTTTTCAGCTCTTCCCGGGGGATCCCGAGGCATTCCCAGGCCAGCTGGGTGACATAGTCTCTCCAGCGTGTCCTGGGTCGTCCTCGGGGTCTCCTCCCGGTGGGACATGCCCGAAACACCTCACCAGGGAGGCGTTCAGGAGGCATCCTAATCAGATGCCCGAGCCACCTCATCTGGCTCCTCTCGATGTGGAGGAGAAGCGGCTCGACTCTGAGCCCCTCCCGGATGACCGAGCTTCTCACCTTATCTCTAAGGGAGAGTCCGGACACCCTGCGCAGAAAACTCATTTCGGCCGCTTGTATCCGGGATTTCGTTCTTTCGGTCACGACCCATAGCTCGTGACCATAGATGAGGGTTGGAACGTAGATCGACAGGTAAATAGAGAGCTTTGCCTTTTGGCTCAGCTCCTTCTTCACCACGACAGACCGATACAATGTCCGCATCACAGCAGACGCTGCACCGATCCGCCTGTCGATCTCTTGCTCCCTCCTGCCCTCACTCGTGAACAAGACCCCAAGATACTTAAACTCCTCCACTTGGGGCAAGATCTCCTCCCCGACCTGGAGTGGGCACTCCACCCTTTTCCGACTGAGGACCATGGTTTCAGATTTGGAGGTGCTGATTTTCATTCCAACCGCTTCACACTCGGCTGCGAAACGCTCCAGTGAGAGTTGGAGAGCCCTGCTTGAAGGAGCCAACAGTATCACATCATCTGCAAAAAGCAGAGATGCAATACTGAGGCCACCAAAACGGACCCCCTCAATGCCTCGGCTGCGCCTAGAAATTCTGTCCATAAAGGTTATGAACAGAATCAGAGACAAAGGGCAGCCTTGGCGGAGTCCTACCCTCACTGGAAACGATTCGGACTTACTGCCGGCAATGCGAACCAAACTCTGGCATCGGTGGTATAGAGACCAAACAGCCCGTATCAGGGGGATCGGTACTCCATACCCACGAAGCACCCCCCACAGAACTCCCCGAGGTACATGGTCAAATGCCTTCTCCAAGTCCACAAAGCACATGTAGACTGGTTGGGCGAGTTCCCACATACCCTTGAGGACCCTGCTAAGGGTGTAGAGCTGGTCCACTGGTCCTAACCCTAACCACACTGCTCCTCCTCAATCTGAGACTCGACTTCCTGACGGACCCTCCTCTCTAGCACCCCTGAATAGACCTTACCAGGGAGGCTGAGGAGTGTGATCCCTCTGTAGTTGGAACACACCCTTCGGTCCCCCTTTTTAAACAGAGGGACCACCACCCCAGTCTGCCAATCCAGAGGCACTCTCCCCGATGACCACGCGATGTTGCAGAGGCGTGTCAACCAGGACAGCCCTACTACATCCAGAGCCTTGAGGAACTCCGGGCGGATCTCATCCACCCCTGGGGCCCTGCCACCGAGGAGCTTTTTAACCACATCGGTGACTTTGACCACAGAGATAGGAGAGCCCACCTCAGAGTCCCCAGACTCTGCTTCCTCCAAGGAAGGCATGCTGGTGGAGTTGAGGAGGTCTTCGAAGTAGTCCGCCCACCGGCTCCCACAGGCCATAAAGGCTTCAGCTTGACGGCATCCCTTACTGCTGGTGTCCACCAGCGAGTACGGGGGTTGCCGCCACGACAGGCACCAACCACTTTACGGCCACAACTCAGATTGGCTGCCTCAACAATAGAGGAACATTGTCCACTCAGACTCAATGTCCCCCGCCTCCCCCGGGACATGGGAAAAGCTCTGTCGGAGGTGGGATTTGAAACTCCTTCTGACAGGGGATTCCGCCAGACGCTCCCAACAAACCCTCACAATACGTTTGGGTCTGCCAGGTCGGACCGGCATCTTCCTCCACCATCGGAGCCTACTCACCACCAGGTGGTGATCAGTTGACAGCTCCGCCCCTCTCTTCACCCGAGTGTCCAAAACATGTGGCCGCAAATCCGATGATACGTCCACAAAGTCAATCATCGAACTGCGGCCAAGGGTGTCCCGGTGCCAAGTGCACATAAGGACACCCTTATGTTTGAACAAGGTGTTCGTTATGGACAATCTGTGACGAACACAGAAGTCCAATAACAAAACACCACTCGAGTTCTGATCGGGGGGGTCGTTCCTCCCAATCACGCCCCTCGAGGTCTCACTGTCATTGCCCACGTGAGCATTGAAGTCCCCCAGCAGAACAAGGGAGTCCCCAGCAGGAGTACTCTCCAGCACACCCTCCAAGGACTCCAAAAAGGGTGGGTACGCTGAGCTGCTGTTGGGTGCGTACGCACAGACAACAGTCAGGACCCGTCCCCCCACTTGAAGGCGGAGGGAGGCAACCCTCTCGTCTACCGGTGTGAACCCCAATGTACAGGCACTGAGCCGGGGGGCAATGAGTATGCCCACACCAGCTCTGCGCCTCTCACCGTGGGCAACTCCAGAGTGGAAGAGAGTCCAACTCCTCTCGAGAGAACTGGTACCAGAACCCAGGCTGTGTGTGGAGGTAAGTCCGACTATATCCAGTCGGAACTTCTCTACCTCGCATACCAGCTCGGGCTCCTTCCCTGCAAGAAAGGTGACATTCCATGTCCCTAGAGCTAGCTTCTGTAGCCGAGGATCGGACCGCCAGGGTCCCCTCCTTTGGCCGCCGCCCAGCTCGCACTGCACCCGACCCCTTTGGCCCCTCCCATGGGTGGTGAGCCCATGAGAAGGCAGCTCCTGCCGAGTCAAACAAAGAACCAGATGTCGCAATCAATCATAAATTTGGGCTGAGTCCTTTAAAACAAAAGTAGGAAATATCCGGGGGCTTGATCACGTTCCAAAATTTCTGTGGATTATTTACGTTCTCAGTTGTGACAGATAAGTAATATTTTGATTGGGCCTTCTTATTATGAGAAGGGAATTTGTTTCTTAATTGTCTAAAAATGACCAATCACTGGCAGAATTTCCAATTCAGGGCATATTAATAAGTAACATTTTTCTCAAAGTTTTCCTGAAAGATGGTCCAAGCAAGCTCAGCATCTGGCAATTTTAATCTTGTGAAGGACGTTGAGTTACTTTGTGTATGAAATGTCTTATATCAATAAAGCTGTCTTGACTTGCCTCAAGCCAGACTTTTAATTAGCACCAGCAAGATGTCACCTGCCTCTTTTTCCTGCTTTTTTTTCACTGAAAACCAATTCCTCTCTTGTCTTCTGGCTCTCTTCTTGTGGGGCTCTCGGCTTGTTTCTCTTCCGTCTTAAGCCCGTATTCCACTGAGCGGCGAAGGTTTGCGAGTGTTTGTGCAGGGTCCAATTGTCGATTTATCTTTTTATTTATTGTTAGGGTTGGTTTTAATGGTCTCAAAGCCTAACCTTTTGCAGCCTTGAATGAACCCTGATGAATAAACAACATTTGCTACGTTCGCCAACACCAGCAAGACTTCAGTGAACAACCGGCTGTTCCACTGGTTCTGACTCAGCAGCTGTTTCATTATAATTCGGCTTCTAGTGTGATGGCCTTTTTTTATCTTCATAATGAACCATGCACGAAAAGTAATAACCAAAGTAATAGCCAACCTTTCCACAACCCAGTTTATAAATAACCAAATTAAATTTTTTATGATACGCTACTATTGCAGGCTCACTTGGTTTTGTGATTTTCAAAAGTTAACCAGAAGCAGGTTGAAAGAATCCATCTGGCAAAATCCATGACCCAAGCTGGCCCCCCACATTACAGTTTGTCTAGAACCACCACTGGTTCCAACTTGAATGTATCTTTGTATGCTGCTGTTGCTGCAATGGATCGTTGGTTCTCACCTAATGTGCTTTTGTGTGTGTGTGTGTGTGTGTGTGTGCGCGTGTGTGCGTGTGTGGATGGGTGTGGGTGTGTGCGTGTGTGCACGTATGCAGTACTACTACAGTATCAAGGACATCAGCATTGGTGGACGCTGTGTGTGTAACGGACACGCTGAAGCATGTAGTGCTAAGGACCTCAACGACCCTTACAAGTAAGAGCACAAACGCACAAAGCACAAACGGCTTACTGAACAGAACTCTGTGCAAACTTTGTTTTGAGGGCAGTCTTTGTTTGGGATGATGTAAATTCAAGACTATTCACCATAACTCTGGAAATCACACACAGTTTGTGCACACTCTCTCTGACATGCACACACACACACACACACACACACACACACACCCATCGGCTTTGGGCACACTAACACACTTCATGTGTGCTCACTGCTCTCATACACACACTTTTTGCACGGGCTCATACAGTCACAGCCCCAACTCACACTGTCTATCTTGCTTCCCACCCCACACACAGCCCTCAGACTGTCTGTTCGTCTAATTGCCTGTCCTAAGTTGTTTTCTGGGTGGCAGGACAACAATTTGGTTTGACTTTACAGCTCCACCTCCAATTCACTGGCAACAACAATCACATGTGCGTTAATCATTAGCAAAGTGCGTGTGTGTGTGTGTGTGTGTGTGTGTATGTGTGTTTGTGTCTCACAGGGGCGTGAATAGGTGAGAGACAATGCATGAAGTAAAAGAATGTGGTATGAATTGATTCAAAGGAATTTCCTTTTAAAACAAAAGTGCCATTAAACCTGCAAGAGTGCAGCCACACGAGAGTGCCAAAGATGAGGTACACCGGGCAGATGATCAGAGTTAGTGCATATCTACTCGTCCGTCTGTCTTGTACAGACACATGGACACATTTATTAATACACTTCCATTCATGAAAGAAAAAGTTATAAAAATAATAGTAATAATAAATACACATTTTATGAAACAGCAGGATAAAAATGATACTACTCTTTATATTTTGTTGCACGTTTTGAAGCAATTACTGCAATGGACCGTTTTTTTGTAACATTCAATGAGATTTCAGCAGGTCTCACAAGATATTTTGGCCCACTCTACATGAGCAAGTGTTCCACTTATCTCACGTTTGTGGAGGAGTTTAAGTATCTTGGGACAGTGTTCTTTTCTTAGTATGATTAATTTTTGCTTCTGTGAAAATACAGCAGAGTGCCTTGCCAAGCGGTTACAGTTTTGTCTCGTGTGTCCATAGGACATTCTCCTAGAAGCTTTGTGGATTGTCAACATGCAGTTTGATATTTTTTTAATTGATTTCCTTGGCGGCATGGTGGTCGACTGGTTAGCACGTCCACCTCACCGCACATGCAGGGAGGTGCAGGGTTCAATTCTGGCTCCGGCCTTCCTATGTGGACTTTGCATGTTCTCCCCATGCCTGTGTGGGTTTTCTCCGGATACTCCGGTTTCCTCCCAATTCCAAAAACATGCATGGCAGGTTCATGGAACACTCTAAATTGTCCCTAGGTGTGAGTGTGAGCGTGGATGATTGTTCGCCTATGTGTGCCCCGCGATTGGCTGGCAACCAGCTCAGGGCTTAGTTCTTCCCATGGCCAATGACTTATATGATTGGTTACGGTATAATCACAACATGCCAGTCAATAAAGATTGTTAATTTTAAAAAAATCATATCAATCCAATAATGCGTTGTTTGCGAATGTCGGTGGCAGCAGGGTAGCGAGGTTTAGGATGTTAGGACCTACTGATCCTAGAATGGATCATGAATATAGTCTCAGTTTCTGCACCAAAAAAACAACATCATTGCTTCTGAGGCAAGTAAAACAACATTGAATTCCACCAATCTCCTGTTGAAAAAATGAAGCAGGGTCAGTGACATGACTAAACAACCATTGAATCCAGTGTTGTGGTCCTCGAGCCGGTCCTTGGCCTCAAACAAACTCTATCCAGGGAAACCCAAATTGTTGGATTCATCTGGCGCTAAAAGAGGGGCGGGGCTGCCACTGACAGGTGACAGTTAGCGCAACGTATAAAGAGCGGCATCACAGTTAGTTTCAATCACTTTCAGTTACCGTTCGCGATCGGGAGTTTAAATACCGTGTAAAGTCGTTCTGTAACAGTGGTGTCTTTTATTTAGTTTAGTAGTTTATTTTTGCACAGTTGTCACGTTTGTGCGGTGGCACTAGAATGTTTGTTTGTAATTTGCGTTGCAGCTGGAGTCAATAATGCCGGCACTTCACTTGGCCGTTGGGAATACTTGTTGTGATTGGTCACTATATTGGCAAATGCAAATGCAAATCACAACCAATCCGTGTTCGCCTCTCTAAACCCCTTTCTCGCGAATGCCGAATGTTATCGAGACTCGCGACGAAGCTAAAGTGCGTCAGATCGATGCGGATCTGAAAAACACATTTCGATGGGACTGGTTGGAGAGAAAGCTGACGGTGTCCCCAGTAGGAAACAGTGAAGAGGAACCATTGTGCTTGTGTCGGATTTCGTGAAAAAGCTCGATGTCGCCCGTAAAGCTCTGTGTACAGTGTGTGACGATGTCATTCTATACGGATCGAGAGGATGGAAAGCTTTGCAATCACGCAACCTCGGTGAAACACCGAAAACAGACATTTCTACTGAAAAGTACTCGATCTCAAGCGCTTTTCAACAGCCTGGAGCAAGTGTAAAAACAAGAGGAGTTGGCTAAAAAGAGAGTGAAAAAAGACGGAGAGGACCAATAAGTTTTGGCGCTTGCTAAAAAGCTTAAAATGAATAGAAAATAAAGTATTCTACCTCATGAAACTGTATATTGTTGTATTTACTGTAAAAAGACATCCATTTTATTTAATAAAATACATTCATAACCCATATATAGTAAACAGTGTGGGACTTCACTATTACTTTATGAGGTAAAAATCAACAGCTTTATCTCACATTTACTTTATGAAGACAAGTACTGCAATGAAAAGATCTTAAATATGGCAGGGAATGTGTTTCCTTTTTTTAGTTTTGATTTTGAGCAGCAAATTTGAAGTTACATGTTGGTGCTCACCAGGAATGCATAAGCAAAATTGCACAAATTTTCACTTGAAAGAATAGTGAACAATCTTGGGATTGTTTTCTGTTAAAGTTTCAAATAGTGTGTAAATTGAATACACTTCATCTTCAGCATGTTTAGTGCCACTTTTGTAAGTGGCCCCGCCCCCTTCCCCGGCCCCGCCCCCTTCTGCTTTTTTCATCACAAGCCACTCTCATCCCAGATATTGATAATACATAGTTTAAAATCATGGTTGATTGAATTATTTATTATTATTGTGAAGTTGAAGGTATTAAATTAATTAATGTCAACTATACACATTTACATTGTGATGCCTAAGGTAGATATAATAATAATAATAATAATAATAATATTCATTAAATTGCATTTGTTTACTTTAGGTTATTACCTGCTACCTGCTACTGCTCCTTATCCTGAATCTGCTACGTATCCTGCATCTGCTACTGCATCTGCTTATGCTATCTGCTACTGCTTCTGATATCGTTCTACTGTTTCTGCAACTACCATCTGCTTCAATAAATGATCAAAAACGGACAGAGCGAGTAATCCTTCCATGCCGACTGACAAACCCTATTCAGAGGGCCTACAAGTGATACATCATGTTTAGCTATTTTATCGCCCAAGAAATTACTTTTATCGCAACTCTTGCTTTACTTAACAAAAATATAATTTCTTCGATTGCCGTGTATATCAAAACGGCTATTTCGCCCAATATATTACTTTTATCGCAGCTGTTGCTTTACTTAAGTGATCATTATGAAAATAAATTTGTTCGATCGCCATGTATAACATGCTTATCTGCGTATTTTTTTTAAATCAGACTTTTCGCTTGACTCCTCTTAGTATTACACTTTTGTTCAATCTAATACACCAGCGATTTTTTTTAAGTAAATTTTTTTTCCCGCAAGCGTGCATGAGTGGCGGATCTGGCCTAACACAATAGGATATGCGCCTGGACGTATTAACAGCTCTATGATTCAGCATGTCAACATTTCTCAACTTGTCTTTCGTGCCATGTCATGCCTGTTGAGTGTTACTTAATATGAAGAAACTACTGCACTAAAACATTAATTCATAAATGTATATCATATGCTTTAATTTTTTTTTCTCAGTATAAATAACACGTACCCTGACTGTTCTGCTCTTTGAATAAAAACACTTCATTCAAGCGTTAGTAACGCTTGAATGAAGCGTAGCGCTGGCCACTTCACACTGGCCATCCCGCCAGGTCTCCAAAATGCCACCAGTTCCTCGCCCGCCACCTCGTTTTTCAGATAGGAAGCTAACTGGGCATGCGGACTCTCTTTGCCACCACTTTTTGCTCGCTTTCTCTTCTGCTTGTATTTGGCTGCGTTAGGGAGTGATGTGTGCTAGGGGTTATGATGGAGGGGTGCTAGGGGTTATGGTGGAGGGGTGTTGCAAATCATGAAGACCTGCCAAGTGGTATGATAGCATTGTTTTATACATGTCCTCGGCTAGGCCTCGGCTTCAACATCAGTCCTTGATCCTTGACCTTGTCCTCGGCTAGGCCTCGGCTTCAAAATCAGTCCTTGGTCCTTGGCCTTGGCCTCTGAGGCAAGTCCTTGGTCCTTGGCCTTGGCCTCGGCCTCGGCCTCGGAAAATTCATCAAGTCCTCTGCCTTGGCCTTGCCTCTGAACATTTTCCAAGTCCTTGGCCTTGGCCTTGGCCTCGGAGTCAAGTCCTTAGCCTTGGCCTCGGGTTGCCGGTCCTTGGACACAACACTGATTGAATCGGGACACAAATTGTCATATCAATTCTGAGTGGAAATTCCCCTGGCTTCGATACTATGTAGACAAATGTATGTTATTCTGTTAAGTGTGTGAAGACGAAGTCTGCAATGATCACAGGGAAATGATGTCAAAAACACTTAAGTACTGAAGACCACAGGTGTGCATTTTCTACCCTGTTTAATTTTATTTCATTGGTCATCTGCACACATTACCTCCGATAAACTTTATTTTGTGAGTGTGTGTGTGTGTGTGTGTGTGTGTGTGTGTGTGTGTGTGTGTGTGTGTGTGTGTGTGTGTGTGTGCGTGTACATGTGCGTGTGTATTTATGGATGTATTTATGGATGGATGGATGGATGGATAGTAAATAGCACAGCCACCTTATATTTTGTATTTTTTATATTGCATTCTGTACTGTGTACAGCTCTATTTTTCTTCTGGAACATTTATTTGTGCATGCAATACTTTGTTTTTCTTTCTGCCCCCCTTCAATTCTGCTGCTGAAGATTGCAAATTTCCCCAGTGCGGGACAAATAAAGGTTTTCTTATTCTTATTCTTATAGATAGATAGATAGATAGATAGATAGATTCCATGTGGTAGTGGCAACTTCCTCAAGCCGTCTCCAACTCTTACTGGAACTGTTCGCAGCTGAATGTGAAGCAGTAGGGATGAAAATCAGAACCTCCGAATCTAGAGCATGGTCCGAAGATAGAAAAGGGTGGGATGGGCTCTCCAGGTTGACGATAAGATCCTGCCCCAAGTGGAGGAATTCAAGTATCTTGGGGTCTTGTTCTCAAGTGAAGGCAGGATGGAGCGTGAAATAGACTGCTGGGTCGGTGCAACGGCTGCTGTGATGTAGACCGTGCTGTAATGGGGACTTTGTATCGTGGTGAAGAAGGAGCTGAGCCAGAAGGCGAAGCTCTTTATTTACCGTTCGATCTACTATCCTAGCCTCACCTATGGTCAGGAGCTGTGCTCTGTGTATGTGTGAGTGTGTGTGTGCGTGGTGAAAGTGTTGCTATGATTGACTGCCGACCAATCCAAGCCGCTGCTCGGCCTTGGCTTGCACCCCACTTTTCACCCAAAGTCAGCTGGGTTAAACTCCAATAAACCGTAATGATGATAAGTGCAAAAGAAAATTAAATGAACTGTCATTGCATGCACAGGCTTCAGTGCGACTGTCAGCACAACACTTGCGGCGCATCATGCGACCAATGTTGCCCTGGATACCACCAGTTGTCATGGAAACCGGCCACCACTTTCAGCGCCAACGAGTGTGAACGTGAGTGTTGTGCTTCGAACATTTGTGACTCTGAAGTTTGAACTCAAATGCACACACACATAAAATAATAACAGTTTGTCAAGTGTAGTCATTTCTTTGTTTCAAGAATAGAAATTTAATCAGGTGATGTTTGAAGTCAGTTTTTAACATGCATAAAAAGTACCGGTAGGCTTTTCACAATCAGGATTTTGGGGCTGATGAGCGAGTTTAAAATAAACTCAACTCAGCTGTATTTATAGAGCACAAGCACTGCTGTATACAAAGTGCTGTACATATAGAGCAAATATCATATATACAACAATAAAACAAATTAATAATGGAGACAGTAGAAAGCACAAAACTGTAACACTAAAATCAAGTCTGAGTCATGCTGATTCAAAAGCCAAAGAATACAAATGAGTTCTGAGACGAGTTTTAAAAATGAGCAGCGAGAGGGCTTGCCGAATCTTCAGAGGGAGGTCATTCCAGAAAGAGGGACCAGCAACGGAAAAGGCTGAACAATCACTGATCTGATCAGAATTTGGACATGTCTGTCCAATCTCTTTCAACAATTTGTATATTTACCATCAAGTTGACCCCAAAATTGGAGCCAGCCCAATCCACGAATAGACAGAGAAAAAGTATAAAGCACATTCTTTTCCTTCTTCTGTTGAAGCTTGTGTGTGAATCTCAGACAGCAGGGGCGCTGGAACAGTACGCCTCGCAGCGCCCTTCATTTGACCCGTTTCCATGACCATGTACATGTAAACTGAGGCTGTTATTGTGAAGGCCACTATACATGCCTTGAGTTGAGAACATGTCTTCAATTTTCCCAGCATGCAACTGTCACCGCCACTCGTTTGACTGCTTGTACGACAACGAAGTGGCTCAGCGGCATGGCAGCCTGGACATCCGTGGAGACTACCGTGGAGGCGGAGTATGTCTCAACTGTCAGGTAGGCCATGCATTAACACTTGGCACGCTTCTTTTTTGTTTGTTTTTGTTTTCAACGACAGTTCTCTTCTAAGCATCACACCAGTGGCATCAACTGTGAGCGCTGTATCCTTGGATATTACAGAGCGCCGGACACAACCATTGACTCACCATTAGCCTGCGCACGTAAGTCATGTGGTCCCATCATATTTTTTTGACGATATGTTGCTTTGGAGTATCGTACGCATTTCTGGGGGAAAACAAAAACCGAGACTCACAACATAGAGCTCGGACTTGCACCCGAAATCCCTGGTCCCGAATCTCGTTGAAGGCAGCGAATGAGTTGCGGTTGGATTCAAAACTTCTGCTTCTAACTATAAAAGAGTTTGTATTTTCAGTTTAGAATGTCTTAGCTCAACGAGAATCCTGTGTCACATTGTGGCCAACGCTGTAATAATATGACGCCTTTTGGTGCTTTAAATCGTTGTGGCGGATGTCACATTCTAAAGAGCGTAGCTGTAATGCACCAAAAGTTTTTGCCAATCGCCAAAAGAAAGTAGAAGTACAAATGGGAGAATTAGTCGTAGTAGTCAAGGCAACTAGTGTTTGACATACAGTATGCCATTAATTTAAGTTTGCTGCCGCCTCTAACTGCAAGGAGCTCCAGCTTTTTCGCTACTTTAGCATTTGGAATTTGCCACGGCAAGGATTTACTATCTCCAGCAATAAGATAATGTGATTTCACGAGTCATGCAAGTTGCCAGTTACTTGAACTTGTAAGACATCCCCACAAAACTAGTCTTGACATGCGGTGACTAGGGAAACGTGACTTATGATGAGACATTGACGAGATGAAGCACAAATGGACAAGACGCGAATAGCTGGAGGGTGCTGATTTAATGACAAAAGGAACAGGGTTTATAAGACTAGTTGGAGATGGAAAATGAAATATTACACAATTTGAAATAAAACTACAGTGGTACCTCTACTTATGAAATTAATTGGTTCTGGTTTTAAATGCCCTAATCCGTTCAGAAGTGGGTTTTGCCTGGCATTTTGTAAAGAACTGATCCAAGCATGTTTGCTTTTGTTCGCTTTTAACAATCCTTCGACAATGTCCAAGGCAAACATCAGCATCGTGAGTGATCGTCCGACTGGTAAACACTTTTTTCTGGGTGATTCACATTTACGTAAAACGATCAAAATGGCCCGAGGGGCAAATGACGAGCACACAGATCTATTGATCTATCTACACACACACGCAGACACATACGGTAGAGGTCCCTCCTAGCCAATGGGATGCTGTGAAGATGCCAGGTAATAGCCAATGGCAGAGCAGCTATCAGTATGTTGCGTTCAGGAACCTCGGGGCTGCGAGTAGCAGCCCATACTTTATTTTTACCTTTCATCTCTTGAAATTTTTTTCGGAACAAGAGGCAATATTTTCCTGTTGAGGTGTTTCAAAACTTGAAAATTTCGTATGAAGAGGCATAGAGGTAACACTGTACACTTTTTGGTTGTAAAAAATGAATTGGAGGACCCAGTCCTTTTCTTGATTGGGAGGGATTGGTGCTAAGAGATTCTAATTGTTTTTTTCTTTAAAAAAAAAAAAGAACGAACACCTAAATTAATCAAAATGCTGATGAACATTCAATACCCTTATTCATGAAAACCAGGTAAAATGGGACAAAAAAAAATAATCCTGCAGGTGCTGGACAAGAAATATGCTTGTGTCCACTGTACTTTCAAATTGCAATATCACCTTTCGCCCCAAAGATGGTAGACATGTCTTAGTTGCGCTTAGACTGGGTGTTATACAACCCTACGCGACAACGTGAGTAGGCCTACTACTTTTTGGTGAATTTGGAATCATATGTATACCTCTCGAAGTCGACTTGGGACTAGACTCCGGAATATTGCTTTACCGCAATCGTATGTTTGGGCACGCCTACTATGGCTATTCTTGCTCTGTGCTAGACTGTTCTAAATCTAAATGTATTCTAAAATGATCTAATTTAGGTCAACTATCTATTCCATCTCATCGTGTGTGTGTGTGTGTGTGTGTGTGTGTGGGTGTGTGTGTGCGCGCGCACTTGTCAGCCTGTGACTGTGACTCTCTGTTCATGGACGGGACGTGTGAGGACATAACGGGAAGATGCTTCTGCAAAGAAAACTACGCTGGTGACAACTGCGACCAGTGTGCTGATGGCTTTGTCAACTTCCCAGAGTGTTACCGTAAGTCTCTCTTTCTGATTAAGACGATTTACGGGATAAATGACATCAATTGCTTATGTCTGCCCGTTTGTCTGTCTATCAGCAGCAGTTTTCCCCACGTATCCAAGCAACAACAATGGTGAGGCCAAACCAGCCGGAGAGATCATTAGTAAGTATTATATTCATAAAATAAATACCGGTAGATAGCTTTATTGACATGTCATGCAGCAAAGCCCAACCCACATGGACATCGACAGTAAAATACGAAAATAATCTCATTGTCATTGACAGTGTCATACTTGGTTGATAGCATGACAAATAAATACAAAGAAACATGATTGTAGACCAACACAACATTGTTTTCATTTTTTGAATACAGTCAAACCTCGGTTTTCGAACGTCTCGGTTCTCGACCAATTCGGTTTTCAACCAAAAAGTTCGAGTTTTTTATGCCTCGGATCACGAACAAATTTCGGTTCTCGAACAAACTGAGCGCACTTGAATTCACCATTTGACTCCTCTCGCCTTCCTTACACAAGGAAGTGATGCTTCCTCGGGTAGACGAGGAAGTGACGCTTCGGTTTTCGAACAGCCTTCTGGAACGGATTATGGACAAAAACCGAGGTTTCACTGTAAATTATATTGCCTTCTCTCCCATGGTTGTTCCACAAATTCCGCTAGCGCAAATAGACCTCCTCCACTTTTAAAAGCAGAGTTCCATTTTTTTCATACTCATCAAGTTCAGAAAAGTAATTACAGATCCTGGACATTTTATTCATGAGTATGGTCCTCAAATCAGCAAATGAGGGTCATTGACTAAATAAGGTGAATTTTTCGATATAAGGACTTCTAATACAGATAGAAGCTTACTTTTTTTCTTTTTTTTTTACGTAGTCTCCTAGTACAGTCTCACACTTTTCCCATCTGTGCACAAGCTTCCATATTCCCTCAGCGTAAAAATCTTTGTCTCGGCCAGTTGCTCCCAACACTTCATCGTCACAAAAAATGTCAGCTCCTATTTGTATTAGAAGTCCTTATACCAAAATAATTCACCTTATTTATTCAATGACCGGCGGCCCGGTAGTCCAGTGGTTAGCACGTCGGCTTCACAGTGCAGAGGTACCGGGTTCGATTCCAGCTCCGGCCTCCCTGTGTGGAGTTTGCATGTTCTCCCCGAGCCTGCGTGGGTTTTCTCCGGGTGCTCCGGTTTCCTCCCACTTTCCAAAAACATGCATGGCAGACTGATTGGTCACTCTAAATTGTCCCTAGGTGTGAGTGTGGGCGTGGATGGTTGTTCGTCTCTGTGTGCCCTGCGATTGGCTGGCAACTGATTCAGGGTGTCCCCCGCCTACTGCCCGAAGACAGCTGGGATAGGCTCCAGCACCCCCCGCGACCCTCGTGAGGATCAAGCGGTTCGGAAAATGGATGGATGGATATTCAATGACCCTCGCACATGGTCCAATAAAATAAAAAATGAATCTCATTTTCGACTTCCCTCAGATTACACAATAGACAAAAGACAATAGTTCTTTTCTCCTCTGGAGTATGAGTGAAACTTCCTGTTTCTAAGGCTAAGGCAGTGTCCCTGACCTTATCTTGGCACATGGAGATTGCTGCCTTCTAATTATATTAAATTCAACATAAATTCCAGTTTTATAGCGATACTTCATGAGGCAGTACGTTCTGAGCTTTGGTATGCGTCACAAACTCATGGCCCACTTATATTTATACTTGGCATACGTATTATTCTGGATCTCTTTGATATTAAACTTTAGTCTGTTTCGGAATTCAAAAGACATATTACAATCAAGAGATAACGTTTTGATCTCATTTGTACAGAGATGGTCATGTGCAATATTCCCATATGAATTTTATTTTTGTTTGGACGATTGTCTGTTGGAATCTATTCCAGAGCCGAACCAGGTGACACCTATGTCTAATACTTGGCGGCTCCCATCCCGTGTCTCCACTGATGGCCAGGGCTGCCGCAAATTTGTGAACTCCTAAAAAAAAGGCCTAATAGCATGATAGTGCATATTGTTTCAGGGAGTTTTCCCAAGAAAACCCCAAATCTCAGAACCATAGTCAGCCACCCGAGGGGTGAGATTAGGAATTTTAATTTTGTATATATATGTGTGCGTGTGTGTGTGTGTGTGTGTGTATATATATATATATATATATATATATATATATATATAGTGTCCTTGGGTGTCTTGAAAGGCGCTTATAAATAAAATGTGTATATATATATATATATATATATATATATATATATACACACACACACACACAGTCCATCCATCCATCCATTTTCCGAACCGCTTGATCCTCACTAGGGTCGCGGGGGGTGCTGGAGCCTATCCCAGCAGTCTTCGGGCAGTAGGCGGGGGACACCCTGAATTGGTTGCCAGCCAATCGCAGGGCACACACACAGTCAAACTTCGGTTTTCGTCCATAATCCGTTCCAGAAGGCTGTTCGAAAACAGAAATTGTTCGAAAACCGAAACCATGCTCTTTTTAAAATCAAAATGTTTCCTGAACACGTCTGCTCACAATGGAAAGCAACACGAGAGGAGTGAAGTGACGCATTCAAGTGCGCACAGTTTGTTCGAGAACCGAAATTTTTTTTTTCATCCGAGGCATTAAAAACTCGAAATTTTTGGTCGAAAACCGAATTGGTCGAGAACCGAGATGTTGGAAAACCGAGGTTTGACTGCATATAAATGAAAAAGTAGGTCACCTTTAACCTATGGTTGTGCATGACCACCATCACAGAAAGTTCTTTGTCCTCAAGAACATCCATCCATCCATTTTCCGAACCGCTTCATCCTCACTAGGGTCGCGGGGGGTGCTGGAGCCTATCCCAGCAGTCTTCGGGCAGTAGGCGGGGGACACCATGAATTGGTTGCCAGCCAATCGCAGGGCACACAGAGACGAACAACCATCCACGCTCACACTCATACCTAGGGACAATTTAGAGTGCCCAACGAGCCTGCCATGCATGTTTTTGGAATGTGGGAGGAAACCGGAGCACCCGGAGAAAACCCACGCAAGCCCGGGGAGAACATGCAAACTCCACACAGGGAGGCCGGAGCTGGGATCGAACCCGGTACCTCAGCACTGTGAAGCCGACGTGCTAACCACTGGACTACCGGGCCGCCGTCCTCAAGAACATAAAATGTATTTTTTCTGTGCCACACATGTGCTCTGTCTTTTTGGTTACATATTGCCTCTCATACTTTCCCATCACTTTATGTCACATTTTCAGGTTGTATCTTACACAGTTTGTATTCCCCAGATTCTCTTCTCACATCTTCTGTGTTCAATGTTTCACAGAAAACTTTTGTTTTTGGGGTTGTATGTGACAAAACAAAGCTCCAACTAGATTAGTGATCTTGTGTTTGGAATTTCAACCAGATCTTCAGTTTTGTTTGTTTTTGTTTTTTTTGCCCAGATTGTGAGTGTAGCGCGGCTGGCACTATTGACAACTCATGCAGACCCGATCCTCAAAGCAGAATATGCTTGTGCAAGCCTGGCTTCACTGGTGACCACTGTGACATGTGTGCACCGGGCTTCCATGGACTCAACTGCCAGGGTGAGAACATCAAGGCCAGCCCTGGGCTCCTACTTGAATCTCGACATGGTCATGCAAGCCTACATGAGCAGAGGGCAGTACAGTAACACTCCCCGGCGGCAAAACACCCACACCCAAACACATTCCCAGACAAGCAGGTGCACACACTTTCACACATAAATATTGACAAAAATGCAATCGGAGGTGTCTCTTGAATAATTGGTTTGTGTCCTGCCACCCAGGATATACACACAGCTGTGTCAACAGTGTTTCTTTAAACTGTTTGTCATTGTAAGTAGCTCCACTTACGAAACACCATTCTGCTGATTCCGTCGTTTGTTTGTGTTTGTGTGCGTGTATGCGCAGCATGTCAATGTTCAGGTCCCGGTTGCCTGGATGGTTCCTGTGACACGCTACTGGGTCATGGTGTGTGTCGCAGTGGTTTCCACGGATACAATTGTGGCCAGTGTGCACCAGGCTACTTCAACTACCCACTCTGTCAATGTGAGTGACAGGCTATCTGATGTGTTTGCATCAAATTGTTGTGTTAGCATCTTTTGACCGCGTCAAATGTTACAATAGAATCATGGGTTGTCTTGTGTTGTCTTGTGCTATCCACAGTGTGCGGTTGCAGTTCTGTGGGCTCGCTGCCTGAGCTGTGCGATGCATCCGGTCGCTGTCTATGCAAAGCTGAATTCCAGGGTCCTCGGTGTGAACGGTGCCGATCTGGATTCCACTCTTACCCCAATTGTCAAGGTTATATGTCAACATACACATATGCTTTCATATCTGGACCACAGGCTTGGACCTAGAATATAGACCTGGGACTTCAACCTAGGATAAGGACGTGGGACAGGGGTAAAGGATCTATGACATTGATGTAGTATTTAAAAAATGGACGAAGCACTGAAACGAGGCTATGAACTAGGACGGGTGGTATGGTGGTCGACGAGTTAGCACAGAACAGAGGTGCAGGGTTCCATTCTGGCCTTCCTGTGTCCCTTAATTGTCACTCAGTGTAATTGTGAGTGCGAATGGTTGTTCGTCCATGTATGCCCTGCAATTGGATGGCAACCAGTTCAGAGTGTACCCCGCCTACTGCCCGAAGACTGCTGGGATTGGCGTCAGCACGCCAGCGACCCTTCTTAGGATACGCTGATGAGAAAATGGATGGATGGTGGGATGGATGGATGGATGAAGTAGGGCATGGACCTAGGACAGGGGGGGCCAACCCACGGCTCGCGAGCCGCATGCGGCCCCTTGGCTGGGTCAGTGTGGCACCGGGCTTTCACATGACAAGCGTCGAAAACGCCTTGGCGGTGGCGTTGTCATTCAAACAATGGCGCAAAGTACATCAGAATTTACGATTTCAGCCTATCATCAATCCCATTATAGTCAAACCTCGGTTTTCATACATAATCCGTTCCAGAAGACTGTCCGAAAACTGAATTGTTCGAAAACCAAAACCATGTTTCCCATTGGAATCAATGTAAACATTTTTAATCCGTGCCAAGTCAAGAAAACAACTTTTTTTAAACCACTTTTTTTTTTTACAATTTCACACCATAAACTGTACACATGTAATAAGAGAGCAGGTAATATGTAAAATACTGTACAAACAAACTAATATGTTTTATTTTCATCAATTTTAACATTTACATAGTAACATAAATATTGAAGGAACATCTCTCTCTCTCTCTCTCAATCTGTCGTGGGGCGTGCGCCTATCCCAGCTGTTATCGGGCAGTAGGCGGGGCATTTTGGCATCCCGAACTCCTTAGCCAACACAGACACACGCACACCTGACTCATATTTCGCGATCAATTCTTTCTTGAATTCTATAGTTTTGCGCACTATTTTCCTCTTTTCTTCACCAGGTTGACCACTTCCACTTGCTTTCTTTGGTGCCATGATTAGGGGCTGATACACGATGCAAAAATAACAGTCCGATATTACGTAGTTCTCACCAAACACGTCTGCTTTTTTGAAAAAAAATCTTTATTGAACAATACAAACTCATCTGCTCACAATAGACGCTGCACGAGGAAGCTGTTTCTCTCTGATTATTGCATAATAATGAGACACCGGACACCAGAGTGTTCATTATGTGCCGCTGTATTGATAACTGCCGGCCGGACAACAAACGCATGCACTTCCCCCGTGCTGCTGGGGCAAACCATTCTGAAAAGAGGGGGGTTTCACTCCCCCTCACAGAAGCGTCTCACCAAACACGTCTGCTTTTTTTTAATTGAACAATACAAACTCATCTGCTCACAATAGGCGCTGCACGAGGAAGCTGTTTCTCTCTGATTATTGCATAATAATGAGACACCGGACACCAGAGTGTTCATTATGTGCCGCTGTATTGATAACTGCCGGCCGGACAACAAACGCATGCACTTCCCCCGTGCTGCTGGGGCAAACCATTCTGAAAAGAGGGGGGTTTCACTCCCCCTAACAGAAGCGTCTCACCAAACACGTCTGCTTTTTTTTAATTGAACAATACAAACTCGTCTGCTCACAATGGACGCTACACGAGGAAGCGTTTCTCCAAACATATCTGCTTTTTAAAAAAATCTTTATTGAACAATACAAAAACGTCTGCTCACAATGGATTCTACATGAGGAAGCGAAGCCGAGAGGAGTGAAGTGACGCATTCAAGTGCGCTCAGTTAGTTCGAGAACCGAAATTTGTTCGTCATCCGAGGCATAAAAAACTCAAAATATTTGTTCGAAAACCGAATTGTCGAAAACAAGAACCGAGACGTTCGAAAACCGAGGTTTGACTGTACTTGATTGACATACAGGGCAACCAGTCAGATGACAACTGAATTTTGACCTTTATGTCACCGCTCATGCGCAACCAACGGCTCTAGGCGCTCAGATAATCGGCAAATCTCTCTCTCTCTCTCTCTCTCTCTCTCTCTCTCTCTCTCTCTCGCTCTTGTTGAGCGTGACTTTGTGATCTTGCTCCAGACAAATAACTCACGTGTGTGTGTGTGTGTGTGTGTGTGTCTATTTGTGTGTGTGTGTGTGTGTGTGTGTGTGTGTATTTAAAGAACGGATGGGATGCTGTTTATGTGTGCCCATGTGGACGATGTGGCTCTTTGCAGGAACACAGTAAAAAAAAAATTGCCTCTTTGTCTCTGACTAGTTGGCCACCCCTGACCGAGGACATGGCGCAAGCAAATACACTGAACAACTTGCATAGGCATAGGCTAAGGTTCCTTATTGGTCCTCAAATTTGGAAAGAAGGAAAGAAGCTGCAACACATCAAAGACGGCCAACAGAAACGTCGGACAGCACAGTAACAGATGAATAGACAAACCAGCACTGGATGTTGCCACTCATACACTATCACAAATACACATTCATGTGACATCTCAGCACGCCAAAATAGCGTCCACACAAGCATTCACATCACATCAGATCATGCCAAATGACCTCACCTCACCCTACTTCTGCATGTCAACATTCCAAGACATCAGTCACACATCCCATGGAGCTGCTCAGAAATGGACCCAAGCACGCACGGTGGGCATGAACCCAAGACTTGGACCCAAGTCATGGACTCAGATGTAGACTCAGATAATAGGAATACAGTATAGACCAGTGGTCCTCAACTAGAAATGCTGTAGGTCCACTTTTTTTTTTTAATAAGACCAAGGTCCGGTCCCATGCACGGCGGTCATGGGGAGCAGGGTTATATGCCCATTTAGTATGGTCAAGCCAAGCTTATACAAATCAACACTCCTCACAACCAACCAATAATGGGGTGCATGAAAATAACAATTATTCACTTTGCCAGTACACAGCAAATAATGAGAGGTATTGTGTTGAGGCACAGGAACTCTTTTATTTTGTTAAGTTGTGCCTGCTTAATAATAGAAATAGCCCTTTTAGGGAAATAAGACATTTTTACTTTAACTTTGTTAAACAGTAGTTGTCTTTTTTCCCCTTAATTTAACAAAATACTCATTTTACCAAAATAAATACTAAACATGAAAACAAAAATATCCTTTTCATTTGTACAATTCCCCTTTTCACATCCCCTCTGAAACCACTGAAAAATATATCAGATGAGGAGTTAAATACTGACACAAGGGAGCACAGGAATGTGCAGTGCTGTTCTTCCACTAAAGGTGAATGCAATGTCTGAGGCATGCAAATATTAACCTACACATGCTCAGAAGATACATCAAAATATCCAGTTTCAGTGAGCACTCTGTTGCTTTTTGTTGTTGTGTCATACATGTCACAATCTTCCTGCTTGAGTCTTGATATGACCTTTTCAGTTTCTTTATTTCGTTTGTTCTTAGCTCTAAATTAGGAGGGAAATCCCGTTCAAAAGAGCTGTGCTCTGTCACATAGTGGCGTTTAATATTTTGACTCTTCACCAGAGCTTTAGGCATATTAGACACATTGGCTTGGTGCTCGACAGAGGTAGAATGAAAGCATACTTGTCAGTCCATTCTTCATTGAAACGCTGATTTTCACTCTCCACCTTTCTCTTTGTAGCAAATTTAGAGGACGCCATTGTGATGTTCATTTACCATGTTGCGGTGTTCTGCTGTTAAACAGCTGCAAAGATCCCCGGGTAGACGGGAGCAAAACTGCACACAATCGAAACCTCCCGCGATTCGTCTTGTCTAATTGTCTGTGTGCGGCTCTCCTGGACTGAAGCTGTGAGCACACTGTGGCGTCGCGCATGCGTCTGTTTCCTGACACATTCATCCATTTTGAATGCGTGTGTATTGGGATAGACGCGTGCTGACGCTTATGTATGGGCACACCTTAAGTTCAGAGGAGCCAATCAGCGCATCGTTATCGCCGACATGCCCTGCTCAGCCAGGGTCTCCAGTTAGTCAAACATTATACAACACACAGTCGCGCTGCTGCGGTCTCTGCAATACATCTGTTAGTGCACGCAAAGAATGCAACGGATAATTTTAACAAGCGATCGCGGTAATGCGCAGATTATGGTCCACAAATATAAAATGTATAACGTAAAAATCACTTTATAAATTATTATTTTATACAATTTGCCGAGGGTCCGGAGAGAGGAGGTCCGGACAAAGGAGGTCGGCGGTCCGGTAGTGGATCGCGGTCCGCCAGTTGAGGCAGTGTGGTATAGACGTTGGACATCCACGGATGACTAGGACATGGAGCACAACAATGATGCCTCGATGTTGAGTGCTTCATATGTTGAGGTGTCAAAATCAAGTGTTCAGTCGTTGTTGCAGTGTGCCCGTGTGACCCTCGCACCTCATACGATACCAGCTGCACGGCGTCGGGACAGTGCCACTGCCGACCTAACTACAGCGGGGCTTCATGTGACCAGTGTGCGCCTGGTTACTATGGCTACCCCATCTGCACACGTGAGTGTTTGGCGATTTTTTTGTTTGTTAGTTTGTTCGTTTTTTAATTGATAGCTTCAACCCTTGTGCGTGTGTGTGTGCGTGTGTGTGTGTGTGTGTGTGTGTGTGTGTGTGTGTGTGTGTGTGTGTGTGTGTGTGTGTGTGTGTGTCTGCACGTGTGGGTGTCTGCGTGTTTTGCAGCATGCCAGTGTTCCACAGAAGGTTCTCGCTATATCAGCTGTGATCAGGTGACCGGTCAGTGTGTGTGTCTGCACAACATTCATGGCCTACGCTGTGACAGCTGCGCTCGCGACACCTATGGCTTTCCAAACTGTCAAGGTAAACACGCACACACACACACACACACACGCACACACACACACACACACACACACACGCAAAACACAACAACAACATAACTCATTGTCCGTCTTTCTTTTGATAACGTCATGCAAAATAAAATAAAATTCTAAATTTTCACCCCTTCTTGTCACACATCACAAATTTAAAATCAAAGCACGTTGTACACACAAGGCTCCTTGATCAGGCCGTCTTCGTGTCCAGCCCCCCGCATCCCCCTCCCGCCAAAGATACACAACTGAGAATTATTTTGATTTCATGAATGTTCACATGTTCACTCAGTGCCCTTATTTGTCAAACATGACAACCAGAAGCCCTTTGTTGCCCAAAAACTGCTGGACAACATTTTTTTTAGTAATGCTGTCGTGCCTCTCAGACTTGATAAACTCCACCTAACAATAATGAAATGAAAGCTCTCTGCCAGGATTATCTGACCTTTCTGCCTCGTCCTGTTAGGTGGGTTTACAGGGATTATATCCAAGGTTTACATCCTTTTTAATTTTTTCAAAATGTTTATTTTTTTGGTCATTTTGAATGAAGTTCTCTGGTCAACTGTGGTAATGTGCTCTATTTTGATCTGCCGATTATATGCTCGACTACATTCATGTAGTCGCTAATTGATGAAAACATCTTGTGACTTATCAAGACGGAGTTCCGACGCCTGTCTGATTAGCAGTGTAGTTGCAATTGTCATGGACACTTGGACAGTGCTATCGGGTCACTGGGGGTTGCTCCACCCTAACACAGTTGACTTTGGGGGAAAAGCGGACTACACTCTAAACTGGTCGCCAGCCACTTGTGTGGCACACATTGTTTAAATTTTTTTTATAAAGCTTTAAAACGGCTTGATAACAAGTTGTCGAATGAGCATGCCATTTTCAAGTGCGTGAACGTCGACGTCATTATGCATTTACGTCAAGACAGAACATGCGCAGGCCGGACGCAGCTTGCCTATTCCGATTGAACCGCATGCATGATGTCTCTTTGGGTTGGCAAAAAGAATAAACATCAAGTGACTGTTAATGACTACACTGAGATATTTTACGAGCAGTTTTCCACAGTTTTAACAAGCTGGCCGTCATGTGAAACTCATAGTCATCATTTCCTGCTTTATATGAGCAACAAGCTCCTTTTTTTTCTAGCTGGTACCATGCTTTACGGGCCTCACCAAAAAAGTCCAATTTGTATTTCTGGCTAGGGCCATATTTAACCATTTTTTAAATCACTAACTGCTAATTCATCTAGAAAAGGCCTGCGCTGAATTGTCCTGACCAAATGTCATGACAAAAAAAAAAAATGAGGGTCCAAGATAGAAATTCTCTGATTCAAAGCATCGGGCCCCTTTCAATCTTGAAATCTGCTAGCTGTCACTAAGCATGTGCAATTTCATCGGATTAAAAGCTGCATTGAAGTCTAAGAACTTTACTGTAGCTTTGGCAATCAAGAGATGTTCTGCGATTACATAAAGATTGGTCAGCGCAACATTGTCATTACCTCTTTCCCATTTATAGGCAAACTGTCTAGGGCAGGGGTGTCAAACTCATTTCATATTGTGGGCCACATACGGACTCGGTAGATGTCAAGTGGGCCGAACCATTAACATTATACCCGACTGTGCTATATGAATCACCAAAATGTCATCTCTGTCCTTTGTTTTGGTCTCAAGAAGCATTGATTGGCGCTTTCATATCATTTGCTGCGTTGGGTCTATCTCGGTGACAGACTGAGACTGCTGTTTTCTTCCCTGATTAATAAAATGTTGTCTTCTACTGTGATCAAAACAGTGTGCCCCCTAGCGGATAATTCACGAATTGCGTTTTATTTAAAATATTCATTCTGTGTCTTTAATGCATTTTTTTGTCCCTTTTAAATTATCCCGCGGGCCGGATCAAACCTCCTTGGGGGCCGGTTCCGGCATACCCCTACTCGTTCCCTCGGATGACAGGTGGAGGGAGGACGAGGGTCCTCCCTCCACCTGTCAGTGCCCCCTGCCCTCCTCAGCACTATGGGAGCCAGAGCCTTCAGTCGTGCTGCTCCAAAGCTCTGGAACAATTTACCTCCGGACCTCCAAAACTGTACACCTCTATCCACTTTCAAGTCCCGTCTAAAAACACACTTGTTCAGGACTGCCTACAAAACATAATTCTTCCATTTCCTCCGTTTTGTGATTTTATGTCTTCTTTTTATACAATATCTCTCTTATTTATTTTTTACATTGTATTTTCTGTACAGTGTCCTTGGGTGGCATGAAAGGCGCTTTTAAATAAAATGTATTATTATTATTATTATTACCTCGAACAAGGTTAAGAACCGCTGATATAGACCCTCCAGGCCAGTGGTTCCTAACCTTTTTAGAGGTACCCAACCAGTTAATATGCCCATTCACCGAACCCTCATCAGTGAAAAATTCAAGATATAAAAAAACCCCAAACGCATTTATTAAAACAGAAAAAAGTAAGTAAAATTTCAATTGATAAGTATACTTTTTTTTTTAATTGTGCGGCGTACTATCACGACAGTCACACAACTACTAAGCGAACTACATTTCCCACAGCACTGATTGGACAAGCAATGTAATGTGATCATCTGCTGCCAGTGATGGCTAAGTGGGTGTGTCATAATTAATTGGCATGCTGAGTCGCGTGTGTCTTACCCTCCATGACAGAGTTGTCTTGTCCAGGGAAACCAAGACAACAAAAGTGTTTATAAAAAATTATGAGATTTATTTAAGAAAGAAAAAAAAAGAAAAAAAACATGGAGGGACACCGTTCACAGATCTGTCAAGGGAGCCTTCTCCCTTTCCGCGTCTTGCGCTCTCATTTTATCTTGTTGGGAGTTGGTGAAGGCCAGCGCAATCAGCATGTTCAAGCAGCTACACAGAGTATAGACTAGTGCAACTTTGCTTAATGTGTGTGTGTGTGTGCGTGCGTGTGTGTGTGTGTGTGTGTGTGTTTCTAGCTGGCACATGTCATCCTGCTGGTTCCATTCATTACATCGTTCCTCCTCCTGTGGTGAGTTTTTAGCGTTCTAGCAGCATTGTAAAGATTAAATTGTTTTGTATATTACTATTCCGACAAATAAATCACCTTTTTGTTGGCCTTAACATGCCCCCAAACTCCCTGATTTTTTTAAGCTCCTGTATTTTCCTGAAAATGTATGCTTTTTAGGGGTTTTCCAACATACCCCCCCAAAAGTCACGCAGTACTCTCTTAGATGTAAAAATGCACAAAACATATAAGATACTCATCCTCATAGAACCATTTTTGGTCTCGGTTACAACCCTTTATCAGGCGTCCACCTAGAACCCTTCAAGAGGGCTCTACCTCGAACCCAACATACAGGGTTACATCCCCAGAAGCATCTGTGAAACATTCCACGAGAACCCCATATGAGAGGTTCTACAAAGAACCCTTTCACCCAACAAGGGGTTCATCGAGATTTCACACAGGGACTTCCACTAAAATCGCTTTCATATGTCAAGGGTTTCGTCGAGAGCACGGGTCACCAATCTTTTTGCTACTGATAGCTACTTCCTGAGTACCGATCAATGCAAAGGGCTACCAGCTTGATACACCCTTTTCATCTCACATCTCATCATTAGGAACCATCAATATCAACATGCAACTCTTTATTTCTAGAAGTCTCTGCCAGTGTTTACATTTTCATATTCTTACTTTTACATCATTACTAGAAAATCACAATGTCCCATCACTGGTGAGCTATTTTTAGTAAGGACCCCGCAGGCAACTCATTTGGGCCTCGAGGGCTACCTGCTGCCCGTAGGCACCGCGTTGGTGAACCTGCACAGCTAAGCTAGCCTAGCCACGACAACAGCTAAGCTAGTTAGTTGAGACGACACGACGCTCGAGACGACACAACGCTCGAGGTCGGACGGACACGCTCTCCATCAATCTGTATGTTTCTTTTCTTTTCTTTTTCTGTAAAATTACATATATTTTTCTACAAACAATAGCTGTCCTGTCCACGTCTTTTTTCGTCCCATCACACTGGTTTAGCCAGTGTGGTTATAAAGAGACCTAAATCTCTTTACATTTCACCATTAAGCCGTTTGTCTACTAAAGGTTACATGAAGAACAACATTGTAGTCTACGATGAGGCAAAATTATTGAATACTTTTGTGTTTATCCATCATTGTTGACATTGAGGAAACATTCAAACAATTTTTGATGTGGATTTTTTATTTCAATCTTCAAACAATAATAGATAAGGATGACAGACTCTTTGAGGGAAAGCCAACAAAGGAGGGTTACGTAGGTCCCGGAAGGGGAATAGGACAGAAATGAGTATCGAACCAGTGGAATCAGCAACATGACACAAGCCAGACACACCAGGCTGTCCTCAGCAGGTGGTTTTAATCAAATCTCCAGTGACATAGAAAGGGAGGACAAAAAGAAAAACGATGTGGAGCAGTATTATCAAGGTCTTGACCATATCAAAGTCTTGTTAAAGACTAACTTAGATGTTGTATACTACTTTAATATTTTACACTTGTTTTGTTGAAAATAAATCAAATAAACTGACTGTCTCCCCCTCTTTACATTCATCCTCTCAGGGCCAATGTGAGTGTCGTGATGGCGTTGACGGCGTGGCCTGTGACCGCTGTAAACCTCTGTACTGGAACTTGTCCCCCAACGCTCTTGATGGTTGCACAAGTAAGACTTACGATATTATGAACACTTCAAGCCCCACTCGTTGCTGGGACCTGACGTGTGTGTGTGTGTGTGTGTGTGTGTGTGTGTGTGTGTGTGTGTGTGTGTGTGTGTGTGTGTGTGTGTGTGTGTGTGTGCACGTGTGCACGTGTGCGTGGCACAGAGTGCAAGTGTAACATCGCAGGAACGCTGAGCGGTGTTGCCGAGTGTGCACAGGTGAGGAAGTCGTGAGCACTGCAAGTTTGCCATTATTTTTGTGCAACATTTTACGTGAATTTACTGGGCAATTTCCAAATTGTAAAACCACAGGACAGCGGTCAGTGTCACTGTAAGCCAAACATCTGCAGCAGCACCTGCACCACATGCAAAGATGGCTTCTACAACCTGCAGGAGCACAGCTACTTTGGCTGCCAAGGTGAGTTATTGTCTTCCTGCCTGAGACATCAGTCCAAAGATTTTACGCTAAGGGAATATGGAAGCTTGTGCACAGATGAGAAAAGTGTGTGACATTGCTGGGAGACCACGTTGAAAAAAAAAAAAAAAGTAAGCTTCTATCTGTAGTAGAAGTCCTTACACTGAAAAATTCACCTTATTTATTGAATGACCCTTGGACTAATGAGGCAATATTTGTCTGTAAGGGGGAGAAACATATGTAAGGCATATAAGTACAAAGTAGTCAGAAAAAAGATTACTCCACGAAAATACCCCACATTTCATTTTACGTCAGGTTACCAAATCTTTTAACTTGGTTATTTGACACCTCTGGTGCTGTCTTACCTACGTGTTGCGCATGCAGGGTGCCAGTGTGATATCGGTGGCTCCGAAGGTCAATCCTGTGACGAGCGACGCGGCCGCTGTCACTGTCGACCCAATGTACATGGACTCAAGTGCAACTTGTGAGTTCAAACCCACTTCAGTATACAACACCTTCCGAACACAAACTGGGAAATCATAGAGCAGCTAGGAACAGAGATCTCACATTTCCATGCTTTGTTTAATTCGATACATTTGTGATGTGACCTTGTGTGCAGAGCCGCTCTGGATCATTATTTTCCTGACCTTTACCACCTCAAGTTTGAGGTGGAAGAGGGCACCATGTTGGATGGCCGGCCGATACGCTTCGGCTACGACCCTGTGGAATTCCCTGGCTTCAGCTGGAGGGGTTATGCTCAAATGTCCCCCATCCAGGTCAGGAATGTGACGATATGTTCTTTGTAGCCGTGTCTCTTCACACTTCGCTGCATGAAAAATGATCGTAGATCACCCTCACACACTGAAAAGGCTCCTATGTGTTTTAGGTTAACTGCACACCAGCTGAACTCGATCATTTCCCAGTGGAATTAACGTAATTTACTTGCTTTAAAGCCTAGAAAGAAAGGCTTTTATTAAGCGGACGCATGCACATCTCTGAAAGAGCTCAGGAACATCTCTGAAAGACAGAGCTCGTTCTCATTCACTTGAATGGACCTGGCGTCCATTTTTTAACACTAGCTTCGCTATTTCATCCACAGGTGAATACGAAATTGTACGTCTGGTTAAGTGTCATTCTAAAACGCATGCCACCATTTAGCCCAGCGGTGTCAAACTCATTTTTGGCACGGGCCACATTGTAGTGACCGTTTCCCTTAGAGGGCCGTCGTGACTGTGAAAACATATAAAGAAGTCAAGAATAATGTTCATTCAATGTTTGTTTAAGTTAGTGGAATGAAGGGTTTGATAACAAGAAAATGCTTACAATATCTCACTTATAAGAGAAGTTGAAATTTTGGGACAGATTTGAGCAATTATCGTAGAAGTTGACATGTTTGATTTGCTTTCGCGAGCCACATAAAATGATGTGGTGGGCCAGACCTGGCCCCCGGGCCTTGAGTTTGACACCTGTGACTTAGCCTGAGATGGTGCATCATCCCCGGACACACTTTTTACACTTGGCACTGAAAATTCAAGATTAAATTGAATGACAAAGAAAAGAAAGCATAAGGAAACTTAAAGCAGTCCTACAATGTGGACATCGTTCCAGCAACAACTGTGGAAGTTTTTAAATCAAACAAAACCTGACAAACAAATTCCTCACAAGCCAAACTCATCCTCCGAATGACAGTTCTCTATTACATGAACCAAGTTGCCAGGGGTGCATTTGTCATTGTTCTGTTCTTTCTATATAGCACGCAACAACTAAGCCCAAAATGACTGAGACATGTTGCCCCAAATGACCATCTTTGTTCATACTATCTCTCTTTTAAAGCTCAAAGGACTATGGTATGACAAGAAGCCTGGGCCTTTCTTCGAACAAGTCCACATTTATTTCTGCGAGGATTTACATCTGGAAGATGTTTGTTTCAAAATCTATGGGGTGAACTTTTTTTTACTTTGGGTTGTGCAAAATAGCTAATTGGCTAATCTCAGCTCATGATGTGCGATATTCTTCTCAGTCAGGACATAAACCCTGACCATATAAATGAAGAAAACAAGTATTCCACTTTTCAGATTTGTTCTGGAGTGGAGAAGGTAATTTCTTTTCACTTTGAGGCGGAGACACCACACCAAGCCGCCCTGAATAACTTGTATGAAAAGTTCTGATGCAGTCTATTAACACCTCGTCTTGCAACCAGGTTTGTGTTGTTGAGTTGATGACTTGTCTTTTGTCCTCTTTTTTTCACTTTCATGTGGCACCTGGTGTTGTTGGGTGCACGTTCAGTCCAAGGTGCTGGTGCCGGTGTGGGTGGGCTCTCCAGACCTCTTCCGCATGGTTCTGCGCTACACCAACATGGCAGGCGTAGAAGTCCGGGGTCGGATATCGGTGCTAGAGGATGATGGGAAAAACGTCTGCCGCAATTGTGAGTGCTGCTGGTGGCCGGCTTCAGTTTCCTTCTCACCTTCTGCCGTCTGTGAGGTCCCTCAGCTTCACACTGACAGGCCCAGCCAAAGCTGAGCGCACAGACTTTATACACCCTCCGCCTCTTGTATCTCCTCCTTAAACTCTTCCTTCTCTTCCGCTTTTTCCTCTTGTATCCTCCTCTTGTGCATCTTCTTATGTTGTGTGTGTGTGTGTGTGTGTGTGTGTGTGTGTGTGTGTGTGTGTGTGTACACACAGTGATAATTTTACAATTATGTGTGTGTATGTGTGTGTGTGTATATGTATATACACTCATTATTTTTACACACACACACACACAAATACACACACATAATTGTAAAATTATCACTGTGTGTGTGTGTGTGTGTGCGTGTGCGTGTGCGTGTGTGTGTGTGTGTGTGTGTGTGTGTGTGTGTGTGTGTGTGTGTGTATACATAAACAAAACATGGGTAACATCAACAAAACAATGAACCCTGAAAGCAAGAATGAAATATCAGTTTCACTTTTCTTCTGTCACTCAAGATTCTAATCCGGCAATTTAGCGTTGGGAAAGACAAGTGCTTTCACTTTAGCAGGCTTGAGGGAGAATATTTGTTCCACTCTGGAGAAATCTCTCTTTGAAGGCGCTGAGGTTGGAACAGTGACGATGAGCTTGCGAAGCCTTGGCTCAGATATGCCACTCCGGCTCCTTGCGACTTCTCTGGCAGCTCCTCTTCACCCCTGTTGTCCTCTAACACTATTGTTATTTACTCCTCCTCTGCTCTCCGATCTGTTCTTCCGTGACTTATTATGTTCCAAGTTACGCCAAGGCACGAGAGCAGTCATGCACAGCAAGCAGTACACTTCGTTTTTTTGTTTTTGTCTTTTTTTTGTTTTTGCACTTGCTCGACAGCTCAAACACCCACCCAGTATGCTCCTCTTGTTTTATGTTGAGGGGGAAGAAATTTCATCTGTGCTGTATGATACACATACGTACAGCACATTTGACAATAAAGTTGTATTCAATTCAATTCAATTCAATTCAGTATGACGGCAATATGTTAAGACGACACTCCCACCAGAAGTGAAAAGAGGGGCAAGTGCTCTCGCCAAAGATTCGACTTCCATTGTTCACTTTTTGAAGGGCTGCTCAGAAGACTCGATTTGTCCGTGAATGTCACATCAGTAATATACTGTAATATCACTAATATGATTTGCTTTCACAACACAGTCCTGAGTTTTGGTGTTGACTTCTGAGATCAATAAATGCTCACTTCTTCCTCTCCATTCACCTGCTTCCTCTTCCTCTCCTCTTGTCTCTTTGTCTTCTTCAGCTCAGTTTACATTTTTACCTCAAACATTTTGTTGTCATAAAATGAGTAAATGTAGTTGAAACACTATGACAAGGATGTTGGTCTTCCAGGTTCCGAGCAATCCAAGCAGATTGTCTTCGCTCCCACCACGGGGCCAAGTTTCGTCAACATTCCCCAGAACAACTTTGTGGAACCTTTTGTTCTCGACCCTGGAACTTGGACTGTGCTCATCGAAGCTGAAGGAATTCTGCTGGTGAGATTCATTAGCCATTATGTCATTACTGTTAATGGGTGTGTCAGGTACACACCCACACACACACACACACACACACATAGATCATCAGATCGGCCGCTGCCCACTGCTGCTGTTTGTCTCCGCTGACGGAAAGACATCTCAAGTGTCATGTTTTGCATTATGGTAGTGCAGAGGACCCCAAAGAGCAGGGCGGCAAGGAGGAGCAGGGTGGAGTGACCGAAATGTATTTAACAAAAACATAAACCGGAGTACACAGGAGAAACAAATTCCAAAACTCACTCAAATAAAGTCCAAAAATCTCAGGAAACAAAGTAGCAACAAAACCTGAGACAGAAGACAAAACACGACACGCAACAGCATCATACAACAGCCTTCTGGAACGGATTATGGTCCAAAACCGAGGTTTGACTGTACTGAGAATGCCTGAGTGTTTTATTTTCATAACATTCATTTTGTAGCTGTTTTTTTCAACCACGTGCGAATGCAAATAAAGAGACCATAGACTCAATTTAGACCATTTAAGTACTTTTTAGGCACATATCATAGAGTTGTTTGTGTGTGTGTGTGTGTGTGTGTGTGTGTGTAAAAATAATGACATAATAAACTTCTTATTCTCCGCAGGATTTTTTGGTCCTTCTGCCCAGCGCCTACTATGAGGCTCCCATCCTGCAAATGCATATCACAGAACCATGCATGTTTGGCTCTCCAACAGACACCAGCCACAAGTAAAAATGTTGTTGTTGTTTTGGGGTGCGGGGGGACAACCACATGTCTTCGCCAGACATCGTCTGCTATGACGTAAGAGCACAAATTTGTTTGTCTGTCTGCATTTATACCACCAGCGTATAGAACATTACATTTGTGCATTATAAGGAATCCTATCATATGACAGCGTACGAATCAATGAATCTCTGTCATTGTATAAGACGCCTTAGTGCATTTCATAAAAAAATTAATTAAAAATATAGATAAAAAAATAATAAAATAGGATAAAATAACTCAGTAGTGGTAGTGTGGACTGAAGCGTGTCTGAAACGGCTCATATATAGCTCATGATTGCATCAATGCAGTAGCTTTGTTTATATTCATTGCAGTTGTCGCCATCTGCTTGTCGGGTTTTGTGTGCTGACAACAAACAGGTGGTTGCTGGGGTGGGATGCCAGCTCTGCTGAGATAGCGCCAATGTCTGCCCCACCACCCTCTGTACTGCTGAGCACCTCGCGTAAGATGCAGTACTCTTCGATGGTAGCTCCATCACCAGCAGACAGCACCCTCAAGAAGTGGAGTCGCTGCTGGGCTTTCTTGACCACCGCCGTCTGCAGCGGCTATGACGTAAGAGCACAAATGCCTGTGTTTGTCTCGATTCTGCATTTATACCACACAATTTATAATTAGACGTATAGAACATTACATTTGTAGAGAGCATTATAAGGAATCTGAAGTCCAGGAAGAGCATCCTCACAGTTGACTCAGATCTAGCATCCTCGGTGGACCGGTTTGCCCTGTAGGCAAACTGGTAAGGGTCTAGAGTGGGAGGCAGGCAGGCTCTGATGTGCTGTGAATATCGCATTTCATGACCACAGGCGTAAGTGCACAGGCCTGTAGCATTGATATTGTCCACCGCTGATTTTTTGGGGAATGATTTTTTGATTGTATTCCTTGGAGTTGGTCCGTGAAACGCATGTCGAATCAATGCACTTAACATTGAAATATTTCAAGCCTGGGTCTTGTAATTTTGCTTATTATGGCTTTTAGACAATGAAAAACTCAAATTCAGTCTCTTCAGACATTTTGAATATTGTGAAAAACATGACTATTGGAAACTCGTGGTGTCACAACCGAATCAGCTAATTAATTTAAAACACCTGCAAACGATTCCTGGTGTTTGTTTGGAATGTGTTTGTTCATTTATTTGTGGGTGGCCTGGTAGTCGACGCATTAGCTCGTTGGCTTCACAATGCAGACGTGTAGGGTTTGATTCCGGCTCCAGCCATCCTGTGTGGAGTTTGCATGTTCTCCCCATGCCCACGCGGGTTTGTCTGGGTACTCCAATTTCCTCCCACATTCTAAAAACATGCGTGATGGAACAATCTAAATCAGGGGTGTCAAACTCATTTCACATCGTGAGCCACATAGGCGGTAGATGTCAAGTGGGCCGGACCATGAAAATTATACAGTCAAACCTCGGTTTTCGAACGTCTCGGTTCTTGTACAATTCGGTTTTCGAACAAAAATTTTGAGTTTTTTATGCCTCGGATGACGAACAAATTTCGGTTCTCGAACTAACTGAGCGCACTTGAATGCGTCGCTTCACTCCTCTCGGCTTCGCTTCCTCTCGGCTTCGCTTCCTCGTAGCGTCCATTGTGAGCAGACGTTTTTGTATGATAATAATAATGCATTTTATTTATAAGCACCTTTCAAAACACCCAAGGACACTTTACAATCAGGAACAAGAACAATAAAACACAATGCGGCTGAGCAGCGGCAGCCAAACGCGGCAGCGTTCACTCAACCCGGAAGTCAGAAAGAAACCACAACGGAGGGAGAGGGGGAGAAAATTGTTCAATCAAGATTTTGAAAAAAAGCAGATGTGTTTGGTGAAACGCTTCCTCGTGTAGCGGCCATTGTGAGCAGACGAGTTTGTATTGTTCAATAAAAAAGCAGACGTGTGTGAGACGCTTCTTTTAGGGAGAGTGAAACCCCCTCTTTTCAGGATGGTTTGCCCCAGCAGCACGGGAGAGTGCGTGCGTGCGTGCGTGCGTTTACGGCCAGCAGTTTTCAATACAGCGGCACATAATCAACACTCTGGTGTCCTGTAGCGTCCTTTATGAGCAGACGAGTTTGTATTGTTCAATAAAAAAAAAGCAGACGTGTTTGGTGAGACGCTTCTGAGTGAAACCCACCTCTTTTTAGAATGGTTTGACCCAGCAGCACGGGCGAAGTGCGTGCGTGTGTGCGTTTGTTTACGACCGGCAGTTTTCAATACAGCGGCACATAATCAACACTCTGGTGTCCTGTAGCGTCCTTTATGAGCAGACGAGTTTGTATTGTTCAATAAAAAAAAAGCAGACGTGTTTGGTGAGACGCTTCTGAGTGAAACCCACCTCTTTTTAGAATGGTTTGACCCAGCAGCACGGGCGAAGTGCGTGCGTGTGTGCGTTTGTTTACGACCGGCAGTTTTCAATACAGCAGCTCATAATCAACACTCTGGTGTCCGGTGTCTCATTATTATGCAATAATCATACAGAAACAGCTTCCTTGTGTCGCATCCATTGTGAGCAGACGAGTTTGTATTGTTCAGATAGAGAGAGAGAGAGAGAGAGACAGAGAGAGAGAGAGATGTTCCTTCAATTTTTATGCTACTATGTTAATGTTAAAATTGGTGAAAATAAAACACATTACAGTTTGTTTGTACAGTATTTTACATATTACCTGCTCTCCTATTACATGTGTGCAGTTTATGGTGTGAAATGATCAAATAAGTGGTTTAAAAAAGTTGTTTTCTTGACTTGGAACAGATTACATTTTTTTACATTGATTCCAATGGGAAACATGGTTTCGGTTTTCGAACAATTCGGTTTTCGAACAGTCTTCTGGAACGGATTAAGTATGAAAACCGAGGTTTGACTGTACCATACTTTTTTTTTCAATCTTTGTATTTATTTTTATTGTTTATTTTCCTTTATTACCAGTTCCAGCAGGGTCTTAAAAAGTCTTAAAAGCATTGAATGGATTCATTTATCGCTACGACACGCAAACTATCACCGTTGCGCATACTGTAATCAAAAGACCCAGATTCCTTGTGGCCAGAGCATGCGCAGAAGACAAACAAATGTTCCATTCAAAGGTGGTACCCCGATTGCGTTTATATGACAATGATTTGGGCTAGAAAAGGGGTGGCACAGGGTCTTCTTCGGGTTTTTAAAAACTTGACTTGGAGCATAAATGGCTTTTTTGCATTTTTACTTGGCCTTTCAAACCAGAATATCACCAGGATTTTTATTTTGTAATGGTTATTGACTACATGTAAATAGATATCTTGAAAGCCGGCATGATATGTTGTTTGTCAATCAGACATTTTTCCAAACTGTGTCAGCAGATCAGCGTGGAGATGCGAGCCAAAGTGAAGACCGTGGGCATCTACGTTCTGGTGGTGGAATACGCGAACATGGAGGAGTCGCCACAAACGCTCGCTGTCACATTGAACTTGCCAGGAGCCCAAACACGACAACACAGTGTTACTCTTTTACGCTGTGTCTTCAGGTACACCTGCAGGCATTGATACAATATTTAAAGTCGCCTTTATCAATGTTTATGTTTGTACAGCTTCCTGTGTCGAGTGGTCGCTGTCGATGAACACAAGCGAGTGGCACTCTTCTCTCTGCCAGGTGACACGGAGCTCCAGCTGTCTGCCGAGAGCGCAACCTTTTTCCTGGTATGAATACCAATGCTGTCACATGACAGTTTGTGTCCTGCTCATTGTCACAAACCCAATGTATGAACATGTAACAGGGAATGGACAGTGGTCAACCACCTGTCTGTTACCAGGCCACAGAGAGAGACTGGCAAAAACATTTGCACAACCTAACATGCATGTTTTTGGAAAGTGGGAGAAAACTGGAGTACCAGGAGAAAACCCACGCAGACATGGGAAAAACATGCTCCACACAGGGGAGCCAAATCCAGATACGAACCCATGACCTCTACTGTGAGGCAGACATGCATTTTCACACATATATTTTATTGATAGATAGATAGATAGATAGATAGATAGATAGATAGATAGATAGATATATATACTGTATATATTTGAGCTGTCAAATGATTAAAATATTTAATCGAATTAAAAGCGCAACTGTCATAATTAACTCATAATTAATCATGACTACTCACACATTTTTTATTGTTTCTGAATTTCCTTTTATATTTTTTGTCCGATTTTTTCCCTATTTAATGCTCTCATCAATATGGAATCATGGATCAGTTTTCTATGTGCAAAATGCAAATATTTACTGAAATAACAATTTCGATTTTCAATTTTACATGAACATTTTTCACTTTGATTCAAACATCACATAATCTCTCACACAATATAACTGTCAAGCTGAACTCACAACAGTGAAAAAAATATTTTGCCACAAAACAGCTCCTTTAACAGCTCTTTTTAGGGAATCAAAACAGAGCAATATAAAATTAGAAAGTGCACATCTAAGGTAAACTAGTACTCAGCCTACAGTGCATTTAAGCCATGGTTGCATATTTCATTTTTCTCAAGTTTGCTTTGAACACAGCAGTCAGGCAATGTTGATTCTGTTGGTCCTTCTTGCGCGGAAGTCTCTCTATGGTTTTGTGTAGACATCATTTCGGATGACTAACACTTGGTTCGAGGAACGCACAACACTGGAGATGTTTTATTTTCAGTGTGGTCGCTACGACCGCAGCGCTGAACTCTCGACGTGCCACAGCGCACCGTCACTGTCAGACGAACACAGAGAAGCTCCACCCCCTTTATTTATATGGATACGGAACACGTTAACTTTACACACAAAATAGTTCCAAACAAGTAACAATCGCGTCAGTGGCATACATCGTACTCAACAGGCTACCTGCTGTTTATTCACCAGAGAGAGGCTCGTCAACCTAGTCTCTTATTTCTCTCCCGAAACAGTGTCTTCTCTTGCTTGGTGTACCTTAGCCTTCTCCGCTACGTACAATTTCTGTACATAGCGTGTAATGGAGGCTCTCGCTGGCAATCCGTAGTGGAGTCGTAAGATGCAATGCGAATGATTTGAGCTTGAGTCGAGCTGTGGACAATGGTGACAGGCTTGCATACAGTAGCCACACATTTAGCTACGGGTTCAGCAAATTTGTTCTTCGTCGTGTTACCCATTTTCTTCGCTTTGAAATGATCCATAGCTGTCTGTCTTAGACGAGGGGGCGGAGTACTCACATCAGCTGTGTGCTTGGCCATTAAGTGGTATTTCAGACTCGACGTGCTATGATGATAGCTCAGTTTACGCCTGCAAAACATCCAGGTAACTTTGGTCTCGTCAGTGGAACTATCTGGCAACTTTTAAAAAGTAAACTTTCCATTCATAAACTCTTTAAGTATCCGCTTTCGGTGTCTCACGCTGCAGTGGCTGGCAAATCAGACATGGGGGTGGACCTGTGCAGTGCACTTGTTGATTTGTTTCCGGTTTATTTATGGAGCAACGTAAAATCCGCTGTGACGTGTGGCGCATTAATCTTGCGAGAAAAAATTTAATGCCACGCGCTGAGCTCTAATACATATATATATATTATATATATATATTCATTCATTCATTCAATTTTACCGCTTCATTCACTATATATAGCAGTCTTGCCACATGAATTACGCGCTCACAAGGGACTGCCCAACGACATGCTGGGAGGAAACGGAGCACCGGAGAAAACCCACGCAAGCCCGGGGAGAACTAATAGCATATATGCACTGTATAACCACTGGGCTACCGGGCCGCCCTATATATATATATATATATAAATAAACTTCCTCGTCTCACCCCTCGGGTGGTATCCGTCCGTCCCCCATTCAGCTCGGGTCCTCTACCAGAGGCCAGGAAGCTTGAGGGTTTTGCGCAGTATCCTTGCTATTCCCAGCACTGCGCTTTTCTGGACTGAGATGTCCGATGTTGTTCCTGGGATCTGTTGCAACCACTCATCTAGTTTGGGGGTCACTGCCCCGAGTGCTCCGACCACCACAGGCACGACTGTCACCTTTACCTTCCAGGCTCTCTCCAGCTCCTCTCTGAGCCCTTGGTATTTCTCGAGTTTCTCGTATTCCTTCTTTCTGATGTTCCCATCACTTGGGACCGCTACATCCACTACAACGGCTTTCCTCTGCCCTTTATCTATGACCACGGTATCTGGTTGGTTTGCCATTACCATCTTGTCAGTCTGGATCTGGAAGTCCCACAGGATCTTCGCTCGGTCATTCTCCACCACCTTCGGAGGTGTTTTCCATTTTGACCTTGGGGTTTCCAGTCCGTACTCCGCACAGATGTTACGGTAGACTATGCCAGCCACCTGGTTATGGCGTTCCATGTAGGCTTTCCCTGCCAGCATCTTACACCCTGCAGTTATGTGTTGGATCTTCTCAGGTGCCTCTTTGCACAACCTACACCTTGGGTCTTGTCTGGTGTGGTATATCTGGGCCTCAATGGCTCTGGTGCTCAGGGCCTGCTCCTGAGCAGCCAGGATGAGTGCCTCTGTACTGTCCTTAAGGCCAGCCCTCTCTAGCCACTGATAGGACTTCTTGAGGACAGCCACTTCAGTTATGGTTCGATGGTACATCCCGTGTAGGGGCTTGTCCTCCCATGATGGTCCCTCTTCCAGCACCTCATCCTCTGTTCCCCATTGTCTGAGACATTCTCTGAGTACATCATCCGTTGGAGCCTTCTCCTTGATGTATTCATGGAGCTTGGATGTTTCATCCTGACAGTGGCTCTCACACTCACTAGTCCCCGGCCTCCTTCCTTTCGGCTTGCGTACAGTCTCAGGGTGCTGGATTTGGGATGGAACCCTCCATGCATGGTTAGGAGCTTTCGGGTCTTAACGTCCGTGGTCTGAATCTCTTCCTTTGGCCACCTTATTATTCCTGCAGGGTATCTGATCACTGGCAGCGCATAGCTGTTGATTGCCATTGATCTGGCTTCTTAGGACTTGCCTCACCCGCTGGAGGTATTTGGCCGTAGCCGCTTTCCTTGTTGCCAGTTCAAGGTTGCCATTGGCTTGTGTACCGAGGTACTTGTAGCTGTCTTCAATGTCTGCTATTGTTCGTTCAGGAAGTGAGACTCCTTCAGTGCGGATTACCATGCCTCTCTTAGTAACCATCCGACTACATTTCTCAAGCCTGAATGACATCCCGATGTCACTGCTGTAGATCCTGGTTGTGTGGATCAGGGAGTCTATGTCCCTTTCTCTCTTAGCATACAGCTTTATGTCATCCATGTAGAGAAGGTGACTGATCGTAGCTCCATTTCTGAGGCGGTATCCATAGCCTGTCTTGGCGATTACATGGCTTAGGGGATTCAGTCCTATGCAGAACAGCAGTGGGGTGAGTGCATCACCTTGGTATATGCCACATTTGATGAACACTTGGGTAAGTGGCTTGCCTTTGGCTTCAAGTGTGGTTTTCCACATCCTCATCGAGTTCGCAACGAAGGCTCTTAGGGTCCTGTTCACCTTATACAACTCCAAGCATTCAGTGATCCATGTATGTGGCATCGAGGCATAGGCTTTCTTGTAATCAATCCAGGCTGTGCACAGGTTGGTGTGTCGGGACCTGCAGCCTTGTGCGACTGTTCTGTCAACCAGGAGCTGATGTTTGGCTCCTCTGGTATCTCTATCAATGCCCTTCTGTGCTTCGCTCATGTATTGATCCATGTGTCCACTTATCTTAGCCGTAATGATGCCTGACATGAGCCTAACCCTGTTGTGGAGAGACAGGTTATTGGCCGATAGCTGGAAGGGACTGCACCCTTTGAGGGATCCTTCATGATCAGGATCGTTCGCCCTTCGGTTAGCCATCCTGGGTGTGTCCCATCCCTCAGCAACTGGTTCATTTTTGCTGCTATAATAATAATAATAATAATAATACATTTTATTTATAAGCGCCTATCAAGATATATATATATATATATATATATATATATATATATATATATATATATATATATATATATATGGCGGCCCGGTAGTCCAGTGGTTAGCACGTCGGCTTCACAGTGCAGAGGTACCCGGTTCAATTCCAGCTCCGGCCTCCCTGTGTGGAGTTTGCATGTTCTCCCCGGGCCTGCGTGGGTTTTCTCCGGGTGCTCCGGTTTCCTCCCACATTCCAAAAACATGCATGGCAGGCTGATTGGGCACTCTAAATTGTCCCTAGGTGTGAGTGTGAGCGTGCATGGTTGTTTGTCTCTGTGTGCCCTGCAATTGGCTGGCAACCAATTCGGGGTGTCCCCTGCCTACTGCCCGAAGACAGCTGGGATAGGCTCCAGCACCCCCCGCGACCCTAGTGAGGATGAAGCGGTTCGGAAAATGGATGGATGGATGTATATATATATATATATATATATATATATATATATATATATAGTCAAACCTCGGTTTTCATACATAATCCGTTCCAGAAGACTGTTCGAAAACCGAATTGTTCGAAAACCGAAACCATGTTTCCCATTGGAATCAATGTAAAAAATTTTAATCTGTTCCAAGTCAAGAAAACAACTTTTTTTAAACCACTTTTTTTTTTTACAATTTCACACCATAAACTGTACACGTGTAATAAGAGAGCAGGTAATATGTAACACCCTGTAATATGTTTTATTTTCACCAATTTTAACATTAACATAGTAACATAAAAATTGAAGGAACATCTCTCCCTCTATCTGTCCTGGGGCATGCACCTTACCCAGCTGTCATCGGGCAGGAGGCGGGGCATTTCGGCATCCCGAACTCCTAAACCAACACAGACACACGCACACCTGACTCATATTTCGCGATCAAATCTTTCTTAAATTCCATAGTTTTGCGCACTATTTTCCTCTTTTCTTCACCAGGTTTACCACTTGCACTTGCTTTCTTTGATGCCATGTTTGGGGGCTGATAGACGATGCAAAAACAACAGTCCGATATTATGTAGTTCTCACCAAACACGTCTTTATCTTTATTAAACAATACAAACTCGTCTGCTCACAATGGACGCTACATGAGGAAGCGTTTCACCAAACACGTCTGTTTCTTAAAAAAATCTTTATTGAACAATACAAAAACGTCTGCTCACAATAGACGCTCACGAGGAAGCGAAGCCGAGAGGAGTGAAGTGACGCATTCCAGTGCCCTCAGTTAGTTCGAGAACCGACATTTGTTCATCATCCAAGGCATAAAAAACTCGAACAAACTTTTTGTTCGAAAACCGAATTGTACGAGAACCGAGACATTCGAAAACCGAGGTTTGGCTATATATATATATATACATCTATATATATATACATTTTCAGATCCGCTTGTCCTCACATGGGTCGCCAGGAATGCTGGAGCCTATCCCAGCTCGACGAGGTACACCTTGAACTGGTTGCCAGCCAATCGCAGGCACGCATAGACAAAGAAGCATTCACACTCACACCTAGAGACAATTTGGAGTGCTCCATTAACCTGCCGCGGGTGTTTTATGGAACGTGGGAGGAAACTGAAGTTCAAAACCCACGCAGGCATGGGTAGAATGCACCTCTGCATTGTGCGGCTGGCATGCTTACCAGTTACACACCGTGCTGCTATTAATAGTCACATCATTGATTAATCTATTATTCAGTAGTATCATGATTTATCAACTTTTTTTTCCTTCAACTACAGTTAGAGTATATATTGTTATCGTCAATTTCTTTACCTTAATGTATTTTTTTCTTGAGTACAGTGAAACTCCTCTACAACGAAATCATGTTTGCAGCAATAATTTTTTCACAACAGGGGGTTTTTCACTGTAGCAAATTTGACCTCCGATGTAAACACACAAACACACAAACGTATGTGTACACGCACACACAATCATATGTGTACTCTTTATTTTGATTCCAATAGTGCATAAGTATGTGCACACACTTATTTGACACTTCATATTGTCAGTGTAGAAAGAAAAAAAGGGAAAGAAATTGCGAAATTTACGATCAGCATTCACTTTCACTTACATCAATTTCTTGGATAATGTCTTTTATTTTGCTTCCTCCATCTTTCATTTTGATCACTTTTACCCTCTCTTCCAGCATCAGAGCGCTTCTTTTCTTTGCTGTTTGACATCCAAAGGTCCGTTGTGTAGCCATTTTAGCAATGCAACGTTCGTGCTGCGTCTGAATCGAACAATAACAGATACTTCCTGGTACCCCGGCGGCTTTTTCTTTCCACTATCTCACTGTCTCTAACTAGACCTACCCTCGATCGCCACCCAAGACAGTGTTGCTCAGCTGATGAACTTTTAAAGCCAGCCACGGAACGTTTCGTAGTCTTCGGTGGCCATAGTTAGCGCGATGGGACTTGCCTTCTCTCTAATTAGCGCTCCAGTTAGCGTAAGCTTTTTAGCATGATAACAAGTAAAGCATTCGAGGAACCGTTCGTTTATTTGAATGTCCGTCGAGCCATAAGCAATTTACTCTGAGCAGCTAATCGGATGCATTCCACGCTATCTTCCACGGATCGAGCTAAAGCATCTACACACATAGACAGTGAGGTCCCTCTTGGCCAATCGGAGGCCAGGATGATGCTCGGTAAGCCAATGGCAAGAGCAGCTATGAGTATGTTGCGTCCAGGAAACTTGCAACCGTGACCGAAATAAACACCGTTCACTATGTAAACCAGTGTGGTGGTTGCTGTTGCCGCTTCCGAACGAAGCAATAGAGGTTGCTGTTGGATTATACTTCGTTGTAGTGAATGTCTTTGCGAGGCAGGAGCAGAGAAAATGATTTCGTATAACGCAGCAGGGGGGTTTGCGTCGTATGGGGGGCAGGAGAATGGGAATGGTTTATTAGGGGGTATTTTCGCCTATGTAGGTTTCGTTCTAGAGGAGTTTCACTGTATTAGCAATATTAGCAAAAAAACCACCTAAATTTCGTTGTATGCTATACAATGACATAAATGAATGCTATACAAATTCTGATTCTGATTCTGAATTTCTCACATAGATTCTTACAATATGTCACTGTTTGGTAACGTTACTACGCCATCCCTAATTTGTCCTACTGTTAACATACGGACCATTTGTGATTTATACTTTAAGTACGTGTTTGCACCTCAAGGTGTGGTCGTGACTCAAAATTGGCGCCTCATAGATGCAGATGAAAGTGCTAATTGAACGTTGTTTCCCTGGTGTTGTAGCACAAAATCTATCTGGTTCCTCAAGAGCACTTCTCCATGGAGTATGTGGATCCTAAAGTCCTTTGCATCAGCACTCATGGACACTTCTCCCACGACAGGTACAATAGTCCTCATCGTCATCATTTAATGAGGTTGAAACCCCCACTAACACCGGGCTTTACTGTCCATGCAGCTCCTCCTGCGTTCCCTCGCGCTTCCGGATGCCGTCCAACTCGCTGGTCCTGAAGGAGGGTCAGAGCGGCAACATGCAGGAGCCCATCTTGGACTCCCACAACACCGTTACCCCTCTGCCTCGCCCCCATAGGGAGCCATCAGCCCGGTCAGCAGCAGAGCTCCCGCCCCAGGCAGCCGACAATGGCGACCACGTCAGACTGGACTCGCTGCAGGTAACTATATACTGCTTTAAACAACAAAGCGTATGAGCGGAAAGTGGTTAGGATTGCACGACTGTCCGTGTTTTAGGTTATGTGTTGTGTTTATTATTTTACTTAATGTTAACTGTTTTTTTAAGCGCTTTGTTCCAGCTGCAGCTGTTGTGAAAGTGCTATATAAATCAGGATGTTATGTTATGTTATGTTATGTTATGTTATGTTATGTTATATAGGCCCACAGCACTGATGCAGCAACTTGTGCCTTGTTTACACTTTGCACTTCCTCCTACCCAGAATGCAGCAGTGTACTCTACGCATGTCCACACACTGGGACGCTATGTCTTCATCCTCCACTATCACCAACCTCTGCACCCCACTTACCCCATCCAGGTCTACATCAATGCTGGGCATATCTGGAAAGGTAAGACACAATCGAGAATACAGCATATGCATCCATGTACCGACACGGATGTATAGTTCTTGTTTACATATGTACAGTGGTGCTGATTGGTCTCGCCGCTCCTTCACTTTACAGTAGGATGTGTTGGACCTGATTTGCTACGATTCTTTTGGTGGGTGTATCCTGTTTGACCTACTACGATTATGGCGTAGAGTGTTTTACTGAGGCCCAAAGAGTAGCTGTTTAATTGCATGTTCCGTCTAACAGATTGCGTTGGTGGGTATGTGCTCTACAATGATGGCGCAATTGGCAATTAAGGTGGTGGAGACTGCTGATTCTGGATCAAAATGAGGGTTTTGCACTTTGTGATGATTTTCACCATCATGGAAAATATGAGAGAGCACCGCCAGCACAAAATTAAGATTGAAGGGATGGAATTGGAAATGTCAGTGGAAGAAGCAAACAAATATACAGGCATTGTATATTCCTTCCCATGGGTTTGCATCTGTTACAAATCGTAGCAGAATAGAGCTTAAATCTACAGGAATTTCTCAGATAAAGTTCAATCAAGCCCATTTTATTCTATAGCCCTGTCAAAAGAATCTCAAAGGGCTTCAGAGGCCCCCCAATGTTGGCAGCATTCCTTGATCTGAACTCCACATCAACCAAGAAAAATTCAAATTCCCATTCACACCAAAAAGAAACTTTGAGAAGATACCAGAGGAGAGGGTCGCAAACTCTACTTTGTATGCCTGGCAATACCATTCATGCGTATTATGCTAATTGTGCTATTTTCAAATGAATTACTCGGTAGCACCTGTCATAGCTATTCCATGAACCAGACCCCGCTTTTATCCTCAATGTGCCAGTACCCTAATGTGGCCAGGAACACAATGGTCCTTTATGGCTCTAGTTGTGATTGTTTTTGTTGATGTTTCTACTTTCTACTGTGATTTTGCATCAGGCCTTGCCAATGCCTCCTTCTGCCCACACGCATATGGCTGTCGAAATGTCCTGGTGTCAGAAAACCAGATCATCCTTGACGTGAGTGACCACAAGCTCCTCCTCACTGTGCAGGTTCCTGTGGATAAAACACTGTGGCTGGTAAGTTGCATTGGTAACACTGGACCTACACAAAGCAACACGACTCAAGAAGCCAGCTGATGGCCTAAGGTTCAAATATTTTTTTCTAGTCAGCAAACTAGCATGGTCAAGCATCCTATACATTTTTACCTCCCATCCCGTGAACCTCCATCCCAGCATGGTTCTTCCTGAACGAGTATGTTGTCGCAGAATAGAGGGGCGGCTCACTCATCAGATTGTCAACAATTACTGCATTACTCTCGCCTACTGGGTCACAAATTTTGGTTTGTTTCGAGGTTAAATTATGAAAAACCTTAACCTAACCCTAACCCTTAAATACAAAGTATGCAGGGGGGCTGCAATAAAATCAATTGGGATTTCTTTTACGAAAGTAGAGGTCAGTACTTTGACCCAAACACACACACAGCAAGGATATTAATTTTCACAATATATCTACAATACAGTATATCTACACTGTTATGTCATAAACATGACCGGGAAAATATTTAATATCTTCGCCGAGCAGATTCATCGATGCAAAATTTGCAGAAGAGTAAATAATCTGCAAGCGTCCATGCATATAATTCACATTTTAAGGAGATTATGATGAATACAACTGCAAAGAAAGCTTGTAGCTGCAGTTTCCTTGTAGTCAGTCTGGGTCCAGCAATGCCAAGTTGGATGGAATTGCCAGTCCCCCTGTGTGGATGCCTTTGGTTTGGGAGATTTGGGAGATGTTCTCCCACTTCAAAGCTGTAAAGATGCAACGGTATCTGGTGAAGGGTAGTTTGAATACAGTACCCAACAAATTGTCTGTAGAAATTCCCCGGGGGACGAAGTATGTCTCCTTATCACAAGTTTTTTTCTTTCTGAGGATCTGGCAGTCTTTCGCCAAAGCACAGTGCAGGGATTCCCTGCTGATTCAATTGTTTTTAAGTTGGACTGGAGCAGACGTTGCGTGACGGCCCGGGCTGTGCGGGTTTTGACAGTGAGGAGCCATGGTTCACTTGCGGCATATGCTGAGCAAATTATTTTCCTTGTCTTTCCAGGACTACGTGCTAGTGGTGCCTGAGTCGAGCTACAGCTCCAGCTATCTGAGTGAGGAGCCTCTGGACAAATCTTATGACTTCATTAGCAGCTGCGGCCTGAACAGCTTCTTCATCAAGTGAGTAGCTGAGTGCTCTGACTCTCACTCACTCTCGTGTGTGTGTGTGTGTGTGTGTGTGTGTGTGTGTGTGTGTGTGTGTGTGTGTGTGTGTGTGTGTGTGTGTGTGTATATGTGTGTGTGTCTGTGCGTTTGTGTGTCTGTGCGTTTGTGTGTCTGTGTGTCTGTGTGTGCGTGTGTGCGCGCGCAGGTGTGTGTATGTGTGTGGCTGAGAAAGAGAGAGGAGTTTTATAAGGAAAAAAGCAGTGTCTCTTCCATCCTTAATCCAGGATCGCTGGCCTGTATGTGCGTATGTGAAATACACAGCACATTTGAAATTTCGTCCCTTTCACATTTTTGGGCTTTTTTTAATACATCCTACTTCACGGATTTCACTTATCACTGGTTCTTTTTAGAACGTAACCCCCGCGATAAACTAGGGATTACTGTAGACAGTCAAACCTCGGTTTTCGTCGATAATCCGTTCCAGAAGGCTGTTCGAAAACCGAAATTGTTGGAAAACCGAAACCACGCTCTTTTTAAATAAAACTGTTTACTGAACACGTATGCTCACAATGGAAAGCAACACGAGGAAACATCACTTCCTCGTGTAAGGAAGGCGAGAGGGGTCAAATGGTGCATTCAAGTGCGCTCAAGTTTGTTCGAGAACTGAAATTTGTTCGTCATCCGAGGCATAAAAAACTCGAAATATTTGGTCGAAAACCGAATTGGTCGAGAACCGAGACGTTCGAAAACCGAGGTTTGGCTGTCTTTTTTTAATAATAATAATAATAATACATTTCATTTAAAAGCGCCTTTCAAAACACTCAAGGACACCCTACAATCAAAACAAGAACAATAAAACCACAGATAAAATGTATAAATAATCAAAAGGAGAAATGCATTTAAACTGAATATGCGATTTAAATAGCGTTTTTAAAAAGTTGACGCCGGCAACATCGTCTGCATTTTTAAGTCCGCATAGGTCCCCAAGAAGCTGCGAAAGTCAGCTAAACAACAGTGAGTCACATAGAGCAACATATACAGTACTGTACTCCATGTATATGGGAAAAAAAAATTAGTAAAAAACAATTTTTGATTTTATTTTTTGTTATGAATGTTTGAAAAAATCCGCAATGCACTGAAGCCGCGATAAACGAACCGCAAAATAGCAAGGGATCACTGTATTAGTGCTGTCAGTTTAGCACGTTGTTATCCGCATTAATTAAATAAATTTTAACGTGATTAATATCGCAAGATTAATGCGGCAACACGTCACAGCGGATGTTACGTTGCTCTATAAATAAACCGGAAACAAAACAACAAGTGCGCTACACAGGTCCACGTTCATGTCTGTTTTGCCAGCCATGGCAGCGCGAGACACCGAAAACGGATACTTAAAGAGTTTATGAATGGAAAGTTTACTTTTAAAAAGTTGCCAGATGGTTCCACTAACAAGACCAAAGTTACCTGTATGTTTCGCGGTCGTGAACTGAGCTATCATCACAGCACGTCGAGTCTGAAATACCACTTAATGGCCAAGCACACAGCTGATTTGAGTATTCCGCCCCCTCGTCTAAGACAGACAGCTGTGGATAATTTCAAAGCGAAGAAAATGGGTAACATGACGAAGAACAAATTTTCTGAAGCCATAACTAAATGGCTACTGCATACAAGCCTGTCAACATTGTCCACAGCTCGACTCAAGCTGAAATCATTCGCATTGCATCTAACGACTCCACTACCGATTGCCAGCGAGAGCCTCCATTACAAGCTGTGTACAGAAATTGTACGAAGTGGTGAAGGCTAAGGTACACCAAGCGGAAGAAGACACTGTTTCGGGAGAGAAATAAGAGACTAGGTTGATGAGCCTCTGGTGAATAAAGAGCAGGTAGCCTGTTGAGTACGATGTATGCCACTGACGCGATTGTTACTTGTTTGGAACTACTTTGTGTGGAAGGTGTTCCGTGTCCATATAAATAAAGAGGGTGGAGCTTCTCTGTGTCTGTCTGACAGTGATGGTGCGCTGTGGCAGGTTGAGAGTTCAGCGGTGCAGTGGTAGCGACCACACTGAAAATAAAACGTCTCCAGTGTTTTGCCTCGAACCAAGTGTAGTCATCTGAAATGATGTCTACACAAAACCATAGAGAGACTTGCGCGCAAGAAGGACCAACAGAATCAACATAGCCTGACTGCTGTGTTCAAAGCAAACTTGAGAAAAACGAAGTATGCAACCATGGCCCATGGGATTTGAGGAAGACTACTCAGGAAGCAGCTCTAGCGTGCCAATCAGGAGCAAGGATGGCAGGACACTCCTAAGCGACGAGGAGCAAGAAGCAAGATGGCTGGAACACTTCAGAGAGGTTCTCAACCAACCAATGCCTCCCGTGCTCTTCAATTTCGATCAAGAGACACCAGTTCCAGCTCTAAACATTACATCGGAAGAGATATCCGAGACTGAGGTTGCCAGAGCAATAAAGGGCCTTAAGAACAACAAGGCACCGGGACTCAATGAGGTAGCTGCCGAACTGTTAAAACATGCCCAAGACGCTGTCGTGGAGAGCCTTACCCATCTGTTCAACCTGATTTGGCATGCTGAAGAGGTTCCTGCCGACTGGAGACGTGGGGTCATTGTCACGCTGCCTAAGAAGGGAAACCTCGCGGACTGCAATAACTGGCGGGGCATTACACTGCTGTCAATCCCCAGCAAGGTATTCTGCAGTGTTCTGCTACATCGCCTTAAAGACGAAGTAGATAACATCTTGAGGGAAGAGCAAGCCGGCTTCAGGAAGGGAAGGTCTTGCGCCGAACAGATCTTTACTCTTCGAAACATCATATAGCAAAGCCTAGAACTTCAGATACCACTCATGATCAACTATATCTATTTCAAGAAAGCCTTCGACAGCATCCACCGGGAATCACTGTGGCAGATCATCCAGCTGTATGGTGTGCCCCTCAAGTACATCAACATCTTCAGGTCATCGTACCGCAACTCAACTTGTCGTGTCAAAACCAACAGTGTCACAACTGATGATTTTGACATTGTCACTGGTGTAAGACAGGGTTGCATTCTGTCACCTCTACTCTTCATCATTATAATTGACTTTGTTATGAGGAAGTCCATCACAGGGGCAAAAGTTGGTATCAATTGGGGAGGGAGCAGACTAGTTGACCTGGAATTTGCGGATGATTTGGCTCTGTTAAGTCACAACCAGCCCGCACTCCAGGAGTAGACCAACAATCTGCATGAGCACGGAGTTAAGGTCGGTTTACGAATAAGCCAGGAAAAGACCAAGGCCATGGCCATCGGACAGCACCAACACCTTCAACCACTCACTCTATACCAACATGACATAGAGTACATTGACAGCTTCACATATCTTGGGAGTAACATCTCAAATACAGGTGATGTGGAGAAAGAGGTCAACAGTAGACTTGGTAAAGCTGCGGGAATGTTCCAACGCCTCCGCAACATCTGGTCATCGAAAGCCATCACTACGGCCACCAAGCTACGCCTCTATATGTCAGTGGTCATCCCAACAGCGATTTACGCCTGTGAGACATGGATGAAGACAGCCAATATTACCAACAAGTTAGATGTCTTCCATCGGCGTTGCCTGAGATCCATCCTGATGATCTCATGGAGAGACCACATCACCAACGAAGAGGTGATGAGGAGGGCAGGAGTAGCTGAACTATCAGACATTGTCTCTGAAAGGAGAAGGAAAATGATTGGCCACGTACTCCGACTGCCAAGAGAGAGACCGGCAAGTGTGGCCATGGACTGGATGCCAGAGGGTGGAAAGAGGAAGAGAGGTAGGCCAAAGAAGACGTGGAGACAGACTGCCAAAGAAGACCTCAGTGAGATGGGTGTCAGCTGGCATGGAGCAAGAAGGGTCGCCAGTGACCGGATCAAATGGAGGAGACTCGTCGCCCAATGTTCCAAACAGGAATGGGTGGAACTAACTAACTAACTAACTAACTCAGGAATCATATAGACCAGGGGTCACCAACATTTTGACCACAGAAATGAAGTTGCCCTATAGGACCACATTGGTAGCCTCTGGGTCTGTTTTAAAAATAACTCATCAACGATGGGAAATTGTGCAGGGGCATTGACAGAATTTTTTTCTGTGAGGCGGCCAGAGTGACACGACAACTGGCTATGGAACACTCACAATTTGGACATTGTGAGTTTTGCCTTGGCTATACAGCGCGCAACATACAGTACCTTCCACAATCAGGGTTTCTTAAAGTAAAATGCACACATACACAGAACCTTGACCAACGCACTCAAGAGACAAACACTGAGATAAGTTAAGTTAGTAGTTTGGAAAAAACAGAATTTGTTCAGCACATCAATGGATTGCTCTCCTGTTACAAAGTTAGGACCCTATTTTGTGACATCCACTGCGCTTGTTCACAATATGTAATTACATTACTTTCAAAGTGTGTTTAAGGCCTGAAAAAATCAAGTGCTATTGCTATTAAATATGCCTCGGGAGTATTGTTCCATGGGTCCACTTATCGTAGCCTTAGGTTATATCTATATATTGCAAATTTCATTCATTGCAATGTAATCAACGGGATGGAGGATGACTGTATCATATGATTTTAGAACTTGAAATTCGATTAACAATAATAAGAGCAAATTTGTTATTTCATCAGGGTGTACTGTATCAAGTTCGTAGCAAACTCTTAGCATTAGCAAGTACCCATGAACTAGCTCTCAGTTTCAACAAAGTCTTTGAGCCCTGGTATACATAACACTACAGAATGGAAAATTTCACAAATGTATGAAGTGAGATCGATCTTAGCAGTGACTGTCGCTTTTATCCCTCCCCACAGTCCATCCAGCGCTTCGTCCTTCTGCCTCCGCGCCGCCACGTCGCTGTCGGCCTTTGTCAACCACGGCGCGCTGCCATGCGCTTGTCATGAGGTCGGTGCCGAGAGTGATGCCTGTGAACCGTTTGGCGGCCAGTGCCGCTGCAAGCCAAACGTTATTGGTCGAGACTGCTCCATGTGCACCACGGGGTACTGGGGCTTCCCCGACTGCAGGCGTGAGTATCCCGACAAATCATTCAACACCTCAATTTTGGACACATTTGAATGAGTAGTGCCACAATTCTTCAAAGAATTTTTCAACTGCAAAAAGGAGTTGGACTTTTTTTCTGTCCAGCAAAACAATAAGACAAAATGTTCTTGCTACATTACAATTTATGATCAAAGAAAGTGGAATTTAAAGCAAAATCTAAAATATCTACGTCGAAAAAAACTACAGTGGGCAGTGACTAAACAAGGAGACTATCATGTTGTTGAGTGATCACATGGGAACTGTAAATTATTGCTGAAGTTGCTGTCCTTGGACAATCTAAACTGGTTGTTAATACTTCATAAAGACTGCCTTATTGGATGCTGCTGTTTTGGTTAGCAAATTCAAAGGGCTTCAGCTTGAATGTCCTCATGGACTTGACAATATACAAACCCCAATCCCAATGGAATTGGGATACTCTGTAAAACACAAATAAAAAAGAATACAATCATTTACAAATCATTTTCAACCTGTCATCAATTCACTACATCCAACCCACAAGACATTCATGTTAAAAGGGTACATTTTGCAAGCATTCTCTCATTTTATATTTACAACACGTTCCAAAAAAGCGAGAACAGGGGGAAAAAAAGACTGAAATAGTTCAGGAATGCACAAATAACACTTGTTTGGGGAAAACCCCACAGGTGGACAAATTAATTGGAAACAGCTATGTATCATGATTGGATATAAAAGGAGCATCCTCAAGAGGCTCCGTTGGTCACAAGCAAGCATGGGGCAAGGTTCGACACTTTAAACAAGTGTGTGACTAAATAGTCCAACAATTTAAGAACATTTTTGTCTCAGTGTATGTATTTATGTAAAAATAAGGTCAGCACTAAAATTTACCAACCTGTGGTTCAGCACCCACGGATTCGCATATTGCAGATTTTTCAAAATGTGTTCAATAATTTAAAAGATTTTTTAATATATTTTTTGTTGTTTGGGGGGGTTATGTTCATGATGGTTCTGAGTGATCTGCTGTCAAAGCCATCGATCCTCTTGGCCAGAGTCTTGTTTAAAGGCCAGGATTCTGCACCATCCAAGACAATAGGAAGAACTGCTGTATTCTAGATGCGCATCTTGGTCTTTTGGGACACTAAGTGGTGGCACCAGAGGGGCCTCAATAACGACTGCATAGCTGGAGCCGTGAGGCCACGTCTGTGGTCGATCTCTGGCTTGAGATCGCCGTTGCTTGTCATGGTGTAGCCTAGGTAGATGACGGAATCGACAAATTGAACTTCGTCTGAGCCAAAAAACAGGGGGGAAGGGTGGGGTCGGTCACCAATATACATAAGTTTTGTTTTCTGCCAGCTAACTTGGAGGCCCAGCTTTGCTGCTTCTGTTTGGCACATGGAGAGAGCACTGCTGAGGTGTTGGAGGGAGTTGCTGAACAGGTTGGTGTCGTCAGCATATTCAAGGTCGGTCAGGTGGAGGTTCCCAAATGACCCGCCTGAGACTTGCTCCCGGACTCGTTGTTGAGTCGCTGGAACAACGTGGTTATTTTCGGTGGAACTCTGAGGTACTTCAGGATGTTCCAAAGGGAGAGGTGGTCAACTGTGTCAAAGTCAGCTTTAAGATCTATCAAAGCTATACAGATGAAATAGTCCTGGAAAATATTTTAAAGAAGATTGGGAACCCTGAATATATGCATGGATTATTATATGTATTTTTTCCTATGCATTTCAGTGGCTGTCAATTGTATTTGGATTTTCACTATTTCCAGGCCAATCCCCACGATCCTCACCGCCCATGATTAGCATGGATCGACTGTACATATTTTACACGTGTCATGATGCCATTTTACACAGCATTTTTTTTTGTAGAAGAGACGCGCATTGTCGCCCCCATAGCCATGCCGCCCTGTGCGAGCGTACATGCCAACTACCTCCGCTGTTGGTGTGCGTTGTACGTATCATACAGCTTCAGTCCACAGAGGAGTTATTGGATGTACCGTATTTTCGCGACTATTTGGCGCACCGTATTATTGGGCGCAGTCTCAGTAACGGGTGCTATTTCTGTATTTTACACATACACAAAGCGCACCGTATTATTGGGCGCAGCCAGGCATGGCAAAACATACGCCAGCTTAAACATACGGCATGCATGCACGCACGCTAAAAACACGTTAGCTTGAAGCATACGTTAGCATACACGCTAAGGCATACTAAAAACACATTTTTAAAAAGCCAACGGAAGCAAAACTGAGTTCGGTTGTACTTGATTTAGCCATTTTACAATGTACTCACGTTTTTGGATCAATCATCACCCACAAATCCATCAAAGTCCTCATCGTCTGTATCCGAATTGTACAATTGTGCAAGTAATCCATCAAAAACGGCGGGTTCCCTCTCGTCGTCTTCAGAGTCACACTCATTGCCATGTGGCTCCTCTTACACGCCCACCCTTCACTCATTGGCGGACTTCACTCACGTACATCCTTTAGCATCCTCTTACACGCCCACCCTTCACTCATTGGCGGACTTCACTCACGTCCAGCCTTTAGCATCCTCTTACACGCCCACCCTTCATTGGTGGACTTCACTCACGTCCGGCCTTTAGCATCCTCTTACACGCCCACCCTTCACTCATTGGCGGACTTCCGCATACCTGTCCTCACTCACGTCCGCCGTTTCGCTATATAACAAGCGTGTCGGCCAGACGTGCTCTCAGTCAGGCTTTAGAACTCAGCGCATACACAAGGCGCTCCGCATTATAAGGCGACCTGTCCATTTTGGAGAAATTTTAAGACTTTTAATAGCGCCTTATAGTCGTGAAAATACGTTAACTTTGTGATGAGGAATATAAAGCTTCATTTTGCACTGCTGCACTTGTTTCTCACCGACAACCCCTGGTCACGCCGTAATGATTAACGGCCATGTAAATAGCCCAAGATAGCGAGTCTAACCTCTAATCTGATCCACAATTAGCTAATTTTCTCTCTGACCTGCAAAGTCATATACAGTGAAACTCCTCTACAACGAAATCATGTTTGCAGCAAGAAATGCTTCACAACAGGGGGTTTTTCACTGTAGCAAATATGATCTCAGATGTAAACACACACACACACAAACACACACGCACAAACGTATGTGTACACGCACACACAATCGTGTGTGTACTCTTTATTTTTATTCCAATAGTGCATAAGTATGAGCACACATTTATTTGACACTTCATATCGTAGGTGTAGAAAGAAAAAAAGGGAAAGAAATGGCGAAATTTACGATCAGCATTCACTTTCACTTACATCAATTTCTTGGATAATGTCTTTTATTTTGCTTCCTCCATCTTTCATTTTGATCACTTTTACCCTCTCTTCCAGCATCAGAGCGCTTCTTTTCTTTGCTGTTTGACATCCAAAGGTCCGTTGTGTAGCCATTTTAGCAATGCAACGTTCATGCTGCGTCTGAATCGAACAATAACAGATACTGTACTTCCTGGACCCGGTGGCTTTTCTATCCACTATCTCACTGTCTCTAACTCGACCTCCCCTCGACCGCCACCCAAGACAGCGTTGCTCAGCTAATGTCATGCAATGAACTTTTAAACCAGCCACAGGACGCTTCGTAGTCCTCGATGGCCATAGTTAGCGCGATGCAACTCGCCTTCTCTCTAATTAGCGCTCCAGTTAGCGTAAGGTTTTTAGCATGATAACAAGTAAAGCATTCCAGTAAACGTTCGTTTATTTGAATGTCCGTCGAGCCATAAGTAATTTACTCTGAGCAGCTAATCGGATGCATTCCACGCTATCTTCCACGGCTCAAGCTACATTATCTACCCACATAGACAGTGAGGTACCTCTGGGCCAATCGGAGGCCAGGATGATGCTCGGTAAGCCAATGGCAAGAGCAGCTATGAGTATGTTGCGTTCAGAAAAGTCGGAGCTGTGGAAACGAGTGGTTTACACGGCTTTTGCCGTTTCCGAACGAAGCAGAACAGGTCGCTGTTGGATTAAACTTCGTTGTAGTGAATATCTCGCGAGGCAAGAGCAGAGAAAAAGATTTTGTATAACGCAACAGGGGTTTTTTTCAACGTATGGGGGGCAGGAGAATGTGAATGGTGTTAATGCATGAAGATTTTTTCACATTAGGGGGTATTTTCGCCCATGTAGGTTTCGTTCTAGCGGAGTTTCACCGTAGTGACTTTGTCACCTTGTTGGCCAGCGAACATTATAGTCCAGCGAATTATCTTTCACCGGCGATGGGCAAATTGGAAGTCCTCTGTAAATGAGCTGGATAGAAGACAAGACGACATAAGTCACATGAATAAACATTAGTCGACTTCAAGCTTAAGGCGTCAATGCGGAGTTGTAAAATCATTGAAATGGTTCAAATCAGTTATTGCACATTTTGATTGTGGTTGTTAAACTTTGCCAATTTGGTGGTATTTTCACATTTGTGTGCACATATTGACAAGAAACTGCTCCCTACTCTGAGCCCGTGAACTGATTGGTCACGGCGTCATTTGTTCTCAGAGTGTAACTGTGGCACCAGGCTGTGCGAACCTATGTCAGGGGAATGCATCTGCCCGCCACGGACCCTGCTGCCTGAGTGCACCCAGTGCGAGCCGCAGACGTTTGGCTGCCATCCGCTGGTTGGCTGTGAGGTGTGCAACTGCTCCCAGCCCGGAATTGTGGCGCCTGACGTCAGCTGCGACAACCTCAGCGGACAGTGCAGGTAAGAGGGAAACTCCTTCTGTACGCTCTTTATATTTTTTCTTCATGTCAGTAAAAACAAAAAAGTGAAGCACCAATTCGTAGCTTCAGGGGTGCTAGTGATGCTACTACTGAGTAGTCATGTCCACACAAGAGCATGAAGAAGAGCCCCTGTTTATTAATTAAATTAAGCAAGCTAGTTGTAATACAAGACTGTTTTTAATCCAAATTTACAGTGTATTCAATATCATACAAGGGCACTGAATCAATCACAACTGGACTGTTCTGGTTGGTTTAAGAAATTGTTTTGCCTCTCAACTGAGCAGGCTTTTACAACTTGTTAGTACAACACGAGCCTGAGTTGTGGGGAACCCGCCTCTGCGCTTTCTACCTGTTGTTGAAAGGTTCAGAAAATGCCGCTTGCCCCAGCAGGTCATATTTATTTATTCTGTCTCTTACTCAAACTTTGTTTTCTTCATTTTTCCATGTTTTAATTTATTTTAATGCATTTGTTACTTTCTTTTTCTTCATTTTTGCTTGTTGTTTCTAGAGGTTTTTTTTTTTTGCTTTCATTGTCGTGTCTAGCCTTGATAGCTTTTCATTGCTTTTATTCATTTTTATTGTTGTGTAACGCATCCCAGATGCAAGAACAACGTGGTGGGTCGCCAATGTGACCGCTGCGCATCTGGTTTCCATGGGTATCCAAATTGCCAACCATGTGACTGCAATGAGGCAGGAACTGAGGAAGAAGTATGCAACTCTTTCACAGGACAATGTCTGTGCAAGGTGAGCATGAAACCAAAACAAATTCTCCGCCTCCCAAACCTTTTTCATGAATTGATCGCTGACCTAAGCTCACACACCCTGCTACCATTAGGAGAACGTCCAGGGTTCTCGCTGTGACCAGTGCAGAGTTGGCACATTCCACTTGGACCCCACCAACCCCAAAGGCTGCACCAGCTGCTTCTGCTTCCGTGCCACGGATCGCTGCAGGAGTTCAGACAAGAGACACAGCGAGGTAGACCAAAATAGCCTCGAACACACCTTCGAACATCCTCCCCTTTGGTGGGATTATCCACGAGTTGCTCCTTGCTCCTCTTATTTCTAAAGATCCTGAACATGGAAGGCTGGGTGCTACTCAGTGCCGACAAACAGGAAGTACCGGTCAACGTGTATCCGGATCAGGACTTGGTGGAGGCTGACCTTAGCGACATTCCTGATGTGTACCAGGACCTTCACTGGTATGCGCCCAAGACCTACCTGGGCGACAAGGTGTCATCTTACGGCGGTTACCTGAGATATCGTCTTCACACGCAGACCATGAGAGGAGATGTTTGGTCTCCTCCTGTAGAACCTCCAAGACCTGACATCATCCTCAAGGTATATATATATGCACGTGCACGCACGCGCACACAACCACAAACACACACACACACACACACCCACACCCACACACACACACCCACACACACATACAGACACTCTCAACTCAACTCAACTTTATATACAGTGTATAGGCCTAGCAGTTTCTCAACAGCTGCAGCTGTACTAAAGCGCTGTACAGCAATTACAAATTAAATATTCAAACAAAAGTGTGAATGTAATGGGCACCCAAACTACACACGTGACAGAACTCATTACAAACTATACTGAGCCGTTTTTGTCTTATTTTACTTTATCAAAGAAACGGAAGGACAGTAATCCACATGGGATGTGAACAGCATGTGGCCCAACATGTTGGCCCTGTTGGAGTTAAGTGATGAGCGGAGGCGGTTGATAATAAGGAGGTGCAAGTAGGTAGATCAGATAATGTTTCTAAGATGAAACCCAAATTGGAGGGTCTCATTACTGAAGTACAGAAGGATCATTGAAGATGACTTTAATTGGAAGAATCGGACAATCCAGACAAGCATAAATCTCGTAGGTGGTTTTTACGTCCATCCACTCGATGAGCAGGATGAGTGTTACGAGCAGAGATAAAGAGATGAGTGGAATGCCAACACGCTATCGGCAGTCAAAGCTCACAGGACTGGTAAACCGTAGAGAACAATGTGAGAGCCCCACACTGCCACGATTAAAGCAACACTTGATGGGGCTAAATAGTGTTTATGTTGAGAGGGCAGACATTTATCTGTTTTGTATGTTACACATTCATACAGCACGTGACAATAAAGTTGTATTCCATTCCATAGTGACACTCATAGACATAGGTCTGATGAGTCATTTTTTTTCGGGTTACATTCAGCACTTCTTATTGACCGCCATTTTTTATGTGCATAGCCTGTTTTTTATTGTGTCCTGGCTTGCTTTCTCTTGTCAGCTGGTGTCTGAATATGTGAGCTCCTATGAGGAAACGCCATGATCAATAGTGGCCAAAATGTACATGCACATGTCCACTTCAACCGATGAAAATCTAAAAGTGATCAGCACAATATTTGGGATTTTATGGTAAATGGATTTTCACTTGTGCAGCGCTTCTCTACCTTAGGTACTCAAAGCCCTTTAACACTGTTTTCTGATGACACAGCATCGGGTGCAACTTGGGGGTTCAGTACCTTGCTCAAGGACACTTGGTCACAATGGCCAGGGATTTAACCCTCTATAGTGGGAGACAGACATTCTACCACTTTTCTGTGCATTCTGTCCATTTTATTGACAGGAAACGTGAGCTCCTATGAGGAAACGCCATGATTGCTGACACGAAATTGAAAATATTGTGCCCATTGTTTTTATATTTTTCCAGGTTGAAGATGACAAGAGTAGGAAAGTGCACCTCTTTTTCAAGACTCAAGTTTGAAAAAAGACTTTTTGAACAGTACATCTGAAACAAATGATTATAAAAATATATTTGAGAGAAAAAGCATGTTATTTTGCCTCATTCAAATCTTAATATCAGAACATTTAAATATGTAAACTAAAGTGCAATCACATTCGTAAATGAATGGCTTCTGGTTTTTGAAATGTAAATTACATCATAACTTCTCCTCAGCTGCCGGTTAACCTGGCCGATCTTCGACCCACTCCAGATTGTCGCTATGTTTCTCCATTTTCTGTTGTCTCTTCTATTATTTTCTTCACTTTTCTTTCTTACCGCTATTTTTTATTGTTCTTCTTCATGCTACCACTATTTTTATTTTTATTGTTCTACTACCTATAGGGTCAAAAATGACAATACTTGAAAAGATTTGAATTCAGTGTCGTGTAAATCATTATAAAGAGTAATTATTTGAAGTTACTAATTACTTTCTCAAAAAGTTAATAAGTTCCTGGATTACATATAAAATGGAAATCGTTACCAAGGAAAGTAATTATTGTGAGGAAAAACTCTAAACCAAATATGTCCAAAAATTTGGATGGAAAAAACTATGTATTTTCATTTGCTCAGTGGCGTGTCACTGTCTACAGCTCTTTCAGCGTTAGTGACCACTCATTGCGTGTGTGTGTGTGTGTGTGTGTGTGTGTGTGTGTGTGTGTGTGTGTGTGTGTGTGTGTGTGTGTGGATGTGTAGGGCAACCAGATGACATTGGTGTTCTTGGAGCGTGAATATTCTTCTCCCGCGGAGCCGCATTTGGGAATTATGCACATGGTTGAGGTAAAGTGGGCCCGGCGGTGCTCAAAGCACTTTTGAAAGTCCAAAGTAGGAATGTTGAAATGTATGCCGCCTGGTGCCCACCACAGGGAAGTTTTCGACATGCTCAGACTGGCAACTCTGTCTCCAGAGAGGAGCTCATGATGGTTCTGGTGGCTTTGGAGTCCCTGCAGATACGAGCCCTTCATTCCCAGTCGGCCCACTCGGTGTCGCTCCGCGGTGCCGTGCTGGAGGGTGCCGAGAGCTTGCCGGCTGGTCGCCACGCTAACAACGTGGAGCTCTGCATGTGTCCTGCCAACTACCTGGGAGACTCCTGCCAGGTGAGGAGGTGGCAACATGTCTTCAAGATATGGCATTCCTTTTATTGACACTCTTAATTCCCTCAATTTGTTGGCACAGAAATGTGCTCCAGGTTTCTACAGGGATGCCATCGGCCTCTTCCTGGGAAAATGTGTGCCCTGCAATTGTCACGGACATTCGGATCAGTGTTTGGACGGATCGGGAATCTGCCTGGTGAGTTCCATGCAGATCATAGGCATCTTAAAATGGCTGTTGATTGACTCTAAAAGTCATTTGAATGAAGGCCTATTTTTAGGGGCCGCAACATTCATGAAGAATCTGGCCAGCGTGTGTATCCTGTTGAATGTGTTTACATTTTAGGGTTCCCCGCACCCACCCAGTAGCAGCCCTGGAAAGTAGAGAAAATGTTTTCTTTATCATCCATAGACAGCCCTTTGGTTTTTGTAGCATTACGACTTATTGTGCATTGCATTTATTGTCAATTACCATTGAAATAATTGAAATTCACTTTACTTTAAATCAGTAGTTCTTAACCTTGTTCATATTCACATTCACCAAACCCTTCTTTAGTGAAAAATAAAATGATTTTTTTTTTACAAATTCAAGACAAAAAAAACACATTTATTAAAAAAAGAAAAAAGTCAATACGATTACATGGCATAAATCTAGTTTTTTTTCTCAATTGTATGTCGAACTATCACGACAGTCACACAGTGACTACTGAGCGAACTAAATTTCCCACAGCATTGATTGGACAAGCAATGTCATGTGATAATCTGCAGCCAGCGATTGCCAGGAAGGCGTGTCATAACTAAGTGACATCTTGAGTCGGGTGTGCCTTAACCTCCATGGCAGAGGCTCCATTGAACCCCTGAGGGTTCAATAGAACGTAGGTTAAGAACCACTGCTTTAAATATAACTTTTGGTATCAGGCCGAAATGACAGGATTCTGAAGACAAAAACAAACAGGCTAAGGAATAGAACTAATTAATCCATCCATCCATCCATCCATCCATCTTCTACCGCTTATCTGGAGCCGGGTCGCGGGGGCAGCAGCTTTAGCAGGGAAGCCCAGACTTCCCTCTCCCCAGCTACTTCTTCCAGCTCACCCCGGGGGATCCCGAGGCGTTCCCAGGCCAGCTGGGTGACATAATCTCTCCAGCGTGTCCTGGGTCGTCCTCGGGGTCTCCTCCCGGTGGGACATGCCCGGAACTCCTCACCAGGGAGGCGTTCAGGAGGCATCCGAATCAGATGCACAAGCCACCTCATCTGGCTCCTCTCGATGTGGAGGAGAAGCGGCTCAACTCTGAGCCCCTTCCGGATGACCGAGCTTCTCACCTTACCTTGATCTTTCGTGACCGAAAGAACGAGATCCCGGATACAAGCGGCCGAAATGAGCTTTCTCCGTAGGGTGTCCGGGCTCTCCCTTAGAGGGAACGAATTAATTTAAAATTAATTCATAGGAAGAGGTTAACAATGCTTGACATTAAACTCGGGACGGATTATCTAAATGTAGTGTTTATTAGGTTTATTGAATGATTTTATTAATGGGTTTTATTTTGGTTGGTTGGTTGGTTTCTACCAATTTTATTTATTGCGCACTATAAGAAGAACTTTCATTTCTATTGTTTTATGACATGGACAGGAAAGATTCAATTCCAGTAAAGATTCATTCAATACCAAAATTAGAGTGCGAGATTACATCAAATGAGATAATTGATCCCCTCCGTGAGCCCTCACCTTACCGTGGTGGAGGGGTTTGTGCGTCCCAATGATCCTCGGAGCTAAGTTGCCTGGGGCTTTATGCCCCTGTCAGGGTCACCCATGGCAAACAGGTCCTAGGGACCAAACAAAGCACAGCTCACAAAACCCCTTATGGTGAACACAATAAATGGAACCCAGTTTCCCTTGCCCGGACGTGGGTCACCGGTGCCCCCCTCTGGAGCCAGGCCTGGGGGTGGGGCTCGTTGGCGAGCGCCTGGTGGGGCCCGGCCGGGCTCAGCCCGAAGAGGCAACGTGGGTCCCTCTTCTCATGGGCTCACCACGCATGGGAGGGGCCAAAGGGGCCGGGTGCAATGTGAGCTGGGCGGCAGCCAAAGGCGGGGACCCTGGCGGTTCGATCCTCGGCTGCAGAAGCTAGCTCTAGGGACATGGAATGTCACCTCTCTTGGAGGGAAGGAGCCCGAGCTGGTGTGCGAGGTAGAAAGTTCAGACTGGATATAGTCGGACTTACCTCCACACACAGCCTGGGTTCTGGTACCAGTTCTCTCGAGAGGGGTTTGACTCTCTTCCACTCTGGAGTTGCCCATGGTGAGAGGCGCAGAGCAGGTGTTGCATACTCATTGCCCCTCGGCTCAGTGCCTGTACATTGGGGTTCACACCGGTAGACGAGAGGGTTGCCTCCCTCCGCCTTCAAGTGGGGGGACGGGTCCTGACTGTTGTTTGTGCGTACGCACCCAACAGCAGTTCAGCGTACCCACCCTTTTTGGAGTCCTTGGAGGCTGTGCTGGAGAGTACTCCTGCTGGAGACTCTCTTGTTCTGCTGGGGGACTTCAATGCTCACGTGGGCAATGACAGTGAGACCTGGAGGGGTGTGATTGGGAAGAACGGCCCCCCCGATCAGAACTCGAGTGGTGTTTTGTTATTGGACTTCTGTGCTCGTCACGGATTGTCCATAACGAACACCTTGTTCAAACATAAGGGTGTCCATATGTGCACTTGGCACCAGGACACCCTTGGCCGCAGTTCGATGATTGACTTTGTGGTTGTATCATCGGATTTGCGGCCGCATGTTTTGGACACTCGGGTGAAGAGAGGGGCGGAGCTGTCAACTGATCACCACCTGGTGGTGAGTACGCTCCGATGGTGGGGGAAGATGCCGGTTCGTTCTGGCAGACCCAAACGTACTGTGAGGGTTTGTTGGGAGCGTCTTGCGGAATCCCCTGTCAGAAAGAGCTTCAACTCCCACCTCTAACAGAGCTTTTCCCATGTTCCGGGGGAGGAGGGGGACATTGAGTCAGAGTGGACCATGTTCCGTGCCTCTATTGTTGAGGCGGCCAATCTGAGTTGTGGCCGTAAGGTGGTTGGTGCCTGTCGTTGCGGCAACCCCCGTACTCGCTGGTGGACACCAGCAGTAAGGGATGACGTCAAGCTGAAGGAGTCCTATCGAGCCTTTATGACCTGTGGGACACCAGAGGCAGCTGACAGTTATCGACTGGCCAAACGGAATGGCAAAAACTCGGGCATGGGAACAGTTCGGTGAGGCCATGAAAGCCGACTTCCGGACGGCTTCGAGGAAATTCTGGTCCACCATCCGACGTCTCAGGAGGGGGAAACAGTGCACCACTAACACTGTGTACAGTGGGGATGGGGCGTTGTTGACCTTGACTCGGGACGTTGTGAGCCGGTGGGCGGAATACTTCGAAGACCTCCTCAACTCCACCAGCATGCCTTCCTTGGAGGAAGCAGAGTCTGGGGACTCTGAGGTGGGCTCTCCTATCTCTGTGGACGAAGTCACCGATGTGGTTAAAAAGCTCCTCGGTGGCAAGGCCCCAGGGGTGGATGAGATCCGCCCAGAGTTCCTCAAGGCTCTGGATGTTGTGGGGCTGTCCTGGTTGACACGCCTCTGCAACATCGCGTGGTCAGAAGGGAGAGTGCCTCTGGATTGGCAGACCGGGGTGGTGGTCCCTCTTTTTAAAAAGGGGGACCGGAGGGTGTGTTCCAACTCCAGAGGGATCACACTCCTCAGCCTCCCTGGTAACGTCTATTCAGGGGTGCTGGAGAGGAGGGTGCGTCAGGAAGTCGAGCCTCAGATTGAGGAGGAGCAGTGTGGTTTTCGTCCCGGCCGTGGAACATTGGACCAGCTCTACACCCTTAGCAGGGTCCTCGAGGGTATGTGGGAATTCGCCCAACCGGTCGACATGTGTTTTGTGGACTTGGAGAAGGCGTTTGACCGTGTCCCTCGGGGAGTTCTGTGGGGGGTGCTTCGGGAGTATGGGGTACCGAGCCCCTTGATACTGGCTGTTCGGTCCCTATACTGCCGATGTCAGAGTTTGGTTCGCATTGCCGGCAATAAGTCGGAATCGTTTCCAGTGAGGGTTGGACTCCGCCAAGGCTGCCCTTTGTCGCCGATTCTGTTCATCACCTTTATGGACAGACTTTCTAGGCGCAGCCGAAGCATTGAGGGAGCCCTTTTTGGTAGCCTCAGTTTTGCATCTCTGCTTTTTGCAGATGATGTGGTACTGTTGGCTCCGTCAAGCAGGGCTCTCCAACTCTCACTGGAGCATTTCGCAGTGAGAAGCGGTTGGGTTAGGGTTAGCACCTCCAAATCTGAAACCATGGTCCTCAGTCGGAAAAGGTTGGAGTGCCCACTCCGGGTCGGGGAGGAGGTCTTGCCCCAAGTGGAGGAGTTTAAGTATCTTGGTGTCTTGTTCACGAATGAGGGCAGGAGGGAGCGAGAGATCGACAGGCGGATCGGTGCAGCGTCTGCTGTTATGCGGACGTTGTATCGGTCTGTCGTGGTAAAGAAGGAGCTGAGCCAAAGGGCGAAGCTCTCAATTTACCGGTCGATCTACATTCCAACCCTCATCTATGGTCACGAGCTATGGGTCGTGACCGAAAGAACGAGATCCCGGATACAAGCGGCCGAAATGAGCTTTCTCCGCAGGGTGTCCAGGCTCTCCCTTAGAGATAAGGTGAGAAGCTCGGTCATCCGGGAGGGGCTCAGAGTAGAGCCGCTTCTCCTCCACATCGAGAGGAGCCAGATGGAGGTGGCTTGTGCATCTGATTCGGATGCCTCCTGAACGCCTCTCTGGTGAGGTGTTCCGGGCATGTCCCACCGGGAGGAGACCCCGAGGACGACCCAGGACACGCTGGAGAGATTATGTCACCCAGCTGGCCTGGGAACGCCTCGGGATCCCCCGGGGTGAGCTGGAAGAAGTAGCTGGGGAGAGGGAAGTCTGGGCTTCCCTGCTAAAGCTGCTGTCCCTGCGACCCGGCCCCGGATAAGCGGTAGAAGATGGATTTTGCCAAACCATCCTTTTGTGAATTATGAAGGTCGATGTAATGACAGTTTAAACCTCACACAACTCCTTCCTCTTAAATGGAATGTCAAGTCACGTTTTTTTCTTACACGTGGCCACACTAGTCTAAACACCGTACTCTGATTAATATTGCACTTTGGGGGATGCTGTTAAGGTGACATGGTAGAGCACCAGCGCCACATGTTGAGGCTATAGTGCATGTTACAGGAGTCCCTGGTTTGAATCCTGTGCCAAGTGGCTCTTTCCTTGTTTCTTCTGAATTTAAAAAAAATAATGCTTGAAATATTGCATTTGCCAAAGTCGAATTCAGCTATAAATTCCAGCTTGCTCAGGTGTGGTCATTTTGCCACTCCATGCACTAGTTTGGGTGGGCTAGTTGTTATAGATACAGTCAAACCTCGGTTTTCAAACGTCTCGGTTGTCGTCCAATTCGGTTTTCAACCAAAATTTCGAGTTTTTATGCCTCGGTTGACGAACAAATTTCGGTTCTCTAACAAACTTGACAATAAAGTTGTATTCAATTCAATTCAATTCAATTCAAACTGAGCGCACTTGAATGCACCATTTGACTCCTCTCGCCTCCTTTACACGAGGAAGTGACGCTTCCTCGGGTAGACGAGGAAGTGACGCTTCCTCGTGTTGCTTTTCATTGTGAGCAGACGTGTTCAGTAAAATTTTTATTCTAAAAAGAGCGTGGTTTCGGTTTTCGAACAGCGTTCTGGAACGGATTATGGACGAAAACCGAGGTTTGACTGTATATTGATTTGCATCACATGCAGGTGTAGTGCTTTGCTTACAAACCAATAGCGTGTCGGAATGATATGTTTATACTTCTCATCCAACCAATATCAAAATCACTTGAGCTGTCCGAGCGTGGTTTATCCGCATTGGTGTTTTGAACAATGGCAAAGTGGTACAAAACAATCCAAAATGAAATCGTAACAAAGCTTGTCGTGTGTGATGAGTAGAAAGTGTGGATTTTCACATAAAAATGTAAGGGTGAAAAATAACTACTCTGGTGAAGTTTCTACTTAAGTAAGGTAACAAATTATGTTTACTGTTACGTGACACCTTTGGTTAGAATGTGTTTAGGTGTTTTTCTTTATAATATTTAGTTTCACTCATTTCTATATTGCATCACATTCATTTTGAGCCACACACTGGCGGGGTATAACTTGGTTTTGGGGCTTGAATTGATTAATTGCGTTTCCACTTATTTCACTGGCAAGCATGTTCAACCTGAAACATTCTTCAATTGGAATTGTTACCTCAATTGAAGAATGTTTCAGGTTACAAATGGGATCACTGAACCAATTAAATTCATAACTTAAGATTCCACTGCACAACGACTGCAGCTACAGCTTACTGTACCCCAGAAGAGCAATGGAATCAATGGGATCTCTTTGGTCAAATCCTCCATCTGATTTAATAACACTTTAAGTTGTATACACAGATGCCACTGCGGTGACGTCAAGGCAGTGTTGTAATGGAGAAGGTGCCAGTTGGGTAGCCAAGATAGGGGACCGCCAATTGGCAGAATTTGTCTCAGTTTCATCTTCTCACACAAGTAACAGAGGTCTGCGCTAGGTGTCATTTGGTTTAGAAACGTGTGTATTCACCAATTTGTCTGATAATAAAGACATTCGTGTCTGATTTTGTGAGGATTCTGCGAACAAATTTAGAATCTCCTCAGACCATGCGTACACACAAATAACGTTCAGCCTCTGAAAATAAAAACACATCTTTTACCCAAGATGATAATTGTATTGAAACTGCAGTCATTTATACAAAGACTAACAATAATTTTAACAGTAATACCTTAAAATGAGAATATGCTCATGAGTTGACTAGTGTCCTAAATAACTGTGAAAGACACTTCTCTTATAACCTCTTACCGGTCAAGTGCGTAGAATGGCTTCCTGTACAATTGATTTCCCTGCTGTGCGTCCGCAGTTGTCAGTCAATGACTGATCGTGCACCCAGAAAAGCCAGCGAGCCGCTCATATTTCCTGTTGAATCAAATCTTTAAAGTTTTTGTATTGATACACATACATGCTACAAAACAGCATTTCCTGACATAGGTTTAAGCTTTTTTTTTTACATTTTGTATCTATATATTTATTTATTTATTTTGTGAAGACAAAATCTCTTTCCTAGCTGACAGTTGCGGCTGTCACTTCAGCCTGCGTCCGAGCTGTCACTTCTTCCTTGTGACACCTCTAAAAACATATGATCGAGTCGGGAAACCTTCAAACTTAGCTGTGCTCCAACCCCTTGCCGCCATTAATAACAAGTCCCAGGTGTCTGGGAACATGTTAGCCTCCTCGTTCCTGTTAATAGTATCACCTCCAGGCCTCCTTATTTCCATTGCTTACTTGATCCATCCATCCATCCATTTTCCAATCCGCTTTATCCTCACAAGGGTCACGGGCAGAGCCTATCCCAGCCGTCTTGACTCTCTGAACCAGTTGCCAGCCAATTGCAGGGCGCACACAGACGAACAACCATTTGCGCTCACACTCACTCCTAAGGACAATTGAGAGTGTTCAATCAGCCTGCCATGCACATTTTTGAAATGTGGGAGGAAACCGAGGTACCCGGAGAAAAACTATGCAGGCTCGGGGAGAACATGCAAACTCCACACAAGAAGGCCGGAGCCGAGATGGAACCCACGACCTCTGCACTGTAGGGGTGTTGACATGGCACACATTTGCTTCGGTGCTGCACCGATGTATTTTGTTGCAATATATCTTACACCGGAGCAAATTTTGTGGAGCGTTCACACGTACAAAGGCGCGTGTTAACCCCAGTGCAGCCCCACTTGCGTTCACACGGCTGTTTCTGCAGATGTGCAATACGAACACAAAGAGCTGTCGTATTGGTTCTTTTTAAAACATGTACACAACTCAAACAACGACTGTACAGGCACGTCCTTCTCCTCCTCGGTCTCCGTGCCTTCTGCTCGAGAGGCGTTCAATGACCGCCCCCGAAAACGTAAATCAACGATGACTTCAATAACACTCAGAAAAGCAAACTTTATAATGTGCCAAACAGAAAATGAAGAGAGGAAATCACAAAATACATTGTATTGGGGGGTTGTGAACACACAACAGAGGAACTAACTACAACTCCGAGACAGTCCAGTCTCCTATAAAAGGAAAGATGACGGAAGTACAAAGAGCAATGCATTCTAGCCATATGTAATCAACTCTTCTCATGCGTAGCGAGGCTACTCCCCCCGCAAACGAGCATTTGCTCCGGAGCAAATTTTTAAACCACCTCCTTGAGCAGTGTTAAATTTGCTCTGGTTTAAGCTGTTTTCAGGGGCTACACCGGTGTAACTTTGCACGTGTGAACGCTCTACTGGGGTTGCCCCCGGTGCAGCACCGCAGCAAATGTTGCCGTGGAAACACCCCTTGTGAGGTTGACACGCTAACAACTGGAACACCGGGCCGCCACTTACTTGATTCCTCTCTTTCAATTTATTGGTTTATGATGTGATACCTTTCCCCTTCTCCCAGTCCATAATGTGATTATTTCTTGTGCATTCGTCTGTTCTGGCCGATTTCATGTTCTGCTTTGTCTTTTTGTTTCCTAATGTAGCGTTCCTGTCATTTCTTTTTTGCACTCTGTTTGATGTTCTATTTTGCGGATGCTGACTGTTCATCCAGAGAAGTGCCTTCTTTGCTTTATTTCGTGATATTTTCTGCATTTCAGGTTGGGATGGGAATCTTGATGATGAGACTTGCTGGGGTTGTTTCTTCATGTTTGCATCTAAGATTGAATCTCAGATGGGGTTTTTTTTGCGGGGGCGGGGGGGGCGTGAGCTTCATTTCTAGTCTTTCCCAGCGGCGGAAGACAACAGTATCTATCACGTCCGTATTTTCCATGTATTAGCGCTATGATGGTCATCCCTCTCTTCTTATTATTGAATTGAATTGAATACAACTTTATTGTCAACTTTATTTAAAATAGGTTTCTTTTATTCAGACAGTGGTCTTTTTTTAGTGGCGAGAAAATCTCTTACCAAGCTGACAGCTCCTACCCCTTGCTGTTATTGAAGCAGAGAGTCCCAGGTATGTGGGAGCATGTAAATTCAAAAGATGGATCAACGAAGCAATCGAAATAAGGAGGCGTGGAGGTGACACCATGATCAGGGATGAGGGGGCTGTAAAAAAAAAACAAGGGCATAGTCTTGATTATCTACAGCAGGGGTGTCAAACTCATTTCACATTGTGGGCCACATATGGCCTCGGTAGATGTCAAGTGGGCCGGATCATTAAAAATTATACCATATTATATATAACCAAAATAATATGTCTTTCCTATGTTTTGGTCTAAAGAAGCACAAGAACACTAGGAAAATGTTTAAATTTAATGAACATATCTTTTACAAAACATTTCATGAAGCACCTTACATTTCTTTAGACAAACGTGCAATTAAATAAAATACTTTTATCGTTCACATTTATGCATTGCAACTGATCCCACTGACTGTACAAAGGCACAAAAACTTAACAAGTAATTGGTATTGAAAAATATAGTAATACCCTTTTAAGATTAAACGAGATTTATAAAGAGGGATTTTTAGACCATTTACACAAGTATAAAAAATCTAAATGTGATCCCTGCCTACACCTTACAAACTAAGGAGAGTGCTATAATATGTGTAAAGAATAAAGTATTCACATGTCCTTGATAGCGTCTGCTGTGTTGAGTCTGTCTCAGTGACAGGCTGAGGCTGCGGTTGTCTTCTTCTCTGATCAAAACAGTTTGTCCCCCTAGCGGATATTCCATGAATTGCACCTTATTAAAAATATTCATTCCGTGTCTTTTATGCATTTTTTCACTTTTAAATTATCCTGTGGGCTTGATCAAACCTCCTTGCGGGCCGGTTCCGGCCCGCGGGCCGTATGTTTGACACCACTGATCTACAGTATATTAGTCGCCACCCCTTCCACAAGTTCCTTCACTTCCATCAACGTTCAATTCAAATGATCAGGATCGTTTTGGGGCTTCTGCGGAGCTTGCTGATGAGCTCACTTTATATGCTTTTGTTTTCTTGTGTTGTGGTCTCATCTGTTGTCTTCTATTGTGTACGTTTATGTGTCTGTCAGAACTGTCAACACAACACAGCCGGCGACCATTGTGAGAAATGCCAGGGTGGTTTTGTCGGCAACATCAGTGTGGATGGACATGTGCAGTCATGTTCCAGTTGTCCATGTCCACTTACAGTGCCATCCAACAAGTCAGTACTCCAGAAAACCTCGCTTCTGAGAGCATAGCATTAGCCCTAACTGAATAAGTTTATGTTTGTGCAGTTTTGCTCAAGGTTGCGTGGAGAAGAACGAGCATATGCAGTGCTTGTGCATGCCCGGTTACGCCGGGCCACACTGTGAAAGGTAAGCCAACAAAACAACAGCCAAAAAGTGCATCAACAGCACAGTGGAAAGAGAAAAATAAGAATATTCCTCACATTCGAACTAGTGTTGTAATTTTTTCTTGTCACTACTTTGCTTGTACCAGCGTCCACACTTTCACATGAAATAAAAGCACTAGATATTTTAGTATAGTCACTGTTGCGACCAGTCAGAGTCTGTGGGTGTGCTGGATGTAGACCCCATGCCATACTTTCCCTAGATCTGATCAAAAGTAGTGATATTTTTATGTAATGCATGTTTTCAAAGCATTTACATGTTAATGGAAATCAAGTTATATTTGTTTGTTCACAAATCATTTGACATTCAAGCACACTCCTTGTTTCCCATTTTGTTGATATCGATTCTTCGGAAAAGTGCATTTGTATTCAGTAAGTAAACAAGTTATGAAAATAGATAATTGTGTCATCTTGTGATCAGTCATTTTTAAATTTTCTGACCAGTGATTGTCTCCAAAAACAGCCCTCTTGGATGACAGAGCTTCTCGGGCTATCTCGAAGGGAGAGCCTGAACACATAGCGGAGGAAACTCATTTCGCCCGCTTCCATTCGCAATCTTGTTCTATTGGTCATAACCCACAGCTCGTGATGTTAGTGGAGGGTCGTTACCTAGAGCTTTGATTTTCTGCTCAGCTCCTTATTCACCATTCTTCCCTCACTTGTGAACAAGACACCAAAATACTTGAACTCCACTTGGGGTAGGATCTTATCCCCAACCTGGAAAGGGAACCCCAACCTTTTCTGACTGATTTGGAGGTGCTGATTTTCATTCCAACTGCTTCATATTCACCTGTGAACCGCTCTGGTGAGAATTGCAGTTTGCAGCTTGATGAAGCCAAAAGTACCACATGAGATCCAAAAAAGTAGAGATGCAGTACTGAGGCCTCCAAACCGGATGTTCAGCGCCATAAAGGTTATGAACAGAAGTGATGACAAAGGGCAGCCTTGGCAGAGTTCAATTCTGACCACAAACAAATACAATTTACTGCCGGCAATGTGGACCAAAGTCGTCTGACACTGGTCATAGAGGGACCAAAAAGCCCGTATCAGGGAGTTCAGTATGCCATACTTCAGAGGTACCGCCCACAGAACTCATATCACTTGACGACATTTTTATCACTCCTGCAACATTTTGTATTGGGCGTAAAGCAATTAGACATGCCTGGAGAGTAAGTCATAGTGTGATTTAATAGAAAGGTGGTGTTGTTACTGACTCTGATTACCCATAGTTATTATTATATATTATTATTAGTAGTAGTGTCTACTGCCCGAAGACAGTTGGGATAGGCTCCAGCACCCTCTACGACCCTTGCAAGTATAAAGTGGATCGGAAAATGGATGGATGGGCTTTAAAGCGGATCGGAAAATGGATGGATGGATGGGCAGATTATTATTATTATTATTAGTAGTAGTAGTAGAAGTAATAGTGGTAGAAATAGCTCACCCCAGATGTGTCATTAGTGTAGTCACATAACATTAATCCATCAGTCCATCCATTCATCCATCGATCTATCCGTATTTTGAACTGCTTATCCACACAAAGGTCCTGGGCATGCTGGAGCCTATCCCGGTTGTCTCAAAAAACACAAAAGTCAGCTGTCTGGTGGCTAGCTGCATTTAGCATGCCCAACAGAACTCTGTCTTTAACAGCAGCCTCTTGACAGGTGCGCCCCCGGTTATTATGGTAACCCTATGGTGCTGGGCAGCACATGCCAGCCCTGCAATTGCAACGGCAATACAGACCCCAACATGCTGTTCACGGACTGCCACCCACTGACGGGCGAGTGTCTGAGCTGCATGCACAACACAACCGGGCCTCGTTGCAATGAGTGCGCTCCTGGTTACTATGGTGATGCCATCTCTGCCAAAAACTGCACCCGTAAGTCTGAGTGATTATGATAGGTCAATGGAGTTATTTCGTCAACAAACCTCTAAAATCTGTTGGTGTTGTTGATGTCGTACAGAATGCAGTTGCTCACCATGTGGTACCGAATCATGTGACCCGCACACTGGGCAGTGCCGTTGCAAACCCGGGGTGATTGGACATCACTGCCACCAATGTCAGGTTTGTTGACAAGTTACATACACGACTGACCACACAGGGAAAAAATGGTTTCTTTAAGTGCTTGAGAGTTGAATTTAACTCAATTTTTGATAATGGACCCCGCTCAAAATTTTAGAAAATCTAGCCAGTGTAAAATTCCGTCCATCCATTTTCTGAACTACTCCTCCTGACAAAATTAACAATGAAATGTGTAAAGTTAATCAACACAGTTTATTTATTCACACTGTTCAGACTATGGCGGCACGGTGGACTGTTTAGCATGTTGAGGGCATGGGTTCAATTTTAGGCCCCAGCAATCCTGTGAGTAATTGGCATGTTCTCCAGGTCCCTGAGTGGTTTTCTCCGGGGACTCCGGTTTACTCCCAAAAACATGCACGGCAGCTTCATTGAACACTCTGTCCCTAGGTGTGAGTGTGAGCGCAGATTGTTTTTCATCGATCCCTGCGATTGGCTGGCAACCAGGTGTAAACCACCGCCTACTGCCCAATGACAGCTGGGATAGGCACAAACATTATCACGACCCATAGTGATCATGAGGATAAGCGGATTAGAAAATGGATGGGTGGATATTGACACTATATATATTTTTTTTTAACTGCAGAGCAAATCGCATTCTTTTTAGCAGTCAACAGGGGCGAGTCCCCCACCAACGGTTTCTAGAAAAGGGAGAGATGAGTTCACCAAACACTGAACGATTAACTTGTTCCCTCACAAAGTTCGAGTAGATTTATTGTTGTTCGTTTTATTGATCAGTACTTAATGTCTTTTTACAAATGTACGAGAAAGGATGGTAAGGTTCAAGGTCAATGTTCAAGGTCATCTTTATTGTCAAATATGCATTATGTATGACATGCTGTATAGATGAAATTTCTTCCTCTCAATCCTCAGTGCAAACATGCTGTGCATTAAACACACACAGCTAAGTCAAGATTGCAGCTAATGTAATGTAATGTGAACAGTATAAACAATATAAACAACATAAACAACGGCACTTGTGGCTATTGTGGGTAAAGTGAGGTAGTGCATTGTGTAATACGCAGATGTCGGATGATGAGGGGAGGGTCATAGTCTGTGACAGGAGGCTGGGGTCGGGCAGAGGGCGGGGAGTGCGGGCAGAGCAGGGAGGGAGTTGAGTCTCCTGACCGCCTGGTGGAAGAAAATGTTTTTGAGCCTGCTGCTTCTGGCACGGAGACTCCGCAATCTCCTTCCCGACGGCAGCAGGCCGAAGAGGCTGTGAGATGGGTGGGTGGGGTCACCTGCGATCCGGATGGCTTGGCGGGTCAGACGGGAGTAGTAAATGTCCACGAGTAGGGGGAGAGGAACACCAATGATCTTCTCAGCTGCTCTCACGGTGCGCTGCAAAGTCTTTTGGCACGACACAGTGCAAGCACCATACCACACAGTGATGCAGCTGGACAGGATGCTCTCAATAGTCCCTGTATAAAATGTCTGCATGATGTCCTCAGTTTGCGGAGGATGTACAGGCGCTGGTTGGCTTTTTTGGCCAGTGATGAGGTATTGTGCACTCTCTCCACTGTGGCTCCGTTAATGGTCAGTGGAGCATGCTGGGAGTGCGTAAAGTATCACATAAAGGAAAGATGCATTTTTTTTCCAAATTGTAAATTCCAAATTGTCCAGTTGTCTTTGTAAAAGCTGTCTGACCCTATTGTAGCAAAAGCCATAAAGATAAGAGCACAGATGATTGGTCTGCAGGGAATTTCACCAACATTACCACTGAGTTGACAGCAAGGTTGTAGCCACCTTTTGCCATGTTCCGGTTTCGGCAGCAGGTGGCAGGCTGAGTATTCTGCTGGCTGCACACCTGTTGCCAATCTGTCATTTTGCACCTTGTATATTAGGACCGTCCTTCTGGCTTTTCGTTGCTAGAGAATTGCATGCCGTGCCACTGCTATTGCCCGTTGGTCGTTTATTCTCGTTATCGTAATTATTGCTCTTGTTCTAGACGTCGGTTCTCTTTGTATAGTAGAGTTTTCGTTTTAATAGTCACAAGTTTATTTTTATCCTTGCCTTTCATGCAAGCACTTTTTGTTATCGGGTTTTTTGTGTGATTTTCCTGGTCCTCACTTTTGACCAGCGATTTCTGTTTCCTCTTTCCCACGGTGCAGTTTTTGCAATAAACATTATTTTTTGTACGGAGTTCTTGTTGGGGTCTGCTATTTTGAAATCCAAAAACATTATTTTGCTTTGAACGAAGTGTGACGTCCTCGCTTCTTTCGGAACGTAACACCTTTACTTTGCTCTTTGAGACCCAGAGCACTTCCAGGTGGTGCAGCGGCGACAGGGTGTCACCGTGACGCTCGCTGCAGCCAACCGTAGGATCTTTGTTTTCACCACCGCACTCTGTCTACGGAGCCAGAGCCAAAAGCATCCTTGTTCTGCCTCCTTTGCCAGCTCTTTCGTGACCTTTTTTAGTTTGGAGTCTGTGGAGTCACTTGTTGGATGCTCCAGTGTCGTCTGGGGAGCCAACTTCCAGTGGATGTGTGTACACCTTCCACCCATCATACTTCATCTATAGCAGTTTCACTTGCTTTTCAGCAAGCATGTTGCTTTTAACGAGGCACTTGGGCTTGCATGTCTTTCACAAGCTCTGATAGCTGTGGGGTCAATGTGGAAACAACTATTTCTAGGCTGTTCTCCACCTCCACTCTCTTCCTCTGCTTGATTGGACATGTGTCAAAGTTCTCAGCTTTAACACACCTCACACTTAGGTACAGTCATACCTCGGTTTTCAACCATAATCCGTTCCAGAAGGCTGTTCGAAAAGCGATTTGTTCAAAATCCGAAACTATTTTATTAGCCCATGATTAGGGGCTAATACACTATGAAGAAATAACATAAAAACAGTCAGACTTGCGTAAATCACAATAAACACATCTGCTCACAATGAACGCTATATGAGGAAGTGGCGTCACTTCCTTGTGTAAGGAAGCCAAGTGACTTGTACACACAATATTGAAGACACTTTAGTCGGACGTCTTTGTACTAGCTTTTACATTGGTGACATTTTGACCCTATTTCCACATTCAATTTTGTTCACGGTTCCAAATCAACATCTCATTGTTCCTGTTTCTCAGGACGGCTCGTTTGGCTTCGAGTCATGCGCCGGGTGCCGTCTGTGCGACTGTGGTGCTTCTGCAGCACTAGTGCAGCCTTGTGACCGTCAGAGCGGTCAGTGCAAGTGCCAACCCGGAGTCAACGGACCAAACTGTCGCCAGTGTGCTCCCGGATTCTGGGACTATGACGCTGATGGATGCAAGCGTGAGCGAGCGTGAACACAAACAAGCTGGCAAATGACCTAGCATCATTTGACGGTACTGATGGTGTGACGTGTCTGTGGGATCAGCGTGTCACTGTAGGGGCAGTCAGTGCGACCCGCGGACCGGAGAGTGCCACTGTCGGGACGGGATGACTGGAAAACAGTGTGAAATCTGTTCGCATGAACACAACGTTCCTGTCACGCACGGTCACGACCTGCACTGCGAAGGTGAAAACACACACACACACACACACATACGCATTCTCTATGAGGCATTGTCAAGTATGGAATTCAAAATTAAGTTGAACACACATTACAAAAATGCTCTCACATGCCGTCCTGACGCAGCCACTCACTGCTGAAACACTTATACACACACTGCTGAAACGCTTCTCACACCACTGCAGAAACGCTATCAGGCTGATAGGTAGATATTCAGAAAATGGTTAAGAAGCAAGGGAGTAATGTGAAGTGCAATGAAGCGCTAAGGTGAACCAGTGGGCATTTCTGTTGAAAACCTCCCAATCCATCCAGCTTTGAAATAAATGTCTTTGTTATCAGTGAAATGTGGTCCTAAACTGCTTTCGTATTCAGTACCGAATGTGGGAGGTAGTCCTGACACACCCTGGCGGCCCTTCATAGCCACGTTGCCGCACACGTCACGCACACAGGCATAATACATGCATGTCATGCGATGTGGGTGCCTGTTCCCATGGCAGCATGTGATAGCTGCGTCGTCGTCCTGCTGGATGATCTGCACAAGATCAACTTTGACTCCCTTGCTGCACAGCTGCACAACCTCACTGCCAGCACCGTGGCCTGGACGCAGCTGCACAAGCTCAACACGTCGGTGGAAGCCGTTGCTGTGAGTTTCACACACACTACTTTTTTTGGGGGGGGGGGGGTTGGAGTGGGTTAAGCATGGGTTATGTTGCTGCAATTAGCAGTGTGCCAATTATGTATTGGTTGTGAAGAGCGGGCGTGATTTTAAAAAATTGGAAAAGGTAGTTCGACATAAGATCAGTACATGGAGAGGCTGAAATTTCTTTTTTATACTGCTTTGGGAAGTTGGGGTGGGGGGGTGTTGTAGTGTGGTGGTTAGTGTGTGCCAACTCGAAAGGCATGGCCAAGGTGGTGTGAGTATTAAAAAGTTTGGGAAGGGCTGTCATGCTTGGTAGAAGTGCACCATTTGCAGCAGGCTGTTTCAGGAAGTCGTGGCTTGATGAAAAGATTAATATAATTAGCAGTATTGCAATTTTTGAGGAGAGGTGGGTGATGGGTTGGACATCGGGGTACATCAACTGTGGCAGAGTGTTAAGGAGAAGCATAACTTGAAATGTTTGGGAAAACCTTCTTTATACGTTTCAAATATAGCATAACAAAAATATATTAAGCGCGCTTTGTTTTCATTAGAAGACGTAGCGATGCTTGTTTTTTGCTGCGTGTGTGGCTTCAAAGGTTGGGAAAGGATGTGAGCGTAACCTTGACCAATCCAAGTGGTATTGAACTTTCTTAAACATTGGTTGACATCGTGCGGCCATCGCAGCATGCCATCGAGAAGTACAACACCTCGTTGGATGGCAGCCGCCATGGCGCCATCGTACTGGAAGGCGAGATTGTGAACATCAGCGCCGATGTGGACATGCTGCAGGACAAGGTGATGTATGTTTCCATCAAACAGTCCATTTTGGTTCACATTTTTCAACAATAGATTTAATTCTATTGATGCATGTAGACACGGTCCAAATGAGTATTTATATTACTGTATGTCTTTGTTTTCTGCACACCGCTTCTGGGGTAACAAAATAGGGTACCTTGGGGGAACGACTACACTTTCGTTTTCTTGTCATGGAGAAGAGCCATGGCCTATGTTGTTGTTCAATGTGTCAGCTTCCTCATTTTAGTTGACATCCTGACATCATTATTAGGCCAGTCAACATCACAGAATGCACAATTGCAAATATCCAACTAGAGTGCTTGTTGGAGCGTAAACATTCCCATTCACAGACACTGAAGTGCCACAGCTCTGGAAGAAATCAATGATAATTCCTAAAAGAACCCTGCCCACAGGTTGACAACGACTATAGACCAGTGGCCCTAACCTCCAATGTAATGAAAGGGTTGGAGAAGATCATTGTAGAGAAACTACGTAGGGAGGTGGAAGCCTCGATAGATCAATATCAATTTGCCTACACAAAAAATCGTAGTACCAATGATGCCGTGTCTACTATCCTGTACTTTGTTTTGAGGCATCTTGAGAGTAAGGGGGCATATGCCAGACTGCTATTTGTGGACTTTAGCTCAGCCTTTAATTCAATCCGTCCAGACATATTGCTGAAGAAACTGGTTCGGTTGAATGTCAATCCATTTCATTTTAGGTGGTACCACTACTCCTTATCAAAAAGGCCACAGAGTGTGAGATTTAACACTGTATTGTCAGATGAGGTCATGAGCAGCTCCACAGGGCTGCATGAGCTCACCTTTCCTGTTCACCCTATTCACAAACGACTGTGTTAGCTCTCAACCAAATCAGTATGTTGTAAAATTCTCAGATGATACAGCTATCTACTTAGTCTGCTCACGAGGGACTCTGGCATTAGTAGCCACTGTGATGGGATTGACAATTTTGTTGACTGGTGTAACAAGCACCATCTAAGCATAAATGTGGAAAAAACTGAGGAAATGGTGTTTGACCCTAAATCAATTGGAGACCACAGCCCCATCTTTATAAATGGTGCAAACATCAGGCAGGTCTCCTCTTTCAAATACTTTATTTATATAGATTGTGGGCTTAACTGGCAGACACATGTATCAAAGGCCTGTTCGAAGATCCATCAGCGCCTTCATTTTTTGCGATGTCTCAGGATTTTTGGAGTTGGCAGAAGCATTCTGTCAATCTTTTATTGAGCAACCATCGAATCAGTCCTGCGCTTCGGAATAAACAGTTGGTCTGGGAACCTAACCGTTAAATCTAAGGCTCATATAATCAGCCTGGTTAAAACAGCAGGGAAGGTAATAGGACAGCCCCCACCCCCTGCTCCCCAGGACATATATGTGCAGTCCGTTATTCAACAGGCAAACATTTTAAACAATCCTTCTCATGTGCTACACTCCCAACTTGAGCTCCTAAACTCAGGAAATAGGAATAGGACTCTTCTCTGCAAATTAAACCGGTATAAAAACTCATTCATACCGCCGGCTATCATTTTAATCAATAAACAATTAGAGGGAGGCAGACAGACAAGCGGAAGGACATGTGTGGTGGGGGTGAGGGGGTGCATATGACTGTAATGTAGTGTCCAATGTGTGTAAAGTGTATATTGTCTTGTCTTGTATGTATGTAATTGTGCTAATTATGTTGTGCTGTGTATGTGTATGTTTTTTGCTCAATGTATGTAGCAGCACAGAGGGACTGTCCTCCGAGACAAGTTTCTCCTATGGGAGACCTAATAAAAAGTCAAATCAAATTCAGACACTGCTCATGTCCGTGCTGATCTTATGGTGACATCCTCAGACTGTTCCGATGGCTGAGCGTCTCAGCGAGCTGACAAACAGCACCTTGAACACTCACAAGAGGGCGCACAACCTTCTGGATGATCTCCACATAGTGACCATGGATTTAAATGGTAGGGAAAAAAAAGTTCAATGCCCGGAAGTGTATTGATTCATTTATTGATTGTCGAAAAAAGTGTAAGCTGATCATTTTGTGGAACCACTTTTCTGTTACATATAAATGAGTGCTCAGAAAGGCAGACTAACTCACATTTAGTGGCAGAAATCATAAAATTTGTCAGTAATCACTTCATGTTCTGCCGATTAAAGGGGGCTTGTATTTTTCTTTAAGGTTATTTTTATTTTGCCCCCGGTGCATTTCAGAGCGTGTTAATTAAATGCTGATTTTTGCCGAGTGGTCGACTGTGCGACTGTGTTTCTGTACCTGGTGTTTGCATATGGATACTGTACACTGAAAGATTACAATAGCATATGATCATATATACTGTAGTTATTGGCCCAGTAATGTCATAAACTACACTCTTTGAAACGTTGTGGATGTCAACCCTTGCAGACATCCTGCGCATGGCAAATTGGTCGCTAAATAACACAGAAGTAGATCAGGACAGAGGCGAGCAGAAGAGGAAGATGGAGGAGTTGGAGGCCATGTTGGGCAAAATGAGAAGCAGAAGCTGCGCGGGACAGAAGAAAATGGCCGACCGGGAGAAGATGTTAGCGGATAAACGTAAGTTGTCTCGGTTCCACAATGTGGTGTAAAGCTGTGTTTTTCAATCGTTTTCGAGCCAAGGCACATTTCTTTCATTGAAAAAATCCCGCGGCACACCACTAGCTGAAAATGTGAAAAAAAGCTCATTTTAATGTGATATTTTTATTATAAGCCATTTTTTTTTTTATTGAAGAAGAATCAAATAAACATCATTCAGATATGTTATCATTTTTGGTTTGGATGAACACTGATCTGATATCCTGGCAGCAATCAATGAAAGACACACGTCTTGCTTCCTCCAGTTTTTTTCTGTTATTAGTTTTTACAGCAGTCAGGCTATTTCTTTAACCGCTTCGGGGCCGAATGTCTCATTTACATTGCATATGGGACTTTTTTTTATTTAGTCACGAATTCAGCGACATGGTAACTCTCTTTCAGGGCTCATGCACATTGCTTGTTTCTCTGTGTGTTCATGCCGTTACTCCACATTTTTGTTTCGAAGTGAAGGGTGTTTTGTTTGGAGATCGAGTTTAAGGTAACTTGGGACCATAGCGCTGTTGGAGAGCTTTTCACCACATACTGTACCAAGCTCAACGGAGACGGTGCCGTTGCATCTCCAGTAAAAGTAAATCCAAGTGAAAGATAGCTTTTGTTGTATTGCCTCACGCCAGAAACTTCGCTTGTTCTCGAAGCACAAGGCAATTGGCTAGCTGCTGCTGCTACCTACCAGTATGGAAGATACTACATGATTATTCTGCCCGGTGATAGACCGCACAGGCATACAAATTGGATAATTTCCCACGGTACAGTGTGAAAAACACAAGTGACATGACATGTATATGTACAGTGTTGGAGCGGGTCGACAAAGACTTGGCGCGTCGCCAGGAGGACAACATGAATGTGGGTGATACGGCCAAAGATTTCCTCTCCCGCGTCCACGATGACATGATGGCACTGCGGGACGCCCTGAACGAGTCGATCAACAAGACGGCCCAAGCCACTGAGGTCAACAGTAGCAACCAGAAGATGCTGCAGGACAGCAAGGTGAGTGTGGCAGTCATCGTCAAAGAGGAGCAAGGTGAGGAGCCATGAAGATCACTTGCGCTTCTGCTGTCTCAGAGGAAAGTGGACGAGTTGACATCGAAACGCCAAGAGGCAGATGAGCAGCTACACATGGCGGAAGACCATGTTGCTCAAGTCAACGAGCTGCTGTCTATGCTGCATGACTCCACAGAGGTGCGCACAAATACCCAGATATGTTCCGTCTGGAAAATTGCATCTACTTCACCGCGCATATATATATATATATATACGTATCTATATATAGATACGGGGGCGGCCCGGTAGTCCAGTGGTTAGCACGTCGGCTTCACAGTGCAGAGGTACCGGGTTCGATCCCAGCTCCGGCCTCCCTGTGTGGAGTTTGCATGTTCTCCCCGGGCTTGCGTGGGTTTTCTCCGGGTGCGCCGGTTTCCTCCCACATTCCAAAAACATGCATGGCAGGCTCGTTGGGCTCTCTAAATTGTCCCTAGGTATGGGTGTGTGCGTGGATGGTTGTTCGTCTCTGTGTGCCCTGTGATTGGCTGGCAACCAATTCAGGGTGTCCCCCGCCTACTGCCCGGAGACTGCTGGGATAGGCTCCAGCACCCCCCGCGACCCTAGTGAGGATGAAGCGGTTCGGAAAATGGATGGATGGATATATATATAGATACGTATATATAACAGAAAATCAAGCGAGGAAATCACAAAATACATTTTATATCCCCCCTACAGAATTTATTTTGTGATTTCCTCGCTTGATTTTCTTCGTGGTTTCATTGAAGTAATAATTAATTAAAGGTTTTCGGCCATGAACGCCTCTCGAGTGAAACGGAAGAGAAGGCACGGAGACGGACAAAGACGTACAGTACCTGTATTTGTTGAGACTGTGAAAACCATTAATAAAGTCTAAATGTCTGTACATAGCTTGTAATGGAGGCTCTCACTGGCAATCCGTAGTGGAGTCGTTAGAAGCAATGCAAATGATTTCAGCTTGAGTCTGGCTGTGGACAATGTTGACAAGCTTGCATGCAGTAGCCATACATTTACCTATGGCTTCAGCAAATTTGTTCTTTGTCGTGTTATCTATTTTCTTCGCTTTGAAATGATCCATCGCTGTTTGTCTTAGACGAGGGGGCGGAGCACTCACATCAGCTGTGTGCTTGGCCATTAAGTGGTACAGTCAAACCTCGGTTTTCGTCCATAATCCGTTCCAGAAGGCTGTTCGAAAACCGTAACTACGCTCTTTTTAAAATAAAAATGTTTATTGAACACGTCTGCTCACAATGGAAAGCAACACGAAGAAGCGTCACTTCCTCGTGCAAGGAAGGCGAGAGGAGTCAAATGGTGCATTCAAGTGCGCTCAGTTTGTTCGAGAAACGAAATTTGTTCGTCAACCGAGGCATAAAAAACTCAAAATTTTTGGTCGAGAACCGAGACGTTCGAAAACCGAGGTTTGACTGTATTTCAGACTCGACGTGCTTTGATGATAGCTCAGTTTACGACTGCAAAACATACAGGTAACTTTGGTCTTGTCAGTGGAACAATCTGGCAACTTTTTAAAAGTAAACTTCCTATTCATAAACTCTTTCCGGTATCCGTTTTCGGTGTCTCGCGCTCCCATGGCTGGCAAAACAGACGTGGGCGTGGACCTGTGCAGCGGCTTGTTGTTTTGTTTCCGGTTTATTTATAGAGCAACGTAACATCCGCTGTGACGTGTTGCCGCATTAATCTTGCGATAAAAAATGTTGTCACGTTAAAATTGATTTAAATACATTTCGATAACGCGCTAAACTGACAGCTCTAATATACAGTATATATATATATATATATAGAGAGAGAGAGAGAGAGAGAGAGAGAGAGAGATATGTGGCGGCCCGGTGGTTAGGCCTCACAGTGGTGAAGGGTTTGATTTCGGCTGTGGCCTTCCTGTGTGGAGTTTGCATGTTATCCCCATGCCTGTGAGTACTCGGTTACCTCCCACATTGCAAAAACATGTGTGGCGGGTTAATGGAATACTCTAAATTGTCCCAAGTGTGAGCATGGATAATTATTTGTCGATGTGCGCCCTGCGATTGGCTGGCAACCGGTTCAAGGTGTCACCCGCCTACTATCTGAAGACAGCTAGGATAGGATCAAGGACGACCCGCGACCCTTGTGAGGATAAGCGGATGAGAAAATGTATGGATTCTATATGTATGTTTCTCAGTGGTGGGCCGTGCATTTCAACCTTAGGCCTTCAGTGACGTCACATACATTAACACAATATAGGCACTAACACAAGCAGCACTTAATTTCAGGAGCATGTAAAACCATTAAGTATGCATTTCACAATTAAGAGCAGGAAACTAAATTTACAGATATTGTCCAAAATAAAAAGATGGTTTAAAAATACAAAATAAAATGCCACCCAAATTACGCTGTGTGATCTTAAACAAGTCTGGCCAATAAATTGCGCAATGTTGCAGTTTCATATAAGACACCAACAATAACAACACAAACTATTCTTTGAAAACAAAGTTAACAGATCATTTGCATTTTGAGAATAGGCTATACAACAGCAAATAACTGAAAATGTTGAGCAGCTGAGATTGAACGAACTTTAGTGGACGAGGTGACTACAATGCGCCATTATAAATTGCAGGTGAGCAGATTTATTTGATACATTTATTTATCTTTGTCATTTTATTTTGTTACCATTAATTTAATACTTATGAAATAAAATGACAAGAAGAAATGTAAAATAAAATTCATTTACTCACCAATGTAGTTCTCCACAGCGTCTGCTTATTTGAAAATAGTCGATCCTCCTTTCTTTTCTCAGGAACACTTGAGTGGCTCTGTTGTACAGTTTTTCTGTTCGTTTCAGGTCCATCAGCAAGTCCTTTTCTATCGACATGGAAGCTAATGCTGAAAGCCGTTTTTGTCCGGCCGTGTTTCTGGCATAAGTTTTAATGCGTTTATAACGCTGAAAATGACCGCTCAACAGATGCCGTGGACACGGGGATCATAACAGCCAAACAGGCCAGTGTGTAAAATTGTCCCACACTCTCACTCAGATTTTTGCTCCAAAGAAAATCATGAAGATCAGCTGGACTTCTCCCTTCAAAATCAACCATCCCATACATTACAGTTAGTTCTATTTTAAGTGGCTCCGTGTTACGCTGGAGAAGGCTGTTTGTGGAATTTTTTTCCTGTATGTCTGAAAGTGCTGAGGGTCGAAGACCATCAGCCTTTCGTGGTCCTGAAATTGAGTCCGCATCTGGGAAAGAACATTGTCCAGAATGCTGGTATGGAGACGTTGGTAGTGTGCGCGCAGGTTGTCTTGTGCCGCGCCCTGGCCTCTGCGCACGCTTGGAGCACCTGAGATGCGCACTGTTTCTTCGTATATTTCACTGAATTTGTCCCTTGCTCGCTCAACTGTGTCACAAAATTCATTCACCCTTGCCATGCAAAATTGCACATCCAATGATTTTGTCTGAAGTATCCCAAAAAGCACATCAGCATACTCAAAAATCCCATTGAATATGTTGAGCGAAAAACAAAATTCAAAATCACCCAGATGTGCAGTAAATCCACCGGCAGACAGCACAGTCTCCTGATCATACTCATCGTGGTGCTCCAATATGTGATCAAACAGCTCCTTCAACGCAAGTCTCTTCTCATAAACTGCATTAACCAATCTTGATGTACAGTCAAACCTCGGTTTTCGTAGTTAGTCCGTTCCAGAAGACTGTTCGAAAAACGAATTGTTCAAAAAACGAAACCATGTTTCCCATTGGAATCAATGTAAAAAAAATTAATACGTTCCAAGTCAAGAAAACAACTTTTTTTAAACCACTTTTTTTACAATTTCACACCATAAACTGTACACATGTAATAGGAGAGCAGGTAATATGTAAAATACTGTACAAACAAACTGTAATATGTTTTATTTTCACCAATTTTAACATTAACATAGTAACATAAAAATTGAAGGAACATCCCTCTCTCTCTCTCTCTCTCTCTGTCTCTCTATCTGTCGTGGGGTGTGCGCCTATCCCAGCTGTCCTCAGGCAGTAGGCGGGGCATTTCGGCATCCCGAACTCCTTCGCCAACACAGACACACGTACACCTGACTCATATTTCGCGATCAAATCTTTCTTAAATTCTATAGTTTTCGCACTATTTTCCTCTTTTCTTCACCAGGTTTAGCACTTCCACTTGCTTTCTTTGGTGCCATGATTAGGGGCTGATACACAATGGAAAAATAACAGTCCGATATTACGTAGTTCTCACCAAACACGTCTGCTTTTTAAAAAAAAAAAACTTTATCGAACAATACAAACTCGTCTGCTCACAATGGACGCTACACGAGGAAGCTGTGTCTGTATGATTATTGCATAATAATTAGACACCGGACACCAGAGTGTTGATTATATGCCGCTGTATTGAAAACTGCCGGCCATAAATAAAACGCACGCACTTCTCCCGTGCTGCTGGAGCAAACCATTCTGAAAAGAGGGGGGTTTCACTCCCCCTAACAGAAGCGTCTCACCAAACACGTCTGCTTTTTTTTTTTTATTGAACAATACAAACTCGTCTGCTCACAATGGACGCTACACGAGGAAGCCTTTCACCAAACACGTCTGCTTTTTAAAAAAAATCTATTGAATACAAAAACGTCTCCTCACAATGGACGCTACTGTAGCGTCGCTTCCTCGTGTGCGTGGCTACACGGGGTAGCGAAGCCGAGAGGAGTGGGGCATAAAAAACTCGAAATCGAAAACCGAATTGTACGAGAACCGAGACGTTCGAAAACCGAGGTTTGACTGTATATTGTCGGCGCAACATGAGGAAAATGCCGCTTGCATATGTCGCCTAGTAGTTTCGTGCACTTTGAAGATCTGCAGAAGAATGCAGCGAGGCCATTGAAATTGGCTAAAAAGACCTTACCCTCTTTAAGCTTTGAGGCCCCTTGCATCAGTACTAAATTCAGACGCTTTGCATAACAGTGAATGAATAAGGCCATAGCTGCCTTTTCTTTCACTTTGATACACAGTGTTTGATCAGATTACAGGAAGTGTGCAACCCCCAGAATCATAATCGTGCGGTCCTATCGTTCTCCACAAACCAAGAATTAGTCTCATCACTAACATTTTTCACTTTTACGAGTCCATGATGGTGGTCAGTGCTGGTCTGAGTAACAGGGTAATTTTTTATGCTTGTTTGTAACACACACACACACACACACATATGCAAGTCCTGAATTGTGTTGTCCCACAGGATTATGAGCCTTTGGCAGCGCAGCTCGATGGCGCCAGGACACCATTGTCCAAGAAAGTGCAGGATTTCACTTGGGCCACCTCAAAGATACCCCTGGTGGAGGAAGCTGAGCACCATGCTGACATGCTGCACGCCTTATCCACAAACCTGTCCAAGTAAATGGTCCTGAATGGTGACAACATGGAAAAAACAGTGTATATGGTTCTTCACGTGGTGTCTTGTTAGGTTTGTGGAAGAAACAAAGACCGAGGGTTTGGTGGACATGACCAAGGCCTACAACAATATCATCAACAGCATCAAAGCAGCCAAGACAGCTGCGGACAAGGCAGACGAAGACGCGAGCAAGACACTGGAGGTGAAGGTCATCTGTTGATTTCTTTCTTTGACTCCTCCTGTGTTTCTCACCTCTTGTGTTCTTCTAGAACATTGGTAACCAGAACCTCGGCCACATGGCTGAGTCTCTGCGGAACCGCAGTGTGGGGCTGAAGGAGGAAGTAGAAAACTTCAGCAAGGAACTCAACAATGGTATGAGTGCCTCCTTAATGATAGCGTTTGCTCAGTGGAGCTCCTTGCACCTTTTGCTAAACCAGGTCCCTCAAACACATCCATCCATCCATCCATCCATTTTCCGAACCGCTTTATCCTCACGAGGGTCGCGGGGGGTGCCGGAGCCTATCCCAGCCGTCTTCGGGCAGTAGGCGGGGGACACCCTGAATTGGTTGCCAGCCAATCGCAGGGCACACGGAGACGAACAACCATCCACGCTCACACTCATACCTAGGGACAATTTAGAGTGCACAATCAGCCTGCCATGCATGTTTTTGGAACGTGGGAGGAAACCGGAGCACCCGGAGAAAACCCACGCAGGCCCGGGGAGAACATGCAAACTCCACACAGGGAGGCCGGAGCTGGATTTGCACCCGGTACCTCAGCACTGTGAAGCCGAGGTGCTAACCACTGGTCTACCGGGCCGCCCGGCAAACTATGTATTAGCTGTAAAATAATAGTAAATTGTTTTTCGCTCCAAATGCCAACTTTATTGTACAAAATGTGAGGCCTAGTTATTCTGCCGAAAATAATGCTACACTGTGGTTAGTTGATTTTGACTGAGACAATAAACAAACAGCAGTTGCAAGTGACAAAGCCAAAGAACCAACAAAGATGAAAAAAGCAAGAGGCTAAAAACAAACAAGAGGAAGCTGATTGGATAATACAAGGGATCAGGTGAACGAGCACAGATGAGCACAAAAACCTAACAAGATAGGCACAACAGACATGAACAAAAGGACACAAGGAAAACATGAAACTAAATACTAAGTCAAAACCCAAATTAAAGACTGATCATCGAAGGCCAGATGAGGGCAGCGGCAGAATTTGTGTGGCCGGCGCCAAGTCCAACAGCAGTCGCAGGGCTTGGAGGTTCAGATGGCAGCCACAAGATATGCGACGCCATAGCATGTTCGGAGGGCGGCCGCAGGAGTCGCAGGGCGGTTGCTGGGCTTGCGCCGTCGAAACAGGGCAGCCGCAGGACATTTGACGCTGGAGCAGGTTTAGTGGGTGGCCGCGGGGCTTGCAGCACCGCAGCAGGTTCAGAGGGCATTCGCAAGACATGTGCTGCTGGAACAGAATCAGAGGGAGACCACAAGGCTTGCAGCGCCTGAACAGGAACGGGGGTGACCACAGTAGTGGAGCAGGGTTGAAGGCCGGCTGCAGGATTTGTGCTGCCGGAACACAGCCAGAGAGCAGCTGCAGGGCTTGCCCCACCAGAGCTGTTTCAGAGGGACGGCCACAGGTTTTGCGCCGCCAGAGCAGGTTCAGAGCAAAATTAGGACCCAGAAGCAGACATGTCACAGAAGTTGAAAAGTAAAAGTCTTTATTGATGAAAATGCAAAGTAACTACAGGAAGCAGACTGGATGCAGAGGACACGGAAGAGAGCTAACACTCTGTGACAAGGCTTGACGTACTGACAGCATTCCACAGAGTTATCCAAATTTATATATAATGTTTATTTATACTACTAATACTTATTTTTTTGCCTTAAGGTTTTAGTAGCAGAGTAGCTAATCTTTGTAGTAATTTGGATGGGAAGCGAGGGTGGGAAAAACACTCTGCTTCCCACTCCCTTTCAGGCAAAATTGACTATGGTTACCAATTTGCTCATTTGTTATTTGTTGGAATACAACACTGACAGTGTTGATTTTGCTCTTGCCTGAAACAAAACTAGAAATGAATGAATGAATTGTGCCTACCGGTACATTTAACATTTTAACAACACTCCTAACGTTCCTCTTCACTGTAGGCTAACCTTGTTGGGGTTTTTTGTGCCTAATTTCCACCAGAACACTGTCAGTCAACAAACAACACTGTTGGCAGTTGTTTGTGATTTGCGGTGGATTGGAAAGTGTTTGCCGGATGCCCTTCCTGTCACGATGTTCACCGTTTGTACGTGCTTGGGACCACCACTAAAAATGCGCAGGCATGAGCTTGTTTAAATAAACCATAAACCATGATGCTAGAACAGATAACTATCATTTCAAACGTATCTCACATCACCATTAACTCTAAATTGCTTACAGAGGATTTGATTTCGAAAATATGAACCACAAGTGTACATGTACATGCACATGCAGCAAACTTTCGCACAAACAACCCAGGCTAAACTTGGCCCCTCCCCGGGATTCAAATATGAGGTTTTATTTCTTTTTCTTGCTTTCTTTTTTGGGGGGGAAATGTAGATGTTTTACAGAAAAAAACATACCGGTAAATTGATGGATTTATGAATGGTGAATATGCGGGGGATTGCCATAGTCATGAGAGAGCAAGCTGGGTGTTTGCTATGTTAGCTTAGCATGTGTAGATGGTTTCCTTGTGTGACTTTGGTATGGTGGATGGAAATCTGTTTTGTGGAAGCATAATATTTGTGAGTAATGGTGTTTTGTTCCTCATGAAGGTGTTTTTCTTCCACAGAGTTAAGACCTCAACTGGAAGATGCCAAGAAGCGACTGAACGATGCCAAAACCAAACAAAATCAAGTGGCCCCAAACTTCCATACGGTCCAGAACAACCTGAACTCCTCCTCCAGTAGGCCTCTTCAACACACACAAAAACATGAAATAACACACTAATTGGTATGAATCGTTTTATGGTTTACCAAGAAACTGTGATAAGGTTTCACAGAGTTATTATTGTTGTGACTTTCTGCTTGTCCACTCAAGACTCCTAATATACGCGCGGGCAGCGACCGCACGGACATCACTGCAGCAGTGACATGCACAGTTTGACTTTATAATTGCGCACACGTCCGCACACCGGTACTGGGCCTCCGCCTGTTTGGGACCGGGCCGCACAGAGACAGACCTGCGAGATGTGCTGTAAACATATTTACTCCATCAGACGACGTGGAAATGTGCGCGACTCTGGCCAATCTGAGTCATTCTAACATTGGTTTGCAAGTTGAAATAAACAGAATTCGCCAATAAATGAAAGAAGAAGCAGTATACAGAAAACAATAATAACGAATTGACCAAATGTTTTGGCATCTGCGACTTCTGAAGATGAAGCTACAGTATTAATATTCCTGATTGGTTCATTTCTTAATAGGTGACTTTTTTACTTTATTTTATTCTACGTTTGTTGTGCATTAGAATAACACTGTTTGAAATGAATGAGCGTTAATAAAATGTTGAATTATTCTATAATGATCGTTGTTGTCAGTACCAATACACAAAAACTGGCAAATAAAAAGGTTTGCGAACGGCATGTACTTGTCTCACCCGGTCCGTGGCGCAAAAAGGGTTGGGGACCACTGTATTATACGGGCCCCCAATTTGCTGGTATCCACACTCAAAAAGCGGAGGATTATCAGGATAGTACCGTAATTAGATTGGCATTTCTTGTGTTCAGACACATTTTTTTTCTCTTTGTTTTTTCCTTTTTATGTCAGAAATTATTTTCCTTTGCTTCCACTTTGGGCTGTCAGAATTGACACAAATGTATCTTTAATAACATAACCTTCGCCGCTCACCAAGAATCATGACGGCCTGTGAGTGGATTTGTCCCAAAACAGGTGTGAGGAACAAGAAAACGACTGTAAATAAAAAACATGTCTTACCAATGTCGTAATATGTATGAACAATTTTTTTCCAAAGCACAGCTCCGTTTCAAAGTGCCATATCTGGGACTTTTTTGTTGACGTCATGCAAGAAGGCTCGCTCTCACATCAGGCTGCACCTCGGCTATATCTCGCGGCTGTTGCAGCTCTCTTAGAACTGGAAACAACCCTCCATTCTTGTGAACGAGCACAACCGAGGGCGGTTGAAAAATATACAGTTGCTATTATCCGCATCAAGTGTGTGAAAAAAGTAACAACTGTAGTCTAGAAAATATGTTAAGTATTTGCTCCTGTGTGCCCTGCAGATGTCAGTCAGGACATTGACATGGCCAAGCAAGCGGTGGATCAGGCCAATGCATCGGTCTCGCAAGTTAATGATGTCCTGCGTCCAATCAGAGAGCAGCTGGACCATTGGCAGCAGACTTACGGTGATAGCAACAACACCAACAAGGATGTCAACGAGGCTCTGATGGAGGCCAACAAGACGGGTAGGAACTGTCACACAGCCCACAATATGTATGGAAAAAGTGCGACCTTGAAATTAGTCACACTGCTCCAACCTCCTATTGGTAGACTTTAGAAAAAAAAGTTCCTGTTGAAAAAAAAACCCAAATCAGAATCATTTTAGTCGAAATTGCCACCGTCGTCATCAAACTGTATAATGTGAATGCAGATTGTTTTTAGTAACCTTTGAACAACATGAATATTGAACAATATTCGTTGACATAAGTATAATCAGAAGTTAAAGGAGATATCATGTCCCTGTTTTCATATAGAGTCAAACCTCGGTTTTCGAACGTCTCGGTTCTCGTACAATTCGGTTTTCGAACTAAAATTTCGGGTTTTTTAGGCCTCGGATGATGAACAAATTTCGGTTCTCGAACTAACTGAGCGCACTTGAATGCGTCACTTCCCTCCTCTCGGCTTCGCTACCTCGTGTAGCGACACTACCTCGTGTAGGACAAGGAAGCGAAGCCGAGAGGAGGTAGCGAAGTAACGCTCCCTCTTGTAGCCGCGCTCCCTTGTGTAGCGGGGCCACACAGGAAGCGACCATTGTGAGCAGACGTTTTTGTATTGTTCAATACATTATTTTTAAAAAGCAGACGTGTTTGGTGAAACGCTTTCTAGTGTAGCGTCTATTGTGAGCAGACGGGTTTGTATTGTTCAATCAAAAAAAGCAGACGTGTTTGGTGAGCCGCTTCTGTTCGGGAGAGAAATCCCCCTCTTTCAGAATGGTTTACCCCAGCAGCACGGTGAGAGTGCGTGCGTTTGTTTACGGCCATTCGTTTTCAATGCAGCGGCACATAATGAACACTCTGGTGTCCGCTGTCTCATTTTTATGCAATAATCATACAGAAACAGCTTCCTTGTGTAGCGTCCATTGTGAGCAGACGAGTTTGTATTGTTCAATTAAGATTTTTTTTTTAAAAAGCAGACATGTTTGGTGAGAACTACGTAATATTGGACTGTTATTTTTGCATCGTGTATCAGCCCCTAATCATGGCACCAAAGAAAGCAAGTGGAAGTGCTAAACCTGGTGAAGAAAAGAGGAAAATAGTGCGAAAACTATAGAATTTAAGAAAGATTTGATCGCGAAATATGAGTCAGGTGTACGTGTGTCTGTGTTGGCGAAGGAGTTCGGGATGCCGAAATGCCCCGCCTACTGCCTGCTGACAGCTGGGACAGGCGCACGCCCCACGACAGGAAGAGAGAGAGAGATGTTCCTTCAATTTTTATGTTACTATGTTAATGTTAAAATTGGTGAAAATAAAGTATATCACAGTTTGTTTGTACAGTATTTTACATATTACCTGCTCTCCTATTTGTACAGTTTATCGTGTGAAATTGTTAAAAAAAAAGTGGTTTAAAAAAGTTGTTTTCTTGACTTGGAACGGATTAAAACATTTTACATTGGTTCCAATGGGAAACATAGTTTCGGTTTCCGAACAATTCGGTTTCCGAACAGTCTTCTGGAACGGATTAAGTACGAAAACCGAGGTTTGACTGTACCTCACAAACTCTGAAGGATCAGGAACGCACCCGATTGCTGTCTTCCTGAAAGCAGTCTGTTTGGTTGGGGCAGTTCTGTCTCATATAATGCTGGTGGGCATGTGTGTCTGTCATTACCGTGACAATGAGGAATAGAGCTCAGCATCTGCCTGTTGAAAGCATGGATTTCTCATGGTGGAGGCAGCACTTCACCAAGCTGCTGAATTTAGGGTGGCATCTTTTGAATCAATTAGGATTTGAGTATTCTCCTCAAAATTCTGTCAAATAATTCAGTATTTCGAACAAATATATTCTTACTTGGTAAAAACATACCCACGGATTCCTAGATTTGCAGATTTACTTTCAATTTTCAATTTTTATTTTTTTCAGCGGGTGGAGAGTGTTTTTAAGGCTTTATTCCCCCCTCTGTTTGCTTGATAAAAGACAGTTTTCCATTCAGCTCACTGTCATTCACTTGAGGCGCTCATAACCGCATTTTTGCAACGGAGACTGCGCGTTGGTCTATTTTCAGTTGTACAGGTGAATACTGTTGGTACTACTGTTGTAAAACACAATATATGTATCATGATTTCTTGGGTCTCAAACTATTAACTTGTATTAAGCGATTGCTAGCTCAAAACGAGGGAACGGATTTAATGTGTGTGTTGGGGGCTGATCACTTGTGCCATCTCACAGGCAGATGCTTGTAACTATATATTTGCACAGTAATCCCTCGTTTATCAAGGTTAACGGGGACCAAAACCACCCGCGATAAACGAAAATCCGCGAAGTAGCGACCCCCCCTCCATATAGGTACAGTACATGTTAGAGGTAAGATCGGGCCGCCCGAACCCGAAGCAATGATTGACATTTTCGGGTCGGGCGGCCCGATCTTACCTCTAACATGTACTGTACCTATATGGGTCGCGCTGCTCTCTCCCTGCCTTTTTTTTTTCTTTGTTTCGAGGCCGTGAATTGTTTTGGCCACAAGAGACCGTGGTTCGCAAAAAAACAGATGTCGCCTCATCACAACACGTACTGTACTAAACCCTTGCAATGACAATTCTTAGAACTCCTTCCAGTCTCTGTCGAGTATCCACCGTCAGTGTTCGTCTTTGTCTCTCTGCTTCTCTCAAAGTGCTCAAAGTGCCGCGCTAGAAGGACGTACTGCTGCTGTGGTTTACGGCCCAATTTTCAACCCGTCAAAATGACGGACGGCCTTAAATTTTCCCCGGCCACTCTTAAATAAAATCCGTCAATGATGGGAAATTGTCGGTTAATGTAACCTCTTCAGAAACAGAAATATAAAAGATGTAAATGTTTATACAGTATTGTTTAACTTAGATTTTGTTACAAAAGACAGGCTTTGTTATGAGAAATCACCCCTCCTCCTCCCGAGTCCTCACAAATAAAATATGAAATCTCGGGTTTGCTTCGGGCTCAGGCCTGCATATCAAGTTAAGTGATCGGGCTCGGGCCGGGTCGGGCTTAAATACCCTCGGGCCCGGTCGGGTCGGGCTCGATTTTTTAGGACCGATCTTAGCTCTAGTACATGTACATAATATTTATAAGGCCAAATGTAATGGTATACATGCATGTAGAAGTAAATTTTGAAGTAATTAACAAGACTTAATGCTGTATACTAATAGATTTAAACATGTATAAGTTAGGTTAGTTTATGAATAACAGAATACAGTAAACATAATTTATTTTTTTATTATTATATCCACATGCATTAAATATGATGGTTCCGGTCACGGTATTTTTCCCAAATATGACTCTTTTCCAATATGCGACAATTTTTTTTTCACCTTCAACTTTTTTCACCTTTCACCTTCAACTTTCAAAATGTTCAGTTGCTGTGGGTCAAGACATACATGTATTTATTTATATTTGGCGCCCTCTATGACCCACAGCAGCAGGAGTGTGTCAATAACACAGTAACTATGCTGCATATGTAAATTAAAAAAAACCCAGTCCAACTCTTGCATATGACATAAATAGAGCCTTGAATATGTCAACAAACCGCAGGAACAACATTTTATTTCATGCCTGCTTTTTTCTGCAATGGCCATTCAAAAAAATGCAACATAAAGCATATTTGTCCCACATAGGGCTGCGATGTGATAACTAAGTCATTTTTGCAAATTGTTTCACTTTCAACCCCTCAAAAATGTTCAGTGGCATTAGACCTAGCCATACATGTATGTACATATACAGTGTATGTACATATATATATATATATACGTATATATATTGCTTTTTTTCTTCGTCCAGCCAGTAACTATCGTGCGTGCACGTGCAACACACTCCCAGGGCACTGGACACTAGCATGCACATTGTGCGTGCGCGTTCTATTGGCGTACAGACGAGAAAAAAGACTGACGAGCCCATCATTTCAAATGGCCGTAAGGACACTCCTAAAACGTGGCTGTTTTGCCTGTGCTCAGCGTGTTCACGTGCATTACGAGACCACACAGCATAACAGCTTGACCAATTCAAAACTCGATTTTCAAAAAACAAAACCTGATTTTCCCAAAAACACCCAGCTAGCAATGCTATATAAACTGCATTACATTGGTTTGCACGTGCATGGTCGCGCGCACGTGCAAACCAATGTAATTTATGTGCAATATACGCGGGTCGGACTTCTTAAGAGGTGACACCAGGAACTTTCGCAGAGATACGTATGACCTTACGTCACCTGACTTCCGGGTTGAGTGAACGCTGGCGCGTCTGGCTGCCGCTGCTCTCCCACAAACTTTTATTGTTTTAGTGTTTTTATGGTCGACCGTTTACTGTCTCCACACGAAAATTACTGTCTTCACACACGAAGGTCGTTCCACTCCAGCCCCCCAATGCACTCTTGCTTCGCACCCTCAACCGCTTTCGTCTGTGTTCGTCCCGGTATCGCAGCCTCCTACCTGCTCGGCTGTTGGACCAGGCCCTGTGCCTTCTCCACTCCTTTGTGCCCCATGATGGGGGTTAACAGGGCCTGTGTCTGGGCCCTACTGTCATGGACCATCCTGTCGATCCTCCATCAACCTGTTGAGGGTCTGCTACAGTACTCAGTGGCTGAGCTCCTTGGGCTCCGCGTTCAGTGGCTGGGCCCTCCTCCTGCTTTGCAGCAGTTCCCGGACATCGCTCGCCTTCCTTCCTTCTCTATACATTCAAAGCCTTCCATAACCTTGCCCCCCCCTATCTATCAGATCTTCAGATTTCCATTCCCTCTCGCTCACTCAGGTCCTCATCCTCCCTCCACCTCTCTATACCCTCTGCCCGTCTCAGCACAATGGGGTTCAGAGCCTTCAGCCACTCTGCCCCCAAACTCTGGAACTCACTTCCACCCAATATTCGTAACATTGACTCTCTTCCCACATTCAAAACCCAGCTCAGAACCCACCTATTCAGACTTGCATATTCTACTTAAATTTATCTCTTCTTATCTTTATAATTTTATCTGTGGTTTTATTGTTGCTCTTGGTTGTAAAGTGTCCTTGAGTGCTGTGAAAGGCGCTTACAAATAAAATGTATTATTATTATTATTACATTCAAATGTGCACAAAATGGCGGAATAGTACTGCTTCGATGTCTTTGCTCAGTACTGTTCTATGTGACGTGCACATATGATCATTTCCATACACACAGATGCAAATAGACCTCTCTCAACAAACTAGACCGTTTATTCAAATGAAAATGACGAACTGGGTGTTTTTGAAATGACTAATGAGCCGGCACGAGAATTATATCTGATTATATCTCACGCCATCTCGTGGGAAGTGAGGTAAAAACTCTAGTACCACAATTCTCAAGCTTTGATCGTATTGGTGAGCCGCTGGTGATGCGATTTGTGCAGAAATTAAGAAAAATGCACCATAAAACACCAGGTTTACAGTCTATTGAAAATTAGAATTTATAATGGGTGTCAATGTGTCCTATTTGGGACTTTTACTGACACCGTAGGCCAAAAATGTCACAATTTAATACCAATTGTAATGTTCAAAAATATCCAGCAGGGTGTCATTTCGAACTTAGACCCTTTTTGACATCCTGTGCAAAATTTCAGCTTTGTGGAGTTATTTTTCACTATTTTGGCTGTGTGTACAACTGTCCAAAATGACCCAATTTGGGACAGGTACTGTAAGTCCGCAAACGGTCCGCGAGAAGCTGCAAAAGTCAGCAAAACAACAGCGAGTCACATATAGCAACATATACAGTACTGTACTACAGTCAAACCTCGGTTTTCATACTTAATCCATTCCAGAAGACTGTTCGAAAACCGAATTGTTCGAAAACCGAAACCATGTTTCGCCAACACAGACACACGTACACCTGACTCATATTTCACGATCAAATCTTTCTTAAAATTCTATAGTTTTGCACACTATTTTCCTCTTTTCTTCACCAGGTTTACCACTTCCACTTGCTTTCTTTGGTGCCATGATTAGGGGCTGATACACGATGCAAAAATAACAGTCCGATATTACGTAGTTCTCACCAAACACGTCTGCTTTTTAAAAAAATAATCTTTATTGAACAATACAATCTTGTCTGCTCACAATGGATGCTACACGAGGAAGCTGTTTCTGTATGATTATTGCATAATATTGAGACACCGGACACCAGAGTGTTGATTATGTGCAGCTGTATTGAAAACTGCCGGCCGTAAACAAACGCACGCACGCACTTCGCCCGTGCTAATCATGGCAAACCATTCTGAAAACAAGTGGGTTTCACTCCCACTAACAGAAGCGTCTCACCAAACACGTCTGCTTTTTTTTATTGAACAATACAAACTCGTCTGCTCATAAACGACGCTACAGGACACCAGAGTGTTGATTATGTGCAGCTGTATTGAAAACTGCCGGCCGTAAACAAACGCACGCACCCACCTCGCCCATGCTGCTGGGGCAAACCATTCTGAAAAGAGGTGGGTTTCACTCCACCTTACAGAAGCGTCTCACCAAACACGTCTGCTTTTTTTTATTGAACAATACAAACTCATCTGCTCATAAACGACGCTACAGGACACCAGAGTGTTGATTATGTGCCGCTGTATTGAAAACTGCTGGCCGTAAACAAAAGCACGCACGCGCTTCCCCCGTGCTGCTTGGGCAAACCATTTCACTCTCCCTAAAAGAAGCGTCTCACCAAACACGTCTGCTTCTTTTTATTGAACAATACAAACTCGTCTGCTCACAATGGACGCTACACGAGCAAGCGTTTCACCAAACATATCTGCTTTTTAAAAAAATCTTGATTGAACAATTTTCTCCCCCTCTCCCTCCCTGGTGGTTCCTTTCTGATTTCCGGGTTGAGTGAACGCTGGCGCGTTTGGCTGACGCTGCTCGTTCGAGAACCGAAATTTGTTCGTCATCCGAGGCATAAAAAAATCAATATTTTTGTTCGAAAACCGAATTGTACGAGAACCGAGACGTTCGGAAACCTAGGTTTGACTGTACATGTATATGATTTATTTTTTTTAATGAATATGTTTGAAAAAAACCGCGATGCACTTAAGCCACGATAAACGAACCGCAAAATAGCGTTGGATCACTGTATTACCCTTTGCAATGCACGCAACCGTTGTAGGTCAAACATTGACACCTCTCCCGTTTAGCGAGACGCAAGGTGCATTCAAATGCAGCCGGACAAGCTGAAACAGAAAAAAGACTCATGATGCAGTAAACGTTAAGAGCTACAAATATCTAAATTGTTTGGGCTTTCTTATAATCTATAAAAGCTGTGTGGGCTGGCTCACGTTTAAAATATGAATCTGCTCAAAATCAGCATGTGTGTTCCGTGCTAAACTGCATTGTGTTTCCTGCATATGGCTCACTGACATGTGCCGCAGTGAGCATGCTGGGCGACACTATCCCGCTCCTCGTGAACAAGCTGGACAAGCTACACAACCGCTCTGTGCAGTCACCAAACATCTCAATGAGCATCAACCGCATCCGACAGCTTATCCAGCAAGCTCGCAACGCTGCTAGCAAGGTACGTGCACCGCCAGAACAATTGAAAGGGCTCAGACCACTTACAAGACTTTTATCATCTTCATTTAAAATCACAAAAGTGGTGACTTCCAAACAGATTTCGACATGGTGGCAGCATAAGTAGCAAGCTCCTCGACATTTAGATTACCGTATTTTCCGGACTATAAATCACTCCTTAGTATAAGTCCATCCATCCATCCATCTTCTACCGCTTATCCGAGGTCGGGTCGCGGGGGCAGTAGCTTTAGCAGGGAAGCCCAGACTTCCCTCTCCCCAGCCACTTCTTCCAGCTCTTCCCGGGGGATCCCGAGGCGTTCCCAGGCCAGCTGGGTGACATAGTCTCTCCAGCGTGTCCTGGGTCGTCCTCGGGGTCTCCTCCCAGTGGGACATGCCCGGAACACCTCACCAGGGAGGCGTTCAGGAGGCATCCTAATCAGATGCCCGAGCCACCTCATCTGGCTCCTCTCGATGTGGAGGAGAAGCGGCTCGACTCTGAGCCCCTCCCGGATGACCGAGCTTCTCACCTTATCTCTAAGGGACAGCCCGGACACCCTGTGGAGAAAACTTATTTCGGCCGCTTGTATCCGGGATCTCGTTCTTTCGGTCACGACCCATAGCTCGTGACCATAGATGAGGGTTGGAACGTAGATCGACCGGTAAATTGAGAGCTTCGTCCTTTGGCTCAGCTCCTTCTTTACCACGACGGACCGATACAACGTCCGCATTACAGCAGACGCTGCACCGATCCGCCTGTCGATCTCTCGCTCCCTCCTGCCCTCATTCGTGAACAAGACCCCAAGATACTTAAACTCCTCCACTTGGGGCAAGATCCCCTCCCTGACCCGGAGTGGGCACTCCACCCTTTTCCGACTGAGGACCATGGTTTCAGATTTGGAGGTGCTGATTTTCATCCCAACCGCTTCACACTCTGCTGCGAAACGCTCCAGTGAGTTGGAGAGCCCTGCTTGAAGGAGCCAACAGTACCACATCATCTGCAAAAAGCAGAGATGCAATACTGAGGCTACCAAAAAGGACTCCCTCAACGCTTCGGCTGCGCCTAGAAATTCTGTCCATAAAGGTGATGAACAGAATCGGCGACAAAGGGCAGCCTTGGCGGAGTCCAACCCTCACTGGGAACGATTCCGACTTATGGCCGGCAATGCGAACCAAACTCTGACATCGGCAGTATAGGGACCGAACAGCCCGTATCAAGGGGCTCGGTACCCCATACTCCCGAAGCACCCCCCACAGAACCCCCCGAGGGACACGGTCAAACGCCTTCTCCAAGTCCACAAAACACATGTGGACCGGTTGGGTGAATTCCCACATACCCTCGAGGACCCTGCTAAGGGTGTAGAGCTGGTCCACTGTTCCACGGCCGGGACGAAAACCACACTGCTCCTCCTCAATCTGAGGCTCGACTTCCTGACGGACCCTCCTCTCCAACACCCCTGAATAGACTTTACCAGGGAGGCTGAGGAGTGTGATCCCTCTGTAGTTGGAACACACCCTCCGGTCCCCCTTTTTAAACAGAGGGACCACCACCCCGGTCTGCCAATCCAGAGGCACTCTCCCCGATGACCACGCGATGTTGGCAGAGGCGTGTCAACCAGGACAGCCCTACAACATCCAGAGCCTTGAGGAACTCCGGGCGGATCTCATCCACCCCTGAGGCCTTGCCACCGAGGAGCTTTTTAACCACATCGGTGACTTCGACCACAGAGATTGGAGAGCCCACCTCAGAGTCCCCAGACTCTGCTTCCTCCAAGGAAGGCGTGCTGGTGGAGTTGAGGAGGTCTTCAAAGTATTCCGCCCACCGGCTCACAACGTCCCAAGTCGAGGTCAACAGCGCCCCATCCCCACTGTACACAGTGTTAGTGGTGCACTGTTTCACCCTCCTGAGACGCCGGATGGTGGACCAGAATTTCCTCGAAGCCGTCCAGAAGTCGGCTTCCATGGCCTCACCGAACTCTTCCCATGCCCGAGTTTTTGCTTCGACGACCACCGAAGCTGCATTCCGCTTGGCCAGTCGATACCTGTCAGCTGCCTCTGGTGTCCCACAGGCCATGAAGGCCCGATAGGACTCCTTCAGCTTGACGGCATCCCTTACTGCTGGTGTCCACCAGCGAGTACGGGGGTTGCCGCCACGACAGGCACCAACCACCTTACAGCCACAACTCAGATTGGCCGCCTCAACAATAGAGGCACGGAACATGGTCCACTCTGACTCAATGTCCCCGACCTCCCCCGGAACATGGGAAAAGCTCTGTCGGAGATGGGAGTTAAAGCTCCTTCTGGCAGGGGATTCCGCAAGACGCTCCCAACAAACCCTCACAATACGTTTGGGTCTGCCAGGACGGACCGGCATCTTCCCCCACCATCGGAGCCTACTCACCACCAGGTGGTGATCAGTTGACAGCTCCGCCCCTCTCTTCACCCGAGTGTCCAAAACATGCGGCCGCAAATCCGATGATACAACCACAAAGTCAATCATCGAACTGCGGCCAAGGATGTCCTGGTGCCAAGTGCACATATGGACACCCTTATGTTTGAACAAGGTGTTTGTTTTGGACAATCGAGCACAGAAGTCCAATAACAAAACACCACTCGAGTTCTGATCGGGGGGGCCGTTCTTCCCAATCACGCCCCTCTAGGTCTCACTGTCATTGCCCACGTGAGCATTGAAGTCCCCCAGCAGAACAAGGGAGTCCCCAGCAGGAGTACTCTCCAGCACACCCTCCAAGGACTCCAAAAAGGGTGGGTACGCTGAACTGCTGTTGGGTGCGTACGCACAAACAACAGTCAGGACCCGTCCCCCCACTTGAAGGCGGAGGGAGGCAACCCTCTCGTCTACCGGTGTGAACCCCAATGTACAGGCACTGAGCCGGGGGGCAATGAGTATGCCCACACCTGCTCTGCGCCTCTCACCGTGGGCAACTCCAGAGTGGAAGAGAGTCCAACCCCTCTCGAGAGAACTGGTACCAGAATCCAGGCTGTGTGTGGAGGTAAGTCCGACTATATCCAGGTGGAACTTCTCCACCTCGCACACCAGCTCGGGCTCCTTCCCTGCAAGAGAGGTGACATTCCATGTCCCTAGAGCTAGCTTCTGTAGCCGAGGATCGGACCGCCAGGGTCCCCTCCTTTGGCTGCTGCCCAGCTCGCACTGCACCCGACCCCTTTGGCCCCTCCCATGGGTGGTGAGCCCATGAGAAGGGTTAGTATAAGTCACACCAGCCATAAAATGCATAATAAAGAACAAAAAAACGTACACAAGTCGCACTGGAGTATAAGTCGTATTTTGGGGGGACATTTATTTGATAAAATCCAACACCATGCCATCTTGAAAGGCAATTTAAAATTAAAATAAAATAGAAAACAACACGCTGAATAAGTGTACGATATGCTAACCTTACAAGACGCATAAACGACAAACTGAGAACGTGCCTGGTATGTTCAAGAAACATATTAAGAGTTATTCAGATAACTATAGCATAAAGAACATGCTAACAAGTTCACCAAACCATCAATGTCACTCCAAATCACTAAATCCAATGGAATCTTCATCCTCTGTCACTTTAAAGCAACTCCAACAACTCCGGTGGTAGAAGATGCAGCGCTTCCTCTTCTACGTCGCTTACTTCAGACTCATCGTGGTTTTATCAACACAGGTCTAGAGCGGCCTCTTGCGGTTTAATATGAAAATAACATGTGAAATGATAATAATGTGTTAATAATTTCACCCATAAATCGCTCCAGAGCACAGTCGCACACCCAGCCAAATTACACAAAAACTGCGACTTATAGTCCGGAAAATACGGTAAATGGGTTCTCATAAAGGGTTCTCTATGGGAAAAATAGGGGAATAAGTTGAACGTTGAATAAAATGATGAATTTTAACCTGAAAGAAGACATCAAGCCAGCTAAAAGCTAGCATGTGAGGTAGCGAAAATGAAAAGAGAGCTTGCTACTGAAGAGTCAGCCTCGTCGACAGGTGCCACAGTGGAAGCCAAGCTAGCAACGTGTCCAATCCAAGAAGGAGAAGAAACACAACGATCTTTCCAGAGTAGGGCTACAACTGTCAGTTATTTTATCGTTTGATTAATCCGTTGATTATTGCTCCAATTAATCGATGAATGGGATTTTACTTTTTTTTTTAAATATCCAACTCGAAATCAGCAATAAAAAAGGATGTGATTTCAAATTGGCATGCAGAAAGTTGTACAAACAGAGCTCTTGAAGTCAAAAATGATATATTTTTTCAAGGGTAAAAGTTGAGCTCAAAATCCAGTTGGACATGGACCGACACCCATGCAGAAGCTGCTAAAAATGTGCTTTTGTCATCCTCCGTCACTACACTATCTGTCTGTCTCAGTCTTAACTGCCACATCAAGATTTGCAGCCATTTTTCTCACGCAGCTTACCAGCTACCCTAATGAGGGCGAATGCTATTGAACATGAACGAAACTGTCTTCTGTGTCCTCTCCTTCCCGCATTCAGGTGAGCGTTCCTGTGAAGTTCAATGGCGCATCAGGCATTCAGGTGCGCACCCCGCCCAACCTGGCAGACCTAGCATCCTATACCTCCCTCAAGTTCTACATCACGTTGCCCGAAGCAGCGCGCTCACGCCGACAAGATGACGGCGCCAAGCAGTTTGTCTTCTACCTCGGCAACAAAGATGTAAGCGTCTCCATGAGAACACACCCGTGCTCTGATTTTATATAGTGCCCGGAGACACTTTAGCCCCCTTCACGCTGCTAGTCAAAATCTTTTTCCTGTCTTTCTTCGGTGTCAATGTTGTTCTGTGTGGAATGTTCTGAGGGGATATTAGTTTGGGATTTGTCATTGAATTTGTTTTCATTTCATTTTGACTTTTGTTTTCTAGTCCACTTAGTTTTAATTAGATTGGAGTGGATTTTCCTGTTGTTTTGTTTTCAAGCACTTTAGCATTCCTTTAACTTACCGGTAGTTTTTTTATTTATTTATATGTGGGATATTTGTTCAGTGCAACATTAAAAAAAGGTCACAATATGTATTGTTACAAAAACTCAATTCAACTCACTTTATAGTGAGCAGGAATTTGACAAATTGTGAACAATTTAGGAAAAAAAGAGACTTCAAGCTGTTTAATTCCACTCCCACTTGAATGCACTGTCAAACGACACATTGTTTATACATTTGCTCCGGTGCTGCCCCAGTAGAGCGTTCAAACGTGCAAAGTTACACCGGTGTAGCCCCTGAAAACAGCTTAAACCGCAGTAAATTTAACCCTGCTCAAGGAGGTGGTTTAAAAATTTGCTCCGGAGCAATTCTCGTTTGCGGGGCAGCACCGATGTAAAATGGTACATGTGAACGCTACGGGGTTAAAAATTTGCTCCGGAGCAAATGCTTGTTTGCGGGGGAGTAGCCTCGCTACGCATGAGAAGAGTTGATTACATACGGCTAGAATGTGTTGCTGTCTTGCTCTGTTGTACTTCCATCATCTTTCCTTTTTGTAGGAGACTGGACTGTCTCGGAGTCGTGTGTGTAGTTTGTTCCTCTGTTGTCTGTCCACAACCCCCCCATAGAATTTATTTTGTGATTTCCTCTCTTGCTTTTCTGTTTGACGCATTACTTCAATGGCACTTTTCTGAGTGCCATTGAAGTCATCGTTGATTTACGTTTTCGGGGGCGGCCATTGAACGCCTCTCAAGCAGAAGGCACAGAGACCGAGAAGGAGAAGGACGTGCCTATACAGTAGTTGCTTGAGCTGTGTATGTTTTAAAAAGAACCAACACGACAGCTCTTTGTTTTCTATTGTTTTGCACCGCTGCAGAAACTGCCGTGTGAACGCAAGTGGGGCTGCACCGGGGTTATTAACACGCTCAGCGACTTTGTACGTGTGAACGCTCCACAAAATTTGCTCTGGTATAAGATATATCGCAACAAAATACATCAGTGAAGCACCGAAGCAAATGTATGCCCCTATTTTATTCATTTTGAGACAGTGTGGACGACTTTACACACCCAAAATATTTAAACTAGTTCCCCTCCCAAAACTGCCCCTTGAAGCTGGTATACCCACAGGGACATAGGAACACCAGCTTTTGGAAGTCAGCATGTCACCGGCTGTGGAGAAAATCCTCTCCACGGCAGCAGAGCTAGAGAGGGTCTTATTTTGTTAATAAGTCCACCCATGCCAATATATATAATTTTGTCAATTTGAGTCATCAGCTAGTGGCAAAATGGCTGCCTCCTGATATGAATGAATGGGTGCATTTTGCTGCTTAATTAAAATTCCACAATTTCAGCTGTCTTATGATAGCTTGCGACGTTACACTAAACTGATTTCATCAACTATAATAATCGGATAGTGGGATCCATGTTGCTTTGTTACAACCTGCCCCTGTGGATCCTGTGAAAATGGACCTGATCCACCAATTTTGCAAGCTCTTTGTAAGGACTGTCCACTTTGAGGGTTGGCATTGTGTCTGCATGGTGCTTTTGTTCCTATAAATGTTGTGCCATGGCTCTGGTGCGCATGAAAAGAGTCAATCGTGTTGACCGCTAGTCTTTTTAGTCCTCGAAGGACTTCCTGGGAATGGCGCTGGAGGGGAAGAGGCTGCGCTGGTACTTCAACATCGGAGGCGAAACGGCAGATGTGTTGATGTCTGAGGACGTCCAGTCCAATGGCAATTTTAACAGTGTGGTCCTGGAGAGGTAGGGTATGGCCCGCATGTAACGTGTGGGACTTTGAATTGTTTATAATATAATAATAATCAAAGCTAATGCATTTTAAACCTAAACTCATTACCTCACTTGTGCAATAATGAGCAATATCTGAGCCATTTCATTTCGTGTGCAATATATGCCTCAGTCCACACTACCACTACTGCTGCTGTTGTTGTGTGTTGTTGAGTTTTGTATTTATTCAACCGTTATTTTGTTTTATTCTACAGTCAAACCTCGGTTTTCGAACTTAATGCGTTCCAGAAGACTGTTCGGAAACCGAATTGTTCGGAAACCGAAACCATTTTTCCCATTGAAATCAATGTAAAATGTTTTAATCCGTTCCAAGTAAAAAAAAACTACTTTTTTAAACCACTTATTTTTACAATTTCACACCATAAACTGTACAAATGTAATGGGAGATTACCAATTTTAACATTAACATAGTAAAAATTGAAGGAACACCTCTCTCTCTATCTGTCGTGGGGCGTGCGCCTCTCCCAGCTGTCAGCAGGCAGTAGGCGGGGCATTTCGGCATCCCAAACTCCTTCGCCAACACACACACACCCGCACACACCTGACTCATATTTTGCGATTAAATCTTTCTTAAATTCTATAGTTTTGCACACTATTTTCCTCTTTTCTTCACCAGGTTCACCACTTCCACTTGCTTTCTTTGGTGCCATGATTAGGGGCTGATACACGATGCAAAAATAACAGTCCAATATTACGTAGTTCTCACCAAACACGTCTGCTTTTAAAAAAAGAAAACTCTAATCGAACAATACAAACTCGTCTGCTCACAAGCTGTTTCTGTACGATTATTGCATAATAATGAGACACCGGACACCAGAGTGTTCATTATGTGCGGCTGCATTGAAAAATTCCGGCCGTGAAAAAAAAGAAAGTCCCCCCTCCCCCCTCACCCCGTGCTGCCAGGGCAAACCATTATGAAAAGAGGGGGATTTCACTAGTCCTAACAGAAGCGTCTCACCAAACACGTCTGCTTTTTTTTATTGAACAGTACAAAAACGTCTGCTCACAATGGTCGCTTCCTGTGTCGCTACGCGACACGAGGGAGCGCGGCGACAGGAGGGAGCGTCACTTCACTCCTCTCTGCTTTGCTACCTCCTCTCGGCTTCGCTGCCTCGCGAAGCTATACGAGGTAGCGTTGCTACACGAGGTAGCGTTGCTACACGAGCTAGCGAAGCCGAGAGGAGTAAAGTGACGCATTCAAGTGCGCTCAGTTAGTTCGAGAACCGAAATTTGTTTGGATTCCGAGGCATAAAAAACTCAAAATTTTAGTTCGAAAACCGAATTGTACGAGAACCGAGACGTCCCAAAACCGAGGTTTGACTGTATTTTATTTATTTATGTTGTCGAAATGCACTAAGGAGTGGCACCCACATTTCGTTGTATGGTATACAGTGACAATAAAGGCGATTCTGATTCTGACGCTGTGTTTTTGTGTTGAAGGATCCTGCAGTATGGTCAAATGTCCATGTCTTCGGAGGCCTCTGAAGGCGAGCAGAGGGTCACCAAAGCCTACGTGGAGGCGGGAGGAGATCTAGGGCTTCTCAATCTTTTGACCAGTGACACCGTCTTCTATGTGGGGGGGTACCCCAGTACTTTTAAGGTAGACATATCCACCACCTTAAAAAAAGGAAAACAAAAATGCGAGTCATTGCGCTAACAATAGACGAGAACAGTGTTTTCAAACAATAAATACATAGAGTGCTGTGAGAAAAATATTGAATCGTGTAGTCACGGCTTACCTGTTTTGAGTGTGATCATGTGTCGTTTGCAAGCTGAGCCATGCTTGGTCGTTACCTGAGCAAATGTGATGTCATTTTGAGTCGACAGCAAGTGGCAAAATGAGATGAGTAAAAATGGGTCGGACTTTGCCGCTTAATTTATATTCAACAAACGCAGTATGAATCAGAGTACCGTGTTAGACTAGTGGGGCCGCATAGAGCATATTATTGTCGAACATTTTTGACAGGACTTCCCCATTTGTAAATCAAATCACCATATAAAAACTGCTTTTTTGTCTTCTCGCGCTCTTTGTCTGATACGCTTGTATAATGATGTTAAACTATGCCAAAAGAATTTGAGAAGACGACAAATGCTTTTTCACGGCGCGGTACATAATATTAACAATGCTTTGTAATTGTTTTGCGAGGTGGTAGTTGGAGGACCTCAAAAAGCAGGGAGAGGCAGGGTTGGCTGACAGAGATGTATTTAACAAAAAAATACAAACCGGAGTACACTGGAAAAAACTCACTCAAATACTCAAAGTCCAGAAAACCACAGGAACCAAAGTAGCCCTAAACCTGTGACAGAAAACAAAAGCTGTCAGGAGCACACAGACACTCATCTACTCACAACAAAGAATGACAGAACTCAAAGTGACGAGACAATGAGACACACAAGACACGAGGGGTTGAGGGAGCTGATTGGTTAAACACAAGGGACACTGATGACGAGAACAGGTGGCAACAAAAAAAGGCACAGGAGGGAACAAAACCAAACGTGACCTAAACAGAAATGTAACAGTAATTGTAGACAGTCACTGTAAGGGAAGCTTGGACACATCCTTGTGGTGGAAAGCTAGATTACCTTTTAGTTCAGCAGCCATGACGAACACTAAAATTAATTTAATTTACATGTCACCTACTTTTGTCATTATATTGCTCGAAGGGTACACAGCCAGGGGGACGCACGCCATGAATAATTTTCACACCAGCAACCAGGAGGAACAAACAATAACTTTTTTATATGACCCCTGTGTGAGGCCATGATTAACACGTTGTTATGACTGAGATTCCTTCACATTGTTTGTGCTCCCCTCGCAGCCCCCTCCCCCGCTAGCTCTGCCCAGCTTTAGAGGCTGCATGGAATTGGACACGCTCAATGAGGAAGTGCTCAGCTTGTATAACTTCAAGGAAATCTTCCATCTGAACACCACGCAAGAGAAGCCATGCGGCAGGTGAGGGCCTGCACCTGTCCATTTCTCTGACTACCTGTGCCCGGGTGTTGATGCGTGCTTGTTGATAATGTCGTAAAAAGGTCCAAGCCAACGCTAACACAGGCCTGGGTGAACGACGCCGCTTATTTTGACGGCACCGGCTTCGCCGAGATCTCCTTCAGCGATGAGTCGGCACGCATGCAGCGCTTCGAGCAGGAAGTCAAGCTGATCTCCCACAAAGGGATTTTGTTGCTGCTTCAAAACAAAGTATGACTCCATCAGATGACTTTCAATTTCATGATGACGTGCTGAACGCCTGCATTTTCTCAATCAGGACCAGTTCCTGTGTCTGGCCGTGGTCCGAGGCAACTTGAAGGCTTTCTTCCAGTTAAGCGGTGAGATGGAGGAGTTCCAGCCCAAGGATCCCACTTCCCCGCTCCTGAGGGTCAGCGACGCCAGTCCCAATGTGGTACATATACTTTTACAGTATTTCTTTGGTTCTCATTCACCGACCTCATGGAAGACTTTCGGCACATCTGGGCAAGGTTTATTATTAATTTATACATAGATGTCTTTTTAATGTAACTGAATAGTGAACAGATTTTTTTTCCACATTTTATTTCCTAATTATAATACCATACCAGGGCTGCACAATGGCAGCTTATGAAAACAAAATAATGTACTGTTTTATAAAGATATACAGTCAAACCTCGGTTTTCGAACATCTCGGCTCTAGGCCAATTCGGTTTTTGAACAAAAATTTAGATTTTTTTTGTGCCTCGGATGACGAACAAATTTCGGTTCTGGAACAAACTGAGCGCACTTGAATGCGTCACTTCACTCCTCTCGGCTTCGCTTCCTCGTGTAGCGTCCATTGTGAGCAGACGTTTTTGTATTGTTCAATAAAGATTTTTTTTTAAAGCAGACGTGTTTGGTGAAACGCCTCCTCGTGTAGCGTCCGTTTTGAGCAGACGAGTTTGTATTGTTGAATAAAGATTAAAAAAAAAAAGCAGACGTTTGGTGAGACGCTTCTGTTAGGGGGAGTGAAACCCCCCTCTTTTCAGAATAGTTTGCCCCAGCAGCACGGGGGAAGCGCGTGCATTTGTTGTACGGCCGGCAGTTTTCAATACGGCGGCACATAATGAACACTCTATAATAATAGTAATAATACATTTTATTTGTCAGCGCCTTTCACAGCACTCAAGGACACTTTACAACAAAGAGCAACAATAAAACCACAGATAAAATTATTATAAAAGAAAGAGACAGATTTAAGTAGAATATGCAAGTCTGAATAGGTGGGTTTTGAATGTGGGAAGAGAGTCAATGTTACGAATATTGGGTGGAAGTGAGTTCCAGAGGTTTGGGGCAGAGCGGCCGAAGGCTCTGCACCCCATTGTGCTGAGACGGGCAGAGGGTACAGAGAGGTGGAGGGAGGATGAGGACCTGAGTGAGCGAGAGGGAATGGAAATCTGAAGAAGATCTGATAGATAGGGGGGTGCAATGTTATGGATGGCTTTGAATGTATAGAGAAGTATTTTGAAATTGATCCTAAGTTTAATAGGGAGCCAATTGAGCTGTTGGAGGATGGGGGTGATGTGATGGAAGTAGGGGGTTCTCGTGATGATCCGGGCTGCTGAGTTCTGAACAAGTTGAAGTTTATGGAGGAATTTGTGATGGACGCCGAAAAGAAGTGAATTGCAGTAGTCGATGCGGGAGGTGACGAGACTGTGAACAAGGATAGCAGTGGTGTCTCATTATTATGCAATAATCATACAGAAACAGCTTCCTCATGTTGCGTCCATTGTGAGCAGACGAGTTTATATTGTTCAATAAAGACGTGTTTGGTGAGAACTACGTAATATCGGACTGTTATTTTTGCATTGTGTATCAGCCCCTAATCATGGCACCAAAGAAAGCAAGTGGAAGTGGTAAATGTAATGATGGTCAGCAGGCAAGGTTCACGTTTTATGTGACTTTTAATAACAATGTGGCAGAGCAGTAAAACATGTGGTGTGCTCACTAACGGTTGCTTCCTGGAACTCCCCCTTATAGGCAGGACCTGTCGATGAACTGGAGTGTGACGTACACATCATAAAGCACTACTCTTATAATAATAGCCAATTATGTGACAGTAAACCTGGTGAAGAAAAGAGGAAAATAGTGCGCAAAACTATAGAATTTAAGAAAGATTTGATCGCTAAATATGAGTCAGGTGTGCATATGTCTGTGTTGGCTAAGGAGTTCGGGATGCCAAAATCCACCATCAGCAGCATCCTAAAAACGAAAGACCATGTGCACGATGACAGCTGGGATAGGCGCACGCCCCACGACAGAAAGAGAGAGAGAGAGAGAGAGATGTTCCTTCAATTTTTATGTTACAATGTTAATGTTAAAATTGGTGAAAATAAAACATATTACAGTTTGTTTGTACACTATTTTACATATTACCTGCTCTCTTATTACATGTGTACAGTTTATGGTGTAAAATTGTAAAAAAGCGGTTTCAAAAATGTTTTCTTGACTTGGAACGGATTAAAATTTTTGACATTGATTCCAATGGGAAACATGGTTTCGGTTTTCGAACAATTCGGTTTTCGAACAGGCTTCTGGAACGGATTATGGACAAAAACCGAGGTTTGACTGTACAGTAAATATTCTCTAGTACGGACTCATGTTTGCGCTGTCCAATCTGTCCTTATAACAGAAATTCCTCTTTTGGGAAATGAGCATGGTACATGTCCTTTATGAACCTGCAAGTATGATGAAAACTGCATGTGTAACAACACAAGCAATAAAATGCAAAAATATACTGTCCAAAAACTGTTTATATAACAAAAACAGCAGTACAGTATACAGTACAGGTGTAGATTTAAAAAACCACAACACAGTATAGTATGTACAGTATTTTAATGTTGATTTTTTTCAGTCTTGGGAAAAAATGAGTCTATTTTGGGTTGTTTTGTTTTGTTGGGTTCTTCCTCGTTTTCTATGCCATGATCTACAGGACGAAAGTAAATCAAGTTAAAATCGTTCGCAATTACAGTAAAACGCACGCCAATAAAAAGTCACTGACACAAAAAGTCGTTTCGAATTCCATGACATAAACGGCGAAGCAAACACGTTTCTTCCATCTTCTCCAGTTGTGTTGAGTGGGCGTTGCTTTTTACGCTAGTGCCGCGAGCAACAGGACGTAAGTGAATAAAGTTAGAAATCGTTCGCAATTACAGTAAAACGCACGGCAATAAAAACTCACTTACACGTCGTCGTTTCGAATCTGATTATCAAAAAATGCGACGTGAAAAGGTGTCTCCGTTGGTGTCTTTCCGCGTATCGGGTGGAGCGTTGCGTGTATTTAAGCTACCGCGGCATGACGTCTCCATCCGGGTTACGGCTAGTGGAATTTCCGCTTACGTAGTTCCGGTAACATGTAATATCGTAGTCAAAATGTTAATGCATGGGTTTTTATTACGGGTGAAGGATATTCCTTTTCATAGAATTCCGGGGATGGGAATGTTTACTGTATTAAATTAATATTTTATCCAATTGACTTGCATGGCTGTGCCCTGCGACTGACTGCCGACCTGTTTGGGGTGCAGTTCGCCTTCCGCCCAAAATTAGCTTGGACACCACACCCCGTAACCCGCTTCAGGACAAACGGATGGATGGATGGATGGATGGATGGATGGAGTTGCATGGTCCAATTGAAAAATTAATTGGACCACCTCTTGACTTGTGGTGTCAGATGTGTGAGTGGCAAATTTAGCACACTTCTCTGGGGACAGCGATCCAGTGCCCAATCTTTTTTTTGCACCGTGGGCCGCTAGAACATATTTAGACAGACCATTGTAGCCGTGGCACAGCGACACGGAGAAACCGTTTCGCCGCTGGCTCTCCTACGACCCGTTTGGCCACTGTCGAAAGGCAAATGTAGTTGTTTGACAAAAACAGTTTTTAATACACTATACAACGCACCGCAACGGTGCATAGGCCCAAACGGCAGTCAGGACCTGTCCCCGCACCCAAAGGCGGAATGAAAGTGAAGCCCGATGTCAAGACGCCAAGCCAGGAACCAATAAGTATGCCCGTACCTGGTCGGCGCGTCTCACTGTGGGGCAACTACAGTGTGGAAGAGTGTGCAATTCCTCTCGAAAGGACCAGTACCAGAGCCAAAGTTATACCTCGAGGTGAGACAGATTATATCTAGTCAGAACTTCTGCCTCGCGCACCAGCTCAGGCTCCTTCCCTGCCATAAACGTGACATTCCATGTCCCTTGAGCTAGTTTCTGTAGCCGGGGAACGGACGGCCAAGTTCCCTGCCTTTTGCCGCCGCCCAGCTCACAGGGCACTCGACCCCTTTGGTCCCTCCCACAGGTGATGAGCCCATGGGACTCCTCAGCGAGCCCCAGGCCTGGCTCCACGGGTTGGGAGGGGGCTGTGACCAACGTCCGAGCAAGGGAAATCGAGGTCCAAATTTCATACTCATTATAAGGGGCCTATGAGCCATGCTGTGTCTGTTCCCTCACCTAGGACCTGTTTGCCATGGGTGACCCTGCCAGGGGGCAGACATCCCGGGACAACTCCTAAGATCTTTGTAACACGCAAACCCCTCCACCACTGTAAGGTGACGGCCCATGGAGGGGCGTGTATGGAAGGAAGGACAGACGGACAGACAGATAGTAGTGATGGGTGCATGAGGCCTCATGAGGCGTGTCGACGCACTGACACACTGTGTTGATACTGTGCTGATACTGTGTTGCTGACCACTGCCACCTGCTGGACCTTCAAAATCCCTGCAGCCAAACCACTTGACAGACTGAACTGACTGATTTGATGATGAAGTGTATACGACATCATTCACATTGTAACATCAACATGTGTTTCAATAATGTGAAAATCATGTGAATGAGGATGTGTGGGCCTTGTCTTCACAAATTTTTATTTAGAAAAATAAGATGCTCCAGTGTTTTAAATTTCAGTCTGTTGCGTTTCTTGCACACATTTATTTGACACTTCATATAGTCGTGTAGAAAGAAAAAAAGGGAAAGAAATTGCGATATTTACGATCAACATTCACTTTCACTTACATCAATTTCTTGGATAATCTCTTTTATTTTGCTTCCTCCGCCTTTCATGTTGATCTTTTTTCCCCTCTCTTCCAGCGTCAGAGCTCTTCTTGTCTTAGCTGCTTGACATCCAAAGGTCCGTTTTGTAGCCTTTTTAGCAATGCAACGTTCAGGCTGCGTCTGAATCTAACAATAACAAATACTTCCTGGACGCAGTGGATTTTCTTTCCACCATCTCACTGTCTCTAACTCGACCTCCCCTCGATCGCCACCCAAGACAGCGTTGCGCAGCTGATGCCATGCAATGAATATTTAAGCCAGCCACGGGACGCTTCGTAGTCCTCGATGGGCATAGTTAGCGCGATGGAACTCACCTTCTCTCTAATTAGCGCTCCAGTTAGCGTAAGGTTTTTAGCATGATAACAAGTAAAGCATTCCAGGAAACTTTCGTTTATTTGACTGTCCGTCGAGCCACAAGCAATTTACTCTGAGCAGCTAATCGGATGCATTCCACGGATCTAGCTACAGTATCTACACACATAGACAGTGAGTCCTACTTCGCCAATTGGAGGCCAGGATGATGCTCGGTAAGCCAATGGCAAGAGCAGCTATGAGTATGTTGCGTTCAGGAAACTCGCAGCTGTGACCGAAATAAACATCGTTCACGATAACCCAGTCAGGTGGTTGCTGTTGCCGTTTCCGAACAAAGCAGTAGAGGTTGCTGTTGGATTAGACTTCGTTGTATTGAATGTCTTCGCGAGGCTGGAGCAGAGAAAATGATTTCGTATAACGCAACAGGGTTTTTTTTCGTCGTATGGGGGGCAGGAGAATGGGAATGGTGTTAATGCATGAAGATTTTTTCACATAAGAGGGTATTTTCGCCCATGTAGGTTTCGTTCGAGAGGAGTTTCACTGTACAAATTTTCATAAAGCACTTCTCATATAATAATAGCCTATTATATGACAGCCGACACGACGCTCGAAGTCAGACGGACACGTGTTTCTGATAATCTGGGTGTTTTCCTTTTTGCCCAAATATATTTTGTTATTCGAGCGAGGGTGAGGTCTGGCTTGTTTCGGCAGGCGGCATCGTGTCGCCAGACGCACTTCCTTGTAAACACTGTGTGGCGGGCTTTTGCTGTGTCGACGCCTTCTGGACTGAGTCGACGGCCCCTGGACTGAGTCGACGCCGCCTTGACTGTGACTGGACTGTGCCGACGCAGTTCACGTGTTGATCACGTGATCTCATGAAGCAGCACACGCGGATTGCTCTGTGAGCCAGACGCATGCGTCGATGAGTCTGTGTCGCTGGACCCATCACTAATAGATGGGTAGATTTTGAGATTTTATGATACAAAATATTTTTATGAATTCTGTATAAACACACAAAAGGACAGAACATTGGTACTGTTGCGTACCAGGTACCGTACCAGTACCAGTTTAAACATTGTTTAAACACCAATTATATATATCGAATTAAGTGGGTCTAAAGCACTCAAGTTGATTAATTCATTGTTTCACTTGTTTAGCTGGAGATAATCATCCTGCGATCCCCTCCGTACCGGGTGGTGGTGAGGAGCAACCGCATCCAACTCTTCACGCACGTTTTCTCTGAGAACATCCCGGCCTTTGGACGCACATACTTTCTAGGAGGAGTCCCCGAACACAATATGCCAGACAGGTCAAAAACACTTGCACTCTCACACACACACACACGTGCATGAGCGTGCTCTCGCGCTCACACACACACACACACACAAAAGCCACCCTAAACCTAATTTAACCATATGTATACAAAATGAACATCATAGCGCTAGCTAGCTAGCTATAAAGTGCCCTCACAACCCGGGCCACGTTGGGGTACTGTCACGTTAGAGTGCTGACACACAGGACAAGAACCTCAGAATACTAACTTTTTTTCCCCCCAGGCCTTATGTAAGGTTTAGTTTCGAAAGATAGATAATTTCATTTCAAGGGAAATTGATTTGATCGCTTACTACAGTTTTTCAAACTTTTTCTACATGACCAGTGTTTGTTACAAGTGAAACACAAAAAACAGTAGTCCCAGTGCCCCGGTCTCATAAACATGTGCGAATACACATAGTGCACATGAACACATTTGTAATTCTGGTATGATGATATGTGGCGTCAACAACATTTTTTGTTTTAAACTTTGTATTCTCTTTTGATTCTCTGTGTCAAATTTAGCAGATGATATTGGTAGAAAGGCACTTAAATAGTATAGCTGTGGGTGATTAATGACGGGAATAAGTTAAGTATTTACATACAAGTTGCTGGCGTGGTGTTAGGCTGCGAGCTCCTCATATGGTAAGGAGTACCGATGAGTTTGACACTGAGTTTGTAAACGTGATTCAAAGTGAAAGAATAAATCCTCCAGCAAATATAATCCAAAACAGTCACCAACCATTCTGTTCGAGTCACCTTCCAAAGTGACCACGCTAAAACCAACACGTACCAAACTCAAAAACCTTAATGTGGGCCAACCACGGAGCTATCTTGTGAGCAGTTATCCACTTCCTGGAAATTGGCTAAGAAGGTCAAAGCTGATGATCACTGCACTGCAGTGTGCTTACTGCAACGCACCGGCAAAGTGTTATGTTCAAAATACCTGTGGCGGCTTAGCTTAACAAAGGACCTCCACCTAAAAGCGCATTTGAAATGGCCAGTCTCGGTGTGGCCACCTATGTGTCCATATAAACACTGCATTTTGCATTTGCATTTGGAAGGATCAAAGTATGCATTGATTCTATGCAAGTGGGTGGAGCCCACACTGCATAAGCAAGTCTAGAATACAGTACTAGCTTGGTTTAATTTAAAATTGAGGACTTCATTTTTAGTTTGCAGACCACAAGAGGTGGGTTACTGTGGGAAAAGATCTATCCTCAAAACACACAGTAGCAATCACACAGAGATACACAGAAAAACATTGTCATGTTGATTTTCACATGGATGTGCTTTAAAGTTTGTGTGTGTGTGTGTGTGTGTGTGTGTGTGTGTGTGTGTGTGTGTGTGTGTTTGTATTCATGACATATCAGGACAATTTTATGATAACACACCTTCAAAATGAGGACCTGTGGAAAAATGAGGACATTTTTCGCGTCCTCATTTTTCCACGCAGTCTACACTACTCTAGAGCTCACGAGGATACTCCCACACCAAAAATAAGTGATGTCCTGAAAGAGCACATTTGTCAGAAATTGTGTGTTTAATTGTGTTTAACTTTCGACTCACTTTTCATTTGGAAAACTAGTGGCCAACTTCTGTACTTTTACACACTTTTAACACACTTTCAGTGACGTCATTGTGCAGGACCTCAAATGTCAGCTTTTTCGGACTTACTCACACACTTTCTCCGCCCTCTTCCTGGTAAGTCACATCAATTAGCAGTCACACAGAATCCAACATGTGAAGCAGCCAGACAATCCTACAGCCAGATATCTATTAAACTCTCTTAAACAAACACGACCACGCGTGATTGACCACCTGGTAAGCAATTCCTTTTCGTTTTTCTTACCGTAACATAACATGTTTAACAGTGCCCACCAAAGGTAATGTCATTCAATTAGACAGCTAGCTAGCTAGCTAGATCGATCGTTAGCATGCTAATAAGCTTCCAATAAAAGTAATGTGGACATGTCCTGCAGGCAAGGTTCTGGAAAACTTTTCTAAATCTTTAACAACACAGTCTATGGAAGTTGATTTTGGTGCCAAATGTTTATTTCAGTGCAGTATTTGTTTTATTCCATTGCAGTTAATTGAGATTAGTTAGTACAGGTAGCCTAATGAAAGTGGGCCATGCACTATTAGCATTTATGCTAAGTCCGGTGTATTTACACTGTTTATTCTTGTGTTGATTAATGTTCACCGTTTCAAAGAAAAAACAAACGTTTGCAATGAAATTATAGCAGTATTCATCTTTGTCGGTCAAACCTCTGGTATTTTTCTTTGCTATTCCATACATTCTGTTCAATTAATGGCAAGGAATGTAAACAACTCTGATGTAAGGAGCCACATTATTATTTTGTGCTGATACAAATTGCTAAAGAAAATTATCAGCGATTCTGATAATTGTTTTTAGTTTTACATCGAATGATTTTGTTGTTGCACCACTAAACATGTTTTTTCCCCCTCTCTTTAAATTTTTATTTTTTGGTCTGCATGTATTTTTTAATATCTGATTAACTGCATTGTGTAAGCCTGATTTGGATTGTATTCATCGACATTTAAGTGTCAACTTTTCGTGTCTTAGGACGTGGTGTATTTACAAGTGAACCAATCGAAAGGGGTCCTTTGTGGTTGAGTACCGTGGAGAGTTAATCTCAAGCTATGAACGAGACAAGAGACAGAAAAAGTACACAGAGAAGCAAAATTGTTTCCTGTTTGATTTTGAATGGAAAGGAAGCACATGGTGGTAAGTCAAGATCTAGAAAAACATCATGTGGTTCTGTACAACATTGTAGTTTTGCTGGAAAAACAATTCATGTTTCATTGTTCAATTTCAGCATTGATTCCTCCCATGAAGATGGTTCATTGGGTCGACTGGTCAATGATGCTCACAAAGGCCCAAACTGTAGAATGAAAAAGCTGACAATCCAGGATAAACCTCATCTTTGCTTGTTTGCAATTGAAAATATCCAAGCAGGGAATGAAATAACCTATGACTATGGAGATTCTCAGTGGGCATGGAGAGCACTGGTAAGTAATGCCTGAATATAGACAAGCAGATCTAATAAGTAAATCATTATATTTCATAGGTGAGTGAAAGATCATTTTCATCAACAGTTTATTACCTTTTAAAAGTTAACACGAGTGTCTGTTTTAGAGTATTATTTGACAACAACAGAAATTCAAAGTCAGGAACATGGACTCCACATTTTTCAGTCATTACATTCTATTAGTCTGAAAGAGTATGTTTCGGGTGTTGTCTTTATTATTTGAACTCAGTCGTGTGTGTTGCCCTGAAATTGTTAGCTATCAGAGCTGTACAGTGGTAAGTACCATGAAGAGCCAGCTTGTGCTGTGAATGTGGTCACTGAAAAAAGTACTTTAATTTATTCAAAAGTCATATAACTACGAAATATTTCTGACACTCTATGGTTGGTATAATGTTGCTTTTAATGTTTTCAGTCATGCCCTCATACTTCTTCAGTTACTGTAGAATACTTTAGAATATTTCTGATAGTGTAATGTTGCTATGTTGCAGACACCAGGTGTTGGGATCCTGACGAAACCTTCTGGAGACCAAGAAAGGATTGGGAGATCCACTTCATCCTTACAACAGGTTACTACGTCTTATCATTATATACTAGGTTTGAGTTTACAGCTTTCTTTGACAAACACAGGAGAAGTTATAAATCAGAAACATGGACTCTCCATGATTTCAGTCGTCATGTCCTCATATTTCTTTAGACCTGAAAAACCTGAGTGTGTTTCAGGTGACATGATTTTTGTCTGAACCTAACTCTGGAGAGCTTGTGTTCGAATGTCCCCGTATTGCTCTTCCACAGAGCTGAACAGTGTTAACTTTCTATAGTGTGGTACATTAATCCCAAACCCTCCTGTGAGCGATGTTCAATGAGAAATAATGTTTATTCATTTATTAACTGGTCAGAATGAAGAATGCAGAATATTTTGACACCGTAATGTTGTTATGTTGTAGACACCAAGTGACGGGATCCTGACTGAACCTTCTGAAGATCAAGAAGGGAGTGAGAGATCCGCTTCATCCTTACAACAGGTTACTATGTCTTATCAGTATATACTAGGTTTGAGTTTACAGCTTTCTTTGACAAACACAGGAGAAGTTATAAATCAGAAACATGGACTCTCCATGATTTCAGTCGTCATGTCCTCATATTTCTTTAGACCTGAAAAACCTGAGTGTGTTTCAGGTGACATGATTTTTGTCTGAACCTAACTCTGGAGAGCTTGTGTTCGAATGTCCCCGTATTGCTCTTCCACAGAGCTGAACAGTGTTAACTTTCTATAGTGTGGTACATTAATCCCAAACCCTCCTGTGAGCGATGTTCAATGAGAAATAATGTTTATTCATTTATTAACTGGTCAGAATGAAGAATGCAGAATATTTTGACACCGTAATGTTGTTATGTTGTAGACACCAAGTGACGGGATCCCGACTGAACCTTCTGGAGACCAAGAAGGGAGTGAGAGATCCGCTTCATCCTTACAACAGGTTACTACGTCTTATCAGTATATACTAGGTTTGAGTTTACAGCTTTCGTTGACAAACACAGGAGAAGTTATAAATCAGAAACATGGACTCTCCATGATTTCAGTCGTCATGTCCTCATATTTCTTTAGACCTGAAAAACCTGAGTGTGTTTCAGGTGACATGATTTTTGTCTGAACCTAACTCTGGAGAGCTTGTGTTCGAATGTCCCCGTATTGCTCTTCCACAGAGCTGAACAGTGTTAACTTTCTATAGTGTGGTACATTAATCCCAAACCCTCCTGTGAGCGATGTTCAATGAGAAATAATGTTTATTCATTTATTAACTGGTCAGAATGAAGAATGCAGAATATTTTGACACCGTAATGTTGTTATGTTGTAGACACCAAGTGACGGGATCCCGACTGAACCTTCTGGAGACCAAGAAGGGAGTGAGAGATCCGCTTCATCCTTACAACAGGTTACTACGTCTTATCAGTATATACTAGGTTTGAGTTTACAGCTTTCGTTGACAAACACAGGAGAAGTTATAAATCACAAACATGGACTCTCCATGATTTCAGTCGTCATGTCCTCATATTTCTTTAGACCTGAAAAACCTGAGTGTGTTTCAGGTGACATGATTTTTGTCTGAACCTAACTCTGGAGAGCTTGTGTTCGAATGTCCCCGTATTGCTCTTCCACAGAGCTGAACAGTGTTAACTTTCTATAGTGTGGTACATTAATCCCAAACCCTCCTGTGAGCGATGTTCAATGAGAAATAATGTTTATTCATTTATTAACTGGTCAGAATGAAGAATGCAGAATATTTTGACACCGTAATGTTGTTATGTTGTAGACACCAAGTGACGGGATCCTGACTGAACCTTCTGAAGATCAAGAAGGGAGTGAGAGATCCGCTTCATCCTTACAACAGGTTACTATGTCTTATCAGTATATACTAGGTTTGAGTTTACAGCTTTCGTTGACAAACACAGGAGAAGTTATAAATCAGAAACATGGACTCTCCATGATTTCAGTCGTCATGTCCTCATATTTCTTTAGACCTGAAAAACCTGAGTGTGTTTCAGGTGACATGATTTTTGTCTGAACCTAACTCTGGAGAGCTTGTGTTCGAATGTCCCCGTATTGCTCTTCCACAGAGCTGAACAGTGTTAACTTTCTATAGTGTGGTACATTAATCCCAAACCCTCCTGTGAGCGATGTTCAATGAGAAATAATGTTTATTCATTTATTAACTGGTCAGAATGAAGAATGCAGAATATTTTGACACCGTAATGTTGTTATGTTGTAGACACCAAGTGACGGGATCCCGACTGAACCTTCTGGAGACCAAGAAGGGAGTGAGAGATCCGCTTCATCCTTACAACAGGTTACTACGTCTTATCAGTATATACTAGGTTTGAGTTTACAGCTTTCGTTGACAAACACAGGAGAAGTTATAAATCACAAACATGGACTCTCCATGATTTCAGTCGTCATGTCCTCATATTTCTTTAGACCTGAAAAACCTGAGTGTGTTTCAGGTGACATGATTTTTGTCTGAACCTAACTCTGGAGAGCTTGTGTTCGAATGTCCCCGTATTGCTCTTCCACAGAGCTGAACAGTGTTAACTTTCTATAGTGTGGTACATTAATCCCAAACCCTCCTGTGAGCGATGTTCAATGAGAAATAATGTTTATTCATTTATTAACTGGTCAGAATGAAGAATGCAGAATATTTTGACACCGTAATGTTGTTATGTTGTAGACACCAAGTGACGGGATCCTGACTGAACCTTCTGAAGATCAAGAAGGGAGTGAGAGATCCGCTTCATCCTTACAACAGGTTACTATGTCTTATCAGTATATACTAGGTTTGAGTTTACAGCTTTCTTTGACAAACACAGGAGAAGTTATAAATCAGAAACATGGACTCTCCATGATTTCAGTCGTCATGTCCTCATATTTCTTTAGACCTGAAAAACCTGAGTGTGTTTCAGGTGACATGATTTTTGTCTGAACCTAACTCTGGAGAGCTTGTGTTCGAATGTCCCCGTATTGCTCTTCCACAGAGCTGAATAGTGTTAACTTTCTATAGTGTGGTACATTAATCCCAAACCCTCCTGTGAGCGATGTTCAATGAGAAATAATGTTTATTCATTTATTAACTGGTCAGAATGAAGAATGCAGAATATTTTGACACCGTAATGTTGTTATGTTGTAGACACCAAGTGACGGGATCCCGACTGAACCTTCTGAAGATCAAGAAGGGAGTGAGAGATCCGCTTCATCCTTACAACAGGTTACTATGTCTTATCAGTATATACTAGGTTTGAGTTTACAGCTTTCTTTGACAAACACAGGAGAAGTTATAAATCAGAAACATGGACTCTCCATGGTTTCAGTCGTCATGTCCTCATATTTCTTTAGACCTGAAAAACCTGAGTGTGTTTCAGGTGACATGATTTTTGTCTGAACCTAACTCTGGAGAGCTTGTGTTCGAATGTCCCCGTATTGCTCTTCCACAGAGCTGAACAGTGTTAACTTTCTATAGTGTGGTATATTAATCCCAAACCCTCCTGTGAGCGATGTTCAATGAGAAAAAATGTTTATTCATTTATTAACTGGTCAGAATAAAGAATGCAGAATATTTTGACACCGTAATGTTGTTATGTTGTAGACACCAAGTGACGGGATCCCGACTGAACCTTCTGGAGACCAAGAAGGGAGTGAGAGATCCGCTTCATCCTTACAACAGGTTACTACGTCTTATCAGTATATACTAGGTTTGAGTTTACAGCTTTCGTTGACAAACACAGGAGAAGTTATAAATCAGAAACATGGACTCTCCATGATTTCAGTCGTCATGTCCTCATATTTCTTTCGACCTGAAAAACCTGAGTGTGTTTCAGGTGACATGATTTTTGTCTGAACCTAACTCTGGAGAGCTTGTGTTCGAATGTCCCCGTATTGGTCTTCCACAGAGCTGAACAGTGTTAACTTTCTATAGTGTGGTACATTAATCCCAAACCCTCCTGTGAGCGATGTTCAATGAGAAATAATGTTTATTCATTTATTAACTGGTCAGAATGAAGAATGCAGAATATTTTGACACCGTAATGTTGTTATGTTGTAGACACCAAGTGACGGGATCCTGACCGAACCTTCTGAAGATCAAGAAGGGAGTGAGAGATCCGCTTCATCCTTACAACAGGTTACTATGTCTTATCAGTATATACTAGGTTTGAGTTTACAGCTTTCTTTGACAAACACAGGAGAAGTTATAAATCAGAAACATGGACTCTCCATGATTTCAGTCGTCTTGTCCTCATATTTCTTTAGACCTGAAAAACCTGAGTGTGTTTCAGGTGACATGATTTTTGTCTGAACCTAACTCTGGAGAGCTTGTGTTCGAATGTCCCCGTATTGCTCTTCCACAGAGCTGAACAGTGTTAACTTTCTATAGTGTGGTACATTAATCCCAAACCCTCCTGTGAGCGATGTTCAATGAGAAATAATGTTTATTCATTTATTAACTGGTCAGAATGAAGAATGCAGAATATTTTGACACCGTAATGTTGTTATGTTGTAGACACCAAGTGACGGGATCCTGACTGAACCTTCTGAAGATCAAGAAGGGAGTGAGAGATCCGCTTCATCCTTACAACAGGTTACTATGTCTTATCAGTATATACTAGGTTTGAGTTTACAGCTTTCTTTGACAAACACAGGAGAAGTTATAAATCAGAAACATGGACTCTCCATGGTTTCAGTCGTCATGTCCTCATATTTCTTTAGACCTGAAAAACCTGAGTGTGTTTCAGGTGACATGATTTTTGTCTGAACCTAACTCTGGAGAGCTTGTGTTCGAATGTCCCCGTATTGCTCTTCCACAGAGCTGAACAGTGTTAACTTTCTATAGTGTGGTACATTAATCCCAAACCCTCCTGTGAGCGATGTTCAATGAGAAATAATGTTTATTCATTTATTAACTGGTCAGAATGAAGAATGCAGAATATTTTGACACCGTAATGTTGTTATGTTGTAGACACCAAGTGACGGGATCCTGACTGAACCTTCTGAAGATCAAGAAGGGAGTGAGAGATCCGCTTCATCCTTACAACAGGTTACTATGTCTTATCAGTATATACTAGGTTTGAGTTTACAGCTTTCTTTGACAAACACAGGAGAAGTTATAAATCAGAAACATGGACTCTCCATGATTTCAGTCGTCATGTCCTCATATTTCTTTAGACCTGAAAAACCTGAGTGTGTTTCAGGTGACATGATTTTTGTCTGAACCTAACTCTGGAGAGCTTGTGTTCGAATGTCCCCGTATTGCTCTTCCACAGAGCTGAACAGTGTTAACTTTCTATAGTGTGGTACATTAATCCCAAACCCTCCTGTGAGCGATGTTCAATGAGAAATAATGTTTATTCATTTATTAACTGGTCAGAATGAAGAATGCAGAATATTTTGACACCGTAATGTTGTTATGTTGTAGACACCAAGTGACGGGATCCCGACTGAACCTTCTGAAGATCAAGAAGGGAGTGAGAGATCCGCTTCATCCTTACAACAGGTTACTATGTCTTATCAGTATATACTAGGTTTGAGTTTACAGCTTTCTTTGACAAACACAGGAGAAGTTATAAATCAGAAACATGGACTCTCCATGGTTTCAGTCGTCATGTCCTCATATTTCTTTAGACCTGAAAAACCTGAGTGTGTTTCAGGTGACATGATTTTTGTCTGGACCTAACTCTGGAGAGCTTGTGTTCGAATGTCCCCGTATTGCTGTTCCACAGAGCTGAACAGTATTAACTTTCTATAGTGTGGTATATTAATCCCAAACCCTCCTGTGAGCGATGTTCAATGAGAAAAAATGTTTATTCATTTATTAACTGGTCAGAATAAAGAATGCAGAATATTTTGACACCGTAATGTTGTTACGTTGTAGACACCAAGTGACGGGATCCCGACTGAACCTTCTGGAGACCAAGAAGGGAGTGAGAGATCCGCTTCATCCTTACAACAGGTTACTACGTCTTATCAGTATATACTAGGTTTGAGTTTACAGCTTTCGTTGACAAACACAGGAGAAGTTATAAATCAGAAACATGGACTCTCCATGATTTCAGTCGTCATGTCCTCATATTTCTTTAGACCTGAAAAACCTGAGTGTGTTTCAGGTGACATGATTTTTGTCTGAACCTAACTCTGGAGAGCTTGTGTTCGAATGTCCCCGTATTGCTCTTCCACAGAGCTGAACAGTGTTAACTTTCTATAGTGTGGTACATTAATCCCAAACCCTCCTGTGAGCGATGTTCAATGAGAAATAATGTTTATTCATTTATTAACTGGTCAGAATGAAGAATGCAGAATATTTTGACACCGTAATGTTGTTATGTTGTAGACACCAAGTGACGGGATCCTGACTGAACCTTCTGAAGATCAAGAAGGGAGTGAGAGATCCGCTTCATCCTTACAACAGGTTACTATGTCTTATCAGTATATACTAGGTTTGAGTTTACAGCTTTCTTTGACAAACACAGGAGAAGTTATAAATCAGAAACATGGACTCTCCATGATTTCAGTCGTCATGTCCTCATATTTCTTTAGACCTGAAAAACCTGAGTGTGTTTCAGGTGACATGATTTTTGTCTGAACCTAACTCTGGAGAGCTTGTGTTCGAATGTCCCCGTATTGCTCTTCCACAGAGCTGAACAGTGTTAACTTTCTATAGTGTGGTACATTAATCCCAAACCCTCCTGTGAGCGATGTTCAATGAGAAATAATGTTTATTCATTTATTAACTGGTCAGAATGAAGAATGCAGAATATTTTGACACCGTAATGTTGTTATGTTGTAGACACCAAGTGACGGGATCCCGACTGAACCTTCTGAAGATCAAGAAGGGAGTGAGAGATCCGCTTCATCCTTACAACAGGTTACTATGTCTTATCAGTATATACTAGGTTTGAGTTTACAGCTTTCTTTGACAAACACAGGAGAAGTTATAAATCAGAAACATGGACTCTCCATGGTTTCAGTCGTCATGTCCTCATATTTCTTTAGACCTGAAAAACCTGAGTGTGTTTCAGGTGACATGATTTTTGTCTGGACCTAACTCTGGAGAGCTTGTGTTCGAATGTCCCCGTATTGCTGTTCCACAGAGCTGAACAGTATTAACTTTCTATAGTGTGGTATATTAATCCCAAACCCTCCTGTGAGCGATGTTCAATGAGAAAAAATGTTTATTCATTTATTAACTGGTCAGAATAAAGAATGCAGAATATTTTGACACCGTAATGTTGTTATGTTGTAGACACCAAGTGACGGGATCCCGACTGAACCTTCTGGAGACCAAGAAGGGAGTGAGAGATCCGCTTCATCCTTACAACAGGTTACTATGTCTTATCAGTATATACTAGGTTTGAGTTTACAGCTTTCGTTGACAAACACAGGAGAAGTTATAAATCAGAAACATGGACTCTCCATGGTTTCAGTCGTCATGTCCTCATATTTCTTTAGACCTGAAAAACCTGAGTGTGTTTCAGGTGACATGATTTTTGTCTGGACCTAACTCTGGAGAGCCTGTGTTCGAATGTCCCCATATTGCTGTTCCACATAGCTGAACAGTGTTAACTTTGTATAGTGTGGTATATTAATCCCAAACCCTCCTGGGAGCGATGTTCAATGAGAAATAATGTTTATTCATTTATTAACTAATCAGGATTAATAAATGAGAATATTTCTGACGCTACATTGTTGCTATGTTGCAGACACCAGGTGTTCGGATCCTGACGAAACCTTCTGAAGATCAAGAAGGGAGTGAGAGATCCGCTTCATCCTTACAACAGGTTACTATGTCTTATCAGTATATACTAGGTTTGAGTTTACAGCTTTCTTTGACAAACACAGGAGAAGTTATAAATCAGAAACATGGACTCTCCATGATTTCAGTCGTCATGTCCTCATATTTCTTTAGACCTGAAAAACCTGAGTGTGTTTCAGGTGACATGATTTTTGTCTGGACCTAACTCTGGAGAGCTTGTGTTCGAATGTCCCCGTATTGCTGTTCCACAGAGCTGAACAGTGTTAACTTTCTATAGTGTGGTATATTAATCCCAAACCCTCTTAAGATAGTTTAGAAGTCAGGAAAATGGACTTTTCAGAATTTCAGTCGTCATGTCCTCATATTTCTTTAGTCTGAAACACTTCAGTGTGTTTCAGTTAAATTCTTTTATATATTGTCTCCATATTGCTGCTTCACAGAGCTGAACAGCGTTCAGATTTTTTTGTGTGGTACATTGGGCCCAGATCATCCTGTGTCAAGATTAATAATGCTGAACAAATATAAAATATGTATTTTTATTTTTTTAAATTATTGTTATTTTTTAAGGCCAGCAAAATCATTGGATTAGTCCCCTTTCACCAGACAGCTACTGCTGAGCAGGTAGGATAGCTGCTTTCTCCTGCTTCATTTGAATTGCATGTTCTTTGACTTGACATATTTACTGTCTGAGGAAATATTGTTGAATCTCAAGTAACACGAAGACTGTTTACATTTCATACATGATATGGACAGTTAAGAGCCAGCCCTCGACTGCAAAACCAGGCCAGGAAAGAGATTATCGAAAGAGAAAGGCAAATCACGCTGAGACCGATGGAAAGAATGACTGATTCGGTGAGCATTGTGGTATTGTGGTGAAGTGATATTCTATCCATATATAAATATAAAATACATTTTTTCTCTTGTTTTAATTCAGATGTCTCCTGATGAATATTCGGATTATGACGACATGGACTATGTTCCAGACACAAGTGGCAATTCATCAGAAGAAAGTATTTGCAGTACAGAGCACAGAATCACAGATTCTCTTGTTTCGCCAAAAGAGGACATGCCAGTCAAAGATGCAGTACAGATTGAGGAAATCACCACCTCAGCGATAGTTTCAAGTCATTCGATTTCAGTGACAAGTTGCAGTGCCACTTCATCGGGGAATGCATTAGAGAGTAACAGCGCTATCAAGGTCACACCATTGCCAAAGGGGGCAAAACAAAGCAAATACAACAAGAAGCAGTATTGTTCAAAATTCTCATTATTTCCTGGAATATCTTATTTTGCATTTTTAACATTAGCAATGCCATTTTTAATAAATAATGCCTTCTTTTACAGGTGGGAATAAGAGACGCAAGTGGACAGGTGATGAAGTGAAGGCTGTTGAGCGACATATGTTTGACTTCATAACAAGCCATAAAGTTCCAGGTAAAACGAGCTGTGACGCCTGTCTCCACGCAGAGCCAGTAGCTCTGAAAGACAGAGACTGGCTGTCCATCAAAAACTACATCCACAACAGGATAACTACATTAAAAAGGAAAATGAATATATAGTACATTGAAATCATCACAGTATTCACATTTTGACATAATCTTCTTCAGTTCAAACAACCTTCATCTATTGCACTGCCTTGTGTCATGGAGAGGAGGTGGCATGTTTTCTATGTTCATAAGTTCATATTCGTCAGCAATTAAAAAAGAAAAAAGTAACCTGACCACATATTTAACTGTCTCTTTTTCTTCACAGCTTAGTTTTACTGTCTTGTATTATCAACGTGAATATCTGAGGGATGACGGGTGTAACGACTGTTTGGCACATTCGCCTCACAGTTCAGCAATTGGTAGTTCGAATGTGGGCTTCCTTCTGTAGAGTTCTCCCCGTGCCCGAGCATGACAATTGGACACATGTTTCTAACATATACTGTTGGTATGTTACAGGAGTCAATCTAAAAAGACACACTTTATACTTAGCTGGTCTTCATAAGTCATATATACTTGAAAATGATGTGTATCTAGGGGGCTCAAAATTCACAAAAACATGAAAAGGCAGTGTGTTTGAGGTGATTGTCTCCATAATACACAAAAACCTGTCAATGTCCTCATATGTCGTAGTTTTGTCATAAATCCAAAAAAAATTACATCTTAGCCAAAATCTGAATAGATGGGTGTCTTCCTGATTTTTTTTCATGGTTACCATATTTTTTTGGAGCCAGTAGGACCACGGGAAAGGCATGTACCCATATGTTGGATGAACAAACGGACGTCCTGAAAATGCACCAAAACACGTATGTGTGTGTGTGTGTGTGTGTGTGTGTGTGTGTGTGTGTGTTGTTATGGTGGTGGTGCAGGTTGCGGCCCTTGTTTCCCGAGCAGGGCTCTCTAAAGGGATGCTTCCGAAACGTCAAGGCCCAAAATTCCCACATCGACCTGAAGAGGATGAAAAGCTCTGGTGTCAGTTTTGGATGTGACAGCGACTTGCTGGTAGGAACACCAAAAACCTACATCAACATGTATTTATTTCCTTTCGTGCGTACCCTCATTAGCGTGACGGCTGAGGTGGAGCCTGTCCGAGCTGGCTTTCGGCAAGAGGCAGGGTACCATGTGGACTGGTCACCTGTTAGCCACAGGTCACATGGACAAACAGCCATTACAGGATTGGAACTAGTTCAGGAAACAAATTGGTCAATTTAGCTTGTTGTGGCTAAACAATACAAAAAATCCCAAGTCACACTTGAGTGCCGTTACCCCGGTCTTGCCACATGTGACGCACATGTGGGCACACGACAGAGACATCCATCCATCCATCCATTAATTTTCTTCCACTTATCCAAAGTCAGATCGTGGGGCCAGAAGTTTAAGCAAAGGAAGTTCAGACTTCCTTCTCCTTTGCCACTTTGTTCAACTCTTGGGAATCCCAAGGCATTACCGTCCATTCGGGATTCATACTCTCTCCAGCATGTCCTGGTCATCCTTGCGGCCTTCTCTCGGTGTGACATGCCTCCCGGAATACCTCACCAGGAAGGCACCTAAGAGGCATCCAAACCAAATTCCTGAGCCACCTCTCGATGCAGAGGAGCAGCGGCTCGAGAGTCCCTCCTGAATCTCTATGGGAGAGCCTGGATACCATATGGAGTAAAATAATTTCTTCTGCTTGTATCCGGGATCTTATTCTTTTAGTCACGAGCCATAGCTCGTGACCATAGGTGAGGGAAGGAAATTAGATTGAACGGTAAATCAAGGGGTTTGCATTTCAGCTCAGCCTCTTCTTCAACACGGCAGATCGATATACAGTTCGCATCACTGCTGATGCGAGTAATGATCCGCCTGTCGATCTCCACCTCCATCTTCCCCGGACTCATGAATAAGACTCCAAGATCCTTAAACTCCTCCACTTAAGCCAGGATCTCATCCCCAACCTGGGGTCAGATTTACAGGTGCAGATTTTGATCCCCATTGATTCACACGCTGCTGCTAACTGCTCCATTGAGAGTTGGCTTGATGAAGCCAAAAGTCGCATATCATCTGCAAAAAGCAGAAATGCAATACTTAAGACACCATATCGAAACCCGTAAATGCTTTGGCTGCATCTAGAAATTCTGTCCATTAATATTATCAACAGAATCAGTGACTAAGGGCAGCCTTGGCGGAGTGCAACTCTCACTGGAAACAAATCCGACTTACTACCGGCACTCTCAAGGAAAATGCTGAGGGGGTAGAGCTGCTCCAATGTTCCACGGCCAGGTTGAAAACCAAAATATTCGTTCTAAATAGACCTTACCATGGAGGCTCAGTAGTCTGATGCCCTCTTGTGCAGTTTTTTGGGTGTGTCAACCAGGACAGCCCCACACCATCCAGATCTTGTAGGAATTCCGTGTGGATCTCATCCACTCTCATGGCATTTACCATCTTCGCAGACTTCAATCAGAAGCGCTCACCTCAGAGTCCTTCACTCTGTTTTGTCAAGGAAGGTACAATTGAGGAGCTCTTCTCTCCACCGAATCACAATCTCCGCTACACACAGTGTTAATGGTGTACCGCTTCCCCTTTCTGAGACGCCGAATGGTCGACCAGAATTATCTCAAAGCTGTCTGGAAGCTTTTTGCCATATCCTCACCGAACCCTTTCCACGCATGAGTTTTTGCCTCAGCCAAAGCTGAAACAGAATCAGAATCATCTTTATTGGTCATGTATGTAGAACACACATGTAATTTGTCTCCGGTATAACACGCTGCATTATTATCATCAAAAACAAGGACATGACAAGTAAGTATGGAAAAATAAGAATGGAAGGACATTTCGTAATGTAAGTGAACCGTAGTGCGGTGTTACCACCCAGTGACAACTGTGAGACAATGTGCAAAGTATCAAGCAGAGCTAAAGTGATCAGTGGTAGAATACAATTCTATAACAGTTGTACAGTTGGTGCGGAAAATCATTGAACCATTTTAAAGTGACCAGTAGCAGTATTTGTAGTACAAGAAGTGTGCAATTATGCAGATGTCCTTGAGCGTTTTAAAGTGTCTGGTGCGGTGGAGTATACATCAGTGACAGTAGTTCAAGTAAGTACAGAGCTGGAGCTACAATGATTATAGCGGTAATGCTGTTCCACAGGGTTGTGCAAAATTGCAAAGAGCCACTATACAAGAACATTTGGGTTACTGTTTAGGGAGTTAATGGCTAGAGGGAAGAAGCTGTTTAGGTGTCTGCTGGATTTGGTGCGCATGGATCGGTAGCGCTTGCCTGAGGGGAGTAGCTGGAAAAGGTGGTGGGCAGGGTGCGGGGCATCCAGTAGGATTTTCCGTGCCCTTGTCTTGATTCTTGCATTGTGCAAGTCCTCAAGAGTGGGTAGGGCGGTGCCAATGATTTTTTCCGCCGTCCTAACTGTCCGTTGAAATCGGATTTTGTCCTTTTTTTTGTGGCGGCCCCAAAACAAACCGTGATGGAAGAACACAGGATTGATTCGATGACTGTAGTGTAAAACTGTCGTTGCACCTCCTGTGGCAGGCCATGCTTCCTCAGCAGCCTCAGGAAGTACATCCTCTGCTGGGCCCTTTTCAGGATGGAGTTGATGTTGACCTCCCACTTCATGTCCTTGGAGACTGTGATTCCCAGGAACTTGAAGGTCTCAACGGTTGACACAGGGAAGTTGGATAGTGTGAGGGGCAGCTGTGGTGAAGGATGTTTCCTGAAGTCCACGATCATCTCTACAGTCTTGAGCGTGTTCTGCCCTAGGTTGTGTCGGCTGCACCAGAGCTCCAGCTGCTCCACTTGTTGGTACGCAGACTCGTCGCCATCTTTGATGAGACCGATGACCGTGGTGTCGTCTTTATGAGTTTGACAGCTGGGTTTGTTGAGGTGCAATCGTTCGTGTAGAGGGAGAAGAGCAGTGGAGAGAGGACGCATCCCTGTGGGGCTCCAGTGCTAGTGGTGCATGTTGATGATGTTGTTCTTCCCACTCTCACCTGTTGTGTTCGTCCCGTCATGAAGCTGAGGATCCACTGACAGATCGTAGGGGACACACCGAGCTGGAGAAGGTTGGGGGTGAGGAGTTCCGGGATTATGGTGTTGAACGCAGAGCTGAAATCCACAAAATCCTTGCGTAGGTCCCTGTGCTGTCGAGGTGCTCGAGGATGTAGTGCAGGCCTATGTTGACTGCGTCCTCCACAGACCTGTTTGCCCGGTAGGCAAACCTAAGAGGGTCCAGCATGGGTCCGGTGACTTACTTTAGGTGGTTCAGCACAAGGCGTTCAAAGGACTTCATGACCACATACGTCAGAGCGACAGGCCTATAGTTGTTCAGTTTGTTCAGTCCTTAGGAACTGGGATGATGGTCGACTGTTTGAAGCAGGATGGGAACTCACACAGCTCCAGGGATCTGTTGAAGATTTGTGTGAAGACCGGAGCCAGCTGGTCAGCACAGACTTTCAGGCAGGAGGGGGACACTTTGTCGGTCCCCGCAGCTTTCTTGATCTTCTGCTGCTTGAAGAGCCGTCTCACGTCCTGTTCGTGGATCTGTAGGGGAGAGAATGAGGATGGGGGGGGGGGGGTACATAGAGTAGTTTCTGGTAGAGGTGGGTGTATGTGGGAAATGGGGGGGTCCTTTTCAAATCGGCAGAAAAACATGTTTAGTTCATCAGCCAGACCGTTATTGTTCACTGTTTGGGGGCATGGCATTCTATAGTTTGTGATTGCTTTCAGGCCATTCCACACAGATGCAGAGTCATTAGCAGAGAACTGTTTTTTTGTGATGTTAATTTCCTTTGTGAATTGGTTTCGGGCATGTTTATACAGTGCCCGATCTCCACTTCTAAATGCGGCCTCTTTCTCTTTTCTAAGTGGCCTGAGTTTGGGAGTGAACCATGGCTTGTTATTGTTGAAGGAGCAGAAGTACTTCGTTGGTACACACATGTCCTCACAGAAACTGATGTATGATGTTACAGTGTTTGTGTATTCATCCAGTGTGCCCGTTGAAGTTTCAAAGACGCCCCAATCAGTGCAGTCTAATCATTCTTGTAGAGCTAACTTTGCTTCATCGGTCCATTTCCTCACAGTCTTAACAACCGGTTTCACACATTTGAGTTTCTGTCTGTATGTAGGTATTAAGTGTATTAAATTGTGGTCAGAAAGACCTAATGCTGCGCGGGCGATCGATCGGTATGAACTTTTGAGTATTGTATAGCAGTGGTCTAGAATGTTGCCTTCTGCAGTGAAACAGTCGATGTGCTGCTTATATCTGGGAAGTTCACGGTTAAAATCGCCCAAAATGATCAGGGGTGACTCTGCATATTTTAGTTCGAGTTTGTTTACTTGTTCAGACAGCGTTTGTATCGCCGTGTTAGCGTTAGCTTGTGGTGCAATGTAAACACCGACTAGTACAAAGGAGTTGAACTCACATGGCGAGTAGAATGGCTTGCAGTTTAAAGACAGCGACTCCAGGTCCGGGCTACAGTGTACGTCGAGCTTCGTGACATCAGTGCACCATTCTTCGTTGATATAGAAGCAAATTCCACCACCTTTCGATTTCACTGATAGGTCCGTGTCGCAATTGGCTCGGAGTAGGCTGAAGCCGGGTAGATGTAGCGCGGATGGCGGTAGTCCGGGTGGCGGTCACTGAGCCAGGTTTCAGTGAAGCAGAGTGCAGCAGAACGTGAAAAGATTTTGTTGGTCTTTGTAAAGAGAAGAAGTTCATCCATCTTGTTTGGCAGAGAACGTAGATTAGCAAGATGGATCGATGGGATCGGGGTTCGAAATCCACGCTGCCGGAGCTTGACTAGCACGCCGGCTCGCTTCCCCCTTCTCCGACGGCGTTTTCATGCTCCGTACAGCGCAGCCGCTCCACTCGCTATTAGCTCCGAAAAACCTTGTGGATTTTCGTGTGCTGGTGAAAAAAGTGAGAGCGTAGACTCCCCAATGCTAAGCAACTCTTCCCTCGTGTAAGTAAGCCGAAAACTAACGAAAATGACAAAAACAGCGATAATACTAGGGAGCGTGTAACCGAGGCTGCCATCCGTGTCAGCGCCAGCCAGAGCCATAAGCAATTTAATCTGAGCATCTAATCGGATGCATTCCACGCTATCTTCCACGGATCTAGCAACAGTATGTATCCACACACATAGACAGTGAGGTCCCTCTTGGCCAATCGGAGGCCAGGTTGATGCTCGGTAAGCCAATGGCAAGAGCAGATATGAGTATGTTGCGTTCAGGAAACTCGGAGCTGTGTAAACCAGTGTGGTGGTTGCTTTTGCCGTTTCCGAACGAAGCAGTAAAGGTCGCTGTTGGATTAAACTTCGTTGTAGTGAATGTCTCGCGAGGCAAGAGTAGAGAAAATTTTGTATAACGCAACAGGGGGTTTCTTCGTCGTATGGGGGGCAGGAGAATGGGAATGGTGTTAATGCATGAAGATTTTTTCACATTAAGAATAAGAATAAGAAAACCTTTATTTGTCCCGCACTGGGGAAATTTGCAAATTAGGGGGTATTTTCGCCCATGTAGGTTTCGTTCTAGAGGAGTTTCACTGTATGATGAGAATTGATTTGCAGCTGTGAGGGTGCCGTTCGTTAAACACTTAAACTCTGAGGCTAACTGAGTGGACATGAACAATCAATCACATGTCAAGAACAACATAAGTGAAGAAGAAATATATGTTGTGTGCAGGTGGCTCGTGAGGCTCATTTCTCGGGTCAGAGCTACCTGGACTTGGCGCTGAGCAACGTTCCTGGACTCAGGAGCAACTTCTATGCCAGCTTCAGCTTTAGGACAGAGTACAAGGATGGACTCATGTTATTCCATCACAACAAGGTGACGCGCGCTTCCTGTTTGTTGGTGCATGATTTGATGGACTTGCTAAACTGACTCTCTCTGTGTGTGTGTGTGTGTGTGTGCGCGCGTGTGCGTGTTTGTGTGTATTTGTGTGTGTGCATGCGTGCGTGTGTGTGGATACATGTACACGCACGCCCATTTCATTGTGCTTGGGCAGGACGGCATTTGCCAGGTGTTCCTAAATGAAGGTCACGTGGTGGTGAGAGCAGGCAACACCGAGGTGAAGACACAGAAGACGTACAACGACAACAACAGCCATTACGTGGCCATCTACAACAACATCAACGGGTATAGAGCTATTCGACATAGTTTACCTTCACCTACGTGCGCTAACGTCTACCAATGCCCTCCTCAGCGTGCGTGTTTATATGAATGACGGGCTGGAGAAGTCCAAGGAGGGGCTCTGGCTGGACACCAGGGGCCGTGGTCTTGCCAGCTTGGAGGGGCGCACCTTCTTGGGGGGCATGCCCGATCAGGGCCTACGCAACCTGACAGGATGCATCAGCAATGTCTTCATCAGGAGGTGAGAGTGAAGCTTTGCCTAACTATGTACAAGAAAGGCATTGTAGGGACCGACAGTTTCTGAATCCGGAAACTGCAGCATTTACACTACCATGACGAATGGCAATAATAATAAGGCTAAAAATAATAATATCAATATATGATGCAAAGGATAAAGCAATTAACGTGCTACGACACGATTTTGACTAACACAACATCCAGCTCAGGTTAAAAACCTGACATAAAGTTGTAACAATGCAAAAGCATTTTAATGACGATTTAATAGCAGGGAAAGCATACACCCCGCATATTATAAGGCCAAACAAAAAAGGTAGTGTGTTTCAGGTAACATAAAATTTAAGCATAGGGTCGGTAGGTAGGACAAAGTTTTTTGTTTTTTAAAATAAAAAATGTAAACAAAATAACCATAAAACATAAAACAAGGAGACACTGAACCCCCCGCTCGCCGCCTTAGGCGGCGAGAGAGTTGGGTACCACGCGGCTGGGTGTTAGGTTCCGAGGTCGGCCGGGTCGCGATGGCACCGGCGGTGAGAGGTCCGGCCTGGACTCAGGCGGACGGCCGTCACGCCCGCCCCACCTCTCCCCGCCCGCGACTCGCCGCCGACTCTGAGTTGAGTAGTAATTCCTCAAATTAGCAATCTTGTGCTGCGTCATATGATTACCATTTACAGTACAGTTGACGGCTAACAATAAAGAATCAATACAACTGGGTCACAATTACAATTGTGAGGTACCGTTATTGCATCCCCCTGCCCCAACCACTCCCCGCGCCCGCAAGCGTTAATGTTGTGATGTAATGTTCACTCACACTCCAGTTTGACACGACTTGATTAAATATCAATATTGTAAATGTTTTTCATCATTATCGCATGCGCTACGGTGTCGAAGACCGTATCGCTCGGACTGCATTATGAAAAGGATAGTAATGGCAAGGCAAGGATGTTTGACTTTGAGCAAGAATCACAAAAGCTGTTTAATGTGTTTGTCATCAGGGAGACCAGTCCTCAGATGGTGGTGAATCTGCTAAAGGTCAGAGAAAATGTCAATGTTCCTCTCAACTGTCCTGCCGCCACAAAGCCTCAGCAGATTGTGTCCGTGCCACCCAAACACAACAGCAAGCCCAAGGTATGCACGCAGACATGCCAGGTTCTGGTCCCAATTTTTTTTTTCCCCCCACGTTCCTACTTTGCTATTTTATCAATAAGATGTAATAAGAAGATAAATATAAAACGAGAGTCTTGGTTGGGAAACACTGCTGCATATGCATACACACCCACAGCAGTATGTGGACACTTTTCAGGGAAAAAACAAGAAGCTGTCAGGGTCACGTAGTCGCAACACCAGGGAGTCGTGCCAGGACGTGCTGCTGGAGCAGGAATTGGGAGCAGTGCAATATAGCGGCTCAACGCTAAGCTACCAACGCTTCGACTCAGTTCCTGCTTCCCTGAGCATCAAGTGAGTGTTACCACTGTGCAGATGGAAAAATTGTTCTGAGTTTATTGTATACATAATCGTTTCATGTATGTACTTGTCATTTTGTATTTGTCTGTAATTTTTATATTCAGTATTCATTTACTGTATGCAGTAAAATAGATACTTTATGTCTATGGACAAGGTATCCAAAAAGACCCTATTCCTACCCTCCCCTTTTTTTTTTTCTTTAGTTACCTTTGGGACAGACATGAAAACGTGTTTGACATCTTAGACTTTATAGTTTTTGGAAGCATATCATGCCCTTACCCATTACAGCAACGTTGCGAAATTGCTGCCTGCCAAGAAGTGTTTGTGATCCCAACCTCAGTTCAATGGCAATTTGAGAAGCTTGAGGTGCAGTGATGCCCTCCTTGGCAACTTTCTGAAAACAGGATGTGTTCTTAAATCGCACAGTGTAAGGCGTGCCACTTGCACCGCCGATGAGAATTTGGAATTCCTTGAGCCAGTATCAGTCTACCCGGAGGGCCGCACTTGTAACCCAGTATCAGCAAAGGTTTAATTCAGCCATTTTGCTCCAGCGAGTGATAAAAACCTGACTCATACTATGACCAACTTCAGGTTGTTCAAAAGCTTTAAGCGGAAGATTTTGATGATCAACAACCTGAAATTTGTACAGAATCGAGCTTTTGTTTATGTTGAGTAAAGGCTGTTAGGGGTCTTCTGCTGCGTGGTTTGTCGAAAACAGATCCGGTTTTGACTTGCTATGGATAGCGTGAAATCTACATGAGTTGAAGCTGTCGAAAGTAAGTGGTGCTTGGATCGATCAGCCACCAATTGGTTTCAGTGGATGTGATTGGTATAGAGGTAAGATCTTAAGGCCGAGCCCGAGTCCGACCCAACGCGACCCAAAATGGGTCGTGTCGGGCTGACTTTTTTTTGGGATAAATATTTGTTTGTTTGTTTATTGTTTATTGAACATAAAGACATACTCAGTAATAAATTGATAGAAAGTAAGGTAAGTAAAATTGTAAAGGAAAAGAGAAATCAGTCATCATACAACACAATTATATGTTCAAAGGAGTAGGAAGAAACGTATCTAGTCCTACCCAAAGTTATGTGTTTATATATAAATAGATTATTTTTTATATCGATCAGGAAAGAAAGAAGAAGTCTCCATAAAAGCTCATGCTTTTACCCTTGACCGTGATATTTTTACTACTTTTGGTGTGTATCGGGATTTTATACTTGCACACCCTGGTACTCTTATGTCAATTTTCTTGTATTCATAATGGATATTGCAGTACTTTTCTCTATTTATCAACTTAATTATTATATTTAATTAATGTTAAGAATGTATCACCTTAACTCTGATTGATGTAGGTTGTTTGTACTATTTTCTTGAATTTGTTTTTGAACTCAGGAAGCGATTGACTCATTTTCAGGTCCGTTTCGAAATTATTCCACGGATTAACACCTATGACAGATACACTTCTTTGCTTGATGTTTGTTCTTGTTTTGGATTTTTTGTATAGGTTGGTACCTCTTAAGTCAAAGCAGCTATCTCGAATTTTGAAATATTTCTGAATGTTTTGGCAGAGCAGGTTATTGTGAGCTTTGTACATTAATTGGGCGATTTTAAAGTCAACCAGGTCATAAAATTCCATCGTGTTGAATTGAATAAATAGTGGATTTGTGGGTTCCGTATATTTTGATCTATTCATAATTCTGATTGCTTTTTTTGTAGTTTTACAGGCATTTCCCCATATTTCCACACAGTAAGTCATATACGGTAATAATAATGAAGAGTATAAAGTGTACAAAGACCTCTTATTTAGCACATCCTTGGTTTTGTAGAGGATCCCTATGGTTTTGGCTATTTTTCTTTTTACGTTATCGATATTGTCACGTTGCAAGGTGGTGGACCCCAAAAAGCAGGCAGGAGAGAGGAGCAGGGTGAACTTGACGAATTGTATTGAAATACAGAAACTAAATCCAGAACAAACAAAGTCACAAAAACAAAAACAATCCAAAGTAGCAAACAAAACCATGACTGAAGCAAAAACTATCACTAAACGAAACAAGACCGGAACAAACATGACAAACAAACCTGACAGCCGCTAACAAGCAAACAATGACCCGACACTGAGTGGTCGGGCATCAAGTCTTTTAAAGTGGCACTAATTACACAATGACCAACAGGTGTGCAGCTGCAGGCGGAGCCTCAGAGTGCCACCTGTTAGTCACAAACCGATCCATGACAGTACCCCTCCCTCAAGGGACAGATCCCAGATGTCCCAAAGTTATCCAAAAGGCTTGCCTCGCCGGGGAACGGGAACTAAAAGCGACGGCGACCTTCGCCTCGCCGGAGAACAGGAACAAAAGCGACGGCGACCTTCGCCTCGCCAGGGAACAGGAACAAAAGCGACGGCAACCCTTGCCTCGCCGGAGAACAGGAACAAAAGCGACGGCGAACCTTTTGGCTGGGCTTGGCCTGATGTAGGCAGAGCTCGACGTAGCGGGGGACATGGGACAGCCGGACGTGAACAGGGGCTCGGCCTGACGTGGGCGTGGACGTGGCATAGCTCGTCGTCGACGTGAATGTGACTCAGCTCAAACAGACACGTGACGAGCCTCGGCTCAACGTGGACGCGGACGGGGCTCGGCCCACCGTAGACGCGGCTTGACGAGACAAAAACAGGACAGCCGCATCACCAGCGCTGCCTGAAGGGGAAAAGGGTGTCGGCCGCAGACGTGCTCCGCCAGGCACATGGTGGAATAGGGACCAGTCCTTAGTACCTGCGGGGTCCAGGTGGTTCGGGTCATTCTGTCACGTTGCAAGGTGGTGGTGGACCCCAAAAAGCAGGCAGGAGAGAGGAGCAGGGTGAACTTGACGAATTGTATTGAAATACAGAAACTAAATCCAGAACAAACAAAGTCACAAAAACAAAAGCAATCCAAAGTAGCAAACAAAACCATGACTGAAGCAAAAACTATCACTAAACAAACAAACATGACAAACAAACCTGACAGCTGCTAACAAGCAAACAATGACCCGACACTGAGTGGTCTGGCATCAAGTCTTTTAAAGTGGCACTAATTACACAATGACCAACAGGTGTGCAGCTGCAGGCGGAGCCTCAGAGTGCCACCTGTTAGTCACAAACCGATCCATGACAGATATGTGGCTTCCAACATAGTTTTGAGTCTATTACTAATCCAAGAAACTTGGTTTCATACGCACTTTCTATCTCAATTGAGTTTACCATGATTTTAGATTGGTGTTTGATTGGTCTTGTGCCAAAAACAATTAATTTAGATATTTTCAAGTTAAGTGACAATTTATTCCTGTCGAACCAGTTTTTTAGTTTGTTTAATTCATTTTCTACAATTGTCAGGAGCTGTTTCAGATTTATTCCAGAACAGTAGAAGGTTGTATCATCAGCAAATAGGACACATTTAAATTGTTTTGAGACCTTGCAGATATCATTTATATATAAGATGAATAGTTTTGGACCAAGCACAGACCCCTGAGGAACTCCATGAGTAATTTCCAGTTGATTCGTTTTTTTATTGTTGAACTGCACATACTGATACCTGTTTTCTAGATAGCTTTTTATCCATTTATAAGCTACACCTCTAATACCATATCGCTCTAATTTATTCAATAATATACTATGATCTATTGTGTCAAATGCTTTTTTTAGATCTAGGAAAATCCCAACAGTAAATTCTTTGTTGTCTATGTTAGTGGCTATTGCTTCCACAAAATCCATAACTGCCATTGAGGTGGTCCTTTTTTCCCTAAAGCCATATTGATTTTCACTTAACAGCGCATGTTTTTGTATAAAGCTATCAAGTCTGCTAGAGAATAGTTTTTCTAATGTTTTTTAGAATTGTGGTAGTAATGATATTGTTCTATAATTTGTGAACAAATGTCTTTCTCCACTTTTATAAATTGGAATAACTTTAGCAATTTTCATTTTTGATGGAAAGATACCGGCTTTAAATGACAGGTTGCATATGTACGTGAAAGGTCACACTACAAATTCTATAATCTTTTTTATTATTGTCATATCAATATTAAAGCAGTCAGTTGACTTTTTATTTTTAAAAGTTCTTACAATATTTGATACTTCTTGTTTTACAGCGGTAAGGAACATTGTGGAAGAGTTTTTTTCCATGTATCTATCTATTTCAAACATGTTTGTTGGATCAGGAATTTGTTTTGCTAGGTTGCTGCCGATATTGACAAAGTACTCATTAAATTCAGTTGCTATTTCTGCAGTTTTTTCAATAATAGCATTTTTGCCTTTTATAAAATACTCTGGATAATTCACTTTTTTAGGACTATTTCTGATTACTTGATTAAGTATTTTTCATATTTCTTGTGTGTTGCTTTTATTCTGCTCTAATAGTGCTTGATAATGGTCTCTCTTACGAGTTTTTATGATATTTACTCATTTATTTTTATAGGTCTTATATTTTCTTTCTGCCTCTTTAGTTCTCAATTTTATAAACAATTTATATAAATTGTTTTTCTTTTTCCATGCGTTTTCTATGCCTTTCGTTATCCATGGCTTACTTGCATCTTTGTACTTTTTGGAGACTAGTTAATTGAAAATGTTTATCATATAAGGAGATTATGGTAGACTGAAATGCATCAAACGCTGTATTTGGGTCTTCGTTTGAGTAGACCTCGGTCCAGTTTTGTTTTTCTAGGTCTTGCTTGAAAGCATCGATGGAGCATTGGGTTCTTAGTCTTATTTCTGATATGTGAGTTATTGACTTCGTTTTTCTTTCAAAATAATTTTGAAAAACTGCAAAAACTGGTAGATGGTCACTTATATCTGTAATGAGAAGTCCACTTTCCATTTTATGATCAATCTTATTTATAAATATGTTATCTATTAATGTGGCCGTGTCAACGGTTATTCTACTAGGTTTCAGGATTACTGGGAAAAGACTGTTGCTGTACATTGTATTTATAAAGTCCGTTGTTTTTTTGTGTCCATTTGGGTTTAATAAGTCAATGTTAAAGTCGCCACACATTATTCATCCATCCATCCATCTTCCGAACCGCTTTATCCTCACTAGAGTCGCGGGGGGTGCAGGAGCCTATCCCAGCCGTCTTCGGGCAGTAGGCGGGGGACACCCCGAATTGGTTGCCAGCCAATCGCAGGGCACACAGAGACGAACAACCATCCACGCTCACACTCATACCTAGGGACAATTTAGAGTGCCCAATCAGCCTGCCATGCATGTTTTTGGAATGTGGGAGGAAACCGGACCACCCGGAGAAAACCCACGCAGGCCCGGGGAGAACATGCAAACTCCACACAGGGAGGCCGGAGCTGGAATTGAACCCGGTACCTCTGCACTGTGAAGCCGACGCGCTAACCACTGGCCTACCGGGCCGCCCCCACACATTATTCGTGTTTTCTTATCGTTGTAGTAGCTGAGCATATTTGTTAGTTTTTTATTGAATGTGTCAATACAGTAAATATTCTCTAGTACGGACTCATGTTTGCGCTGTCCAATCTGTCCTTATAACAGAAATTCCTCTTTTGGGAAATGAGCATGGTACATGTCCTTTATGAACCTGCAAGTATGATGAAAACTGCATGTGTAACAACACAAGCAATAAAATGCAAAAATATACTGTCCAAAAACTGTTTATATAACAAAAACAGCAGTACAGTATACAGTACAGGTGTAGATTTAAAAAACCACAACACAGTATAGTATGTACAGTATTTTAATGTTGATTTTTTTCAGTCTTGGGAAAAAATGAGTCTATTTTGGGTTGTTTTGTTTTGTTGGGTTCTTCCTCGTTTTCTATGCCATGATCTACAGGACGAAAGTAAATAAAGTTAAAATCGTTCGCAATTACAGTAAAACGCACGCCAATAAAAAGTCACTGACACAAAAAGTCGTTTCGAATTCGATGACATAAACGGCGAAGCAAACACGTTTCTTCCATCTTCTCCAGTTGTGTTGAGTGGGCGTTGCTTTTTACGCTAGTGCCGCGAGCAACAGGACGTAAGTGAATAAAGTTAGAAATCGTTCGCAATTACAGTAAAACGCACGGCAATAAAAACTCACTTACACGTCGTCGTTTCGAATCTGATTATCAAAAAATGCGACGTGAAAAGGTGTCTCCGTTGGTGTCTTTCCGCGTATCGGGTGGAGCGTTGCGTGTATTTAAGCTACCGCGGCATGACGTCTCCATCCGGGTTACGGCTAGTGGAATTTCCGCTTACGTAGTTCCGGTAACATGTAATATCGTAGTCAAAATGTTAATGCATGGGTTTTTATTACGGGTGAAGGATATTCCTTTTCATAGAATTCCGGGGATGGGAATGTTTACTGTACATGATCCTGGTGTCCTATAGATGCAACTTATGATGATATTTAATGCCTTTTTATTACGTATTTCAATAGTTAGACATTCCATTAGGTTTTCTATTGTGCTTGTCATTCTCTCGATTTTACTGCATTTAAGTGCTTTGTCTACATATATTGCAACCCCCCCTCCTTTTTTGTTTTCCCTATTAGTTGCAAACATTTCATATCCTTCTATTTCCATTTCACTGGTTTTTTCATCTTCAAGCCAGGTTTCTGATATGGCAAATATTTTGAATTTATTGAATTTAGTCAGGTATTCTTTGATTTTTGTAAAGTTTTTATAGAGACTTCTACTGTTTAAGTGTATTACTGAAAGTGCCTTATCCAATTTTACAGTCTTGTTGAATTGTTCATCCAGGTAATAGTCAGAGTTTATTACACTGTGTCTGTTCTTGAAGAAGTTATTGTCTGGGTCCAGATTGTTCTCAGGGTCGAATGGCTTGTGGTCAGTATCATCAAAGGGTTGGAAGTTCATGTTTTTGGGATGAGAATTTCCTGCTCCCTCACGGTCGTCACTGGCTCCCGCGCGGTTGCTGGCTAGTTGTCTCCTGGCTCCCTTGCGGTCGCTGGCTCGGTCGCTGGCTCGGTCGCTGGCTGCAATCGTCGCTGGTTCCCTCGCGGTCGTCGCTGGTTCCCTCGCGGTCGTCGCTGGTTCCCTCGCGGTCGTCGCTGGCTCCCTCGCGCTCGTCGCTGGCTCCCTCGCAGATGTCGCTGGCTCCCTCGCGCTCATCGCTGGTTGTCTCCTGGCTCCTTCGCGGTCGTCACTGGCTTCCGCGCGGTTGCTGGCTAGTTGTCTCCTGGCTCCCTTGCGGTCGCTGGCTCGGTCGCTGGCTGCAATCGTCGCTGGTTCCCTCGCGGTTGTCGCTGGTTCCCTCGCGGTCGTCGCTGGACCCCTCGCGGTCGTCGCTGGCTCCCTCGCGCTCGTCGCTGGCTCCCTCGCAGATGTCGCTGGCTCCCTCGCGCTCATCGCTGGTTGTCTCCTGGCTCCTTCGCGGTCGTCGCTGGCTCCCTTGCGCTCGTCGCTGGCCCTCTCGCGGGCGTCGCTGGCCCTCTCACGGTCGTCGCTGGCCCCCTCGCGGTCGTCGCTGGCTCCCTCGCGGTCGTCTCTGGCCCCTTGCGGTCGTCGCTGGCCCCCTCGCAGTCGTCGCTGGCCCCCTCGCGGTCGTCGCTGGCTCTCTCGTGGTCGTCGCTGGCTCCTTCGTGGTCGTCGTTGGCGCCCTCACGGTCGGTCGTCGCTGGCTCCCTCGCGGTCGGTCATCGCTGGCTCCCTCTCGGTCGGTCGGTCTTGAAGAATTTATTGTCCGGGTCCAAGTTGTTCTCGGGGTCGAATGGCTTGTGGTTAGTATCATCAAAGGGTTGGAAGTCCATGTTTTTGGTATGTGAATTTCTTGCTTCAGTGGAGTCAGAGTTTTTGTCGTCGGGTGGTGAACAGTTCTCAGTATGCCATGTATCTTTAGTGCGCTGAGTCGGGACGGGCCTAAAATGTCAATCATTGCTTCGGGTCGGGTCTGCCCGGGCTTCTCTCTCGCTGACTTTAAAAAAAAATATATATATGTTTAGTGCGCTGAGGTGTTTCGAAGCCGTGAATAGTTTTGGCCACGAGAGACCGTGTTTCGCAAAAAAACAGAAGTCGCCTCATCACAACACTTACTGTACTAAACTCTTGCAATGACAATTCAAAGAACTCCTTCCTGTCTCTGTCTATTATCCACCCATCATTGCTCTTCTTTGTCTCTCTGCTTCTCTCAAACTGCTCTAGATTCTTACTGCCGCTTTGGTTTATGGCCCAATTTTCAACCCGTCAAAATGACGGATGGCCTTAAATTTTTCCCGTCAACGCTTAAAAAAAAATCTGTCAATGATGGAAAATTGTCGGTTAATGTACCCTCTGCAGAAACAGAAATATAAAAGATATAAATGTTTATACAGTCTTGTTTAACTTAGATTATGTTCCAAAAGACAGGCTTTAATTTGTTATCATGAATCACCCCTCCTCCTCTCGAGTCCTCACAAATAAAATATGAAATTTCGGGTTTGCTTTGGGCTCGGGCCTGTAAATCAAGTTAATTGTTCGGGCTCGGGTCGGGCTGGATTTTTTTAGGCCCGATCTTACCTCTAAATTGGTATTTGTCCATCGATGCCTTTCATTGCCGATCACAAAAAAACGAACAACCGCAGCTCGTGCTTTGCAACCTGGTTTTAACTCGACTACACTGTGTGCAGTGTAGCGTCCCTTCCCGCCACTGCACACGTTGCTAATCAACCCGGTAACTGAATTTAAAAATTTTAATGTATTTTAGGAACTGTCAATCTGTGAAAAAAAAAATGTTTTTGTTTCATAAAGGGATGGAATTTTTTTAATCTGATTTATTACCAAGTACTTGAGTTGAGCAACATCAACCACCTTATTTGCTGTTTTATATCACAATAGCAATATGGCATGATAGAGATATTTTCAGTTTTTCTACCGTTACACCATGACTGCTTTTCTCACTTCATTTTGAAGTGACATTAAACATCAAATCAAAAACGCATCCAGCCGTGCTGCTGTATAAAAACAATCAAATGTAAACAGAAGATTAACAGTGTCCTCCATATTTTTGCACAAAGTGGATGTCAATCTACATTAGAGATGTCTGAAGAAATTGATTAAAAAAATAATAAAGAAATGATCTTCTACAGAATAATTTTGAGAACATTTATGGTACAGACGTCAAAATCAAAACTCAGAACGACAGTCAAACCTCGGTTTTCGAACGTCTCGGTTCTCGTACAATTCGGTTTTCGAACTAAAATTTTGAGTTTTTTATGCCTCGGATGACGAACAAATTTCGGTTCTCGAACTAACTGAGCGCACTTGAATGCCACTCCTTTCGGCTTCGCCTCCTCGTGTAGCGACGCTTCCTCGTGTAGCGACACTACCTCGTGTAGCGACGCTCCCTCGTGTAGTGGCTTTCCCTCGTGTAGCGACGCTACACGGGAAGCGACGCTACACAGGAAGTGACGCTATACAGGAAGCGTCCATTGTGAGCAGACGTTTATGTATTGTTCAATAGATTTTTTTTAAAAAGCAGACGTGTTTGGTGAGACGCTTCCTTGTGTAGCGTCCATTGTGAGCAGACGAGTTTGTATTGTTCAATAAAGATTTTTTTTTTTAAAGCAGACGTGTTTGGTGAGAACTACATAATATCGGACTTTTATTTTTGCATCGTGTATCAGACCCTAATCATGGCACCAAAGAAAGCAAGTGGAAATGGTAAACCTGGTGAAGAAAAGAGGAAAGTAGTGCGCAAAACTATAGAATTTAAGAAAGATTTGATCGGTCTGGTGTGCATGTGTCTGTGTTGGCGAAGGAGTTCGGGATGCCGAAATGCCCCACCTACTGCCTGATGACAGCTGGTATAGGCGCACAGATAGAGAGAGAGAGAGAGAGAGAGAGATGTTCCTTCAATTTTTATGTTACTATGTTAATATTAAAATTGGTGAAAATAAAACATATTACAGTTTGTTTGTACAGTATTTTACATATTACCTGCTCTCTTATTACATGTGTACAGTTTATGGTGTGAAATTGTAAAAAAAAAAAAGTTGTTTTCTTGACTTGGAAAATTTGTACATTGATTCCAATGGGAAACATGGTTTCGGTTTACGAACAATTCGGTTTTCGAACAGTCTTCTGGAACGGATTAAGTACAAAAACCGAGGTTTGACTGTATAGTGAAAACAAATCACTTTAGTGATACATGTATGCTCAATATTAATGTACTTTTAATCTTCGAGGCCAGTGGTCCCCAAGTACCGGCCACTTTGGACCAGGCCAAGCCACCATGGGCCACACAGATGAAGAAAAAAAACACTTACAGCATATCCGGTTTAGTTCTTATCTGAGGCTAAAAAATTGTGTATTTTGAATAGTTACCGGAATCCTGACATTCGTCTATGACTGGTTCTTGACACGTCGTCTCGGTCACATAACGTGAATGTTAAATCCACAAGCTAGCAAAGTGAGTAAAATAAAATTACTAAATAAAATTAATAATTTCACGGCGTATCTTATTAAAAGGCGTAGAGTTGGTTACAGGTGCTGTTTCTGTATTTAACACATTGAATTATTGGATGCATTCAGGGAAACCTTTCTCGCACATCAGCATGGAACAATGCATCTTTCCGCAATACGTCTGCCGATATGTCTGTATTTTTGTTTTGTTTTGTTTTATGAATACTGTACAGTATTTTGGGAAAACCTGCGAAGCGCTGAAGCCGCAGAACATGAAGCTCTTGAGTGGTGAGGGCGCATTGTATTTTTGAGAGGAGAGGCAATGCTCTCTGTACCCCAATCTAGCATACCCCAGTATGCGGGATCGTCCTGTACCATTCAAACTCAAATTTTATTGGATTATATGCAACGGTCTGCGCAAGTTGGTTCTGGGCAAGAGTTAAATTTCCCTCGTTTTTAATCAGCTCATTTATGGTGAGCGACCCCTTTCAAATGATAAGTTGGCAAAAGGAAAAGGAGGAGCTCCTTAAACTTCAGCAGGAATGGACAGAAGAATTTGCTTTTGTGGAGAGGTCAGGCGCGGCCCAATGGTCGACTGGTTAGCATGTCGGCCTCACGGTGCAGAGGTGCAGGGTTCGATTCTGGCATGTTCTCCCCCGTGCCTGCGTGGGTTTTCTCCGGGTACTCCGGTTTCCTCCCACATTCCAAAAACATGCATGTCAGCCTGATTGAACACTCTAAATTGTCCCTAGGTGTGAGTGTGAGCGCGGATGGTTGTTCGTCTCTGTGTTCTCTGCGATTGGCTGGCAACCAGTTCAGAGTGCCCCCTGCCTACTGCCCGAAGACAGCTGGGAAAGGCTCCAGCATGCCCCGTGACCCTTGTGAGGATAAAGCAGAGCAGAAAATGGATGGATGGATGGGTGGAGAGATCAGGTTCTGCAGAGTGTCTATTGTGCAATGATAAAATGTCATCGATGAATCGCTCGAATATAAAGCGACCCGCGCCACACTTGCATCAAAATCTCTGTTTGGGGACAGCAGAAAGAATGCTTGTCCTGTCCAGTGGGGAAGCTAAGTCAACAGCAACTCCATGTATGGACCCAACAAGGTGACTTTAGTTCAGCTAGCTTTGCTGGTTCTTTAGCAATTGCGAGGAACGGACAGCCATTCACAAATGGCAAATATGTCAAAACATTCATGCTTGATGTAGACAACGAAATTTTGACAACTTCTCGGCTGAAGATGATCAAATGAATAAATGCCATGCCTCTGTCAGCAAGAACTGTTCATGTTCGCTCCATTATGATATCAAATCAAGTAGAGAAACAACAAATGGAGGACATAACCCTACACAAACACCCTAACCCTAATGCTAAACCCATTCACCTTAACCCCCTGACCCTCACCTCGAACCTCTAATTTTTGGACGCGACAGTTTCTTGTATATTTCCAAACTTATCTTGTAGCAGATGTGTGGGACATCATGCACACTTGGAGCATGACGTGTCTGATCTATTGGTGAAAGCACACTTGGATTTCTGCTTCAAATAACTAGGCGTATGCAGGAATAGTGGTTATGATTGTCCATGTCTAATGTGTTATGACGGTTTTATTTTATGTTCACTGTTCTGTCAAGCGCTATATAAATAAGGTATGTATGTATGTATGTATGATGTATAAATTCAGCGAGATATTTTTCTAGCTTTGGATAAGTCGACAGACGTGAACCTGAAAAACAACCTGCGGTCACATTAAACCGATGGAAGCCTCAACCTGAATGTTTTTTTGATGAAGCTGGACCTGACCACGTATCAACCAATCTAGAAATCCATCCGCAAAACCATGCATCTCAGAGGATTTTATTTTAAAAGATGTGGGTTTTTTGACTCTCGTGTGAAAAAGAAAGGTTCCCAACCCCTGCATTACACAATGTGAGAGCAATCCTGCTCCCTTGTATTTTTGCTCATTTTTGACCAAATGTGGCATGTAAAAAAACCCCACTTTGTCTTGCTTTTTAAATCTGTTACAATGATCTGACATCTTAAGTTAGCCTACCAAGATTTACTGCTCAAGAGTTTGAAAAATAATATTTCGTATGGTCTGAAGATCTTGAATTTGAGTAAATTCTCACATTTCACTGGGCTTGGTAAAGTCCTCAAAATCCTTCTTGGGGATAATTGTCAACACAAATAGTCATTTGCAGAGGGAGGCATTTACACCTGTCGTCGCCTGTCCCTCACTGTCCACCACTGACTGACTCGTGTTTTCGCTTTTGGCCTCAAGACTCAGAATAACTTTGAAACTATGACGGAACTAAGCGCGATTTTTGGCTTGACTGTTAGCACGTCTGCCTGATAGTGCAGAGGTGCAGGGTTTGATTCCAGGCCCAGGGCTTCCTGTGTGGAGTTTGCATGTTCTCCCAGTGCCTGCGTGGGTTTTCTCCAGGTACTTCAGTTTCCTCCTACATTCCACAAACATGCATGGCAAGCAAAAACACTCAAAACTGCCGATAGGTGTGATTTAGAGTGCAAATGGTTGTTCATCTATTTCTGTCCTGCGATTGGCTGGCAACCGGTTCAGGGTGCCCGAGGATGGCTGGGATAGGCTCCAGCACGCCCGTGATCCTCGTGAAGATCAAGTGGTTCAGATAATGCAGTGTTTTTCAACCCCTGTACTGCGGCACACCACTAGCTGAAAAAAAGCGTATTTAAACAATTAAGTGTTGTATTGTTATTGTAAGCATTTTTTAACATTGAAAAAATAACGCTATGCTGTATTATAACACCTTCACCAGGAATCAAATCAACACCAATCCAATAATTTATTATCTTGCATATTTATTCTCACTCAGTGTGATAAATGGTTTGGATGAAAACAGATCTGATATCCTGGCAGCTATCGATAGAAGACACGCAAAACTCTTCCTCCACAGCTCTCATTGTTTCTATGGTTTTACGTTTTTACAGCAGTCAGGCTAATTGCTTTCGCCGCTTGGGCTCCGGTAAAAGTAAATCCATATAAAAGATAATTTTCGTTGTTTTGCCTCGTGCCAGAAACTTGGCTTGTCTCGAAGCGTAAGGCGATTAGCTAGCGGCTGCTGCTCCCTGCCGGTATGAAAGAGTGCTACAGGCACTAGACCGCACAGACATACATATTGGATAATTTCCCACGGCACACCTGACAATATCTTGCGGCACACCAGTGTGAAAAACCCTGCCTCATCGGATCTTGCAAGAATGAAAAATATCAAGCACACTGGGACACTAGTCTGGGATTGCTGTGCAGTTTTCACTGTTTTCTTAGAACTAAAATATCACGGTTAAAAGGACATGAATTCAATTTTGAACAGCAAGTTTCCTCTTAAAAAGTTACGTAATGGTGGCATTGACAAGAGCAAAGTCATTTGTAAGTATTGTGTTGGGTTGCGAGGCCTAAGAGAAAATTAAAAGATGCAAAATAAAGTAATAAATTAATGGGTTAACTCCCCGCATAAGGTAGTTCCTCCAGATGAATTTGGAAAAGATTTAAATTGTAATTTCGTATCTTGATTTCCTCCAGGCAGGATAAAAGTGGACTCAATGAGAAAGCGTCTTTTTTGCTCAGTGGGACATCGACATGACGGTCATCGGCATCGCAGTGGCAGGAAATACCATGTTTCCTTAAGATGAAACCCAATGGGAGCAGATACAATGAGACATTGTCAGGTGTAATCATGTAGTACCCTCCCATACCGCTAGGGAGCAGCAACAGCTAGCCAATTGCCTTGTGTTTCGACCACTAGAGACAAGCGAATTTGTGCCGCATGAATGCAGGACGACAGTGAAACAATAAATATGAAAGATTATAAAATACTTTTTCTTTGTGCTCAGTTGATTCCAATTCAAGCTGTTATAGTGTCATTCTTCAATGTTAAAAACGGTTATAGTAACAATATAACACGTTAATTGTTAAAATAAGCGGGGGGGTTTTTGCATTTTCAGCTAGTGGTGTGCCGCGAGATTTTTTCAATGAAAAAAGTGTGCCTTGGCTCAGAAAAGTTTGAAAAACACTGAGATAATGGATGGATGGATGACAGTTTGAGCAGATCTGAGTATTTGGCAAGTTTGTTTCACAGGTAGGGAGAAAAGCAATTAAATACTGCTTCACTTTGGTTCCGGTTCTGGGAACACACAACAGACCTGTCTCAGATAACCTTGAGTGGTCTGGGCTTTCAATGGAACTATGCCTTTTTTCATGTATTTTGGTCCAAGATCATTTTGATTTTTTTCTTGCTTCTCTTCTGCTCATTTGTTTCAAGCTGAGGATTTATTTTATGTTCGCCCAAGTTTATGTATTGAAAAATGTTGCAACGTTATTATTAAAAAAATCAACATCTACTGTATTACCTACCACATAAACACATTGATAATTGGCACCAGCAACGATTCCCCAGGTACCGGGAATCAAACATTTCAGGCACAGAGAATTTTATCACCTCAAGGCATGGCCTCATTTTATATACTTTATGGGGGTTTTATCATTCTAATTTGCCAGGGTTATTTACCTGAATTCTCATTTGAAATGATGTCCAACTTCAAATGATAGATCAGCCTTCATGCTTACTTTACTCAGCTACTCAGCATGTTAGCATCATTTCTCCACGGTGCAAGATGTGAAATGCTTTTGGGTCTGCCTTTGTTTGCACTTTTTGTTCTGAGATTACCATCTTGCTGTGTTAGTCCACTGCCTGTTGACATGTTAGCATTCTACCGATCTCTGTTGGTATTAGTAAAGAGTTTTGCAAATGAACTACACGAGTCAGTGCAGGCTGTCAGCGTCATTTTGTCATTTATTTAGTTTTTGTTTAAAATAGAAACCCTGACTCCGAACTGTAATTCAAATGCTGCTGTTCAAATCATTTGACATGTCAATAAAAGGTGCTCTCTGCGCAGGCCTCACATCTCACTTGCCATAAAGATCGACTCATCGGAAGGTTTGATCCTCTACACGTCGGGCGGCGTCCTGTCGCTGGCCGTGTCGGAGGGTCATTTGGTGCTGTCTCTGGGAAGGAAGAGGAAGGTTGGCCTGCGCAGCCGCACCAAGATGGACGACCATCAATGGCACACGGTGAGTGAGTCAAGCAAGCTCTGACGTGGTCGAATGAAAGCTAAGATGGCGACTCGGCTCTGTCCTCAGGTGTTCATTAAGCGTGACACGGATAAAGTCAGTATGGTCGTGGATGGGATCAGCGCTCAGTCCAGGAAGATTCCTGCAGGAGAGCGCACGCGTATCAGTGCTCCGTTATTTGTGGGTGGAGTGCCACAGCAATCTCCAATGTCTGACGCCCATTCTGGCTTTACCGGCTGCGTCCGTGACCTGACGCTGAACGAGAGCCCCGCGGGAAGCCCCGCCCACAGCCAAGGCGTGGTCCCTTGCTTCCAGAAGCCTGTGCAGCCCGGTGCCTTCTTCACAGGAGGGGGAGGACATGTAGTCGTCGGTGAGCAGCTGTTTTGTCACCACCGTTTCTTGCATTATCGTGTGATGATGATGATGTGAGACTCTGTACTTCCTGCAGGTGAACTGCTAGTCCTGGGTAGAGACCTGGAGGTCAGACTGGAAGTGCGTCCGGTGTCCGACTCTGGGCTGTTGTTACAGGCTGGGACGATGTCTGGCCAGCATCTGATATTGACGCTGCGCAGAGGAGAGGTGACACAGCGGAGGGGGCATTCATTATATCATAGATCTCATCCGTGTGTCATGACAACACGCACAAGAGCCAATTTTGCATTGTACCGCCTCCACCCCAAAACAGCCTGGTTATACCCTGCGGTCGCTTTTCCATTACACTTTTTGAAGACTGTGCGGTTGCCATGGATTAATTCTTGAGAACCTGTTCTCGAATGTAAGTCAAGATGGGCTGTGACATCACTCATCTGATTGACCGACAGATGTATGCAATACAGCAAGGAACTCTACTTCACACACCATTTCCTGGTTTTAAGCGAGCGCACTTGAGTGACTCGGTGCAAGCTATCCATTCAAGTGAATGAGAGTAACCTCTCATTCATTTGAATGGACCCGGAAAGGTGCACGCTGCTCGAAAAAATGTTTATCCCAAGGGTCACTATTCTCTCCACTGGTAAATATGAAATTATAAATATGGTTGAATGTTTATGTGGCGGCCCGGTAGTCCAGTGGTTAGCACGTCGGCTTCACAGTGCAGAGGTACCGGGTTCAATTCCAGCTCCGGCCTCCCTGTGTGGAGTTTGCATGTTCTCCCCGGGCCTGCGTGGGTTTTCTCCGGGTGCTCCGGTTTCCTCCCACATTCCAAAAAAAACCATGCATGGCAGGCTGGTTGGGCACTCTAAATAGTCCCTAGGTATGAGTGTGAGCGTGGATGGTTGTTCGTCTCTGTGTGCCCTGCGGTTGGCTGGCAACCAATCCAGGGTGTCCCCCGCCTACTGCCCGAAGATGGCTGGGATAGGCTCCGGCACCCCCCGCGACCCTAGTGAGGATTAAGCGGTTCGGAAAATGAATGAATGAATGAATGTTTATGTAAAATGCATCACGTGTGTACTGTATGCACTGTATTTTTGTCTTGGCGGCGGCCGGCTATCTCTTGCTGGTTGAAATCTGGAAAATGATTTTTCATCTGTGTGCATTTGAAGAGCCGTATTTTGTGATGTTGCCATATAATGCAACTGCAATTATTATTTTAAATTGGTGCAAAACCAGTGTCCAGGACACGTGAAATCTTATGGCAGAACCCCACACACTGCGAGTGTGCAATGGTGGCTCGCACAGTTCAGTTGATTGGTTCTTGCTCTAATGAAGAACCAATGGAGGCCAGGCAGAGCGGCGCCAGGCCGTTCAAGAACCTATAATGGGAACATTGCCTTTGCTGTTCTGTATTTAGGTGAGGCTGTCTATGAACAGCGGCAAAGGTGATGTCTTCTTGTCGTTGGCACCAGAAGAGGCACTCTGCAACGGACGCTGGCACACCATTGCAGGTGAGTGACACTACCAAAATACCCTCCACCACCACACTCCCTTGGATGGCTCATGCCACTCTTTTGGTCTCTAGTGGTGAAGAAGAAGAACGTCCTGCAGCTCCATGTGGATGCAGACAGTCAACGTGGCGCCGGACCCAAACATGGCCGTTCAGCCAGAGAAGTGGTTTACCTCGGAGGAGTTTCTGGTTAGTGCTGTACAGTGTCCCCTGTGAATCAATCAAACATGTTATCAATATGGTCAACATGGAAACAAATCTTCTCCTCCAAGCTTAAACATTCATCAAGATCATCTTCAGTGTTCATAATAAAATGCTCGCCTCATCCTGTCCACCAGATGGCGGTACCGCAACACCAGGCCTGCCCGCCTTCCACGGCTGCATCCGTCATGTGACCATCAATGGTCGCCCCTCTCCATTCAACAAAGCTCTGTCCGTTCAGGGCGAAGTGGGGACACACGGCTGCCCTATTGATTAGCACAAACACATGTGTTTGTGCAGTCCTAGCTTCACATTCCATGGGTGCAAATGGTGGTGGGTGGCATTTGACAAATTAATTTATATCTATTAGAATATTTATTGTCTGTTTTGTATTTGATATCTACAGGGTGCGCCAATGTGTGCGCGCACTTGCATTTACACTACAATCACTTTCACCTGCACGCTGAAATGATCTTAGCGTATATGATATCAATGCAACGTATCATTGCAATTCACCGATACCTCGTACATACTTGATGTTCTTGTGATATCATTGCCGTATTCGACAGACTACATCTCGACACTACTTTTTGCTGGAATTGGGCAGGATCACATGATGTGAGCATGTGTGTCGCATTAAATTATCATGTATTCACTTTTGTTTCATGTTATGCTCTCCTAACCACGTTCACCTTTTGTTTTTGCATGTACTTTGGAATTAAACTTGTAAAACAAAAAAAAATCAAGCTTTCTCTATTTCTTTATGTAAAGAAAACACTAAACATGTTTGAGAAGAACAAGAGTAATAATAATACATTTCATTTATAAGCACGGTGTATCAAGTAAAGTTTCAGACAAAAGTTCTGAGAAGGAAAGAGCAAACTGAGCACCATATCGAATGTAACACCACACCACAGACACAAACGTGACGTGAGGGTCTGCTGGGAACATCTCGCAGAATCCCCTATCAGAAAGAGTTTCAACTCCCACCTCCTCCAGAACATCACCTGCATCCCATGGGAGTTGGGGGACATCGACATTGTGTAAATTGGGGAGGGGGGCTGCTGACCTCACCCCAACAGGTTGTGATTCCATGGAGAGTACTTCAAAGACCTCAACTCCACCGACACGTCTTCCTCTGAGGAAGCAGGGTCTGGGGACTCTGAGGTGGGCTCTCCTATCTCTGTGGTTGAAGTCACCGATGTGGTTAAAAAGCTCCTCGGTGGCAAGGCCCAAGGGTGGATGAGATCCGCCCATAGTTGCTCAAGGATCTGGATGTGGCGGTGCTGTCCTGGTTGAGACACCTCTGCAACATGGGGTGGTCATCGCGTTATTGTTGAAGTAACACCACAATCCTCCTTATTGGTCCTGGCCTTGCCGTGGCAAGGAGGCTTGTGTGTTCCAATGATCCGGAGAGCGTTACCGTCTGGAGCTTGCTCCTGGTAGGGTCTCCCTTGACGGGCCGGTCTTCCGGTCAGGTTCCAGACTAACAAGGTCCCGACGGCGTGTCGGTACGCCGCTAAGATGGCAGCCCCATCATCCGACTATCCTGCAGAGGGCCAACAACCCACTCAGGAGAAATTTGTTATGTTACGAAACCGACCAGAAGAAACCGGACTGCCCAAACCAGGACTAGACCTCGGAACGCCCCCGACCAACGAGTACGGATTGACCTACGCCTCGAGACGCGCATTGCTTCTTCGCGCTGGATCTTCTTCACTGCTGTCCTTGGAGCTCTCTCACTACAAAATCACCATGGCAGGGTTATGCGAATCAAGATGGCAAGGCAGCGGCGAAATCACAGCACTGCTTCATATGGAGTGGCCCTGAAATTCGGACGGGCCTCCATGGAGTTGCGCTGGCCATGTCCAAACATACACGCCAAGCACTCATCAGCTGGATCCCAATTAATGATCGTCTCCTGTCTGCACGGTTCCTCCACCAACATGGCAAGATGACAGTGATTGTCGCCTACGCCCCCACAGATGTCACCGACGATACAGTGAAGGACACCTTCTTCGACCAACTCCATCAGGTCGTCAGCCAAGCCCCACCACATGATATTATCATCATCCTCACTGACACCAATGCAACCTTCTCTTCCTCCTCCAGAGAAGGGCCAACTCACCAAACCCCCACACAACCCATTGGCACCACCTTTGTTGACACAACCACGAATGATAACGGCAAACGTCTGCTTCTCCTCTGCCATTCAAATAACCTCTGTATCATGGACACCTGGTTCCCCCGCAAGCAGATCCATCACTGGGCGTGGTACAGCCCTGATGGAAGAACACGGAAGGCGATAGACTACATCATCATCTCCCGCTGCTGGCGATCCTCTGTCACCAACTGCAGAGTCTTCAGAGGAGCACAGTTGGGCAACACAGACCACCGCCTGTTGGTTGCCCAGCTACGACTTAAAATACGAGCAGACCCATCTAACAGGCCACAACCACGCTTAATGTCTTCCAGACTCCGTGACCCCACCACTGCCTCTGCATATCGCCGCTCCATCACCAATGCCTTCACCGCCCTGGCCGATGATGACACCGCGGACTGGGAGACTTTCAAACTAAAGGTCAACCAGTCCGCCCAGGATGTATTGGGAAGATCAAGATCTCTCCCCAAACAACCATGGATCTCACAGCTGACCCTCGACATCGTTAACCGCCGCCGTGATGCTCGCCTGCGCGGTCATATGACGGAGTACCGGAGGCTGAATGCAGCACGAAATGCAGCAATTGCAGTGGACAGGGAGAGGTACTGGGGAGAAGAGGCTGAACGCCTGGAATCAGCAGCTCAGAGCAATGACCTCAGACAGGTCTTTAGAATGCCGCGCCAGGCCCGTAGCGGACCACGCATCAAGACCGCCCTCATGAAGGACGCCAGTGGAAATCGCATCACCACGGAAATAGACTGCCTCGAACGCTGGAAAGAGCACTTCAGCAACCTCCTTCATCACCCTCCAGTTCCTACCGACCCCCGTCTTGTTACTGCTGCCAACTCCGCCATCCCCAACCCCAACTGCAAAACTGACCCAGTCACAATCAACGAGGTCAGAGCAGCAATAAAATCACTGAAAAATCACAAGGCCCCTGGAATTTGTTCCATCACTGCAGAGCTGCTTAAAGAGGGTGGTGACTCCATGGCCCAGTGGCTCACCCACATCGTTAACCACGTGTGGGTGACAGAACAGCCCCCCACAGACTGGACCCGTGGCATCATCCTGCCATTCTGGAAGCGGAAAGGCGACAAGCTACTCTGCAGCAATTACAGAGGCATCTCACTGCTCTCCATACCTACAAAACTGTTCACCCGTATCCTTCTCACCCGTGCACTTCCTGTCATTCGAAGCCATCGCTGCCCTCAACAAGCTGGCTTCATGCCCAACCGGTCCACTATAGATCACATTTCCGCAATAAGACTCATTGTTGAGAAGGTCAGAGAATTTCGGAAGGACCAACACCTCTTTATAACCTTCTTAGATCTGAAAGCTGCCTTTGACACAGTTGACCACCTCTCCCTCTGGAACATTCTGAAACACCTTGGAGTACCACCCAAAATAACCACATTGTTCCAGCGACTCTACAACAACTCAGAGAGCTGTTTCCGTGTGAATGGGAAGGACTCACAGTGGTTCCCCATCAACAGCGGGGTCAGACAGGGCTGCGTGGCCGCCCCTGACCTTTTTAACTGTGTCATTGACCACCTTATGATCCGAGTCCGGGAGCAAGTCTCAGGCGCGTCATTTGGCAACCTCCACCTGACCGACCTTGAATACGCTGATGACACCACCCTGTCCTCCAAGTAAGCTGGCAGAAAACAAAACTTATGTACATCGGTGACGGACCCCACCCTTCCCCCCTGTTTATTGGCACAGACTAAGTGCAATTTGTCAATTCCATCATCTACCTGGGCTCCACCATTACAAGCAGCGGCGATCTCAAGCCAGAGATTGACCGCAGACGCACCCTCGCGGCCGCAGCCATGCAGTCACTGTGGCGGCCCCTCTGGCGCCATTACTCAGTGTCCCAAAAGACCAAAATGCGCATCTACAACTCAGCAGTTCTTCCCATCCTCTTGTATGGTGCAGAATCCTGGCCTTTAAACAAGACCCTGGCCACGAGGATCGATGGCTTTGACAGCAGGTCACTCAGAACCATCATGAACATCAGCTGGCACCTCCATGTTACCAACTCAGACCTCCGAAAACATACTCTTCAGCCCCCTGCATCACGACTGGCTACTCAGAGGCGCATTCATTGGCTCGGACATCTCCTCCGATTACCTCTGGAACACCTAACCCGCGCCATCTTTTCATTTGATCCAGCGACAGCCGGTTGGAAAAGGCCACGGGGTAGACCCCACACCAGATGGCTTGATGTCATCAAGGAGGATCTCAAGCACCAGGGCCTTACCCTGAAGGATGCAGCAAACCTAGCCCACAACCGCGGGCATTGGCGGGCCCTGTGAAGCTGATCGGCTCGATGCACAGTGACGACCCAGACGAATGAGACTAGGCGTTCACATCGCAAGAGCATTTATTATTATTGACACCACAATGATGAGGTTATTGATTTTTGATACTGTGATCCCTCGCTATATCACATTCGCAGCTTCAGGACATCGCCAAAATATATATATATATATACAGTCAAACCTCGGTTTTCGGACGTCTCGGTTCTCGTACAATTCGGTTTTCGAGCTAAAATTTCGAGTTTTTTATGCCTCGGATGCCGAAAAAATTCGGTTCTCGAACTAACTGAGCGCACTTGAATGCGTCACTTCACTCCTCTCGGCTTCGCTTCCTCGTGTGGAAGCGAAACCGAGAGGAGGTAGCAAAGCCGAGAGGAGTGAAGTGACGCTACCTCGTGTAGCCGTGCTCCCTTTTGTAGCGGCGCTCCCTCATGTCGCCGCGCTCCCTAGAGTTTCGTCGCAACACAGGAATTGTGAGCAGACGTTTTTGTATTGTTCAATAGATTTTTTTTTAAAAAGCAGACGTGTTTAGTGAAACGCTTCCTAGTTTAGCGTCCATTGTGAGCAGACGAGTTTGTATTGTTCAATAAAAAAAAGCAGACGTGTTTGGTGAGACGCTTCTGTTAGGCCGAGTGAAATCCCCCTCTTTTCATAATGGTTTGCCCTAGCAGCAAGGGGTGAGGGGGAAGGGTGCGTGCGTGTGTTTACATTTTTCAATGCAGCGGCACATAATGAACACTCTGGTGTCCGGTGTCTCATTATTAAGCAATAATCGTACAGAAACAGCTTGTGAGCAGACGAGTTTGTATTGTTCGATTAAGAATTTATTTTTAAAAAGCAGACGTGTTTGGTGAAAACTACGTAATATTGGACTGTTATTTTTGCATCATGTATCAGCCCCTAATCATGGCACCAAAGAAAGCAAGTGGAAGTGGTGAACCTGGTGAAGAAAAGAGGAAAATAGTGCGCAAAACTATAGAATTTAAGAAAGATTTAATCACAAAATATGAGTCAGGTCTGCGTGTGTCTGTGTTGGCGAAGGAGTTCGGGATGCCGAAATGCCCCGCCTACTGCCTGCTGACAGCTGGGAGAGGCGCACGCCCCATGACAGATAGAGAGAGAGAGATGTTCCTTCAATTTTTATGTTACTATGTTAATGTTAAAATTGGTCATCTCCCATTACACTTGTACAGTTTATGGTGTGAAATTGTAAAAAAAAAAAAAGTGGTTTAAAAAAGTTGTTTTCTTGACTTGGAACGGATTAAAACATTTTACATTGATTTCAATGGGAAACATGGTTACGGTTTCCGAACAATTCGGTTTCCGAACAGTCTTCTGGAACGGATTAAGTACGAAAACCGAGGTTTGACTGTATATACATATATATATATATATATATATATATATATATATATAGGGGCGGCCCGGTAGTCCAGTGGTTAGCACATCGGCTTCACAGTGCAGAGGTACCGGGTTCGAATCCAGCTCCGGCCTCCCTGTGTGGAGTTTGCATGTTCTCCCCGGGCCTGCGTGGGTTTTCTCCGGGTCCTCCGGTTTCCTCCCACATTCCAAAAACATGCATGGCAGGCTGATTGAATACTCTAAATTGTCCCTAGGTGAGAGTGTGGGCGTGAATGATTGTTCGTCTCTGTGTGCCCTGCGATTGGCTGGCGACTGATTCAGGGTGTCTCCCGCCTACTGCCCGAAGACAGCTGGGATAGGCTCCAGCACCCCCCGCGACCCTAGTGAGGATCAAGCGGTTCGGAAAATGAATGAATGAATGAATGAATGAATGAATGAATATATATATATATATATATATATAAATCCCCCGCCTGGGAAAAAAAAAATGGGCACATAACATCATCCAGTGTGGGTCCTTGGGCAGACTCTTCACGTTAATGCCTATCTCATACAATGATGGGAGACAATAAAACGATTGACATGCTCAGACGTCGCCCGGCCAAAAAAGGTCTGCGTCAGGTGCCGGGGAACCAGAGCACCTTGATTAAAAATGGGCTACTGGAACAAAGCGGAGATGGGCGAGATGCGATAGCATGGCTCTGTTGGAATGCTACTACTCAAGCAACCCTAGTCAGAGGGTTACATGCAGAGAATGTGGGCTAAATGGTTACTTCGAAACCCACAGTCACGGTTGACAACGAAACAACTAGTAGCTCAGTGTTCCAACATCCACAAACGGCAATTGCTGTCACAACTTGAGATTGATGAGGTACAACGCAGGTCCCATGTTGAAGGGCCCCAGGCTGCCAGATCAGAGATGGAGGTCATACCAGAGATTGGGAGGCAAGCCCCAATGAATGCAGATGATGAGATTGGGAGGCCAGCCCCAATGAATGAAATGCTGAGCGAGGCAGCAACTGACCTGAAAGCTAAGATCATTGCGAGAATGAAAGCTGGGAAACCTAGAAACCGATTACAACGGCTATGTGAAGTACCACCTGAAAGTCTCATGGAAAGTGTGAATGCAGCACTGAGGGCGATCCCTACCGTAACAATCATGGAAACCAATGAGCTGATATATGCTTCAGCATCAGTGATCCGAGAGATGCTTAGCTATAAGAGCAACCATGGAAGCCATGAGATATGTTACCCACCATGGAAAAGACGGTTGGAGGCTAAGATCAAGGCGGCTCGGAAAGATGTGAGTCAATTGACGGAGGCCCAGAGAGGTGTGATGAAAAGGCCGATACCCGAGAGGTGCATCCAGATGACCATACCTGAAGCACTCGAAACTGCCAAACAGTCCAGTCGCCTAAAGTGGTACACAAAAGAGAATGAGGCCAGATGAAATAAACAGGCTGTTCGCAACACAACCTGCGAAAGTGTACCCTCAGTGGCAGGGTCCTAACAGCAGAGCTGACCCACCAAGACTGGAAACTGAAAGGTACTGGAAAGGCATATGGGAGAAGGAGGTTGCACATAACAGCAATGCACGGAGCTATCAGGGAAATCGAAAGGTGGTGGGATTTGCTTCTATATCAACGAAGAATGGTGCACTGATGTCACGAAGCTCGACGCACACTGCAGCCCGGACCTGGAGTCGCTGTCTTTAAACTGCAAGTCATTCTACTCGCCACGTGAGTTCACCTCCTTTTTACTAGTCGGTGTTTACATTGCGCCACAAGCTAACGCTAACACGGCGATACAAACGCTAGCTGACCAAATAAACAAACTCGGAACTAAAATATCCAGAGTCACCCCCTGATCATTTTGTCATCTTAACCATGAACTTCCCAGATATAAGCAGCACATCGACTGTTTCACCAGAGAAGGAAACATTCTAGACCACTGCTATACAACAATCAAAAATTCATACCGATCGATCGCCCGCGCAGCATTGGGTCTTTCTGACCACAATTTAATACACTTAATACCTACATACAGACAGAAACTCAAATGTGTTAAACCGGTTGTTAAGACTGTGAAAAGATGGACAGATGAAGCAAAGCTAGCTCTAAAAGAATGCTTAGACTGCACTGATTGGGGCGTCTTTGAAACTTCAACGGGCACACTGGATGAATACACAAACACTGTAACATCATACATCAGTTTCTGTGAGGACATGTGTGTACCAACGAAGTCCTTCCGCTCCTTCAACAATAACAAGGCATGGTTCACTCCTAAACTCAGGCAACTCAGGAAAGAGAAAGAGGCCGCATTTAGAAGTGGAGATCGGGCACTGTACAAACACGCCCGAAACCAATTGACAAAGGAAATTAACATCGCTAAGAGAAGCTATGCAGAGAGGCTGAAAAATGGAGTTCTCTGCTAACGACTCTCCATCTGTGTGGAATGGCCTGAAAGCAATCACAAACTACAGAATGCCATCCCCCCAAACAGTGACCAATAAGGGTCTTGCTGATGAGCTAAACATGTTTTTCTGCCGATTTGAAAAGGACACCGCCATTTCGCACATACACCCACCTCTACCAGAAACTACTCTATCTACCCCCCCCCCCCCCCCCCCCCTCATTCTCTCCCCTACAGATCCACGAACAGGACGTGAGACGGCTCTTCAAGCAGCAGAAGATCAAGAAAGCTGTGCGGCCCGACAAAGTGTCCCCCTCCTGCCTGAAAGTCTGCGCTGACCAGCTGGCTCTGTTCTTCACACAAATCTTCAACAGATCCCTGGAGCTGTGTGAGGTCCCATCCTGCTTCAAACAGTCTACCATCATCCCAGTTCCCAAGAAATCGGCAGCATCGAAACTGAACGACTACAGGCCTGTCGCTCTGACGTCTGTGGTCATGAAGTCCTTTGAACGCCTTGTGCTGAACCACCTAAAGAACGTCACCGGACCCCTGCTGGACCCTCTTCAGTTTGCCTACCGGGCAAACAGGTCTGTGGAGGACGCAGTCAACATAGGTCTGCACTACATCCTCGAGCACCTCGACAGCACAGGGACCTACGCAAGGATCCTGTTTGTGGACTTCAGCTCTGCGTTCAACACCATCATCCCGGAACTCCTCACCCCCCAAAGTTCTCCGGCTCGGTGTGTCCCCTACGATCTGCCCGTGGATCCTCAGCTTCCTGACGGGACGGACACAACAGGTGAGACTGGGAAGAACAAAATCATCAACACGCACCACTAGCACTGGAGCCCCACAGGGATGCGTCCACTCTCCACTACTCTTCTCCCTCTACCCAAACGATTGCACCTCAACAAGCCCAGCTGTCAAACTCATGAAGTTCGCAGACGACACCACAGTCATCGGTCTCATCAAATACGGCGACGAGTCTGCGTACCGACAACAAGTGGAGCAGCTGGAGCTCTGGTGCAACCGACACAACCTAGGGCTGAACACGCTCAAGACTGTAGAGATGATCGTGGACTTCAGGAAACATCCTTCACCACAGCTGCCCCTCACACTATCCAACTGCCCTGTGTCAACCGTCGAGACCTTCAAGTTCCTGGGAATCACAGTCTCCAACTCCAACTCCATCCTGAAAAGGGCCCAGCAGAGGATGTACTTCCTGAGGCTGCTGAGGAAGCATGGCCTGCCACAGGACGTGCTACGTCAGTTCTACACGGCAGTCATCGAATCAACCCTGTGTTCTTCCATCACGGTTTGGTTTGGGGCCGCGACAAAATCCGACTTCAACGGACAGTTAGGGTGGCGGAAAAAAATCATTGGCTCCGCCCTACCCACACTTGAGGACTTGCACACTTCAAGAATCAAAACAAGGGCACGGAAAATCCTACTGGAGCCACCACACCCTGCCCACCCCCTTTTCCAGCTACTCCCTTCAGGCAGGCGCGACCGATCCATGCGCACCAAATCCAGCAGACACTTACACAGCTTCTTCCCTCTAGCCATTAACTCCCTAAACAGTCACTGACTTATACTCCACCGCACCAGGCACTTTAAAGCGCTCAAGGACATCTGCATAATTGCACACTTCTTGTAAACAAATACTGCTACTGGTCACTTTAAAATGGTTCAATGATTTTCTGCACCAACTGTTATAGTATTGTATTCTACCACTGAACATTTTAGCTCTGCTTAATACTTTGCACTTTGTCTCACAGTTGTCACTGGGTGGTACTACCGCACTACGGTTCACTACATTACGAAATGTCCTTTCATACTTATTTGTCATGTCCTTGTTTATGATGATACTAATGCAGCGTGTTATACCGGAGTCAAATTCCTTGTGTGTTCTACATACTTGGCCAATAAAGATGATTCTGATTCTGATTCTGACAATGGCTGGTGACCCTGAGAGAGGAGCACAAGAACCTCCCTGAACAGAACCCAATTACCATAACAGTGGCAGACATACAGGAAAGAGTCTCAGATATCAAAAACTGGACAGCACCAGGCCCGGACATGGTCCACACCTACTGGCTAAAGAAACTCACAGCACTCCATGAGCGCCTAGCAGCACAAATGAACCAGTTGCTGAGGGATGGGACTCACCCAGGATGGCTAACCGAAGGGCGAACGATCCTGATCATGAAGGATCCCTCAAAGGGTGCAGTCCCATCCAACTATCGGCCAATAACCTGCCTCTCCACAACATGGAAGCTCATGTCAGGCATCATTGCGGCTAAGATAAGTGGACACATATATCAATACATGAGCGAAGCACAGAAGGGCATTGGCAGAGATGCCAGAGGAGCCAAACATCAGCTCCTGGTTGACAGAACAGTCGCACAAGACTGCAGGTCCCGACATACCAACCTGTGCACAGCCTGGATTGATTACAAGAAAGCCTATGACTCGATGCCACATACATGGATCACTGAATGCTTGGAGTTGTATAAGGTGAACAGGACCCTAAGAGCCTTCGTTGCGAACTCGATGAGGATGTGGAAAACCACACTTGAAGCCAATGGCAAGCCACTTACCCAAGTGTCCATCAAATGTGGTATGTACCAAGGTGATGCACTCTCCCCACTGAATTGTTCGAAAACCGAAACCATGTTTCCCATTGGAATCAATGTAAAAAAAAATAATCCGTTCCAAGTCAAGAAAACAACTTTTTTAAACCACTTTTTTTTTTTTTTTTACAATTTCACACCATAAACTCTACACCTGGAATAAGAGAGCAGGTAATATGTACAATACTGTACAAACAAACAATAATATGTTTTATTTTCACCAATTTTAACATTAGCATAATAACATACAAATTGAAGGAACATCTCTCTCTCTCTCTCTCTCTCTCTCTCTCGCTCTCTCTCTATCTGTCGTGGGGCGTGCGCCTATCCCAGCTGTCATCGGGCAGTAGGCGGGGTATTTCGGCATCCCGAACTCCTTAGCCAACAGACACACGCACACCTGACTCATATTTCACAATCAAATCTTTCTTAAATTCTATAGTTTTGTGCACTATTTTCCTCTTTTCTTCACCAGGTTTACCACTTCCACTTGCTTTCTTTGGTGCCATGATTAGGAGCTGATACACGATCCAAGAATAACAGTCCGATATTACGTAGTTCTCACAAAACACGTCTGCTTTAAAAAAAAAAAAAATTGATTGAACAATACAAACTCGTCTGCTCACAATGGACGCTACTCGAGGAAGCTGTTTCTGTATGATTATTGCATAATAATGAGGACACCGGACACCAGAGTGTTGATTATGTGCAGCTGTATTGTAAACTGCCGGCCGGACAACAAACGCACGCACATTCCCCGTGCTGCTGGGGCAAACCATTCTGAAAAGAGGGGGGGTTCACTCCCCTTACCAGAAGCGTCTAACAAAACAGCTTTTTTTTTAATCTTTATTGAACAATACAAATGTGTCGGCTCACAATTGACGCTACACGAGGAAGCTGTTTCTGTATGATTATTGCATAATAATGAGACACCAGACACCAGAGCCATTGTCAGAATCAGAATCAGAATCATCTTTATTGGCCAAGTATGTAGAACACACAAGGAATTTTACTCCGGTATAACACGCTGCATTAGTATCATCATAAACAAGGACAGGACAAATAAGTATGGAAAGACATTTCGTAATGTAAGTGAACCGTAGTGCGTTGGTACCACCCAGTGACAACTGTGAGGCAAAGTGCAAAGTATCAAGCAGAGCTAAAGTCGTAGAATACAATACTATAACTGTACACCATTGAGCCATTTTAAAGTGACCAGTAGCAGTATTTGTTGTACAAGAAGTGTGCAGAGCGTGCTTGAGCGCTTTAAAATGTCTGGTGCGGTGGAGTGTACGTCAGTGACTGTTTAGGGAGTTAATGGCTAGAGGGAAGAAGCTGTTTAAGTGTCTCCTGGATTTGGTGTGCATGAAGTGCCTGCCTGAGGGGAATGGAAAAGGTGGTGGGCAGGGTGCGCTGGATCCAGTCGGATTTTCCGTCTTGTTTTGATTCTTGCAGTGTGCAAGTCCTTGGGTAGGGCGGTGCCAATGATTTTTCCCACGACTGGAAGTCGTATTTTGTCCTTTTTTGTTGATCAGGATTGATTCGATGACTGCCGTGTAGAACTGACGTAGCACCTCCTGTGGGGCAGGCCATGCTTTCTCAGCAGCCTGAAGTACACCAGACATGTCCTGGGAGACTGTGATTCCCAGGAACTTGAAGGTCTTGACGGTTGACACAGGGCAGTTGGATAATGTGAGGGGCAGCTGTGGTGAAGGGTGTTTCCTGAAGTCCACGATCATCTCTACAGTCTTGAGCGTGTGCAGCCCTAGGTTGTGTCGGTTGCACCAGAGCTCCAGCTGCTCCACTTGTTGTCGGTACGCGGACTCGTCGCCGTCTTTGATGAGACCGATGACCGTGGTGTCGTCTGCGAACTTTATGAGTTTGACAGCTGGGCTTGTTGAGGTGCAATCGTGTGTAGAGGGAGAAGAGCAGTGGAGAGTGGACGCATCCCTGTGGGGCTCCAGTGCTAGTGGTGCGTGGTGATGATGTTGTTCTTCCCAGTCTCACCTGTTGTGTCCGTCCCGTCAGGAAGCTGAGGATCCACTGGCAGATCGTAAGGGACACACCGAGCTGGAGAACTTTGGGGGTGAGGAGTTCCGGGATGATGGTGTTGAACGCAGAGCTGTAGTCCACAAACAGGATCCTTGCGTAGGTCCCTGTCTTGACGAGGGGCTCGAGGATGTAGTGCAGCCCTATATTGACTGCGTCCTCCACAGACCTGTTTGCCCGGTAGGCAAACTGAAGAGGGTCCAGCAGGGGTCCGGTGATGTTCTTTAGGTGGTTCAGCACAAGGCGTTCAAAGGACTTCATGACCACAGACGTCAGAGCGACAGGCCTATAGTCATTCAGTTCCGATGTTGCCGATTTCTTGGGAACTGAGATGATGGTAGACTGTTTGAAGCAGGATGGAACCTCACATAGCTCCAGGGATCTGTTGAAGATTTGTGTGAAGACTGGAGCCAGCTGGTCAGCGCAGACTTTCAGGCAGGAGGGGGACACTTTGTCGGGCCGCGCAGCTTTCTTGATCTTCTGCTGCTTGAAGAGCCGTCTCACGTCCTGTTCGTGGATCTGTAGGGGAGAGAATGAGGGTGGGGGCTGGGAGGGGGGGGGGGGTAGATAGAGTAGTTTCTGGTCGAGGTGGGTGTATGTGGGAAATGGGGGTGTCCTTTTCAAATCGGCAGAAAAACATGTTTAGTTCAGCAGCAAGACCCTTATTGTTCACTGTTTGGGGGGATGGCATTCTATAGTTTGTGGTCGCTTTCAGGCCATTCCACACAGATGCAGAGTCGTTAGCAGAGAACTGGTTTTTCAGCCTCTCTGCATAGCTTCTCTTAGCGATGTTAATTTCCTTTGTCAATTGGTTTCGGGCATGTTTGTACAGTGCCCGATCTCCACTTCTAAATGCGGCTTCTTTTTCTTTCCTGAGTTGCCCGAGTTTAGGAGTGAACCATGGCTTGTTATTGTTGAAGGAGCGGAAGGACTTCGTTGGTACACACATGTCCTCACAGAAACTGATGTATGATGTTACAGTGTCTGTGTATTCATCCAGTGTGCCCGTTGAAGTTTCAAAGACGCCCCAATCAGTGCAGTCTAAGCATTCTTGTAGACCTAGCTTTGCTTCATCTGTCCATTTTTTCACAGTCTTAACAACTGGTTTACCACATTTGAGTTTCTGTCTGTATGGAGGTATTAAGTGTATTAAATTGTGGTCAGAAAGACCCAATGCTGCGCGGGCGATCGATCGGTATGAATTTTTGATTGTTGTATAGCAGTGGTCAACATCGGCCAAAATGATCAGGGGTGACTCTGGATATTTTCGTTCGAGTTTGTTTACTTGTTCAGCTAGCGTTTGTATCGCCGTGTTAGCGTTAGCTTGTGGCGCAATGTAAACACCGACTAGTAAAAAGGAGGTGAACTCACGTGGCGAGTAGAATGGCTTGCAGTTTAAAGACAGCGACTCCAGGTCCGGGCTGCAGTGTGCGTCGAGCTTTGTGACATCAGTTGTGACACCATTCTTCGTTGATATAGAAGCAAATCCCACCACCTTTCGATTTCCCTGATAGCTCCGTCTCGCGGTCGGCTCGGAGTAGGCGGAAGCCGGGTAGATGTAGCGCGGAATCCGGGTGGCGGTCACTGAGCCAGGTTTCCGTGAAGCAGAGCGCAGCAGAATGTGCAAAGGTTTTGTTGGTCTTTGTGAGGAGAAGAAGTTCATCCATCTTGTTTGGCAGAGATCGTAGATTAGCAAAATGGATCGATCGGAGTACGGTTCAAAATCCACGCTGCCGGAGCTTGACTAGCACGCCGGCTCGCTTCCCCCTCCTCCGACGGCATTTCCATGCTCCGTACAGCGCAGCCGCTCCGCTCGCGATTAGCTCCGCCGCTCCGCTCGCGATTAGCTCCGAAAAACCTTGTGGATTTTCGTGTGCTGGTGAAAAAAGTCCGATAATAAGCAACTTTTCCCTTGTGTAAGTAAGCCGCGTAGGGTCGCCAAAAACGAAAATGACAAAAACAGGGATAATACTAGGGAGCGTGTAACCGAGGCTGCCATACCGGTCTGCGCCTGATGACGTATCTAAAGTGTCTTGATTATGTGCCGCTGTATTGAAAACTGCTGGCCGGGCAACAAACGCACACTTCCCCCGTGCTTCTGGGGCAAACCATTCTGAAAAGAGGGGGGTTTCACTCCCCCTAACAGAAGCGTCTCACAAATGAATTTGTTAGAAATGGATTCTCGCGAGAGTATGGCGGCGAGCAAGGGCGCAGTGGCTCGGATCTCTCTCCCTCGTCGTGGATTTAGTTTCTTTCTAATTATGTTTGTGTGGTCTTGTGCGCATGTGATCAAGTGTGTAAATGGCCTGTACACATATACCAGTGCAGAGTTGAAAAACATTGGACTTGCGAGTGAAATCGCGATAAATGCGGACTTCAAAGATACGTGGGATATACCTCCAGCGATAGCCAGACCAGCGGGCTCTCCGTGGATTGTTGTCGGGACGAGGAGGCGGCGCAGGCGGCGTAGAGAGCGGAGACAAAAGCGGGGGTGCAGGGCGGGCCTGCTAGCCAGGCTACGGAAGCAGCCGCTCAGACCAGTGCTGCCAAGCATCTTCCTGACGAATGCCAGATCGATCGTCAACAAAATTGCCGAGATGGAGCTGCTATTGTCAGACAATCGCTACACCCGGGACTGTAGCGTGTCTGTAATAACGGAGACGTGGCTACATTCGCTCATACCGGACGAGGCAATCCAACTGTCACGTCGAACCACGCACCGCTTCGATAGGAACGACAGCACCGGAAAGAAACGAGGAGGGGGCCTTTGCATCTTTGTTCATCAACGCTGGTGTACAAACAGTAGAGTAATAAATACTTATTGTTCGCCTGATCTAGAGATGGTGACGGTAATCTGTCGGCCATTCTATCTACCTAGAGAGCTAACTGCAGTGCTAATTACAGCTGTGTATATACCCCCCACTGCTAAAGTAAACACAGCTCTTTCAAAACTTCACAACACAATATCCGGACAGCAGATGCAGTACCCCGAGGGTGCCATTATTGTGGCTGGGGACTTTAATCAGGCTTGTTTTAAAACTGTTTCCCAAAGTTCGTACAATATGTGAATGGGCCCACTAGGGGCAGTAACACACTGGACAGGATCTATTCCAACCTAAAGAGTGCATACAGGACAATACCCCTTCCTCATCTGGGGATGTCTGATTACATCTCACTATTCAGTGTGCAAGCATATAGACCCATCAGAATAAGAACCAAACCAGTCCGGAAAACTGTCAAAATCTGGCCTGTAGATGCACTCAGCCAGCTCCAGGACTGTTTTGAAAATACGGACTGGACTATTTTTGATCACTTGGACCTAAATGAATGCACTGAGACTGTTTTATTTTACATTAAGACCTGCACTGACAACGTCACAGTGGATAAACAGGTCAAAGTGTTCAAAAATGAAAAAACATGGATGACGGGGGAAGTGCGGACGCTGCTCAGGGCCCGAGATTCTGCGTTCAGGACCGGAGACTGGGAGCTGTATGCCGTGGCCAGGGCAAGCCTGAAAAGAGGGATCAAACAAGCCAAAAGTAGCTACAAAGAAAAGGTAGAGAAACAACTGGCGGACAAAAATGCAAGGCAAGTGTGGCAGGGCTTACAAAACATAACAAATTACAAGGGCAGTCCGCCAGAGGTAAGCGCAGATGCCTCGCTGGCGGAGGAATTAAACATCTTCTTCACCCGCTTTGACGCAGAGAGGTCTCACTCTGCCCCTCTGGCTACACATCAATCCAGCACGCAGTCGCTACAGCTGAAGGAGCATGAGGTGAGAGCAGTCCTGAAAGCCGTGAACCCACACAAAGCCACAGGGCCGGACGGAGTACAGGGGAAAGTGCTGAAGGCCTGTGCGGACCAACTGACAGGGATCCTAACACAGATCTTCAACTCTTCCCTGGCACAGGCCACCGTCCCATCATGCCTGAAAGCAGCCACCATCATACCTGTCCCCAAGAAACACAACATCAGCAGCCTGAATGATTACAGACCAGTGGCACTGACCCCGGTGGTCATGAAATGCCTTGAGAGGCTAGTTCTTCGCCACCTGAAATCACGCCTCCCACAGAACTTTGACCAGCATCAGTTTGTCTACAGACACAATAGATCAACAGCTGATGCCATCTCCACCTTTGTTTACGCTGCCGCGAGCCATGGAGAGAAGCAAGGAAGCTATGTTAGGGTGCTTTTTGTGGATTTTAGTTCAGCATTCAATACTATACTGACTGATATTCTCATCAAAAAGTTGGAGGACCTGGACTACCCATCCCCCACCTGCAAATGGATCAGAAGTTTTCTGACAGCTCGACCACAGACTGTGAGGGTGGGGCCCCACACATCCCCCACGCTGACACTCAGCACAGGCTCTCCCCAGGGTTGTGTGCTGAGCCCCTTCCTGTTTACACTGTACACCCATGACTGTACCCCCATGTATGACCCAAATGTCATCGTGAAATTTGCCGATGACACTACATTGGTGGGTCTCATTTCCAATGGCGATGAGACGGCGTACAGGGAGGAGGTACAGAGACTCGTAGACTAGTGTTCATCAAACAACTTGATTCTGAACACCAGCAAAACAAAGGAGATGGTGATGGACTGGAGGAGGAAGAGAGCAGACCCCTCCCCGCTACAGATAGGCGGTGTCTGTGTGGAGAAGGTCTCGACGTTAAAGTTCCTGGGTGTGCATGTAGCGGATGACCTAAAATGGCACACCAACACGGATGCTTTGGTCGGTAAAGCACAACAGAGGCTGCACTTCCTAAGATTGCTGAACAAATGCCAGACGGGGGCACACCTGCTACACACATTCTACCGCTCCACAGTGGAGAGCGTATTGTCGTACGGCATCACAGCGTGGTATGCCGGCTGCACGGCCAAGGACAGGAATGCTCTGCAAGGAGTCATAAAGGCGGCACAAAAAATCATCGGCCGCCCCCTGCCATCCCTGGATGACATCGCGAACTCAAGGGGGTTGCAAAGGGCAAAGAAAATACTGACTGATCCATCCCACCCTGGCAGGTGCCTCTTCAACCTCCTGCCCTCGGGCAGGAGATATAAAGTCATGAGAAGCCGGACCAACAGACACAGAAACACTTTCTATCCCTGGGCAGTCAGGCTGTTGAATCTAGATTCTCAAATTGTGTGCATGTGAATGTGTAGGCCTATAGGAGTGCAATTTTATTATATACCTCATGATTCATATAATTTTGTAAGACAACTTTGACTGTATTTTAATTAGTGCCGAATATTTTACATATTCTCATGTCAATGCCTGATACATACAAATTAACATATTTTGCTAGAACAATCTACTCTAACCCTTCCTTGAACAGTGTACAGTCACAATTTTTAAAAATCAATTTTATAACGTTGAATCTCAACTTTTGAACATGTGTATGTGATTGTGTGTAGGTCTAGGGGAGTGCAATGTATTTTTATTTATATACTATTTTTTATATTCACGATACACTGGGGGGGGGGGAAGCTCCTGCAAAATCTCGTTGTAACAAGTGTGCAGTGACAATAAAGTATTCATTCATTCAAAACACCTCTGCTTTTTTTTCATCTTTATTGAACAATACAAATGTGTCTGCTCACAATTAACGCTACACGAGGAAGCTGTTTCTGTATGATTATTGCATAATAATGAGACACTGGACACCAGAGTATTGATTATGTGGCGCTGTATTGAAAACTGCTGGCCGGACAACAAACGCACGCACTTCCGCCGTGCTGCTGGGGCAAACCATTCTGAAAAGAGGGTGCTTTCACTCCCCCTAACAGAAGCATCTCACCAAAAACGTCTGCTTTGTTTTTTTAAAAATCTTTATTGAACAATACAAACTTGTCTGCTCACAATGGACGCTACATCACAGTGCAGAAGTACCGGGTTCAATTCCAGCTCCTGCCTCCCTGTGTGGAGTTTGCATGATCTCCCCCATGCCTGCGTGGGTTTTCTCCAGGTACCTCGGTTTCCTCCCACATTCCAAAAACATGCATGTCAGGCTGATTGACCACTTTAAATTGTCCCTGGATGTGAGTGTGAGTGTGGATGGTTGTTCATCTCTGTGTGCTGGCAACCGGTTCAGTGTCCCCCGCCTACTGCCCGAATTCAACTGGGACAGGCTCCAGCACCCCCCGACCCTTGTGCATGGCAGGCTAATGGAACACTCTAAATTGTCCCTAGGTGTGAATGTGAGCGTAAATGGTTGTTCATCCATGTGTGCCCTGCGATTGGCTCGCAACCACTTCAGGGTATAAACCAGAGGTGTCAAAGATACGGCCCGCGACGAGCTTTGATCAGGCCCGCAGGATAATTTAAAAGTGAAAAAATGCATAAAAGACACGGAATGAATATTTTTAATAAAGTGCAATTCATTTGATCAGAGTAAAAGACAACATTGTTTCGATCAGAGAAGAAGACAACAGCAGACGCTGTCAAGGACACGTGAATACTTGATTCTTTACACATCCTAAATTTGTAAGGTGTAGGCAGGGATTACATTTAGATTTTATATGCTCGTGTAAATGGTTTAAAAATTCCTTTCTTTATAAATCTCGTTTAATCTGAAAAGTGCATTACTATATTTTTCCATACCAATTACTGTACTTGTTAAAGTTGTGTGCCTTTGTGCAATCAGTGGGATCAGTTGCAATACATATATGTGAAGGATAAAAGTGAATTGCACATTTGTCTAAGGAAATCTAAGGAGCTTCATGAAATGTTTTGTAAAAGATCTGTTGATTAAATTTCAACATTTTCCTAATGTTCTTGTGCTTCTTTAGACCAAAACAAAGGAAAGACATTATTTTGGTTATTAATCGCAGGGTATGGTATAATTTTAATGGTCCGGCCCACTTTACATCTACCGAGGCTGTATGTGGCCCACAATGTGAAATGAGTTTGACACCCCTGGTATAAACTGTCTACTGTTCGAGGACAGCTGGGACAGGCTCCAGCACCCCCTGAGACCCTTGCAAGGATAAGCGGATCAGAAAATGCATCCTACAGAGTAAGCGCACAATGCACCCAGAAGACACCTCGGAGATTCGAGCCAAAACTGTGCTAAACCTAACTACAAACAAACGTGATGCAAAAACAAACTACAGTATTGGAGATACAAAAACACGGGATTCTCACACGTGAGATGAATGGATGGATGATACCCGATTTGCGATAGACCTGACTCACAGAAAAGTACAAAACAAGGTGTATGTCTGGAATGCGCCATTGTATTTACATGCAGTTATTTACAACACGCAAGCATAAATGTGAAAAGTCGTTCATCCGGCGCTGTAGTTGCATGACGTGCAGAATGGAAACATCGAGCCACTTTGGTCGGACCTTCAATTTTCCCACCCGCTCACAATCACACTCCTTACCAGTAGATGGCGATAAGGTACCTGACATTTTCCTGCCAACCCCCATAAAACTCCGTAAGAAGAAGTTCGTTCACAATTCATATCCCAGTTTGAGCAACGGGTCAGCTGTATGCCGAGCGGACGACGTTCTGTGCAGGTTTGGGTTAGTCAACGACAACTTCAAGACACCATTTAAGTGGACGCAATGGATCCAGTCGGGCAAGGTAACCGTTAATCTTCCACCGTGGCCAAAATTGACTCGCGAGTGGCTTACGTTAGCATCTCACGATGTACGTAAATGTTAGTTAAAGTCCAAAATAAATACAGGACGACATGCACGTTTGATGTGTCTGAACGCCTAGAAATGTGTCATTGTTGTTGCTTGAGGAGCGAACCAAACAGGAGTTCATTGGCTCGCTGCTACATGCTACTGCATGATCAATGATTCTATAAAAATATGTCCTTGTTTAATAAAGTGATATTCTCGTCTTTACATAACTTTGGAAAACTTTACACCTCATATTTAAATTGTATCCCCCCCCCATTAAAATGAAGGCAAATGTGATCTGCATTTGGTGACATTTGAAAAGCACATTTCCTGGCACTTAGACTGTTGGCGAGGCCGTCTTGTTGACAGCTGACACGGAAAGCGGTGATGACGTCACGTCCGACTCGTTCCAAACGAATCTCAGTTTGAGAGCCAAAAGGGACCCTTAACAGTAGACCATCTGTGAGGGACCGCTCCACTTGTGCTTGTTGGACAAATTCGATCCCGGAGAGTGTTTATTTTCCTATTACTTGAAACTGAGCATAGCGCAACATTACTTTGTGCGTTTGTTCCAGTTGGCATGGTAATGAATGACATATTGAAAGTGACAATTGGGTGTGTTTAAAAGTACAGTACATCATGGCCTACAGAAACGTTATATTTCGAAAACACCGTCATTGTCTCATGGTATGAATTTAAGTTACCCATGACATAGATCCCACAGGAATCTGTGCTTGCCTTTCCTTAAATATCAGTAGACAGCTGTCTGTTATACTACAGTGTTGTGGAGACAAAACCTTACCATTGAATTTAAGTGTTAAACCTGGCTATGTGTGTATTTAGATTGTGGGATGTTGCAAATCTTTATCAACTGGGGCCTGTAAAGCAGGGCAGATTCTAGACCAGTGGGTTCGATTGAACCCCAGGGGTTCGGTGAATCAGTCTCAGGGGTTCGACGGAGCCTCTGCCATGGAGGTTAAGACACATCCGACTCAACATGTCAATTAGTTATGCAGAGATGAAAGTCCTCCGGATTTTCCCGGAATTCCGGATTTTCAAATTTTAATGAAAATGTCTCCGGAGAATTGTGAGGAAAAATTGCCTAAAATTAATCCGGATATTAGTTGACAACATTGAACGAACACGCGTTTGAGTTTGTTGTTTTGCTTTCACGAGTGTAGCCATATTGAGGCACTAACAGTAGTAACTGTAAAGAGATTTTTGTTTGTGTAATAATGATAATGATGGCGCTTGACGAATGCTTTAGTAGAACGAATGGCAACTCTCAACAACAGTAGCAAGCGCACTTTGCCTCTTGGGTTATACCATCTCAACTAGAATGGCGGGGGGGGGGGGGGGGATAGTCCCGATAGTCCCGATAGTCCCCAAACAATTTTCGTCTCTTTATAAACACACTTGCTGAACCCCAGTGGATCGAATAAAAGATGCCGTGGACAAGACCGTTTTTGTCATAAAAAATATATTTGGACAAAAAGGGAAACACACAGAATGGCAGAAAAACGTGTCCGTCCGACTTAGAGTGTCGTCTCGGCTAGCTTTGCTTAGTTTAGCTGTTGTCGTATGTCGTGTGTGACTTCGGTTGCGTCGGCGCTGATTGGTTGAAATCAAAAGACGCGCTTGCGTACATGTTCGCGCTGACGCACGCACAGCAGAGAGCAGCGGACTATCTACGCTGAGGCGCGCTTAGCTCGAGTGGCGTCGCCACAACAGTAATACCCTCACCTCGCATTCTCATGGCCTCGCCATATCTCGGAGATTTTGAAATTTCGGCAAAAGGGTGCACGTGTGCACGCAAAAGGAAGATTAATCATTGAATGTCGAGTATTTTAATAGCGTTTTGTGTAAACTAATTCATGCGTGGTGTGTGTGTGTGTGTATATATATATATATATATATATATCCATCCATTTTCCGAACTGCTTGATCCTCACTAGGGTCGCGGGGGGTGTCGGAGCCTATCCCAGCTGTCTTCGGGCAGTAGGCGGGGGACACCCTGAATTGGTTGCCAGCCAATCGCAGGGCACACAGAGACGAACAACCATCCACGCTCACACTCATACCTTGGGACAATTTAGAGTGCACGATCAGCCTGCCATGCATGTTTTTGGAATGTGGGAGGAAACCGGAGCACCCGGAGAAAACCCACGCAGGCCCGGGGAGAACATGCAAACTCCACACAGGGAGGCCGGAGCTGGATTTGAACCCGGTACCTCAGCACTGTGAAGCCGACGTGCTAACCACTGGACTACCGGGCCGCCATATATATATATATATATATTTGGCCATCACTGGCTGCACGAAATTTGGGACTCTCTAAATGCAAAATGGGACTCATACTTTTCTTATCCGCTGATAAGAAAAGTATGAGTCCCCGGGATTCGCAGGGCTCAAACTGTAAAATTATCACTTCATCAGAATCAGAGTCAGAATCATCTTAATTGGCCAAGTATGTAGAACACTCAAGGAATTTGTCTCCGGTATAACACGCTGCATTAGTATCATCATAAACAAGGACATGACAAATAAGTATGGAAAGACATTCCGTAATGTAAGGGTACCGTTGTGTGGTGGTACCACGCAATGACAGATGTGTGACAATGTGCAAAGTATCAAGCATAGCTAAAGTGATCAGTGGTTGAATACAATATAGTACTATAACAGTTGGTGCAGGTGGTGCAGAAAATCATTGCACCATTTTAAAGTGACCAGTAGCAGTATTTGTTGTTGTATGTTAAAAATTCCTCTCTTTAATGTCTTGATTAAAAACATCCAAGTCCGAGTGGGGAAAAAGTATGGAAACTCTTGGTGTCTATTGTTTGGGAAAACTGTCATCCTGTCCGCTAACTTCATGGGAACTGCACAATGTCCCAAGGGTTTTCATTTATTCTATTATTCATTCATGTTGAGGGATGTTCACACGGCAACATTTGCTCCGGTGCTACCTCAGTAGAGCGTTCACACGTGCAAAGTTACACGGGTGTAGCCCCTGAAAACAGCTTACTCCGGAGCAAATTTTTAAACCACCTCCCTGAGGTGGGTTAAATTTGCTCCGGAGTAAATGCTCGTTTGCGGGCTAGCACCAATGTAAAATGGTACGTGTGAACGCTACAATTTGCTCCAGAGCAAATGCTCATTTGCGGAGGGGGAGTAGCCTCGCTACGCATGAGAAGAGTTGATTACATACGGCGAGAATGCGTTGCTTTCGTGCTCTGTTGTACTTCCGTCATGTGTTTAATAACGACACAAGACCTAACCGTAGCAAGTGACACTTTGCCTCTTGGGTTATACCATCTCAACTAGAACGGTGGGGGTTAGTCCCCAAACATCATCTTTACTTTTGTAGGAGACTGGACTGTCTCGGAGTTGTTTGTGTAGTTTGTTCCATTGTTGTCCCCCCCACCCCCATAGAATTTATTTTGTGATTTCCTCTCTTGATTTTCTGTTTGGCGCATTATATGTTTGCTTTTCTGAGTGTCATTGAAGTCATCGTTGATTTACGTTTTCGGGGGCGGTTATTGAACGCCTCTCGAGCAGAAAGCACGGAAACCGAGAAGGAGAAGGGCGTGCCTGTACAGTAGTTGCTTGAGTTGTTATGTTTTAAAAAAACACGACAGCTCTTTGTTTTCTATCGTTTTGCTCCGCTGCAGAAACTGCCGTGTGAACCCAAGTGGGGCTGCACCGGCGCGGCGCCGGTGCTAATACGCTCAGCGGCTTTGTACGTGTGAACGCTCCACAAAATTTGCTCCGGTGTGTGCCGTGTGAACACCCCTTTGGACATTCTAAATATTCAATATTCAAACATTCTAATTGTGTAGCTTGGGAAATAAGATACTTTTTTTTTTAATTCACAATATTCTTCAACCCCATTTCCAATGAAGTTGGAGTGTTGTCAAACATAAAAGCAGAATACAATGTTTTGCAAATCATGTTCAACGATATTAAATTGAATACACTATGAAGACAGTATATTGACTGTCCAAACTCATAAACTGTATTAATTTTTTTAACAAAGAATCCTTACCTTTTAATTTTATGGCTGAAACACATTCCAAAAAAGATGGGACAAGTTCATGTTTGTGCCACACATTTTCAATGGGACGCAGGTCTGGCCAGTCTAGTACCCGCACTCTTTTAGTATGAAGCCACGCTGTCATTTGACATGCAGAATGTGGTTTTGGCATTGTCTTGCTGAAATAAGCAGGGGCGTACATAAAAAAAGACGTTGCTTGGATGGTAGCATATTTATACCCAATAATGGCACCCACCTGTTCCCAGTTAGCTTGTCCATGTTCAGGTGTTTGATGAGCATAGCTCAACTTTCTCATACTTGTTTTGCCGTCCGTCCCACCTTTTTTAGAACATGTTGTAGCCATAAAATTCAAAGTTCATCCGTTTGAACATTTAATATTTTGTCTTTGTCGCGTAGTATTCACTTAAATATACATAGCACAGAGGAAAATAATGTAGAATGAAATGTTCATTATCTAAAAATGAAAAACATTTGGCTGTTTATTATCTCATGGAAATGTGGGGGGGTTTCTCTTTTATATCTTTTAACCAAGAAATAAAGATTTTTATATGAATACCCGATTATTCGATGTGATATACCAACTCTGTTGTTGTCTTTTGTTATGTCGTCGATACAGTATGTCATTATTAATCAACCAAAGTGTGTATGCTTTCAAGTTTAACGTTTGCCTTCACTGTCTCTTGTGGTGCAGATGTCAACTTGAACTCCCCCAACAAGGGCCCACCCGTGGAACATTCCGGCAGTCTGGCCGATTTTCCGGCGGAAGGTGCACTGCAAAACTCAGGCAACCCTCTCCCACCAGGCCTGACGGAGGAAGAAGCTGAGGATCTTCGCAGTGAGCTCTCCAAGGTGACAAAGAGTTGTTTCTGGTGCATCATTTTGTCACTTTCTGCTCCTTGTCTTTTATTGCGTCCCATTGTTTTGTTATATTGTGCACTCAGCTGTACTCACTGGATTGTACAAACCAATTAACTTTAGTGATATAAATTTGATATATGTTATTAAAATACTTTTAGGCCGCTGCCACAAAACAATACATTTCTGGATCCTGAGCAGGATTATTTATTCCATGTATAGTTTGAGGACCCCGTGTCCTCCTGACCCGACAGGAATTTTAAACACCAAATTTCATAGGAAGAACTTGCAATATGTGTGATATAGGTCACCCCTTCACATTGAATTTCATGTGAGATTCATTGTATTCATTCAATGACTAAAGTTTCTTTCTTTTTTTTTCCTTGGTGACAATTTAGACAATACAAAACAATACAATACAAGACAAAAATATGAAAAAATGATAACCCATTCAACTAATTAGCACACGTCACACAGTATTCAAGCGCACAGCCTTGCAGATATATTTCTTCATGCAGCACACTTTGTTTTCAGTCCTTCTTTGAGGGCAGAACTGCATCTCTTCCTATTACTCCTAGCTGTGGCTGTGGTGGCTGGATTATTCAGGACCTCCTGCACTCGAATAGCTTTCCACTGCTGCTGTGCTTCTTTGTTATCAATGAGTGGAGCTACCATTGCAGCTGCTCAGGAATATCCTCCTCTTGTTCTTCTCATGAGATTTCGAGTTGATCTCTCTCCGCTGCAGATTAGTCTAAGTAGGCCTGCAGGTCAGTCTCACTGTATTGTACATCTCCTGGAATTGCTGGTGTGATAAACAATGTAGAGACAATGTTGGGCATAGCATACTTTGAGGTCCTGGGGTATCTTTAATGTTTTGTTCTGCATGCCTGCTGTTTGATGCTGTTATATTTTGCCATTTTTTGAAAGGAAAGTCTCTCTTTAACTTCAATTTTCTTCTTATTCTTTCATATGCTCTGGATTATATTCCTCCCATCTTCTTCAGATACATCCTCCTTTTCCTCTTCCAGTTTCTGCTGGACCAGAAAAAATCAGCTCTAGAGTTTATAACGCACACTCATGGCACGCTAAAACAGGGTCCCACACCTTTAAACTCCTTGAAATCCACTAAAAAGATTGCGGTCTGAGAACGCCACCTATTGGTCCCATTGTCTTGTTCTGTACTACTAATTATTTTGAGACACAACTAAAACATTGAAACATTCTGTGTGGTAAATAACTTGGGACCTTATCAGCTTATTTGCCTCACGGGTCATTTTGACCCGAAGCACCTTTGTATTTTTTTGTAGCTTCCATGGAAATTGTTTTTATTCCTAGGAAAAGTCATAAAATTTCAATAACTTGACCCGAAGACAACAGGATTAAATTGTGTTGCCGACAGGCTTCTGTAAATAGTATACTTGATAACCCAAGCACCTAATTCAAGTGTGTCACTATTTCATGTTACACTTAGTTTAGCTTAGCAATTAGCAAGGCGACTCCGCCTTAATGACTAGTCATCATCACTTCATGAAAACGAGACATGTAAAAAGTGTCAAATATTCCTACATTTAGGCGATGATTACTGACTTAGGAGTGACTAGTTTTGGGTCAGTGTTTGGTTTAGTGCCCAACCTTTTTTTGTCCGAAGGGCTACTTTTCAAGGAGCCAACCTCCGGAGATCTACCAGTCCAGTGTCAACATCTGAAACCCCCACCACCACCACCACCACCACCACCACCACCACCACCACACACACACACACACACACACACACACACAATAGCACTAAAAGTCCCAGGGCCAAGCCATTTGGCTTTCCTACATAGAACCAAAAATGAGCCAAACAGAAAAAAACAACTTTGAAAGATCTCTGTTTGAAAAAAGGAAAACACTTCCTACCTCAGTGGGCTGGCTTTGATCCCAATGTAATTTTGCAATCTCAGAATATCATCCTCAAGAGTGGGGGTTTTAAAGTCGAAAAGTGATTTGACTTTGGCGGCAATGTCACCAACATCAATATTTGCACCAAATGGATAACACATATACACGTAGCTGACTCTAGGCTCGATGGATGCAAAGTCAGTAAAACGCCTCTCAAACCTCTGACGAGATGCTCTGAACATGCTCCTCATGACGTGCACTGTCAAGCTGTGTCACACCTTTCCCTTGACGTAGTTCTGCTTGCATGTGAGGGAAGTTGCACAGGTTACTAAGCCGCAGCCGGTTGGACATCAGCTTTAGCTTGCTTTTAAATGTGCTCTCTGAACTCATCATTTTGACTACATCTTTACCCTTACCCTGCAGCTCTAAATTCAATTCATTGAGCTGGCCAGTGAGATCAGTGAGGAAAGATAAATCTAAAAGCCACTGTTTTGTCCCGTGAACAAATCCCATGAAAGCATTAAAAGTATCATCACCCTTGGTGTGTACTTTTAATGGCAAAATGGTGAGTAGCTCTTCATTGGTACTTCATTGGTGGAAAATTGTAGTTCTTGGATCGTTTCCTCTCAGCCAGGGGTGACGTACGATGCATTGGGCACCCCTGCCTTGACATCAGAGGTAATTCGCCAAGGCGTTTAGGGACGTTTTTTGTGCATGAGTGGTGATTCAGTCATCTAATTGGTTGCCCTCTGTGTCATTCTAGTAACGGGACTGATGATAGGCTGACGTAGTATGTCCTGTGTATTTAGTGCCGTTGTTATGAATGGCATTGCCACCAACGAGGCATTTTCAACGCTTGTCGTGTGAAAGCCCGGGAGCCGCATTGCCAAAGAACCGCTGTAATCGCTAGCTGCTCTCTACTGTTAACAGCGGTTAACTTCCAGCAGCGTTTCCAACTCATCGGTAAGGAAAGTAGCAATTGGCTGTCCTAAACATTGCTCAATGATCTCATCAGGGCGTGTGATTTACTTGGAGGGATGTTTTTTTTTTCCTTTAGTAATTTTTATTTATTGATGTTTTTTTAATATATTTCAGATAAAGAAAAGTTTTTCAATTTAAATCCAGCCCAGATTGTAAACCTGGTGCGATCAGCCAGCAGCGGCTTCATTTGGGGGTGGGGCCACAGTAGCTCGCACCGCTGCTCATTGAGAATAACGTGCTTTCACCACACAGACTCCGAGAGTGTCCAATAACACCAGAAAAAGTTGCTAGATTGTTACTAGTCACTTAAAAAAAAGTCGCTCGAGAGGACCTGAATACTCACTAAATATAGTGTCAAAGTCATCACCCCTCTCTCCGACGATGGCAACATCTGTTGGGGATGTGTGACGACGACCGATGCCGGTTATGCGGTGAGGAAGAAGAGTCGGCCGAACATCTTTGGCTACGCCGCCCGGCGTTCCTGCTGGACCGGCACCATCGACAAATTGGCAACTCCTTCTGAGAACTTAGGAGCCTCCCATGCGCGAGGCTTGCGCTACTCAGGATTATCCTGAGGTGTCTAGGGTGACTCAATAACAACAGTAGTGAGCAGCTCGCAAATTACAGCGGTTGTCACCACCATACGTCATCATGGCAGAGACAAAACGAGCCAAGAACTACCATTTTCACCTTTAGTGGGAGCAAGATTATTTTTTTGTTTATTCTTATTCAAAGCCTGTTTGTTTGATTTGCAATGCAACGGTGGCATTTCCGAAGAAAGCCGATCTGGGGCGGCATTTCAGAACGGTACACAGAAGCTATGAGACGTATTTCTCTGCGAAAACACAAGGTGGGGCTCTTCCCCCACCTTGTTCAAATTTAATGTGGTGGGTGTCCATCAGTGTTTTTCAAACTTTTTTGAGCCAAGGCACACTTCTTTCATTGAAAAAAAATCTCGCGGCACACCACTATCTAAAAATGTGAAGAAAACCCCCCCCCCCCCGCCTATTTAAAGAATTAACGTGTTATATTGTTACTATAACCCGGGAGACTATAGCCGGGAGAGATGGAAAACAGGCATGCCCTCCAGACATGCCTGTTTTCCATCTCTCCCGGCTGCAACGCACCTGATTCAGATGAGCCGCTCCTCAGCCAGCTCTAAAGCAGCATTAGAATGATCCTGATGATTTCAATCAGGTGCGTTGCTCCTTGGAGAGCTGGAAAACGGGCAGGGACAGCGGCTCTTGAGGGCCGACTTTGGACACCCCTGCTATAACCGTTTTTTAACATTGAAGAATGGTATTATAACAGCTTGAATTGGAATCAAATGAACACAAAGAAAAAAGTATTTTACAATCCTTCGTTTTTATTCTTTCACCATCGTCCTGCATTCATGCGTGACATTCTCCTGTGACAAGTCTAAACACAAGGCAATTGGCTAGCTGTTGCTGCACCCTACCAGTATGGGAGGGTACTACATGATTACTTTCTGGGCGATAGACCGCACAGGCATACAAATTGGATATTTTCCCGCGGCACACTTGACAAGTCTGGGTTTAAAAAACACTCTCCTAGATGCATAAGCTGTGTTGTCTAAAACAGGGGTCCCCAACCTTTTTTGCCCCACGGACCGGCTAATATCAGACAATATTTTCAGGGACCGGCATTTAAAGTGTGGCGGATTAATACAACCAAATATGGTATGAGCTGCATGAAAACTGTGGTGTTTTCGAAATAGAATAATAAACACAAGGAGCGTCTAATCTGGCCGCAACACTCTGATCGCTATGGTTATGTTTAATGCCTTCAAAATACGATACAACGCAAATTCAAAGTGCTTGAAGATGACGAATAACCACAGCCCCAAGCTTGATTTTCTGCAACCAGACAGTCCCATCTCATGGTAATAGGAGACAATGGCACCTCAAGTGTGTGGTTTATGTCTTGTCTACTTCGTAATTTAGTTTTAGTTGCCGTTGCTGCAGAAAACCCCCACCTCACACAGGCAGGATGTCGGAAATAGCAACAGTGTTATTGTGGCGATCTCAGAGTATTCAGCCATGACTTTAATCCAGTTGTCTCGAACGTACTTTTAAAGCCGCCGTCATTTGTGATCTCCAGCAGTTTTTTACTCATTTTGCGAGCTCCAGCGTTTTGTTTTTAGCGTAATACGGAGAAGCGTGGCTTGATGTGAGTCGAGCGCGACACAGATGGATGTAATGCAGAATCCGGTAATTTTTCAAAATAAAACATATTTCGTATTCCGAAATAAATATAACGGAATTGAGGCAAATTCTTTCTGTGCGGCCCGGTAGCAAATGCCCTGCGGATCGGTAATGGTCCGCGGACCGGCGGTTGGGGACCCCTGGTCTAAAACAAACAACTCAACGGCCCATTTTGTCAACATTGTTCTGTAAATGCAGCAAGGTGGGGCTATTTCCCCCCCTTGTTCAAATGGAATATGGTGGTTTTCTTCACATTATCATGAGAACGAAAGCCAAATGGGTTGGCCTTTGGGAGTTTTAGTGTAAATGTGTGTGTGTGTGGAGGGGGTGGGGGGGTCAGACTTTGACACTGGACTGGTAGATCTCCGCAGGTTGGCTCCTTGAAAAGTAGCCCTTGGGAGAAAAAAGGTTGGGCACCCCTGGTTTACAACTACCGGTGTTGAGTTAGTATTTCTGTTGTGATCCTAGAATGTATTTGTCAAGACGAGGAATACAAGATGTTTTTCTGCAAAGTGTGTGAAAAAGAAGCATAATCAAACGCTTTCATGAGCAGGAAGTTGGCCAGCCTAACGTAGGGACTGCACTGAAGAATTTAAGACCACATGTACGTGTTTTCATGTGTTACAAACTCATCTCTTATTTAAGTAATGTAATCCCACAATGCACATTGATTGTCGTCTTCATGGTAGTGTATGTGTAGGATACTGCAGTTGAACGTAGTAATACTGTAATCAGCAATGGGCCAACAGAGCCTCGGCACCACTGTGGTAAAGAACCGTATCTTGTCACATTGCCGCTGTAGGCTTAGTACTCTTCGCTACATCATCACTGTGGTGCACCAGCGAGAGGATGCACCACAAACTACACGAGTTGTGCTGAGAAAAAAAACTATGAAAGTAAAGATGAAAAGGTGACATGGCGATTGACTGGTGAGCATGTCCGCCTCACAGTGTAGATGTCATGGGTTCGTATCCGGCTCAGGCCTCCCTGTGTGGAGTTCTCATGTTCTCCCCGTGCCCGCGTGGGCTTCCTCTGGGTCCTACAGTTTCCGCCCACAGTCCCAAAAAAAAGGCATGGTAGGTTAATGGAGCACCCTAAATTGTCCCTAGGTGTTGATTGGGAGCACAAATGGTTGTTTGTCTATGTGTGCCCTGCGATTGGCTGGCAACCAGTTCAGGGTGGACCCCACCCACTGCCCGAAGACAGCTGGGTTAGGCTGAACCACGCGTGTGGATAGGCAGCTCAAATAATGGTTGAATGGATACAAATACAAATTTTCCTCACCCCAAAATGTATTTGTTTTGATTCATCAACCAGCCTAACTTTCTCTTTTGCCTTCTTGGTGTCATTTAGCTGCAAGAAGGGGAACTTTTGTCATGCATCCCGTATCTGCTGCTTTTCAGGTGGAGGAGGAGATCAGCACCCTACGTCAGGTTCTGTCCGCCAAGGAAAGACATGCCACAGAGCTCAAGCGGAAACTGGGCCTCAGCCCTCTCAATGAGTTAAAGCAAAATCTCACAAAGAGCTGGCAAGATGTCCAGACCTCCAATGCGTATGTATTCCTGTACACTTTGGTTTTCATGCTTTCACGCAGACACAATTTAGCCGTGCACAGCCTTCCGGCTACGTCGTCTTATTGTTTTATATGATGCCTAGTACAAATTAAGCTCCGTTCACGTTTTGTATGTTGTTATGAACGGGCAAATTCTTGCCCGTTCTTCCTGGCAGAACTGGTGTAACTCAGGCAAGTTTGAAGGTCGCCGTGCGTGGACATGCCTTTTCAGGTGTGCCATAAAATGTTCTCAAAGTGTTCAAGACATTGACCTTTATATTCTTAAGTATGCATGTTTAATGGTAACCTCATTTTGGGATTGAAATTGCCATCTCGGGCAAGTCGATTTTTGTGATAATCAAATTTAGGCTTTACTAAGGGCTAATACAGTCAAACCTCGGTTTTCGGACGTCTCGGTTCTCGTACAATTCTGTTTTCGAACTAAAATTTCGAGTTTTTTATGCGTCGGATGCCGAACAAATTTCGGTTCTCGAACTAACTGAGTGCCATGAATGCGTCACTTCACTCCTCTCGGCTTCGCTACCTCCTGTAGCGACGCTACCTCGACGCTACATGAGGAAGCGAAGCCGAGAGGAGTGAAGTGACGCTACCTCGTGTAGCCGTGCTCCCTTTTGTAGCGGCGCTCCCTCATGTCGCCGCGCTCCCTTGAGTTGCGTCGCAACACCGGAAGCGACCATTGTGAGCAGACGTTTTTGTATTGTTCAATAGATTTTTTTTTTTTTAAAAAGCAGACGTGTTTGGTGAAACGCTTCCTATAGTGTAGCGTCCATTGTGAGCAGACGAGTTTGTATTGTTCAATAAAAAAAAGCAGACGTGTTTGGTGGGACGCCTCTGTTAGGGCGAGTGAAATCTCCCTCTTTTCATAATGGTTTGCCCTAGCAGCACGGGGTGCGTGCGTTTGTTTACGGCCGGCATTTTTCAATGCAGTGGCACATAATGAACACTCTGGGGTCCGGTGTCTCATTATTAAGCAATAATCATACAGAAACAGCTTGTGAGCAGACGAGTTTGTATTGTTCGATTAAGAATTTTTTTTTTTTAAAGCAGACATGTTTGGTGAGAACTACGTAATATTGTACTGTTATTTTTGCATCGTGTATCAGCCCCTAATCATGGCACCGAAGAAAGCAAGTGGAAGCAACGCGCTGTCACCCATACTCCTGGAAGTCTTTTCTTTCGCCTCTGCATAAGAAAGCCAGATGCTCAGCTAGCTTGCGCCGCACCACTAGTTAATAAGTAACTAATACTTTGCTCCATGGAGAAAAAGAGACGCTCCATGGAGACAAAGACACACTTTCATAAAAGGCGGACAAGGACTCGGTTAGCATGCAACACACGAGCAAGGAGAGAGAAGATGAGAAGGTGGAGACGCTAATGGTAACTGCTAATGCGAAATGTAGAGTCTGTAAAGACCAAAATAAGTGCTTGGGTATAGTACATTTTTCACTAGAACCGCGTTTGGGTGTAGATCAAGCAGCTATAAACATAAAATAAGTGTTACACTTATTAAGTATCTGGGAATAAAGTAAGAAAACAGCGACATTAGCATGTGCTCAAACAGCGGAAGACGCTTCCAGCTGACGTCAGTCATATTGAGTGGCTTGAGGTCAAAAGTATATATCATCTATCCATTATATATCAGCAATGCTATTTGCTTTATTTGCTCCATGTTGCACTACAGATTAGTGAGTTTTGAGATCCACGCAAGAATAAATGTCAAAATTACTTTTTTATTTTATTGTATTTTTTTTATTGCGCTTTGCTAACGGACTGTTTATTTGTTAGATTTCATTCCATAAAAAAAATGTTTGACAAGAGGCAGAGACCCTTTTTAACGATAAATATTTACCTTTCATATTCAAAAATAGTTCCATTCTGATGTTTACACTTTTACACTCACCACCACTGTGATGGGATTCAATTTATTATAGATCACTAATCCCTCAGTCTTCGTTTGAAGCAAGTATAAAGTCTCTGACAGTAGTATGGAAAAATAAGTAGGTTGGTAAGCACTAGGTCTTGCTTTATTGAATCATTTAAAAACCCTTGACAAAGGACTGCCACATCTTTCATGTCTGTGCATTTATTAGCTTCATAGCGTTTAAGATTTTGGTGGCATGATGTCCTTTTATTATTTTGGAAATGTTACTGTACATTGTGAATATTGGACTGAAGCTTGACAAAAATCATCAGTTGAAAAAAAACCAATTTAATCTTTTTCTAAAATGGGTTAGTCCTTCAGAGCCATTTTTTTGTAATGGTTAGACAGCTTCAAAATAGCAAACTCATTTGCCAGGCCCAATGTGTGTGCAAAGTTTTGCGTTTCCATGCACGCTTCCGTTCCCAAAAATGAGATTCGTTACGGGGAAAAATTCAGCAAAACATGAGGGACCCTAGAATTTTCCTTTCATCAGTGTATCCACACAGCGGTTTTCTGTGATGTCATACAGGGGTGTTCCCCCCTGAATCAGGTTGATGAATTGGTCTTGACTTATTCCGCGTCGTCGAAATTCGGCATGTCTTCTCTGCTTAGAATACAATTCTGCTGACAAACTTGCTGTCAAATTTGCCTTCCCCCCTCCATGCACCACCATCCCACCAGAGAACTCGTAGCAAACCTGCAGCAAAAATTAGGGCCTCTGCTGGCTGAAATTAGATGACAGAAAAATGACATCATGTATGCACATCCAAATCCAATCATTTCCAACTTTGGGGTGCTTCAACGTGAAAGCGTCAGCTGTGTCTCACAAAGAAGACTGATCTCCTTTGTTTCATCCAGCATGTCATAACAGGCTAGTGTCGCCCACTCACTATATCAAACTTCTCGTTGTTTGTTTTCAATGAGAACGAAATAGGCAGTGAAGTTTAGGTGTTTTGTTAGAAAATGTAATTGTTGATGACACTCTTGGTTATGAATGATCAAATATTGTGTGATTATTGATGTGTGAGAGAACATCACGAGCTACATTGCATACATTCATTGACCCTGCTGTTGTGTCTTCAGATATGTGTCGGCCTCGGCTACTTTGGATGACATTACCCACTCTGAAGCGTGAGTTGATTCATTTTTACTGTTTCTCTATCTGGCCTGACTTGAGCTGCCTGTTGGCTTCATTTTTGGTGGCCCAGCCCTGTGTTGTCTGTTTGCTGCTGTTTTCGGAGGAGCGTCTCCTTGTGGTTCGTGGACACATACAAACGCAGTGGTAGCAATATTTTCGCATTGCAACAGGGGCACTGACACGTTGCTTCTGTTTGTAACCCGCCGAATCAAAATGAGTCACTGTGACTTATATTTCCGGAATTAGGTTTTGCCATAATCAAAAAGAATGATCTTAGCTTTCCAATGACATCCAAAGATTGTGCTACGCTACCAACGCGATGAGAAGGCAAGCTTCAAAATAAACCTTAGTTATCAAATAATATCTGGACATCAGTGGTTAGCAATGCTTTTATTTTAAAGTATCTGGACATCAGTGGTTAGCAATGCTTTTATTTTAAAGTTGTTCCAGGCAGCATGTCGTAGCGTAATGGCTGATTCGACTCGTTTTCCAGACTGTGTTGGGTCGTTTATTGCCATCACAACCCGTTGCTTCAGACCACAACGGGACTGTGTCCTGAAACTGTGACCTGAATGTTCAGTCGCTAATTCACAGGGCTAAAAAGAGACAACATTATTACGCTGACACTGCACTGTCCAGCCCTGCTAGCATGGCTCAAGTTAACCGACGTAAATCACTCTGCACTCTGGTGCTGACAGCCAGACAGTTACCGTTCCTTCCAATGTTTTGTTTCTGTTTTGTTTTGGGGGGTTTTGGGGTGGGGGGGGGGGCATTTGTCACTTGAACCAAGCAAAATAGTAAATATTATTTTTATCCGAATAACCGATTGATTGAAAAATTCTGTAGGGATATCCAAATACCAAATATTTGATAGCTGCAGCCCTATTGATAACACGCTTATCCTCATGAAAATCGTTTGAAAAATATGCAAGTTACAAATTGGTCGGTCTTGAACATCGCCGCCAATTATGGCAGTTAGGCTTACCGCTATATCTGTGATTGATTACGTATTAACGCTATTCGAATGACAATAGACCATCAGTAGCCAGTATCTTGAGGTCTGATACTGATAGCAATGCCATGTCCATGCCGATTGTGTATGGAACATTCCCGCAGATTCACGGCCTAATGTTAAGAATCACATAAAACTATTAAAATGAGTACGAAATTATCAAAAAGCTTTCTCAGCTTTATCCTGATAGCCGTATGTATGTCGGGGATTCTCCACGTGGATATCTCTGATCATAGCAAGGTAATGTCCGATTGTTTTTCTGTATTTCCTTTTACATAATGCAAATTTTGAACACTTCACAATATTTATTTCATGAAGTTGTAACTTTGAATTGATGAAAGCACTCTACCTGACCAAGTTCTGACTCATTTTGCTATGGTGGGTCACATAAAGTATTTGGGAAGTGTCTGTTATCGCCTCCAACACGTTCAGACCTAACTAGCCACTTTCGTCTTACACTCATGTACATCTCTCTGCTCATTTCTTGCTTCTCAGCCCATCACCAGCAGCCACTCTTTCACTCAGACATGCATACGCTGCTTACAGGGACCTCTGGAATTTAGGAACATTATTGCAAGATGAAGTTAATGAACATTCAGTGACTGTAACTACCGCTGCAAACATCGGTGCTTTGTTATTCTAAGTGGCTGTAAATTAAGGCAGTATCTATGAAATATTTTGGTAGCCTGATATGCTACTGAAAATTCTTTTGAATAATCTGGTATTCAGATCACAATAAAAACTATATTTGATTGTTTAGACACAGACAACAAAAGAAAATACATTTCCAATTAAGAACAAATGGCCGTCCGGTTTTTCATTTTTGGATAATCAACGTTTTTTTAACTTTAATTTAAACTGTGCTTAGCAGACCACAATTTTTCTTTTTAGAATCACTACCGAAATTTTCGCCAAATTTCTTCCCATATTTTGGTCCATGAGAAGAAGCGACATCACAGCCACAGTTGCGATTTGGCCAACTAAAATGGCACGTTTGAGTAAGCCTGGTTTGCTAAACAAGATAAACACTGCACTGATGAATGACCTATGCATGGAGCGTGAACTCTGTTCTCTCTCTCTCTCTCTCTCTCTCTCCCTCTCCCTCTCCCTCTCCCTCTCCCTCTCTCTGTGTGTGTGTGTGTGTGTGTGTGTGTGTGTGTGTGTGTGTGTGTGTGTGTGTGTGTGTGTGTGTGTGTGTGTGTGTGTGTGTGTGTGTGTGTGTGTGTGTGTGTGTGTGTGTGTGTGTGTGTGTGTGTGTGTGTGTGCCAAAAATGACAATGGGACTCCATCTTATTTTTTTAAAATTTTGCTTTGAAAAAACTTATGGGGTTTGCATATGATAATAACACAAACAACAACATATACATACAATTAGAAACAAATGCTGCAAAAATTTAAATAATTCAGTAGCAGGCCTGAGGAATTCGGAAATTCACGCTAACCGTTTTTCGGTTCCGGCTGATTACCCAAAGGGAAACCACGGTTACTAATTTTGGGTTCCATAACCGTTCATCATGGGAACCCATTTTTCTATTTTGACTGATATTCATAATCAAGAATTCTGAAACTCCAAAGTATAATGTTTCAAGGGTAAATGTTTGAAAACTATGCATTAACAATGAACATTACATGAGCAGCTGTGTACTCCAGGTTTTTTTTTTTTTCAATTCATTTTATTGTCTGGATTATATATTTTATGAACACATGGAAAGACACATGGAAATACATTTTTTAGGAAAAAAAATACTGTATTGGGATATATATGCCATCCATCCATCCATCCATCTTCTACCGCTTATCCGTGGCCGAGTCGCGGGGGCAGCAGCTTTAGCAGGGAAGCCCAGACTTCCCTCTCCCTAGCTACTTCTTCCAGCTCTCCCCGGGGGATCCCGAGGCGTTCCCAGGCCAGCTGGGTGACATAGTCTCTCCAGCGTGTCCTGGGTCGTCCTCGGGGTCTCCTCCCGGTGGGACATGCCCGGAACACCTCACCAGGGAGGCGTTCAGGAGGCATCCGAATCAGATGCCCAAGCCACCTCAGCTGGCTCCTCTCGATGTGGAGGAGAAGCGGGTCGACTCTGAGCCCCTTCCGGATGACCGAGCTTCTCACCTTATCTCTAAGGGAGAGCCCGGTCACCCTGCGGAGAAAACTCATTTCGGCCGCTTGTATCCGGGATCTCGTTCTTTCGGTCATGACCCATATCTCGTGACCATAGATGAGGGTTGGAACGTAGATCGACCGGTAAATTGAGAGCTTCGCCCTTTGGCTCAGCTCCTTCTTTACCACGACAGACCGATGCAACCTCCGCATCACAGCAGACGCTGCACCGATCCGCCTGTCGATCTCTCGCTCCCTCCTACCCTCATTCGTGAACAAGACCCCAAGATACTTAAACTCCTCCACTTGGGGCAAGATCTCCTCCCCAACCTTGGGGCATTCCACCCTTTTCCGACTGAGGACCATGGTTTCAGATTTGGAGTTGCTAATTTTCATCCCAACCGCTTCACACTCTGCTGCGAAACGCTCCAGTGAGAGTTGGAGAGCCCTGCTTGAAAGAGCCAACAGTACCACATCATCTGCAAAAAGCAGAGATGCAATACTGAGGCTACCAAAACAGACCCCCTCAATGCTTCGGCTGCGCCTAGAAATTCTGTCCATAAAGGTCATTACCTTTAAGGTCATTACCTTTATGGACAGGCCAAGGCTGCCCTTTGTCGCCGATTATGTTAATGAACAGAATCGGCGACAAAGGGCAGCCTTGGCGGAGTCCAACCCTCACTGGAAACGATTCAGACTTATTGCCGGCAATGCGAACCAAACTCTGACCTCGGCAGTATAGGGACCGAACAGCCCGTATCAATGGGCTCGGTACCCCATACTCCCGAAGCACCCCCCACAGAACTCCCCGAGGGACGCGGTCAAACGCCTTCTCCAAGTCCACAAAACACATGTAGACCGGTTGGGCGAATTCCCACATACCCTCGAGGACCCTGCTAAGGGTGTAGAGCTGGTCCACTGTTCCACGGCCGGGACGAAAACCACACTGCTCCTCCTCAATCTGAGGCTCGACTTCCTGACGGACCCTCCTCTCCAGCACCCCTGAATAGACCTTACTAGGGAGGCTGAGGAGTGTGATCCCTCTGCAGTTGGAACACATCCTCCGGTCCCCCTTTTTAAAAAGAGGGACCACCACCCCGGTCTGCCAATCCAGAGGATATATATGCCGTTCTTTAAAATAGCGTCATGCTTTGGCGGAAATGTTGCCTATCAAAAGTACCAGTGGTATCGGTACTCGGTATCTGTGTCGACTGAAGAATTTACTGGATAAGTGGTATAGAACTATCCCTAATCTCTAGCAACCAAAGTCCATCTGTCCGTCTCTACACCAATTAGAGATGGTGTCGTTAAGATTTGAATGATACTACTGCTCTTAATGATCCCCCCCCCCAATGGAAACAATGTATCAGCCGTTGTCGATGTGGATGCCGGACATCGTGTTGCTGCTGGCCGGGCTAGAGTCCTGGGTCTCACCTTTTGAACGTGAACGTCACATACCGTATTTTCCTGACTATAAATTGCTCCTGAGAATAAGTCGCCCCAGCCATAAGATGCATAATAAAGAACAAAAAAAACATCCCTAAGTCGCATTTTGGGGGGAAATTTATGTAATAAAATCCAACCCCAAGAACAGACATGTCATCTTGAAAAGCAATTAAAAATAAAAAAATCGGAAAACAACACGCTGAATAAGTGTACGATATGCTAACCTTACAAGACGCATAAACGACAAACTGAGAACTTGCCTGGTATGTTCAAGTAACATATTAAGCTTTATTCAGATAACTGTAGCATAAAGAACATGCTAACAAGTTCACCAAAACATCAATGTCACTCCAAATCACTAAATCCAATGGAATCTTCATCCTCTGTGTCACTTTGAAGCAACTCCACCAACTCCGGAAGTAGAAGATGCAGCGCTTCCTCTTCTACGTCGCTTATATCAGACTCATCCTGGTTTTATCAACACAGGTGTAGAGCTGCCTCTTGCGGTTTAATGTGAAAATAACATGTGAAATGATATAATAATGTGTTAATAATTTCACCCATAAATCGCTCCAGAGTATAAATCACACCCCCAGCCAAACTACAAAAAAAACGAGTTATAGTCCGGAAAATACGGTACCTGTAATTAGCGAAAATTCAAAAAATGTCTTTCCCTTACACTTTAGCGAGATACTGCATGTCAACACGTCTGAAAAACCAACTGGCAAAAGTAAAAATATGTTTGCAATATTTGAGAGGTGTTTCGGTCTGCTATTGCGCAAGTTGCATTTTTCGCATTTCTGAGGGCAATGGATACCCAGCTGCTGTTGTGCAAAGAATAAATCTTTTCACAAAAAGTTAATTTTCTCCTCATTTTGTCCGAGTTTCATTCAAATCGTACGAAAGAATGGCATAAAATAGAATACTTTTTTTTTCCCTACTTAAAGAAGAGATTCCAATCGGTACCTCCCATGTTTACATAGTCGTAACCCACAATAATCTGTCGCCCTTGAAGGACGAGTCAAAATAATCACATAATTTCCAGAAACCACGCAAGGTAGGCCAATCAGTTGTTCCCTGAGCTCAGCGTGCAGGTCTGCTTGTCTTTCAGGGTGAAGGTGTTTCCCTCATTTAGCCAAGCGCGCTTTTAAACATCAAAATATACTACAAAGACAAGATTTTCATGTTCAAACTGATAAACTTTGTTTTAGCAAATAATCATTCACTGGAGCGTTTCGCAGCCAAGTGTGAAACGGTTGGGATGAAAATCAGCACCTCCAAATCTGAAACAATGGTCCTCAGTCGGAAAAAGGTGGAGTGCCCTCTCCGGGTCAGGGAGGAGATCTTGCCCCAAGTGGAGGAGTTAAAGAATCTTAGGGGTCTCGTTCACGAGTGAGGACAGGAGGGAGCGAGAGATCGACAGGGGGATCGGTGCAGCGTCTGCTGTGATGCGGACTTTGTATCGGTCTTTCGTGGTGAAGAAGCAGCTGAGCCAAAAGGCGAAGCTCTCAATTTACCGGTCAATCTAAGTTCCAACCCTCATCTCTGGTCACGACCTATGGAAAAGAAGAACGAGCTCCCGGATACAAGCGGCCAAAATGAGTTTTCTCCACAGGGTGTCACCGGGCTCACCCTTAGAGATAAGGTGAGAAGCTCGGTCATCTGGGAGGGGCTCAGAGTCGAGCCTCTTCTCCTCCACGTCGAGAGGAGCCAGATGAGGTGGCTCGTGCATCTGATTAGGATGCCTCCTGAAAGCCTCCCTGGTGAGGTGTTCTGGGCATGTCCCACCGGCAGGAGGCCCAGTGGACGACCCAAGACACGCTGGAGAGACGATGTCTCCCAGCTGGCCTGGCAATGCCTTGGGATCCCCCAGGAAGAGCTGGAATAAGTGGCTGGGGAGTGAGTGGAAAGTGTGGGCGTCCCTGCTAAAGCTGTTGCCCCCGCGACCCAACCCTGGATAAGCGGTAGAAAATGGATGGATGGCATTGATATAATGTATTCAATTAAACCTAGGTTGAACTTTATTGCAAATTATTGGATTTCGTTTTTAATTCACATTCAACACAACATCCCAACTTCATTGGACTTGGATTTGCACACGTGGGGCGCGGCTGCATGTACCGATACAAACCAAATGCAGTTTAGTATGATTTTAGATGCCTCAGTACCTGTCAGATATTTTCACTCTGACTGTTAACAAAGGCTTGACGCAGGAACAGATCAACTTTCACTGCCGGCAGGAGGTGCAGTTCTCCTTGAAGCCACTCAGTGTGCGCTCCCCACTGTCACCTGACCTCTGCAACCTCTGCCGGCGTTTTTATTGACTGTATATGTAAATCACAAGTAATACAGTAAATCAGGGGTCCCCAACCGCCGGTACCGGTCCGCAGGACATTTGGTACCGGGCCGCACGGAAAGGACTTGCCTTAATTCTGTTGTATTTATTTCAGAATACGAAAGATGTTTTATTTTGAAAAATTACCGGATTCTCCGTTACATCCGTCTGTGTCACGCTTGACACACGTCAAGGCACGCTTCTCCGTCACGGAACCAATTACGCTAAAAACAAAACGCCTGACCTCGCAAAATGAGTAAAAAACCTGCTGGAGATCGCAAATGTCGGCGGCCTTAAAAGTACGTTCGAGACAACTGGATTAAAGTAATGGCTGAATACTCTGAGATCGCCACAATAGCACTGTTGCCATTTCCGACATCCTACCTGTGTGAGCAAAGCGCGACAAAAAAAAAAATTACAAAGTAGACTGGACATAAACCATACACTTGAAGTGTCATTGTCTCCTATTACCCCGAGATTGGACCGTCTGGTTGCAGAAAATCAAGCTCGGGGCTGTGGTGAGTCGTCATTTAAATGCACTTTGAATTTGCGTTGTATCGTATTTTGAAGGCATTAAACATGACCATAGCGATCAGAGTGTTGCGGCCAAATTAGATGCTCCTTGTGTTTATTATTCTATTTCGAAAACACCGCCGTTTTCATGCAGTTCATACCATATTATTTTGTTGTATTATTTCCGCCACACCTTAAATGCCGGTCCGTGAAAATATTGTCTGACATAAACTGGTCCGTGGGCAAAAAAGGTTGGGGACCCCTGCAGTAAATGTTCCCATCCCCGGAATTCTATGAAAAGGAATATCCTTCACCCGTAATAAAAACCTATGCATTAACATTTTGACTACGATATTACATGTTACCGGAACTTACGTAAGCGGAAATTCCACTAGCCGTAACCCGGATGGAGGCGTAAAGCCGCGGGAGCTTAAATACACGAAACGCCCACCCGATGCGACGGAAAGACGACGGGAGACACATTTTCACTTCGCGTTTTTCGATCATCAGATTCGAAACGACGACGTGTAAGTGAGTTTTTATTGGCGTGCGTTTTACTGAATTGCGAAAGACTTTAACTTTATTCACTTGCGCCCCGTAGATCGCGGCACTAGCTTATAAAGCAGCGCCCACTCGACATGACGGAAGAAACGTGTTCGCTTCGCCGTTTTCATTCATCAGATTCGAAACGACGACGTGTAAGTGACTTTTTATTGGCGTGCGTTTTACTGTAATTGTCGATCATGGCATTGAAAAGTAGAAGAACTGTAATGACTGTAGCGGAGCGAGTGAAATGCATCCGTTTGAGCGAGACTGGACAAGTAAAAAGCATCCGGCAAACACTTGGAGTCGGAAGGACGCAAATCTATGAAACTTTAAAAAACAAGGCATCGATTCAACTCCTGATGACAAGCCAACATCCAGCATGGAGTCAATGCAAATGCCAACAAAAATCCTTCAGTATGCACAAGAATCACCAGACATCGGTGATCAATGGGACAGTTACCTGCAACTAGCAAGAAAACTGTATGACATGCAGGCAAACATTGTCATGAACCAAAGAATGCATCCAACAACACAATCCAAAATAGACAATTTTTTTCCAAAGACAGAAAAAAAATAAACTTTAAAATACTGTACGTATTGTACTGTTGTGATATTTTTGGATATACCTGTATTGCAGTTTTTGTTATATAAACAGTTTTTGGACAATATATTTTTGCATTTTATTGATTGTGTTGTTACACGTGCATTTTGTCAACATACTTGCAGGTTTATAAAGGACATGTACCATGCTCATTTCCCAAATGAGGAATATCTGTTATCAGGACAAATTGGACAGCGCAAACACGAGTCCGTACCAGAGAATATTTACTGCATATCAGAGGAACAGCGCGTGACACACACACACGTCAAGCTCGCGACATTCACTCCAACACGCACACACAAACACAGACACACACACAGGAATGATCAGATCCTTTGTTGCGGGAGCCAATTTCCGTTCCCAAGCTAAGCCCTGTGACCGCAGCCGAAACCAATCCAGTTCAGTTTGCCACAAGGTTGGAAGTTAGCAGCCCTGTGACCGCAGCCTGAACCAGTCCATGGCGACTGGGAAGGACCGGTGCACCGGTCCTTCCCAGTCGCCATGGACCGCTCACCGCAGGGAGCGGTCCCCAAGTAATGTCAGAGATTTTCACTCGGACTGTTAACAAAGGCTCTACGCAGGAACAGATCGACTTTCACTGCCGGCAGGAGGTGCAGTTCTCCTTGAAGCCACTCAGTGTGCGCTCCCCACTGTCACCTGACCTCTGCAACCTCTGCCGGCCTTTTTATTGACTGTATATGCAAATTACAAGTAATATATCAGAAAAACACTCCCATCTTCATTAACATACCGCACCCCTGGGCGGTCCCATAGAGTCGTTCCTCAGTAGACCCCAAAAACAAAGCATGTCCCTGGATTCAGCACCAACATCCATAAATTGACAGACACAGACATTTTAATGAGCGGTGCCTGCCCTGAATTGATATGCCAGAACCCTGGCTCGTGACAACGTGACCGTTTGTCATTGTGGAGCCTTATGGAGCGTACAAGCACTTCTGTCCAAAGTTAAATCTTCCTATCCAAGTTGTTGGTTAACAGGCACCAGTGTGTCTACTAGTGAGGTTTAAATCTTTCTCCCTGAAGTACCATGCGCTCGGGTCCCTTGACCTCAAACTGACCCCTGATTCTCTGCTTCCAATGTGTGCAAGATGTTCTGGACGCAAGCACTTCAAGGTCAATCAAGCATGTAACAAGATGAAACTTTAAAACATGACAACATTGTATTTTCTATTCTAACATTACCCCAGAAGCAAATTAGATCCGGTATATCGTGCAACCCTCGTCTACTCTGTCCGTCTGTCTATCTAATGGAGTGCGTCACGCCCATGAAGCCAATGTTGTCAATCTGCCTCTCTAATCCATCTGTGTCTTTATAGCAGCGGTGGGCAATCCCACTCCTGGAGGGCCGCTGTCCTGCATGTTTTCGAAGTCTCCCTGTTGCAACACATCTGATTCCAATGAACAGGTTCAATATCAGGCCTCGTCAGAGCTTACTGATAATCTGATCATTCAAATCAGGTGTGTAGCAACAGGGAGACTTGGAAAACATGCAGGACAGCGACCCTCCAGGACTGGGATTGCCCACCCCTGCTCTATAGTATATTGAACAAGCCAAAAGCTTGGTTTATGCTTGACGCATCAACGACTTCCGTGATTAAAGCGAGGTGTCCGCATTGCCCACATTTTCCGCACAGAGGAACATTTGGAACCTATGCGGATGGTCTACGCAGAAAAACAGCAAAGCAAAAAGCTGTTAGTTAAACAACAGTGTTTTGTTACCCCCCCAGTTTTTTTTTAAAGCCTTTTGTTAAATGTATGTGGACTGTAACTAGTAACTATCGGAATATATTCTAAAAGTGACACCCCCAATCCTGGTCTTCTACCCCTTCGGCAGATACAAGAAGACTCAGGAGACCCTCTCCCAGGCAGGACAGAAGACCAGCGCGGCTCTCACCACCATGGGCTCAGCCATTAGCAGGAAACTGGGCGATATGAGGTATGGCGCTGCTCTGCTGCAGTGTTGCGACCTTCATGTGATCACGATCTCTTTTGAGCACATATGCTCAACCTTTTTTTTTTTTTTTTTTTAAAGAAGAAGAAGAAGATGAAGAATCTTTCTTGCCATTCGGGTTCTGTCCACTGCGCTCATTGATTTAGTTTTTAGACTTTGGATATATTTCACTCTAAAACTATAAGGATCTGCTGATCCTTATAGAAAGTTTTGCATTATAGTTTTCCCAATTAAACTTCTCATACAAAATGTGAACCTTGATCGTTTAATGCATCTGTCCCCAACCCCAAGTCCGTGGACCAGTACCGAGAATCGTCCCGTTTGGCACCGGGCTGCACAGAGGCAGGCCTGCATGCTGTGAGCAAATTTACTCCATCAGACGTGACATAGGAAATGTGCGCAACTCCAGCCAATCAGAGTCCCACTTCTACATTGGTTTGCAAGTTGACAAAAACGGAACCCGCCAAAAATGAAAGAAGAAGCAGTAGACAGAAAGTAATCGTAACAACTTCAACAAATGTACAGCTGAATACGCAGCTGCCGGGCAGCCATGACTTCCCAAGATGAAACTATTTTGACAAGAGAAGCTCCTCCCCGAGCGACGTGGAGGAGCAAGATGCCGTCAAAAACAAGACAATACAAGAAACCTGTTTAATCATTTGAACAAGTCGCAAAAGTGCGAGCGGAGTTTGAACAGCCCGCACAAATAAACATGAGCAATTGTTGTCAGTTGCAGTGCTTTGAAACTGGCAATTTAAAAGCGATGAAAAATAAAAAGGTTGCCTGTCCGCAAACAGCATTTACTTATCTCAAACGGCCCGTGACACAAAAAAAGGTTGGGGACCGCTGCTTTCATGAGTTGTTCAGCAGTCTTAATCCATGTACTCTTCTCAGAAATGTTAACCTTTGTGGCTAAAATGTACATGCACAAACACACCTCAATAATAAATAACGAACATCTCCACACCCCTTTCAAAGTCGAACTAAACCATTTTTTTTCTTTCCACAAATGGGTTGTGTGCTAACACTAGACAAAACACAGTACTCTGATTACCACTGTGTTTGTGGGCTAAGACGAAACAAAATACGTGAGATTGGTTGATATCAGTGCGCTACCATGTCGAGACCGATGGGACGAAGTGACATCAGAACCAGGGTAGCATTTTTGCCTAATCAAGCGCATATTTGTGGAAGACTGGTTTGTCAAAAACAAACAAAAAATGCAACTGTGTCAGGCTGAGAGCATCCAAGTGTGAAGATTTTATATCACCTAATTTATATGGTGATAAATTTCGGCAAAAGTAGCTTGTACCTGGAGAAAAGACATCTGAACTTGAAGCAAAAAAATTTAATGTATTATTACCATTTTTTTTTTTAATCTATTTCGTTTTGGTAAAGCACCATACAACCCATTCAGGAACGCTTTCATGCTAAAATGTTACATCTATCATCTATCATTCTTGCCTTTTATCGCTAATACAGTCAAACTTCTTTTTTCGAATGTCTCTGTTCTCGACCAATTCGGTTTTCGACCAAAAATTTTGAGTTTTTAATGCCTCGGATGACGAACAAATTTCAGTTCTCGAACAAACTGAGCGCACTTGAATGCACCATTTGACTCCTCTCGCCTCCCTTACACGAGGAAGTGTCGCTTCCTCATGTTGCTTTCCATTGTGAGCAAACGTGTTCAATAAACATTTTTATTTTAAAAAGAGCGTGGTTTCGGTTTTCGAACAATTCTGTTTTTGAACAGCCTTCTGGAACGGATTATGGACTAAAACCGAGGTTTGACTGTATTGTGTTTTATATCCACTTTGTATTCAACTCACGGCGCACATTTTTTAACAAGCATGAACTTATGATGACTTTACAGCATTACAGTACGTTTTTAGATCCGCGGAGGACGCAAAATGCACTTCAAGAGAAAACCCAGAGATGATAAGAAAATCCTGCCAAATTTTATGCCACAACTTCTGACATTAACAAAATGATTGTAATTTTTATTTGATTTTTTATTTTTAGTAGTACCACTACTACTACTACTACAACAAAATTGTGCGAAACTAACATGACCTGTTTTGTGGGACAGCAAACACAGAGCATGACCAAGCAGCTAGGAAGCATTTCGGCTCATGGCTCTTGATAAAACTCTTGTCTTCCTCATCCACTCTTGTTGCTGCGGTGAACTAACGCTTTCGCCTCACCCTCATTTTTGTGCTTATCTTAATGCTACTGTGGGCTCTGCAGAGTGCTTCCTTTCTCCAATTCTTTTAGGTAAGACTGTGTGTGCTACTTCCTCCCTGCCACTTTGGTGGGTGTGCACATGACTATTCATGAATTTGTATGTCTGGCTGCTCTGTATTGTAACACGTGCACTTTTCCTTTGTCTCCTCTTTAATGCTTACAAAGTAGCCACTATTCCATTCGCCACTCCATAAGTATGCCAGCTATGAGGTACTGTAACGCACCCGCCGTTATAATAATTCGAACAATGTTGTGGATCATGTTAAAATGTCACTATTGCTGCGTTCCACACTGCTTGGAAGCGGGAGTTCTTCAAGTAAACAAAAACTATGGCTGACCACCCTGATAAACGGTCATTTGTTTGGATTAGCCTTCTTCTAGAGCCCGACCGACAGGAGATTTGGGGGTTTAATTCTGATATTGGCAGCTTAAAAAACCAAAAACAAAAAAATATATAAAATGGATGAGAAATTATATATCCGCTGATACTTTCAAAAAGAACATCCACCCATTTTCTAATCCGCATTATCCTCACAAGGGTCACGAGCGTGCCGGCGTACACCCTCAACTGGTTGCCAAACCAATTCAATGAGAACATTGCTCTACTAAATTCTTCCAATGCCCAAAATTTGATTCGGGACAAAGCGGACGACGACTAAATCAAAGTAAGCGACTCCTGAGGATAAGCGGTTTCGATGGATGAATGGACTCTTAATTAGTCACATTGTCTAGATAAGGAGTGACTGTAAACTGTTATTCTCATGTTAGATAATGTTGGACATGGGCATTAACAAACCCCTCCGTGTAAGTCACAATGAAGATATACACAACTTTGAAAAGCTGTGCTTTATGAGGTGAAAAAACAGTTGCATGTACATGGGGTGTTGCTTTGCTGACATTTACGAGAGAATCTCCTCGTACAGTGAAACTCCTCTCGAACGAAACCTACATGGGCGAAAATACCCTCTAATGTGAAAAAATCTTCATGCATTAACACCATTCCCATTCTCCTGCCCCCCATATAATGAAAAAAACCGTTGTTGCGTTATACGAAATCATTTTCTCTGCTACTGCCTCGCGAAGAGATTCACGACAACGAAGTCTAATCCAACAGCGACCTCTACTACTTTGTTCGGAAACGGCAACAGCAACCACCACACTGGTTTACATAGTGAACGATGTTTATTTCGGTCGCAGCTCTGAGTTTCCTGAACCAACATACTCATAGCTGCTCTGCCATTGGCTTTCCGAGCATCATCCTGGCCTCCAATTGGCCAAGAGGGACCTCACTGTCTATGCGTGTAGATACTTTAGCTAGATCCGCGGAATGCATCCGATTAGCTGCTCAGAGTAAATTGCTTGTGGCTCGACGGACAGTCAAATAAACGAACGTTTCCTGGAATGCTTTACTTGTTATCATGCTAAAAACCTTACGCTAACTGGAGAGAAGGCGAGTTCCATCGCGCTAACTATGGCCATCGAGGACTACGAAGCGTCCCGTGGCTGGCTTAAAAGTTCATTGCATGACATCAGCTGAGCAGCGCTGTCTTGGGTGGCGATCGAGGGGAGGTCGAGTTAGAGACAATGAGATAGTGGAAAGAAAAGCCACCGGGTCCAGGAAGTATTTGTTATTGTTAGATTCAGACATAGCATGAACGTTGCATTGCTAAAATGGCTACAAAACTGACCTTTGGATGTCAAGCAGCTAAGACAAGAGCTCTGATGCTGGAAGAGAGGGGAAAAGTGATCAAAATGAAAGACGGAGGAAGCAAAATAAAATACATTATCCAACAAATTGATGAAAGTGAAAGTAAATGCTGACCCCTCAAGTTTTCTTAATAGTATGTTATATTTGCCTTTGCTTGTCTAAACTTTGAATTGTGATTCATTTTGCATTTGTGGAATATGAGTTCGGCGGCCAAATCCGCAGTTTTTTAGCCATCTTAGGGGGCGGCATTTTTGCTCCTTTCTCTCGACTGAAAATGACCTCACAGTTGCTCAGGGAACTACCAATCGCGGCTACCTGTTTGAGCCATGATTTGTTGTGACCTGAGCTCTGTGAGTAACTGAGCAACTGTGATGTCATTTTCAGTCAACAGCAAGTGGCAAAATGGCCCTCCCTTGAGAGGGTCAAAAATTTGTAGTGCTTACTTAACTCAGATTCCGCCAACGCAATATGACTCCAAAAGCAATGTTGAGACGAGTTAAGGCGAAGAAAGAAAATTTGGGGGTTGACTTCGCCTTTAATCCATCCATCCATCCATCTTCTACCGCTTATCCGGGGCCGGGTCGCGGGGGCGGCAGCCTTAGCAGGGAAGTCCAGACTTCCCTCTCCCTAGCTACTTCTTCCAGCTCTCCCCGGGGGATCCCGAGGCGTTCCCAGGCCAGCTGGGTGACATAGTCTCTCCAGCGTGTCCTGGGTCATCCTCGGGGTCTCCTGCCGCTGGGACATGCCCGGAACACCTCACCAGGGAGGCGTTCAGGAGGCATCCGAATCAGATGCCCAAGCCACCTCATCTGGCTCCTCTAGATGTGGAGAAGAAGCGGCTCGACTCTGAGCCCCTCCCGGATGACCGAGCTTCTCACCTTATCTCAAACGGAGAGCCTGGACACACTGCGGAGAAAGCTCATTTCGGCCGCTTTTATCCGGGATCTCGTTCTTTCGGTCACGACCCATAGCTCGTGACCATAGATGAGGGTTGGAACGTAGATCGACCGGTAAATTGAGAGCTTTGCCCTTTGGCTCAGCTCCCTCTTTACCACGACAGACCGATACAAAGTCCAGATCACAGCAGATGCTGCACCGATCCCCCTGTCGATCTCTCGCTCCCTCCTGTCCTCCCTCATGAACGAGACCCCAAGATTCTTTAACTCCTCCACTTGGGGCAAGATCTCCTCCCTGACCCGGAAAGGGCACTCCACCCTTTTCCGACTGAGGACCATTGTTTCAGATTTGGAGGTGCTGATTTCCATCCCAACCGCTTCACACTCGGCTGTGAAACGTTCCAGTGAGAGTTGGAGAGCCCTGCTTGAAGGAGCCAACAGTACCACATCATCTGCAAAAAGCGGAGATGCAATACTGAGGCCACCAGAACGGACCCCCTCAATGCTTCGGCTGCGCCTAGAAATTCTGTCCATAAAAGTTATGAACAGAATCGGCGACAAAGGGCAGCCTTGGCGTAGTCCTACCCTGGAAACGATTCCGACTTATTGCCGGCAATGCGAACCAAACTCTGACATCGGTGGTATAGTGACCAAACAGCCCGTATCAGGGGGTTCGGTACTCCATACCCACGAAGCACCCCCCACAGAACTCCCCGAGGGACACGGTCAAACGGCTTCTCCAAGTCCACCAAACACATGTAGACTGGTTGGGCGAATTCCCACATACCCTCGAGGACCCTGCTAAGGGTGTAGAGCTGGTCCATTGTTCCACGGCCAGGACGAGAACCACACTGCTCCTCCTCAATCTGAGGCTCGACTTCCTGACGGACCCTCCTCTCCAGCACCCCTGAATAGACCTTACCAGGGAGGTGGTAAAATATAGGTTAAATATTGACCTATGTCAATTCATTGGTGATGCTTTATTATACTCTTTTCAAGCAGACAGTCTGAAGCGGAAGAGAAGAGAAAGACAAACGCTGAGTGTATCTATTGGCATTCAGCAAACCAAAAACCTGCCTCATCTCACGAGGTTGGCTTCTCACTTTGGTGGAATGCAGCAAAAGTTTCAATGATCGAAGGGTTCTGTGTTATTAAAAAAAAAAAACAACAACTACAAATTACAATTACAATTACAAAAATGAAAAAGCATTCTTTATTTTCAAACCTTTTTTTTTATTTTAGTCTAATATGGTAGCAGCAATTAGCAGTTATGAAATGTTGACATTGTGCTTGTCTCACAGGAACTCTGCCACCTTCAAGTCGTTTGAGGACACAATGGGAAACCTCAAGGTGAGCAATGTCATGGTAACACTATTTCGGTACTCGTACGATGAGGGATGAACAATTCTCGTTATTTTATGAACAAATAGCATTTTATTAGGGATGACTAATTATCGGCCCTTTTATCGTTCCAATCCTGTAAAACGACGAAGATATTGAAAGCCGCATTAAAATACACAAATATACAACAACAAGTCTCCTCCTCCTAAAAACAATATTTACAAGAAATAATGAAACTTGCACACAGACCAATTCACTTGAATGAGAGCCGTCGCCGAGTCTCCCCCGGCAGTCACCCGGCGCCCCCTCGCGGGAAGCCGGCTTCTGGGGCCGCCGACCGATGCCTCTTGCTTTTTAACTGTATGTTTACCTTAGGTGCTGGAGGCTTTTATCGTGTGGAATTAATCGAACTTGAATTGCAGCACAAATGGATGACTTCCACCGATTTTTTTTTATTGCACTGTGAATGATGGCGGACGAGATGGCCCGCAACCAGCGGGACTGGCGGAGTCAACGTAAACAAAAGCAGTGTTGAGCACAGTTGCCAAATTTAAGGCCCGTAGGCCAGATCCAGCCCACATAATTTTTTTCTGGCCGGCGACTGCAAACCATCCATCCATCCATCCATTTTCTGAACCGCTTTATCCTCACTAGGGTCGCGGGGGGTGCCGGAGCCTATCCCAGCTGTCTTCGGGCAGTAGGCGGGGGACACCCTGAATTGGTTGCCAGCCAATCGCAGGGCACACAGAGACGAACAACCATCCACGCTCACACTCATACCTAGGGACAATTTAGAGTGTCCAATCAGCCTGCCATGCATGTTTTTGGAACGTGGGAGGAAACCGGAGCACCCGGAGAAAACCCACGCAGGCCCGGGGAGAACATGCAAACTCCACACAGGGAGGCCGGAGCTGGATTTGAACCCGGTACCTCAGCACTGTGAAGCCGACGTGCTAACCACTGGACTACCGGGCCGCGACGGCAAACCATTTGCGTCAATTGTCTTCTTGCATATATTGAAAAATAGTTGAACAATTATTTAAGGCATGAAGCTGCGGCAGTGGCCCCTGACTACGGTGGTCCCCACAACCAGGGGTCCACTGCCGGGTACTGCTTTGCAGCCCACAAAGTTATATTTTAATACCATAAATACAATATTTTGTAGTGGAGCATATAAGCACACTGGGAGAGTGGAGTTTTCTTTCTTTTGGTATTTTTTCTAGACTCTGCGCCAGTAGACCTGCGTGTAACGGGGTGTTTGCACCTCTGTTGGATGGAATGTAGTGTTTTCCCAGCCAATCCTCGCCGCAGCCCTAATTAGCATCCAAATTAGGGAGGTACGAGAACACGCTCAAGTACACCGGGCTTGACATGCGGAAACACAAATTATACTCACTGGAGTTTGTGCATGATATTGGCACATAACCTGTAATCACTCCACTTTTGAATCGACTGTGTGTGCAATGTGGGAAATTAGAGACCACCTTGTACCTTCCGATCGTACATTTGTGTACCCCCTCTGCCCCCAATAGTGACAGGTTCACTATTACAATAGTTTTTAAGATGATGATGATTATAATTCATTCAATGAATTGATTTGTACAATGATTCAGAGGGGCCGTCCCACATTGGTGTCATAATATGAATTAAATACCATGAGGTGTCCCACGTACATCCCCATAGCGCCAAATTTGTCTGTCTGCGATTTATTAAATACACCAAAATCACGTTTGACCAGCTGTGCTGCAAAAAGAAGACAACCTGGCGTCAGTCTCCCAAAGTAGGGCACAATGTCTTTCTCTCCCAAACTCAAACTACCAGATTGGACAGGTCAAGTAGACAGAAAAATGAAGGTTGTTATCCATGGGAGGAGGCTCTCCGATTGCAATGATGTTTTAAGAGTTGTGTCGTTGATATGTCAGACGGAATTCGGAAGTGGAGCCCATCTGCTACAGCAGTGTTTTTCAAACCCTGTGCCATGGCACACTGGTGTGCCGCGAGATATTGTCAGGTGTGCTGTGGGAAATTCTCCAATATGTATGCCTGTGCGGTCTATCGCCTGACATTGTAATCGTGTAGTACTCTTCCATACCGGTAGGGAGCAGCAGCAGCTAGGAAATTGCCTTGTGCTTCGAGACAAGCGAAGTTTCAGGCGTGAGACATTACAACGAAAAGTATCTTTCATTTAGATTGGTGACGTTGCATCTCCGGTCAAAGTTCCCTCTAAGCTGCTGAGGTTTGACTGTAATTGTTAAAATAAGCTTTTTTCGCATTTTCAGATAGTGGTGTGCCACTGGATTTTTTCAATGAAAGAAATGTGCCTTGGCTTGAAAAAGATTGAAAAACACTGTGCTACAGCCATCTCATACCTCTGCGTCCCGCGTCCTAAATGCATTACTTTCCCGCCAGACGCACAGTTCCAAATAATATGCGTTCTTGGGACGCAAGGAAATTTCTCAGTCAAAAAAACTATGGTAAATTGTAACAAGGGCTACGTCTGTTTTTATCATTGTTGGAAATGACGAAACACTCTGGTGCGGACAGCGGGTATCTCTTCGGACCAGTAAGGGGCTACTATATTCGATTCACGGGAGCCAATGATTGAGGGCGTAGCATGGGCAAAGAAACAAGACAATGGTTGTAAAAACAAGTAATTTTTATGTCAAACATAAAAACATGACAAAAAAATTATTGTCACAGAAAACAGTGGAAAAATAAATAAATACAACTTAATCTCAACCTCTTAGTTGACCTTTCCTTAAAGCAAAATAATTGGTGATCACCTTTTTCAACACCGGTGTGAGGTTTTTTTTGTTGTTGTTTTTTTTCAATCTGAATTAAGTAACTAAACACAAAATATTCTCATCAACTCTTGTTTTACAAAATAATTTCCTCTAAACATTACCAACAAAAAAACAGTTTATCAACAGTAATATATATTATTTTGGTTGGCTCGCCACCACCACTGTACCCCTATTCCGGCACTTTCGGAAGTCAGGGCACCGTCGTGGAATCCACTCCACTGGGGACACGCTAATCCCAGCGCTGTCCTCAATCAGAACTCCGCAAAAGACCCGGCCAGAAGGATGTTGAACGAGACTTGCGTTGAACGAGTCTCTCTTTCTCCCGGAACACCTCTTTGCAGCAGCCGAGGAATACGTTCGCTCGCGTTAAGGCCCCGTCAGAAAAAGAGCGAGAGAGGTTGCGCCGCAATCCCTTGACGTCACGAAGGTAAAAAAAAACGGCACCTCTCATTGGCTAACACCGCACTAGTGTAATCTGTGCCCTGATTCGCTAGGGCCATGGCAATATTCAGTTCTGTTTAATTAAGAGACAATTTTAATGACGCCACTCTTTTAGTCAATGTAGATTACATTTATATTTTTTAACTTCTGAAAGGAACCTATGATCTTTCAATTGGTTATGTCTACCCCCCCCCCCCCCCCCATTCCCTAATGCCATAATCCGGGTTACAACATTTTTTTTCCAGCAGCAAACACAGTTTGAATCGCCGCCATTGTTGTTTTGATCTCGTAAGTAATCTCGTGTGACGAGATTTCCGTTTTCGCGAGACGAGACTGGCGAGATCGGCCTTCACTTCGTTGAAAGCAGACGATTGCCAGGTTGTGTAACATTAAAACAAATGTTGCAAAAGTTTATTACGGGGATATGAACTCAACCAAGACTGAACCATGGGATGAAATGAGAACCTATTTCTCAGCAAATCTTGTATGCCTGAATTATTAAAATTTTTGCAGCATTTGTTTATATGAAAAACCTATTATCAATGTATATTGTTTTTGTTTGTGTTATTATCATATGCAATTGAATAAGTATACCATTTCAGAATTCAAAATTTAGGACTCTCTAAATGCATAATGGGACTCATACTTTTCTAATCAGCGAGTCCCTAGGACTCGCAGGCCTTAAACTGTGAAATTATCACTGTGCTAGCACCGCTTGACGCACAATGAGCGCGGGAGAGGAGGATTAACAAATTAACAAAAGAAAGGAAATGCTGTGGGTGTCTGTGACACATTAACAAGTGCGTAGCAAAATGTTTTTTTCCCCCTCTCCCACTTATAGCGTACTGGTTAGTCCGTTGGCCCCCTGAACCTGGGGAAAAGCTCAGGAATACTGGCCCAGTAAAAGGTGGCTGGCGACGCCTCTGGCAGTGCAGCACAATTTTGCATTTTCACATTATTATCTGTCACACAGTGTGTTAGTTAGTAGTTAGTTAGTTCCACCCATTCCTATTTGGAACATTGGGCGACGAGTCTCCTCCATTTGATCCGGTCACTGGCGACCCTTCTTGCTCCATGCCAGCTGACACCCATCTCACTGAGGTCTTCTTTGGCAGTCTGTCTCCACGTCTTCTTTGGCCTACCTCTCGTCCTCTTTCCACCCTCTGGCATCCAGTCCATGGCCACACTTGCCGGTCTCTCTCTTGGCAGTCGGAGTACGTGGCCAATTATTTTCCTTCTCCTTTCAGAGACAATGTCTGATAGTTCAGCTACTCCTGCCCTCCTCATCACCTCTTCGTTGGTGATGTGGTCTCTCCATGATATCATCAGGATGGATCTCAGGCAACGCCGATGGAAGACATCTAACTTGTTGGTAATATTGGCTGTCTTCATCCATGTCTCACAGGCGTAAATCGCTGTTGGGATGACCACTGACATATAGAGGCGTAGCTTGGTGGCCGTATTGATGGCTTTCGATGACCAGATGTTGCGGAGGCGTTGGAACACTGCCGCAGCTTTACCAAGTCTACTGTTGACCTCTTTCTCCACATCACCTGTATTTGAGATGTTACTCCCAAGATATGTGAAGCTGTCAATGTACTCCATGTCATGTTGGTGTAGATTGAGTGGTTGAATGTGTTGGTGCTGTCCAATGGCCATGGCCTTGGTCTTTTCCTGGCTTATTCGTAAACCGACCTTAACTCCGTGCTCATGCAGATTGTTGGTCAACTCCTGGAGTGCGGGCTGGTTGTGACTTAACAGAGCCAAATCATCCGCAAATTCCAGGTCAGCTAGTCTGCTCCCTCCCCACTTGATACCAACTTTTGCCCCTGTGATGGACTTCCTCATAACAAAGTCAATTATAATGATGAAGAGTAGAGGTGACGGAATGCAACCCTGTCTTACACCAGTGACAATGTCAAAATCATCAGTTGTGCCACTGTTGGTTTTGACACGACAAGTTGAGTTGTGGTGCAATGACCTGAAGATGTTGATGTACTTGAGGGGCACACCATACAGCTGGATGATCTGCCACAGTGATTCCCGGTGGATGCTGTCGAAGGCTTTCTTGAAAGCGATATAGTTGATCATGAGTGGTATCTGAAGTTCTAGGCTTTGCTCTATGATGTTTTGAAGAGTAAAGATCTGTTCGGCGCAAGACCTTCCCTTCCTTGCTCTTCCCTCAAGATGTTATCTACTTCGTCTTTAAGGCGATGTAGCAGAACACTGCAGAATACCTTGCTGGGGATTGACAGCAGTGTAATGCCCCGCCAGTTATTGCAGTCTGCGAGGTTTCCCTTCTTAGGCAGCGTGACAATGACCCTACGTCTCCAGTCGGCAGGAACCTCTTCAGCATGCCAAATCAGGTTGAACAGATGGGTAAGGCTCTCCACGACAGCGTCTTGGGCATGTTTCAACAGTTCGGCAGCTACCTCATCGAGTCCCAGTGCCTTTTTGTTCTTAAGGCCCTTTATTGCTCTGGCAACCTCAGTCTCGGATATCTCTTCCGATGTAATGTTTAGAGCTGGAGCTGATGTCTCTTGATCGAAATTGAAGAGCACGGGAGGCATTGGTTGGTTGAGAACCTCTCTGAAGTGTTCCAGCCATCTTGCTTCTTGCTCCTCGTCGCTTAGGAGTGTCCTGCCATCCTTGCTCCTGATTGGCACGCTAGAGCTGCTCCTGGAGTTGGTTAGCTCCCGCACAATCTTGTATAGGGTCTTCGTGTTGTTGTTCTCTGCTGCTTCCTGTGCCTCTCTTGCTTTCTCTTCTAGCCACTGTCTTTTGTCCTTCCTGCAACTCTTCTTCACTGCCTTGTCCAAGCGCCTGTACCACTCGTCTTCCATCCTCCAGCTCCGGAGCCTCCTCTTTTTATCTTGGCCGCCTTCCTTTCATCAATCAACTTCCAGGTGTTGTCTGTTATCATCTCTCTTTGTTGGTACCCCTCTTTCTGCCTATAACTGCTTCTGCAGTTTCCGCAATGGCACAAGAGAACATACTCCACTGCTCCTCAATGTTTGCGAGGTGTTGTGGTACCTTGAGCTTCCTACTCAACTCCTCACAGAAGCTTTCTGAGATGTTATTAATTCTTAGCTTGTCCACTGTGTAAGGTCTCTTGGGCTGCACCTTTTTCACCTTCTTCAGCTTCAGCCTAATTTTACTCACCACAAGGAAATGGTCTGAACCCACATCGGCACCTCTGTGGGAGCGAACGTCAAGCAGTGACGAGCGCCACCTTGTGTTGATGCAGATGTACAGGGTTCGTACGGGTCCTTAAAGTTAATAAAAATCAATTAAAAAAGTAGTAAAATTATGTACTTAATTGTCCATAATTTTCAGGGAAATCTTCTAAAATCCATAAAAGTCCATAAAAATTCACCTGCGGTGTTCATTTCATTTGTGTATGTCATTTTCCCCACCCTTCTAATTCGTAGTTTTGTTGGAAAATGCAGGACCTGGTACCCGCTCTGCTTTTCCCGCCGTCTCCGATTAGTTCCGACGATGATCACGTGATCACTTCGGGTCATTCCGGGAAACAACAATAGCTTGACGCCATCCTGGGGCAGTGAATGGATGGTTTGATTGTCGGCTCGGCAAACAATTACCGTATTTTCTGGAAAAATCTATTCATCGAATTTATCGATCTCAACAAGTGACAGACAAATATGTAGCGACGCCACTCGAGCAAAGCGCGCCTCAGCAGTCGATAGTCCGCTGCTCTCTGCTGTGTGTGCGTCAGCTAAGCTTAGCTGTTGTCTCGGCTAGGCTAGCTTTTTGTTGTCGTAGATCAAAGCGTATTTGATTTGTGACGTCGGTTGCTTGGGTGAAACCAAAAGACGTGCGCGTGCGTACATGTTCGCGCGGACGCACACAGCATAGAGCAGCGGACTTTCGACTGCTGAGGCGTGCTTCGCTCGAGTGGCGTCGCTCCAAATATTCCGGGATAATGCTATTTTCAAGTGGGGTGGCTGGAGAAGCCGGAGTTCCGTGTTTGGGTCGGAAAAATTGCTGGCGATTATACGTCGGCCTACTGCCGAGTGTGCAAGAAGGGCATCTCCGTGAGAGGTAGAACTTGTCATAACCTCCTGGTCAAGTCAAATTTATTGAGGCACACAGCAAAACAGAAGAAAATTAATTGCCAAGAACTTGCAAAAGAGATTGAGGAGAAAACTAAGTCACTGTCTGCTATTCCCTAATTGTCATATCAGGTTCATATTGGTCATTATAAAACATGTCTGATCATTGAAGGTGATATGAGGGAAAATAATAGGGTTGGACCATTTGGGATTTAGACTTCTGACATGCATTTCAGCTGTTCAGGTATACTGGATATTGCTAAAATGGGCAATCAGTACTACTGTTAGTGAAACCAGATTTTTCTAAAACCTGTCCAGGTGACCCATATGACTATTAGCTCTGTTCTTAGTGTTGTGTTTATTCGAAAATAAATTGAAGTTTTATATTTTCTCAATTAAAATTTTTCTTTGTGTTTTATTTGAGAATTAATTTTTTTTTTTTTCATTTTCCGACCTGTGATACAGGTAGCAAAGTGAAAATTTGACATACAGTATGTCAAATAAAGGGTTAAGTGATTGCCCCGAAAAATATAGATGTGCCCTTCCTTTGGCATGATTTGAACACCAGCTCAGTGATATGTGGCTTTCTGTTCAGCCTGTGTATTGCTGAGCGGGTATTAAATCCACCGTGAATCCCCCGCTGAATGGAGAAAAAGTCCTTAAAAAATGGCTAAATTGGTCCAAAAAAGTCATTAAAAGGTCCATAAATAAAAAGCAATTGGAAGAGTGGGAACCCTGATGTAGTCCAGTTCGTTCCGGGTTCTGCCACCAGGTGAAACCCAGGTTACTTTGTGGATCCGCTTGTGCTCAAAAAAGGTGTTGCCAATGCTGAGGCCATTGGTACTGGTTAGCATCAACAGTCTCTCCCCATTGTCGTTCGTGGAGCTTGCTGACCCATGTGGTCCAACGGTGGCATTCAGGCCCCTTCTGTCATTATCCAGTTTTGCGTTGAAGTCGCCAATCAGCATCTTAATGTCATGACTGGGGATCTCCTCAAGCACGGTCTGGAGCTGGTTGTAGAAGGTGTCTTTATCGTCCTCTGAGGCGGCTTCGGTTGGGGCATAGACTTGTACGATGGTTACTTTGGCATATCTGGTGTAGAGCCTTGCTGTAATGATCCGTTCATTCACCGGCTTCCATCCAATCAATGCTTTTGCTGCACTGCTAGAGAGGATGATGCCAACACCATGGGAATGGTGGCCTTGCTTCCCAGAGTACAGAAAAGCTGCTCCATCAACCATGAGGCACCCTTGCCCCGTCCACCTCATTTCACTAACGCCTAAGATGTCTAGGCGATAGTCCCTCATATTCTTCAGCACCTGGTCCATGCGACCAGACTGGAACATTGTGCGCACATTCCAGGTGCCTACTCTGGTGTTGGTTTTGGTTCCAAAGATTATATCAATAAGTCAGGGAGATGCGCTGTCGCACGTTTCATCTGGAAGAATGCACCTTAGAGTATAAATGTTCTCTCATAACTTATGTCTCCAAGTTGCAAAGATTCGTCTGCATCATGTTGTCTTAACAATGACATGAAAGCAAAGCCCATTCGGGGGGAAAGAAAAATCCTGCAAAATGTAAACCTAACCTTTGTGAGTCACAATTCACGATCCGGAGAGAATATATTCTGGATGGTGAATGCGAATGGTGAAGTTTGTTTTTTGCGAGGCTTTCACTACTCCAAACAGTCATCCTGGCATAGACACACATTGATAGCATTGCTTTCAAAGGCCAAGCACAAATTGTCAGGAGCAGGGCCCATGTAAAATGGCTTCAGCTGCACAGGGCCGATTCATAGTCCATTCATCACAAGTCCGTGCCTGAGAAAGGGTGTCGAGAGGCGGGACTTTGACCCTTTTTTGACTGTACAGTATTAGCCTTCCACAGGGGGACACTGTGACGCCTTTGAGACCTCGATCCACTTTGGGGTTGGTAAAAATGGACACGAGGCTGAAAAGATGAGAAAAGTTTTCTGCATTCTCTGAAAACCTCAAGAGCGTTCACAGCTAACCTTGACACGAGTGCTCTCACGATTGAATATTTGTAGAATTGATGATTCCATCGATTAATCAAGTCAATTTAGTTTGCATTGAAGTGTATTACAAAACCATTTTTTTCCAATACTGTTTACTTAAAACTATTATTGTATTGTTGTTTATCTATCATTAAAAAACAACTACACAACAATTCGGCAACATGATTACATGAGCGATACTGATGTTCTCGCCAACCTTTTTGTAATGGAGTCAGTTACTGATTCAGTTGTTTTCCAAAGTAAAAGCATAAAAGAAATTGGGGTAGTTGTTGTTGAGCGGCTGATGAAATCAGAGGATTCGGACAATTTAAATCAAGTTAATCAGTGGCTCTAAATGATTGATGTTGGATGAGTTGTGGATGAATTTTGACATCTGTACTCCCTGTGCTACTTTGTTTCCTGTGCAGTACAAGGTTGTGGGCCCCCGAGGGGATGATTCGGTCACTCCCACTCAGGAGAACCCGCCTTTCTGATTGCAAGCATTCTGGCTGAGACTTCCCACCACCCCATTTTGCAGCAACGTCGCTGAAGGCCTCCGCCAAAACCACACAACTGTTTTTGCGCCCTCTCGTCCGCACCTCTGCTATCCAGCCTTTGACCTTTTGACCTGAGTCGCTCCCCTTCCTGTCCATTTCTGTCAGTGTGAACGCATGCTCGCATGGCGATGCGGGACACTCCTGGGTTGAACTAAGCCTGGTTGCTGCGCGTCTCCATTCCGCTGTATCCCAGCAACCGAGCTCTTGGGTGAACACTTTTGTATGATAAACACTTTTTCACTGCTTTGCATCATGTTTTTACAAGGCTGCTGCCGCCATTCTGCATGGAGGGAACCAAGAAGAAAAGTACTAAGACACACACACGTGAGCATGACTCGCTGATATGTCCGTTTCCTTCTCGCCTTTCCTTGCACTCCTCTCCCGCCAAGAACCACCTTTAGCTCCAATGTTTCGCCGTGCACCACCATGTTGGACGGGGCACCGGGAGTTAACTCCTCGCCTAGTTTGTCGTCAGGTGGCCATTTTGCATATTCCTGAATTACAATTCTCAAAAATTGTCCATATGGGTCAATGAGTGAAGCTGCTTGAAATTGTCTCTAAACAAACAGCACGGAGTTGTTTAACTTGTTACACATGCTGTCATCACTTTACTTTCAATGTGGAAAACTGCCAGAAAAACATTCTCATACCAGAAAATGGTGAGCCAACATTAAAAGTGATGTTCATTTGACTTGCTGTTAAGTATAGCGCATTTTGTTTCCTTGGTTGAAGTTGCCAAACCTGGATAACTTGGGCCGCGTTTCTTGTCCGCGAGTCTTTTTGTCAGATATTTTATTTCCCTACACAATGGATGAGAAAGAAGTGCAGAAGTGTGTGTGTCACTGTGCGTGGTGTCAAGAGTGCAAGTTTTATGCTGGATTTTGATTAGATGCTTATTATTATGACATTGGATCACGTTAGAAAGCTTACGGTGGATGAGTTTTTGTTTTGCTGTGTATGAATTATCATTAAAGCATTCCTTTAAATGAATACATGCTTTGTCTAATTCAAATTCAAAATACTCAACCTATTTCCATCATATTGAAGGCTTTATGAATTCATTATTTTGCAGTGGGGCAGCACAGCGAACAAGGTTCAGGGTTTGTATCTATGCTCCAGCCTTCCTGTGTGGAGTTTACCTGTTCTCGTCGTGCCTGTGCAGATTTTCTCCCACATTCCAAAAATATGCATGGTGGATTCATTGAACACTGGAGAACCCACGGGGTCAAATTTGGCCCCTATAAATTTTGCTACTCAAATGCTACCCTTAAATCCCAAAGGGTCAAATTTTGCCCTAATCCTAAATTAGGATTAAAGTATTCAATATTTGAAAAAACATATATTTTGGTGTTCAGTGAACATATAGCAGTCGTTTAATGTATAATTCATCATTTTCCAAAGAAGAAAAGGGTTCTCTGGTTCTCCAGTGTTAAATTGTCCCTAGGTGTGAATGGTTGTTCGTCTGTGAGTGGCTGGCAACCGCTTTAGGGTGTACCCCGCTCGCTAGGATAGGCTTCAGCATGCCCACCACCCTTGTGAGGCTTAGCGACTTGGATAATAACCGGATGGATGCGCTGCAGTCTGTTCTCCAAAATTACACTCCTTAGCTTTTTTAAGGCGTACGTTTAATAAATATGGTCACTCCTCATTTTAGGGTTAGGGCTACCTAACGCCTTGGAGGTGCTCACCAGCGCCTTCAAGGTCGTGCTGTGCGTGAATCACATCTTTAAACACTGATCTCAAAAGTACACGAACAGCAACAATTCTATTTTTTCACGGCGTTGACTGGTAGGTTGAAGTAGTGTCCTTCAAAAACATTGATGTATTCAACGCTTAATCGTATGACAAACGCGTATGGTGGCTAAAGTGGACAAGCGGCTGTTGTGACGTCCTCGCATTATAGATTTTATCGACGATGCAAATGCCTTTTTGCTGTGCTCTGTTTATTTCTAACTCTCAAGTGTAAGTCAATAACTTGTGCACTATTTGTTCATTCTTGACTACTGTGCTCGTTTTTACTGCATAAGTCTCTAATCCAGGGGTGTCAAACATGCGGCCCGCAGGCCGAAACCGGCCTGCAAGAAGGTTTGAACAGGATAATTTAAAAGTGTAAAAATGCATAAAAGACACGGAATGAATATTTTTAATAAGGTACAATTCATGGAACATGCGCTAGGGAAACGCACTGGAAAAGACAACATTGTTTTGATCAGAGAAGAAGACAGCAGCAGCCTCAGTCTGTCACTGAGACAGACCCAACACAGCAGACGCTATCAAGGACATGTGAATACTTTATTCTTTACACATATTATAGCAGTCTCCTGAGTTTGTAAGGTGCAGAAGGGATTTTAGATTTTATATGCTCGCGTAAAGGGTTTAAAAATTCCTTTCTTTATAAATTTCGTTTAATCTTAAAAGTGCATTACTATATTTCTCAATACCAATTACTTGTTAAGGTTTTGTGCCTTTGTACAGTCAGTGGGATCAGTTGCAATGCATATATGTGAATGATAAAAGTAAATTGCACATTTGTCTCATGAAATGTTTTGGAAAAAAAATGTTCTTTAAATTTCAACATTTTCCTAGAGTTCTTGTGTTGCTTTAGACCAAAACAAAGGAAATACATATTATTTTGGTTATTCATAGCAGATTATGGTATAATTTTTAATGGTCCGGCCACTTGACTCAACTGAGGCCGTATGTGGCCCACAATGTGAGATGAGTTTGACACCCCTGCTCTAATCCATCCATCCATTTTCTGATCCGCTTCCTTCTCACAAGGGTCGCGGGGGTTGCTGGAGCCTATCCCAGCTGTCTTTGGGCAGTAGGCGGGGTACACCCTGAAACAGTTGCCAGCCAATCGGAGGGCACACAGAAGAACAACCATCTGCGCTCACACTCACACCTAGGGATAATTTGGAGTGTTCAATAAGACTGCCATGCATGTTTTTGGAATGTGGGAGGAAACCGGAGAAAACCCACGCAGGGTCAGGGAGAACATGCAAACTCCACACAGGGAGGCCGGAGCCGGGATTGAACACACGACCTCTGCACTGTGAGGTTGCCGCGCAAACCACTGGTCCACCAGGCCACTAATTCTCTAATTTAACTTGAAATAATGAAAAATGCCTCTTGCCAGGTCATTGTAAAAGACCGTCCTGGCTTATCAGTCTATGGCCGAGAAGGAGGGGGTGATGGGAGGGCACTAGCTTCCATGCGTACTTCCATCGAGGGGAGAGGTCGAGATAGCAGATGTTTGGACAGGCTGCTTATTGGTCGAAGACAGCCTTGAGAGTTTGTGGCTTGAGTCTCCAAATGGCGTCGATCAGCCAAATCCACGATTACTTGCAATATTTGAGCACAAATTCCAGTTTCACCAAGTTGTTGTCATCTTGCAGCGCCGCTCAAAACCGCATCAGTTTGCGGCTGAGCACAGTCTGAGTCTGAGTGTTGGACATCCGCACTTTGCCATCCTTAGACCGGCAGCCTCTTCCAATAGAGCCGCTCCCGTCGGTTGAATTTTTCGATCGATCAGGAAACTGCTAACGCCAAACAGCAGCATACCTGTTATTTGAAGGCTGAAAATGTAGATGACTTCCACATCCTCAACGGACCGTGTTGACAGGCACACCATTCTCCACCTCCTCCAGGGATCTAGGGTGTACCCAGCAGCAAAAGTCCCAGAGGGGCAAGCAGGCTCCCCGCAGCCTGCTCTCCTCATCGAGAAAATTTGTCGATGGCATCGAGAGACCAGCCAACCAATTCCATGTTTGTTTTTAGGATGAAAATATGGCAGGAGGCTTGGAAAAGTTTAGACAAAGACAGCACATGGACTGAGTGGCGAGCAGGGAAGGGTGGGGGTGGGGGTGGTGGGGGAGACAGGAGCAGAAAGCAAAAGCGACCGCCTTCGTCGAGAGCCAAGCAAAATGAGAGCCAAGAAAGATGAATGAAGCGTAACGCTGGCCACTTCACACTGGCCATCCCGCCAGGTCTCCAAAATGCCACCTCGTTCTCTAGATAGGAAGCTAACTGGGCACGCAAACTCTCTTTGCCACCACTTTTTGCTCGCTTTCTCTTCTGCTTTTATTTGGCCGCGTTAGGGAGTGACGTGTGCTAGGGGTTATGATGGAGGGGTGCTAGGGTTTATGGTGGAGGGGTGTTGCAAATCATGAAGACCTGCCAAGTGGTATGATAGCATTGTTTTATACATGTCCTCGGCTAGGCCTCGGCTTCAACATCAGTCCTTGATCCTTGACCTTGTCCTCGGCTAGGCCTCGGCTTCAAAATCAGTCCTTGGTCCTTGGCCTTGGCCTCGGAGTCAAGTCCTTGGCCTTGGCCTGGGCCTCGGGTTTCCGGTCCGAGGACACAACACTGGAAAAAGGGTGGTATTCAATGTTAAATGTACAAAAATCACACCGACAAAGTAGTAACTCGTGATGGGTCCAGCGACACCAATGCGTCAACGCATGTGTCGGGCTCAAAGAGCAATCCACGTGTCGTGCGTGTGCTGCTCCATTACATCACGTGATCGACACGTGAACTGCGTCGTGCTGCGTCGACACAGTCCAGGCTGCGTCACTCAGTCCAAGCTGTGTCACTCAGTCCAGGGGGCGTCGACTCAGTCCAGGGGACTCAGCATGGATCATTACATTTGTCTTTTTTTCCAATTTTTATCCCAGCTAAAAGGACGACTAAGAGTAAGCTCAGACACTTACTTTTTATTCATTTTTATTTTTTCCTTTTAAAAGAGGAAATTTCTCCATGCTGTGAAAAATACCTTACGAGATTAGGATACCACAATACTACTATTTTGGTAAGAAAACTAATAACCTAATTATGCACTCGAGAGAGCAACTAACAGAAGTATTTAAATTCTATTTAATATTCTGGTCTTTTAATTAGATCTTATTTCCGATTTTCAAAATACAAAAAACGGGTGTTAGGCACGACCACTCCAGGCTCATCAAGATAGACAATTATTTAATCGCATTTATTCATTTTATAACCTTTTTGTCATATTCTCTTTTTATTTTTCCACTTCTTTTGGTTTATCATCTAATTATTTGGATTTTAAGCTACATCATTTTCTGTGCCTCTATTGTTGTGGCGGCCAATCTGAGTTGTGGCTTTAAGGTGGTTGGTGCCTGTCGTGGCGGCAACCCCCGTACTCGCTGGTGGACACCAGCAGTAAGGGATGCCGTCAAGCTGAAGAAGGAGTCCTATCGGGCCTTTATGGCCTGTGGGACACCAGAGGCAGCTGACGGGTATCGACTGGCCAAGCGGAATGCAGCTTTGGTGGTCGCCGAGGCAAAAACCCGGGCGTGGGAAGAGTTTGGTGAGGCCATGGAAGCCGAATTCCGGACGGCTTCGAGGAAATTCTGGTCCACCATCCGACGTCTCAGGAGGGGGAAACAGTGCACCACTAACACTGTACAGTGGGGATGGGGCGCTGTTGACCTCGACTCGGGGCGGAGTACTTCGAAGACCTCCTCAACTCCACCAGCATGCCTTCCTTGGAGGAAGCAGAGTCTGGGGACTCTGAGGTGGGCTCTCCTATCTCTGTGGTTGAAGTCACCGATGTGGTTAAAAGCTACTCTGTGGCAAGGCCCCAGGGGTGGATGAGATCCGCCCAGAGTTCCTCAAGGCTCTGGATGTTGTGGGGCTGTCCTGGTTGACACGCATCTGCAACATCGCGTGGTCAGCGGGGAGAGTGCCTCTGGATTGGCAGACCGGGGTGGTGGTCCCTCTTTTTAAAAAGGGGGACCGGAGGATGTGTTCCAACTACAGAGGGATCACACTCCTCAGCCTCCCTGGTAAGGTCTATTCAGGGGTGCTGGAGAGGAGGGTCCGTCAGGAAGTCGAGCCTCAGATTGAGGAGGAGCAGTGTGGTTTTCGTCCCGGCCATGGAACAGTGGACCAGCTCTACACCCTTAGCAGGGTCCTCGAGGGTATGTGGGAATTCGCCCAACCGGTCTACATGTGTTTTGTGGACTTGGAGAAGGCGTTTGACCGTGTCCCTCGGGGAGTTCTGTGGGGGGTGCTTCGGGAGTATGGGGTACCCAGCCCCTTGATACGGGCTGTTCGGTCCCTATACTGCCGATGTCAGAGTTTGGTTCGCATTGCCGGCAATAAGTCGGAATCGTTTCCAGTGAGGGTTGGACTCCGCTAAGGCTCCCCTTCGTCGCCGATTCTGTTCATCACCTTTATGGACAGAATTTCTAGGCGCAGCCGAAGCGTTGAGGGGGATCCGTTTTGGTAGCCTCAGTATTGCATCTCTGCTTTTTGCAGATGATGTGGTACTGTTGGCTCCTTCAAGCAGGGCTCTCCAACTCTCACTGGAGCGTTTCGCAGCTCGAGTGTGAAACCATGGTCCTCAGTCCGAAAAGGGTGGAGTGCCCACTCCGGGGTCAGGGAGGAGATCTTGCCCCAAGTGGAGGAGTTTAAGTATCTTGGGGTCTTGTTCACGAATGAGGGCAGGAGGAGCGAGAGATCGACAGGCGGATCGGTGCACCGTCTGCTGTGATGCGGACGTTGTATCGGTCTGTCGTGGTAAAGAAGGAGCTGAGCCAAAGGGCGAAGCTCTCAATTTACTGGTCGATCTACGTTCCAACCCTCATCTAAATGAGCTATGGGTCGTGACCGAAAGAACGAGATCCCGGATAAAAGCGGCCGAAATGAGTTTTCTCCGCAGGGTGTCCGGGCTCTCCCTTAGAGATAAGGTGAGAAGCTCGGTCATCCGGGAGGGGCTCAGAGTCGAGCCGATTCTCCTCCACATCGAGAGGAGCCAGGTGAGGTGGCTTGGGCATCTGATTCGGATGCCTCCTGAACGCCTCCCTGGTGAGGTGTTCCGGGCATGTCCCACCGGGAGGAGACCCCGAGGACGACCCAGGACACGCTGGAGAGACTATGTCACCCAGCTGGCCTGGGAACGCCTCGGGATCCCCCGGGGAGAGCTGGAAGAAGTAGCTAGGGAGAGGGAAGTCTGGGCTTCCCTGCTAAAGCTGCTGCCCCCGCAACCCGGCCCCGGATAAGCGGTCGAAGATGGATATGGAGCTACATCATCACTTCAATGATTTTATGATGTTCATGATCACTGTGAATTCCTTGCGAGTCACGGTATCACGGTTGATTAATGAATATTATCAGAATGATTGTCTTTTTTATCTATTTTAATAAAGCTTATAAATTTTATTAACGTCCACCTCAGTCATTTCATGATTTAAATCATGTACCACTCAACCTCCAATAATGAACGAAAAGGCGGCGAACAAGCATTAACATCGGGAAGCGTTAACCATCCTTGAACGCGTTACTTAAAATATTTCACTCCGGCGTGACAAACGAACCCAAATGGTCCTCACAAGGACTATTGAACTTTACCTGAGTTGGTAACAATTGCAACAGAGGAAAAATGAGAAAGAGCTGCTGTAAAAACTTCTTCTTATTACTTCTCCAAATCTGGAACGGTTACTATTTGGGAATTTAATAAGGATTCAAACCGGTTGGTTTCGTAAAATTAAAGGCAGTGAGAACTCAGGCGCGTCTTTCTCAGCATCGGCTTAGCGGAACCCCCGCCTCCCCGCGACTCCGCGCGGGCGAGGAGGCTCACTGGGGGTCCGGACCCCTTGGTGGAGAGTCGATTCGGATTGTTCCCGATCCAATCCAGGCACTCTGACAGGGGGGAGAGAACTCTAACACTGCAAGATTATATGTTGGGAAATTTCAATCAGGATACCTATAAATTGCTTTTAAAATTCAAAATTTTTTTCTTACTTGAACCAACCCAATTTCAATGGTGCATGCAAACCATCATTAAGACAATGTCGATACAAAATAAATTGTGTGTTCTTCCATTGTAAAAATCACTCTTTTTGTCAGAGGACCTGTTCCAGGTGGTTTTGCCATTGAGCACATGCCACAGCGCATGGCGAAATCAAATACTACAACATAACGGAATATCAGTGAAAAACTTAAAATTTACAGCGTGTAAATATGGTATTGAAATTTTATCTTGATATTTTCTTTCATCAGAGCAGTGAATAACAAGAGATTTTTCGTTGTGGTACAATGAATAGAAAATGGAATTTGTAATAGCTTTCAAAATTCACCCCTGGTATCAACACTTTTTTTTTTTGAAACAAAATATTTTTGTCATGATTTCTGGATGCCACAATTAAACATTTTTTGCATGGGTGATCAGTCTCAAATAAACCTGCTGTAGTCAGTATTTCTGAAGATTGTCTTGTTCTCTTATTTGCCATCACCACATGATGTTCTAAATTTGATGCGCAGAATGTCTGGGAAGGCCTTCATCAGTTCCGCTCCCATCTGAAACAAAAATAGCTTTTTTTTGTCTTGTGGGAGTGACAAACTGTTGAGGGCGAACAATTTGAAAACACATTTTTTACTAGGCTGCATAAAGCCGTAAGGTCGCTTGGTTGTGCATTGAAGTTTTGGACCCTTTGTTGTCAACCCGCGCCACTTTTGGCCTGCCTGGCTTGGAGGAGCTCCGGCGGGAACAAACTGGCAGCATCGCTTCTGTACCGTCCCGTCGCATGTGTATTCAAGATCGCCCTGATCAGAGCTGCATTGCGGTCCGCGTGCGGAGCAGCTCTGGCCAGGCCGTGTTTTGCAGCGGCATTGTATGACATTTCGCGCGGGTGGGCGTGAGCTTTTCATCCACTTTGCTTGCAACCCGGGCCACTTTCGACCCGACGGGCGCGGCGGAACTCCGGCGAGGTCAGGCTGGTGGCATCTTTTCGTTCACGGAATGTCGCGCGGTTGTGCGTGGAAGTTTTCTGCCCTTTGTGTTCAGATCCATTGTTTGTCCACGGTGTCGGCCATCCCTTTTGATTTTTCGCCCGGGACCTAACCGATGCTGTCGCCTTTCCCCCACCAGAGCTGCGCGGTGCCTGACGAGCCGGGAAAGGCGAGTGTTGCAAGCGAAGAGGTGGAAAACCTGGGCACACCAACACGACGTACAGGGACCAAAGCTGCTGCCCACTCGGCCCAGCCAGAGATGCACCTGCTTTGAGGGTCAGGGGGCGCGGTGTGCAATTTGGACCGAACCGAACCGATGCCACCCGCTTGTCCCTGTCGGAGTTGCGCGGGGCAGGTAGGGCCGAGAGTGGTGTGGGTTACAAGCGAAGTGGAGAAACATCTCCCGCCCCCCCGTGAGAAATTTCCGACCGAGCCGTTTTTTTTCCCACGGCCGAACTGCAGTTGCTCCGCTCCTGCACGAATGCCGTTCCGACCAGGATGTTGGGGCGGAGCGCTGGGAGCGCCGCAGGTGTTAAGCAAAGTGTTCGGCTTCGTGAGAGATGAGCACCGGCACAACACGCAGACACAAAAAAAACAGAAGGGTTTTATTGCCAGTAAGTGTGACAGGTCGAGGTGATCACAACTGAAAGGTAGTCAAAATGATCAAATCGATGAGTACAGGAATGCTGGAACAGTACGGCGTGGCCGAAACGAATATGGCAGGAAAGATCGTTGACTGAGTTGCATTATGTTGCTGTTCAGGCTGGCTTTTATGCTGCAAGTGGCAGATGAGATAAAGACTCGCAGGTGTGTCGGGGAGGCAGGTGCACTGATTAGAGAGACACCCATCCCACACTGAAAAAGGTAACAATAACTTTATTTGGGAGTGGAATATTCCCCCACACATGAGAACAGAGAGATGATGGTTTGAATTTGTGGAGTTGGTGGCACAATGGATAAGGCTACAAATCAGGTCATGTTCGGCCAAAGAGAGGGCGTCCACCAGGTTGAAAAAGAGATGAAGATCGAAAAATGTCAATACATAAAGTTTCTCTGTCCCAATAACCCAATAAAATAGTCAAAAGTCGCAAGATTAAGAAAATAAAAATAAACCCGCTCAAATGAGGCGGATTTTGAGCCTTGTCTTTGCAGTGATAATAATGATAATAATGAAAAAGTGTGATGGAGGCGTGGTATTCATTTATCTTTTAAATTGGTGCATTTAATTGTTTCTTTTTTTGCTTTTCCATGTATTTGGATTTAGTTTCAAGCGCAGCTCATGTTCACATAGTGCACATTTTATGTTACAGGTATTATTTTTAGAGGGTCATAGGAAATCAGATGGAAGGCTGCAATGACCAACTCTCACCAGCAGAGGCTATCGTAGAGTGCTCGCGCTGCATGGCCAAATGGGGCTCTCGGATTTCAGAGCGAACAAGATTGACCCAACGTGGCATCAGCTCTGAGCAGCAAATGTTGTCAAATTTTTACGTCCCAATCACCCCCAAAAAAAGTCAAAAGAGCCAACATTTTTTTAAAAAAAACGCTCACATCAGGCGGATTTTGAGGCGAATCCTTTGTGTGTGCACGGTGCCACCCCCTTCCTTTTTTTGGGTGTCTTTTCAGTGTGGGCTGGGCGCCTCTCGAATCAGTGCACCTGCCTTGCCTACACACGTGCGAGTCTTCATCTCATCTGCCACTTCCACCATAAAAGACAGCGTGAACAGCCACCCGTTGTCAGTCGTCAGCGATCCTTCCTGCCGAACTAGGTGCTGCCACGCCGTTACGCTCCAGCATTCCTGCACTCCTCAACGTTTTGACTACCTTTCAGTTGTTTACACCTCGACCTGTCCCACTTCCTGGCAATAAAACGCCTCTTCGTTTTTTGTGTCTGTGTGTGGTTATTTTGCTCATGTCTCACGAAGCCTCACGCTTTAATTAACGTTCACCACAAAATCCTCGTTGGAGCGTCCCTCGCCCCGAAACGGTGCAGCTTCGGCGGTGCCGTGGGGATAAATGGCTCTGTACCACATTTCGCGCGGGTGGGTGTGAGATGTTCCTCCACATCGCTGGTAACCCGGGATACTCTCCGCCCTACGGCTGCCGCGCTACTCCGGCGTAGAGGTAAGATCTGTCCTAAAAAATCGAGCCCAAACCGAGCCCGATCACTTGATTTGGACGCCCCAGCCCGAAGCAAATCCGAAATTTCATACTTTATTTGTGAGTATTTTTGGCAGAAAAAAACGCAAGATTTCATAATGTAACCTGTTCCAGGTGGTTTTGCCATTGAGCACATGCCACAGTGCATGGCGAAATCAAATACTACAACATAACGGAATATCAGTGAAAAACTTAAAATTTACAGCGTGTAAATATGGTATTGAAATTTTATCTTGATATTTTCTTTATCAGAGCAGTGAATAACAAGAGATTTTTTGTTGTGGTACAATGCATAAAAAATGTAAAAGTTAAATTCAAAGATGTACATTATAAAATTCAGTGATTTTATACAGTCAAACCTCGGTTTTCGTACTTAATCCGTTCCAGAAGACTGTTCGGAAAAAACGAAACCATGTTTCCCATTGAAATCAATGTAAAATGTTTTAATCCGTTCCAAGTCAAGAAAACAACTTTTTTTAAACCACTTTTTTTTTTTACAATTTCACACCATAAACTGTAAAAATGTAATGGGAGATGACCAATTTTAACATTAACATAGTAACATAAAAATTGAAGGAACATCTCTCTCTCTCTCTATCTGTCACGGGCCTTGCCTCTCCCAGCTGTCAGCAGGCAGTAGGCGGGGCATTTCGGCATCCCGAACTCCTTCGCCAACACAGACACACGCACACCTGACTCATATTTTGCGATTAAATCTTTCTTAAATTCTATAGTTTTGCACACTATTTTCCTCTTTTCTTCACCAGGTTCACCACTTCCACTTGCTTTCTTTGGTGCCATGATTAGGGGCTGATACACGATGCAAAAATAACAGTCCAATATAACGTAGTTCTCACCAAACACGTCTGCTTTTTTAAAAAAAACATTCTTAATCGAACAATACAAACTCGTCTGCTCACAAGCTGTTTCTGTACGATTATTGCATAATAATGAGACACCGGACACCAGTGTTCATTATGTGCGGCTGCATTGAAAAATGCAAACAAACGCACCCCCCCCCCCCCCCGTGCTGCCAGGGCAAACCATTATGAAAAGAGGGGGATTTCACTAGTCCTAACAGAAGCGTCTCACCAAACACGTCTGATTTTTTTTATTGAACAATACAAAAACGTCTGCTCACAATGGTCGCTTCCTGTGTCGCGACGAGACACAAGGGAGCGCCGCGACATGAGGGAGTGTCACTTCACTCCTCTCGGCTTTGCTACCTCCTCTCGGCTTCGCTGCCTCGCGAAGCTACACGAGGTAGCGTTGCTGCACGAGCTAGCGAAGCCGAGAGGAGTGAAGTGATGCATTCAAGTGCGCTCAGTTAGTCCGAGGACCGAAATCATCCGAGGCATAAAAAACTCGAAATTTTAGTTCGAAAACCGAATTGTACGAGAACCGAGACGTCCGAAAACCGAGGTTTGACTGTATTACTCCTGAGACAATTATTACATGACTATTTGTTCTTGAACTAATTATAACTTAACGCGGGTCACATGACTATACTCAATTTAAGTTTTTATTGCTTTAAATGCATTTTCAGGCCGAGCTGAGCAGGTTTTCTGAAGTTGCATGTTTCTACATAGGGATGAGTTGCATGATGAAATTAGTGTTCATTTAGGCTTCAGGATGTCAACCTGAACTAAATACATGTTGAAATGTGTGCATAAGTGCTTTTGTTTAGGTGTGACACCCACTTTTAGTTTTTATTGCTTTAAATGCATTTCCAGGCCGAGCTGAGCACGTTTTCTGAATGTTAATGTTTCTTCATAGGAATGAGTTGTATGATCTAATTAATGTTCATTTAGGCTTCAGGATGTGAACCTGAACTAAATACATGTTGAAATGTGTACATAAGTGCTTTTGTTTAGGTGTGACACCCACTTTTAGTTTTTATTGCTTTAAATGCATTTCCAGGCCGAGCTGAGCACCTTTTTTTAAATGTTAATGTTTCTTCATAGGAATGAGTTGCATGATCAAATTAATGTTCATTTAGGCTTCAGGATGTCAACCTGAACTAAATACATGTTGAAATTTGTGCATAACTCCTTTTGTGTAGGTGTGACACCCACTTTTAGTTTTTATTGCTTTAAATTCGTTTTCAGGCCGAGCAGCACATTTTCTCAATGTTAATGTTTCTTCATAGGAATGAGTTGTACGATTAAATTTTTCTTTTTGTTGAGGTGTGACACTCACGTTCAGTTTTTATTGCTTTAAATGTATTTTCAGGCCTCCTGCCAGTGGGACATGCCCGGAACACCTCCCCAGCGAAGTGTTTAGATGGTATCCTAATCAGATGCCCGAGCCACCTCATCTGGCTCTTCTCGACGTGGAGAAGTAGTGGCTTGAGTCCCGTGTGACCAAGCTTCTCACCTTATCTCAAAGGACATCCTAATTTCGGCCGCTTGTATCCGGATTTCACTCTTTCGGTCTCGACCCATAGCTCGTGACCATAGATGAGGGTTGGAACATAGATCGACCGGTAAATTGAGAGCTTCGTACTTTGGCTCAGCTCATTCCACGACAGACCGATACAAAGTCCGCACAGCAGCAGATTCTGCACCGATGCGCCTGTCGATCTCTCGCTCCCTCACTCGTGAACAAGACCCCAAGATTCTTAAACTCCTCCACTTGGGGCAAGATCTCCTCCCTGACCCGGAGAGGACACTCCACCCTTTTCCGACTCAGGACGATTGTTACAGATTTGGGGGTGCTGATTTTCATCCCAACCGTTTCACACTCAAATGCGAAATGCTCCAGTGAGAGTTGCAGGGCCCTGCTTGAAGGAGCCAACAGTACCACATCTTCTGCAAAAAGCAGAGATGTAATACTGAGGCCACCAAAAAACAAACCCCATCAAGGCTTAGACTGCGCCTAGAAATTCAAAAACAGAATCAATGACAAAGGGCAGCCTTGGCGGAGTCCAACCCTCACTGGAAAGTGTAAGTTTAAAGAGATAAGATTAAACACAACTTTCATATAGATTCTACATATTTACACCTTTGTCTCAATAAAATCACAAATAATGTTCGTTTTCTACTCAGTTTGAATTATTAGTCATTTTGTTTCAGCGTTGGTTCATCTTGCAGCAGCAATCATGTTTAAGGTGGACATGGCAGCAAGACTGGGTCTTTCCGCTTCAGCCTGCACGTCACAATCCTGTGCATGGAATGACATGTCCAGAAAGAAAGTGGAACCAGTACGTGTGTGATTTAAACTTGAAGAAAGTTAAGAGAACTGGCAAAACATCATGTGCATCATTAAGCAGATATCCAAAGACAGCATTGTGGTAACTGGGCGCGAATGAAACAAAGATGTCTCGATAATTTGCTGAAAATAGATTGCAATATCTTAATTCAACCAAATGTGAATAATGATACACACATATGAAACAGCCACTTGTAATCAACATGTAAAATGTAGCATGTTTCAAATGCTTTTATTCATAATTATATATTTGATTTCATATTTAGGGATAACCAACAAACACATAAACTTGCAGAGATCAATTACACCAAAAGCTGCAGTTCTCACAAGCATTTATTCACATGAGGACTCCACAGACAGAAACACTGCTTCAGAGTGCGAGGACTGTCTTCCTGAGCCAGTTACAACTTTGGATGAAGAGTCAGCACGTGAGCTCACATCTGAAGACCTTTCATCGAAAGTTGTCAGACATTGCTCTGTCGTGATGGAGGGAGCTGCACCATCAACGGGTACAGGTCGATCATCTGTAAAAGAAATCATATCACATGTATATAACATTTTTATGTGAGCTTTTTTGTTTTGTTATTACCAAATGAGTGGACATTATTTTTCAGACGACTTACAAGCATACCTGTCAACTTGTACGTTTTCCCCGTATTTTAAACGTTTTTTATCATTTCAAATCATGTACGGCGTATTACAACTTTTATACGGGGGGGGGCACAATTGTGAACCGATCTCACAAAAACCATTTTGGCTCAAATCCAGATCGTCTCACCTGCTGGTTGTCGTCGATCGCTACTATTGTCACGGCAAACCAGCTAAAGTAATCCTCAATCGTATATTTTTTTCATCGCTGCGTACGGTCGGATTGATAAAGCATGATATGCGCATGCGAGGTAAACTGTTGTTCGGGTTTTTGTTGCTTTGTAAGGGGAATCGTAATCATTTATAAAGGCAGCTATTAGCCGAGGTTGACCGGTATGTACAAGTTACTTGTAAATGAAGGCTCACCAAAATTTCTGCACCTCTCATAGTATCTTCATGGTCAGCGTTCATATCTGTGGAAAAAAATTATATTTATATATATATTGTCAAGGAATTTATTCCTTACTGTGATTCCCTAGCCCCTCTCTTTTAGTTGCATCTGTTCAAACACTTGAGAGAAACAATATCGTATGCTCTTGAAGTTATTTACTGCTCACTGCATGTGATTACAATCACCTTTAGTGCCCCTTGACCCCCACCAATTTTTGGGCCCCCTCCAGAGGACATGTTTCACATCAAAAGAGGAACTGTTATCTCAAGCATCTGTGTTCCTGCCATCACATCTAAGCCCAGACCGAAAACATTAGGGGGTAGTGGTGATCCACTCCCAACCTTTTCCAGCTACGCCGGGTCAGATGACATGTTCATTTCTTTGTTTCCGGGATTTGCATGAAGGCGTAACTCCCAGCCTTTCATTATCATTTTGTCTATATATTCTCATGTCTGCATTTTTTCTATGCTTCCTGACAAAATCTGTGACTCTCAGGAGTCCGAATCGATTCGTGTTGCGTTGTGATAAACTGCAGAAACGACAATGTGGTGTTGGGTCTTCTTCCAACTTATAGAGAAATAAAAGAACCTGTGTTCAAGGAGGGCCATAGTTTTTCAAGTTGGTGTTCATACATCAGTCTATACTGTTTTTTTCTGGTAATAAATTCATTTTCAAGACAAACAATAATTCTGCTGGGTTTTACAGTTTTACCTTGCAAGTTTTGAGTGTCCACTCGATGAAACAGCTACTGGATAAGAAAATACAGATGGAACAAAATCTGGACTACCATGTTCCATGGATGCTTTTCCTATAAAATGTAAAAGTTAAATTTAAAGATGTACATTATAAAATGCAGTGATTATTTATATATATATATATATATACATATAGTCAAACCTCGGTTTTCGTCCATAATCCGTTCCAGAAGGCTGTTCGAAAACAGAATTGTTCGAAAACCGAAACCACGCTCTTTTTAAAATCAAAATATTTATTGAACACGTCTGCTCACAAAGGAAAGCAACACGAGGAAGCGTCACTTCCTCGTCTACCCCAGGAGGAAGTGTCACTTCCACATGTAAGGAAGGAGTCAAATGGTTGATTCAAGTGCGCTCAGTTTGTTTCGAGAACCGAAATTTGTTCGTCATCCGAGGCATAAAAAACTCAACATTTTTGGTCGAAAACCGAATTAGTCGAGAACTGAGACGTTCGAAAACCGAGGTTTGACCCACACACACACACACACACACACACACACACTCCTGTTGGAACGTTCTTGTGAGGAAAGGGTAACTCCAGATAAGGAGTGAGGACCACCCTTTCTGCTACGTTTTGAGAAGAACTAGTGTTATATTTGTACACCAGATGTAACCCTAACTCCTTTCCCCACTTCAACTTCTTTTAAAAACAAAGCAATAAAAAGTGTACTTGAAACTGAAATAACTGCAGGAGTGAGGTATCTGAATGGGCACATTCAAAGTCCTCACTCGTGTTGTGACTTCTGTTAAAATATCTTTTAACCTTTTTTGTTTGATTCAGTTGAGTATACAAACCAGTCTTCAGTATGGACTTCAGAATTTTCCCTCCCTTATTAACTTGCAATTACACATAGCAGAGTTTGCATTTTGATTAAAAAAAAAGGATATCTATTGCGAAATCGTGTTTCATGAATAATTTGATAGTTTGATTTTAAGATAAGCAGATATATTTCATATATTTCTTTCAATCACAACTTGGATCGATCCATTGCTATAAAATTACTACGACAATAAATTGACCCATGCTTTGGCTAATGAATTTCCATCAATAAATCAACAAAGCTGTAAACCTTTATTTTAGTATAATGTCAACATAAAAACTTACCTCAAGCAGAACATTTTAAACAACACTGCTCAGGGGGTTTCTGGAAAAGAAGAAGAAAAAAAACTCAAGAAAATACAAAGCAAAGACTAAAGTACAAATTGGTAAACGGTAAACAAAGAGGTAATGTATTTAAAAAGATGATTTAAAAATACTAAATAAAATTCTACCCAAATTACGCTGTGTGATCTTAAACAAGTCTGTCCAATAAATTGCGCAATGTCGCAGTTTCATATAAGACACCAAACCAGACAATAACAAAACAAACTATTCTTTGAATATAAAGTTAACAGATCATTTGCATTTTGAGAATATGCTATACAACAGCAAATAACTGAAAATGTTGAGCAGCTGAGATTGAACGAACTTTAATGCACGAAGGTGACTACAATGCGCCATTATAAATAGCAGGTGAGCAGATTTATTTGATATATTTTTGTATCTTTGTCATTTTATTTCGTTACCACTAATTTAATACTAACGAAATAAAATGACAAGAAAAAATGTAAAATAACTCACCAATGTAGTGCCTGTTCAAAGAGCTACAAATCTGAGCAAGTGTCCCCAAAGGTTTTTAAACGCACCGTCGCTTGTAAGTGACCAGCCTTGCTGCCTTGGTAAAACTTAAATTGGTAAATCCAGTGTGGCTCCAAACACTAAATCGGTCAGTTGCAAACAGTAGGCATTTCCAGCAGTACAATTTGCAGCGTTTCTCAGAGTCTGTGAGCCACGGGTACCGTTCAGAATTGCTCGTCTGAAAATGACGGACAAACCCTTTTCCTTGCTGGGACAGCCTAGCTAAGCGCAGGAGTTGGGTGACCTCTTCGCACAATATCCAGCTTTTCGTGGAAGGTCCGTCAGAAAAATTGTGTGGAAAGTAGTTCTGCAACCAGATCAACGTCTTCTCCTTCGGCCATTTTGGGTTATAATGCAGTGATCGCTCTAGCAGGCGCTTATCCAATCACTGAACGCGCACGTCCAGTCTCGACGTAAGGCCTTCAAACTGGCCCTGGTACGCAGACTCGTGATCTGATTGGCTATTGCAACCTGACTGAGCCTGTTCGCTTACAGCGCACAGGGGCCTGCTCTGTTTAATCTGAAGGCCCCGAGCAAATTGAATTTACCTGGCAACACAAGCTAGCTGAAATATGATTGGTTAAAAACTACCATAATAAATAAATTATTTATCGAGTGGCTTTCAATGTTATTTAAAATAACATTGAAAGCCACTCGACTCAGTGGAAATAATATGACGTAAAGAATACGGAGAATAATTTTGTTTACATATTTCTGAAATAAAATACATTAAATTTATGTTATTCTCAGAAAAGTAAATTGATTAAATATTAAATATTAAAAAATAATATTAAATATAATATATATATATATATATATATATATATATGGCGGCCCGGTAGTCCAGTGGTTAGCACGTCGGCTTCACAGTGCTGAGGTACCGGGTTCGATCCAGCTCCGGCCTCCCTGTGTGGAGTTTGCATGTTCTCCCCGGGCTTGCGTGGGTTTTCTCCGGGTGCTCCGGTTTCCTCCCACATTCCAAAAACATGCATGGCAGGCTCGTTGGGCACTCTAAATTGTCCCTAGGTGTGAGTGTGAGCGTGGATGGTTGTTCGTCTCTGTGTGCCCTGCGATTGGCTGGCAACCAATTCAGGGTGTCCCCCGCCTACTGCCCGAAGACTGCTGGGATAGGCTCCAGCACCCCCTGCGACCCTAGTGAGGATAAAGCGGTTCGGAAAATGGATGGATGGATATATATATATACATATATATATATATATGGTTTTTTTAAACGACTTAAATATGATAAGTTGTTCTTAAAGCCACATAATTCTCAAGCATTAACATGGAATTGTAATGAATCATAATTATTTACTTATTGGATGCAATTATTATCAAACAGTTTCGATGTCCAAAGCAGAATAAAACGAATTGGATTTTCTGGGGACACGACTGCAAGACTCAACTCTTCTTGCAAAGCTTTGTTGCTGCTGTTGTTGAGCACGAAGATCCGGAGCTTTATTGTCTCGGAGGGCAGGGTGGGCGCCCCTGCCGCCAACGGCGGTCGCCCCCGTCGCCCGCCCGAGTCTCGAGTGGCCTGTGGCCTCGGGCGGGTTAAAAGACACCCGGACTCCGTGAGGTTGAGAACATGTTCGGTACTCCGAAGAGCACACACCCGACACCGCAAGTAGGTCTGTTCTCGAGTGGGGCTGTTGCTGCTGTCTGCACAGCTCTGCTAATTGATCCTGTAAACAAACTCGTGTCGTGGGGGGGAGGGGAGCTGCAGAAACTCTTACTTTCTGTTCACTGCTTTTTCTTCAATTTATTGGCGGATTCTTTTAATTTCAATTTCCATATCAATGTTACAATATAGCGGCCCGGTTATCCGGTGGTGAGCGCGTCAACCTGTCAACCAATTCCTATAAAAAAAGAAATATATATATATATATATATTTTAATAGGAATTTTCAGGAAAGTCCACTTTCATCTCTGTTTAAATGTATGATCTTTTAGGGTACCGGATGTCAAAATGAACCAAATACATCTGAAGATATGCAAAGTTTGTTTTCAAAAGAAAGCTAGCTTGTTATATCCGTGTAAGCACAGTGCTGTAACACACGCATCCTTTCTCTCTCCCTCTGGCTCTCGCTCTGGCTCTCGCTCTAGCTCTCGCTTTCGCTCTCTCACGCCCAGCAACGAGGTCCGAGTTTTGCCACCCGGCCCAGCCGATGCAAAGAAAACGAAAATAGTGATCTAATGGTGACTTGTCTGGAACTCCGTGTCTGGAACTCCGTGAAACTCTTTCCACACAACTTGCCGCCATTTCGTTCGACGGTCGCCATTTCGTTGTGACACTCTTTGCCTTCTTCACGGCCGCAGCGTGGAACTGCTCATTGGGTAACGTTAATCTGCTTTCTAAGACATCAATTGCGTCGCCACGTCGTCTTAGCTGGCTAACATATCATAGAATCTAAAATTGAAGCATTCAAGAAAAAGATAAATGAACCTTGTATTTGTTTACCCTCTCGTGATAAGTACGATCTTGCTGAAATCAACCTGTTACCGTCCGACTCGACGTAAATATTACTGACAGAATAGTTTTTTTTGTGTCCTTATAGGTTCCACAAGACATGTAATTATAAGCACAGACACGTTTTAACACCGCAGGACTGTATTTTGTATGACATTATATTACTATAGGACAACCGTGGCTGGTTAGGGTTACACACTGTTATTAATTTACAGTACATGACTGTAGGATAACTGTGTTATGGAATTTTTTTAGAAGTACACGCCAGTGTAGATGGTGAATCTGTGATTCAATAATAAAAAAAAGAATCATCATAAATATTATTATTTTGGTGCGTTTATGTAACACACTCAATTTTTTTTGAGGGGAGCCATACTTTTCATGTAATTACGTAGGCTTTGTACATGTGTAATCACAGCTGCCCAGGATCAGACTGACACAGGCGGCCACCATCAAACTTTCACCGCCCAACGGTGTGAGCGGCACTCGAGGAAGGAGGGTGTATGGCCCAAGGACACAACGACACATAACTCGGACACAGACTATTTGAGCACACACGCCAGCATATTTTACATCACCTTTCTCCCTTACTCAACATTGATGCTCCATTACATTACGGCATCTCATCAATTTATTGGCTTAAATGTGATTTATGTAGTTATTTTGTGGTTTACTTTTGAACCTGGACACAGCACATTTTCTAGTCAACATGGAGACCAATATGATTGTCAAGATGTTAAGGAATTTTTCTTCTCACGAACAGGATTTCTCTGTAAAAAGACCAACATCGGGATCAGGACCTTCAGACTCAGTAACCAAGGAGCGTTCCACTTTAAACAGGTAAGAAGATACACCTGTTCCTGTTATTAAGGGGCAAATTGTCAAGATTCGGCTGATGTCCAATAAGGACCGATCAAATTAAACTGCTCTGATCCTGAATGTGTTGAACCAAGTACAGTGATTGGAATTTTTGGTAGGTGGCAAATACCAAAGTGACAGAAAGGACCGGTCATGCTGTCCGCCCGGAAGGAATGCGTCAGCCCCGAGAAGCATCTCCAACTTCAAAGTGACATTCGGAAGGACGACTGGACGGGAAACCAAGACAAAGTTATCAGTTTAACCAATGTTAAGAAAGAAAAGGTGGGGCTTGGGGGCTGGTTTTAATACACAATGTAATTTGTTTCCAAAACGGGGTCATTTTCTTCGAGATACATTTCCATTTCAGATAATGCTCATGGGTTTCGTTAAATTAAGCAAAAATGAAGGGAAGCCTTGTCTTGGTTGAGGCTTTTTAAAAATGCTTGGACATTTTTTGAATTAACGGGAGCTAAAAGCTTTACTCAATGATATGATATTGTAATATCTGTTTCTTGTATGTGGTGAGGTCATAGAGAGGGGACGAACGAGCTAGGTTGGGCGACTATTGGCTCCGGCAGTTAGTCTCAGTGCATGGGCGTGAGTTGTGGCCAACAGCAACTCCGATGAATGTGTGTGTTATTGCTTAAAAAACGACAGATTACATCAGCGGCTGCGTGCATCCTCCATTTCGCATTGAAGGGCATTACAATATCATGGTATGGTGTCCCATTTTTAATGATAGCCTACACTTTGCTAGTTGATCTAGACCAGGGGTGGCAAACTTGTTTTTTTTTGTCATGGGCCGCTTAAAAATGTCAGGTCCATCATTTTGACATTCAGATATAAAACATGCTTCAGGATGCGAACCTGAACAAAATACATGTTGAAATGTGTGCCTAAGTCCTTTTGTTTAGGTGTGACACCCACTTTCAGTTTGTATTGCTTGCAATACATTTTCATGCTGGGCTAAGCAGTTTTTCTAAAGTTTTCATTAATCATGGTCTGTGTCGCCCTCTAGTGACCAAATTGCGATGTTGTCTCCAAGGCCTGAATCCATTTTCATGTATGTGACTGTATTACTCCTGAGACAATTATTACATGACTATTT